>CM068829.1:92333777-93543807 GCA_028554795.2 Sinohyriopsis cumingii | reverse complement strand
TGTTCATCTTTATCCAGCCTGCGTGATAATTATAATTAGAGGAAACAAATGAGAAGAGAACTTGAAAATAACCACAGTATAATTTTTCTTGACTTCGCTAATTTATGCTAATTGAGACATTGAGACATATTTTGAAGATTCAGTAATATCTAATCCACCCCAAAAATAATTTCCCCTTTATTTTATGTTCACCGACATTGTTTATTACACCACAGTAACTGTTTTATATACGTAATGTATTTGTTAAAAAAAATAAAATAAATAAATAAAAATTAATTCTAGACTAGACATAATAGATGACAAGTTATATCTCGATAGGAAATAGGCAGATGCAATCTCAGAAATATCGCGCACACCAGGTAGCAATGTGTTGGTCTGTACCCAAAGAGGATATTTCGGCATCTTCCATAATCTTTTGGGATTCGTATGCTTGAATAAAAAAACCGCATCTATCACCGTATATTGGCATATAAAGTACATGGAAATCACATGTACTGAAATTGTTCAGGTAAATTAAACGTCCCCGTCTAGTTACACAATTTACTGGACATTGGTACTTAAAACTCATCTTGTTTGATGTAATATGGATCGTGTAAAGCGGAGATTATATCTTCGCAAGCAAGGATGATTTTATTTCTTCATGTCGTTTGAACAAGATTATGCGAGATACATTATGATGTGCACATATTGTATTTATCATGATATATTTCTTGAGATTGTATTTTATATGATAGCGTTAACTTTCTTGGTCATCTTTTTAGGCAGTATATTTCCTGATTATGTTGGGATGGTTGTTTGTTCCTGTCTACGTTGCTTGTGGGGTAAGCATTATTCTGCAAAATGTTTGATTTTGAAAACCTTTACCCTGTACGTGTGTGTGTGTGTGTGTGTGTGTGTGTGTGAGAGAGAGAGAGAGAGAGAGAGAGATATGGGTGTTTGTGTGTCGGCGGGCTAACCAATCAGAGTGGTTTTATCATTGTTAAGCTTTTAAGAATAATCTGTTTAATACCTGGTACATAGTTTATAGTAACACAGTATTTAAAATCTGACCACGAGGCCATCTTGCTAAAAAGAGAAGACAGTTAAATTCAATCATAAGGTGTATTTACACCACGAAGTAAGATATTGACGTGTCAGAAAACTATCTGACAGCTGCATCTAAAGCATTAATCAGTCTGACTGTTTCCATATGCTGAATATTTTAGTGTCCTGAGAACTTTAGATGTAAACTATGCTTCCCTTCCCTTCCATTTCGCCAGTAACCTCATTTTGGGGGCATTTTTTCATCTTCAAGTCCTTGATGGCCAGAAAAAAATTAATCAAAATTATTCTCCATCAAGGTAAGGTCAGCTGGAAATTTCCTATTTCGTTCTTTTTTGTATAATGTCAGTCTTCCATTAAAGAGAATTAGATATTATTTTTAATACAAGTGACCCTTTTAACTTGAAAATATTTGTAGGCTTACACTATGCCAGAATATCTCCGGAAGCGGTTTGGAGGTCGTCGAATACGAATTTATTCTTCGGTGCTAGCTCTGGTGGAATACATTCTTACGAATATTTCAGTGAGTATTATTACTACAATACACCTTCCTTACGAATGACCGTTGAAATTACCTGTACAAATATCAGTGTTTATTGAGTACTTTTTGTGTGGAAATTTTAGAGAGACATCAAGACCCACACACACACACACCAAAAAAAAAAAAAAAAATAAGGATCACACCGATGCTTGAAATTCATGATAGTCGAAGAGCCATACATCTTGATATCAAAACTGAATTCGGAATAAGCAAGTCTAGTTACATGTTTAATACCAAATTACCTTGAATGTAATACGAATGATCCAAGCAAAACTTTTTCTCAGGACACGTCGTCCTAAAAATGAATTATAGATATATAAAGTATAAAATAAACAAGACCATCACGTAGGATGTATGACCGGTTTCGCTTTATTGCTTCATCAGACTGAATTCAGACTGGTTTCAATATTATTGCTTACGTCATTATATATATTTTGTTTCTAAGTGATCAATTATGTAAACAATGACATAAACAAAATAACGAATAATTGACAAGGAAATATACATATATAACACATATTCATGATATTTTAATACATAAAAATACTTAATACATATATCTCTACTGATAACTATCTCAAAAAAAATATCAATGAATAGAGATAAACAGTTTTATTAATATTTTTATTACGTATAATGCACATTTAAAGTATTATTCCTTGATATATCATTGACGAATGTTCAATATTTCATCAGAACTCAATGTATATAATAAAACATTATGGTGTTCATGCTACTTATAATCAAGTATTTTATAAGTAATTAATCATAATATATTGAGAATTAATTTTAAATGCCCTTTCATTTTAAAGAATTAGTAAACATTTTTTTTATGATATTAGTTTATACTTTCACTAGTGAAGTTATTATGTAAATTAGAATATTATAAAAATATTCTTAAATAATTGTAAATAGGGGACAGTAATATATATATATATAAATTAGATTAATGAATGTCGTATAGTGTTTTGGAATTTAGATCTTTTAAATATCCCGTATTAAGACGGTGAATCCAGTAGATTTGCTTTAGCAGACGTTCCATCTCAGAATCAGCTATAATAATAGGTTGAAAAGAGAAATCTTGCACAGTATGGGAACTCTTGTTAAAATGTGCGACAACATGAGACGAAAATGATTGATCGATATAAAAAAAATTTATGTCTGATCTACGTTGGTTCATACGTTTAGATATTTGTTGACTGGTTTGTCCAATATATTGGATGCCACATTTTTTGCATGTGATCAAATAAATAACATTTGATGTTGCACAATTAGTATCACAACGCATATTAAAAGTTTATTTCAATACGAAATACGTAATAATGCATTACTATTGAAAGAAGTATTTTCATTATTGAAAGAATATTGCGAACACCTAGATCTATTACACTTTGTTGATGATCCCTTTTAAGATGATGTTTTTTTTTCTAGTTTAGAATTAATTAGGGAATCTGTAAGATTTTTAGTCCTTTTATAAGCAAATGTGGGTTTGCTTTCGTATAGCGATTTAACACTGTTGATATTACATATAGTAGGCAAACATGGATTATATTCAATAACAAAACGAATGATTTTGTCATGTCTGCTTTTGATTTTACATTGTAAAGATTCAAGTTGTGTAAGAGAAGATACTTTTTGGAAAGCAGTATTAATGACGTCAATAGGGTAATTTCTATTTACAAAATGATGACCTAAATACGTCAAAGATGATTTAAAAACAGTGTCATCCGAAATAATTCTTCTCTATCTTTTTGCTTGACTATATGGCATCCCGTTTTTACATGATTTAGGATGGGATGAAGAATATTAAACATATTGATGAATATTCGTGTTTTTAGCATGAACCATGGTATTGATGTCATTACTATCGTTTTTCACAATCTCTTCGTCCAAAAATGATACTTTAGTTTTAGACATATTAAATGTAAATTTTATTGTTGGATGTAAGTTGTTTAAACTGTCTATAAAATATTAAAGGTGTGCAGGTGTTCTAATGAATAAGTTCAAATCATAAAGTTACTGTCTAAAAATCTTAGCGTAGCGTTTAAC
Organism: Sinohyriopsis cumingii; assembly: GCA_028554795.2. Lineage (NCBI taxonomy): Eukaryota > Metazoa > Mollusca > Bivalvia > Unionida > Unionidae > Sinohyriopsis > Sinohyriopsis cumingii. The sequence goes on along the minus strand of CM068829.1, from coordinate 93,540,176 downwards.
TTATGTGACTTGTTCGCGCATGCGCGTATAAAAACAATCACGAATGTTCACAGTATACGCGTTGAGTACATCACTATACTTGATAATTGTGTTTGTGACATAATCTTTGCACAGATGCCCTATTGGCATGTTAGATTGAAAAAAAAAATAGCGCAGTCTTATTAGTTTTGTTCTTGCAGATTGAGATATATTCAGGGGCGATTTTTATGAGGCTTATTCTGGGATGGAATCTATATCTTTGTGTAACCATCATACTGGCTATAACAGCGTTATACACTGTGGCAGGTAAGTGAAACGCTTTATGTATCGTACTTTTCCGTCCTTCTTTGTAGCTCTCACAGAAATTAAGACAGATGTAAAATACAAATATTTCAATAAAAGGAAACACAAATTAAAGGCCGCAGTGAAATGTACGTTCAAACAGGAAGAAAATAAGCTTGTATGACAATTGTACTTTTCAGTTGTTGTGAATTATCAATATTTAAGAGTAACCTTTATTTCACTCACTTTTAAATTCCGTATTTAATTATATGAATAGATGAGATTGGATAAAATATTTACTCTTCCATTATTGTCATTTGCCATTTCTAAAAGTTGACATTTCATATGCCAATGGAAAACCCCATATGTAATCACTTTTTGCGTCAGTGATAAAAATCACAGTTTTTTTAAAAAAAAACAATGTGTTGTTTATAATTGCATTTGATATTCATCTTCGTTCAGATAACCTTGCTTAAAACAGCCTTTTTTATTTAACAAAATTGTTGTTTATAATTGTATTTACAATTCGTTTTCGTTCAGATATTCTTGCTTAAAACAGCTTTTAAAAAGTAATTTGTTGTTTATAATTGTATTTGCTATTCATCTACGTTCATATAATCTTGCTTAAAACAGCTTAAAAAATGTGTTGTTTATAATTGTATTTACTATTCATTTTCGTTCAGATAACCTTGCTTAAAACAGCTTTCAAATTTTTTTTGTTCATAATTGTAATTACTGTTCATTTTGGTTTATATATCTTTGTTTAAAACAGCTTTTAAAAATAATTCGTTGTTTACAATTGTATTAACTGTTCATTTTAATTTATATATCCTTGCTTAAAACAGCTTTTAAAAGTAATTAATTGTTTATAATTGTATTTACTGTTCATTTTGATTCAGATATCCTTGCTTAAAACAGCTTTAAAAAATAATTAGTTGTTTATACTTGTATTTATTGTTCATTTACGTTCATATATCCCTGCTTAAAACGGTTTCTTGTCCTTCCTCTAGTGTTTGGCCATTCACTACTTACACTCTATGGAAATTACATACGATTTCGGAAATATATATCCTCCCCATTCTGGATACGGATGTGTAGATTTTTGTATCGTAAATATTATCAGTTGAAAACTGACAATAACAGATCTCATAAATTTTGAAAATGTAATTTTTAATGAAATACTCATTGTTGTCAGTTAATACCATTTCAAGAAGGGAAGCAGCGTTAATAACACTTAGAGAGTGTGCTCTTGTAAATGAAAATGCTTCATTGTGTCTTTTAAGTAAATAGAGTAAAGCGATATTAACACAAATAACTTGCCATTGTTTGTGTATCTCTCATGCACATTATTAGACTCTTGCAAATGACTAATTGTACGCTAACCATGGCGTATAGGACCAGTTGTACGCTATTCATGTTGCATAGGACTAATTGTATGCTATCTTTGTTTTATATGACTAATTACACGCTAGCCATATCCTATAGGACTCATTGTACGCTATCCATGTTATATAGGAGTAATTGTACGATATCCATATTATATAGGACTCATTGTACGATATCCATATTATATAGGACTAATTGTACGCTAGCCATATTATATAGGACTAATTGTACGTTATCCATATTATATATGACTAATTGTACAATATCCATGCCGTATAGGACTTATTGTACGCTAGCCATATTGTATAGGACTAGTTGTACGTTATCCATATGATATATGACCAATTGTACAATATCCATGCTGTATAGGACTTATTGTACGCTAGCCATGTTGTATAGGACTAATTGAATGCTAGCCATGTCCTATAGGACTAACTGTACGCTATCCGTGTTATATAGGATTTATTGTACACTAGTCATGTCGTATTTTCGGCATGGCTTCTTCCTCTCATTGCCTAACACAACTGATGAAAACGTGTCTGCAGATCATTGAAAGTGGGCTTAATCCAACAAAACGTATCGGCAAATCGCTGAAAGTGGGCTTAACCCAACTGAACATTGATAGTAGGCTTAGCTCAACCAAACCAGACAAATAAAAATTATTGTTTTACATCTTTGATTTACTCTAAATATTGTAGTATTTAAGTTAACTAGAAACTATTGGTTAATATTTTTCCCTTCATCTCTTTTGAACGGAAAACATACAAACGCAAACACAAAGAGGTGTTTACCGATCAAATTATACATTTTTTTCCAGGCGGGCTGGCTTCAGTTATCTACACAGATACTCTGCAAGCCGTCATACTGATTATCGGCGCTGTTGTTGTCACCTCTATGTGTAAGTGTATAATTTGGATTTTAGATTCCGATGAATAATATATGTCATTTTACAAAGCACTTTTTTTTTGCATTTGCCAAGAAAAACAATGGATTATATCGATATGTTTCGTTACATATATGAACACACTGGATGATAACGGTATGTTTCTTTACATAAATAAGCACAATGGATAATAACGATATGTTTCATTACATAAATAAACACAGTGGATGATATCGATATGTTTCGTTACATATATGAACACAGTGGATGATATCGATCTGTTTCATTACATATATGAATACACTGGATGATAACGGTATGTCTCTTTGCATATATGAACACAATGGATGATAACGGTATGTTTCTTTGCATATATGAACACAATGGATGATATCGATATGTTTCATTATCTGAACACAATGGATGATATCGCTATGCTTCATTACATATATGAAAACAATGGATGATACCGATGTGTTTCATTACATATATGAACACAATGTATGATACTGATATGTTTCATTACAATATGAACACAATGGATGATACTGATATGTTTCATTATCTGAACACACTGGATGATAACGGTATGTTTCTTTATATATATGAACACAATGGATGATATTGATATGTTCCATTACATATATGAACACAATGTATTATATTGATATGTTTCATTACAAATATGAACACAATGGATGATATCGATATGTTTCATTACATATATGAACACAATGGATGATATCGGTGTGTTTCATTACATATATGAATATTATTTTGCTGTTGTCATTGATTGATATCGTCGGACTGTGTTTGTTGTTATAATTGTTCCTGTGGTGGTAATATTTAATTTTGTTGTATTTGTGTGACATTCTTTGCATGTGATGAGTCAAAAGTGCAAATGCACGACCTCTCCACTAGTCCATTGCATAAGAAATGTTCATGGAAAGTATCCGTATAACATTATTCAGGTCAGTATTTTGTAATCAGAGAAGAATATAAAAAGGATGTGCAGAATTTCTTTCATCTTCTCAGGGAGATGGACAGAATTGGTGTGATGCGTCGCCGCGAATGATGCAGTGTTCTGCATCTAATAATGTATTATTACAAATGGATTTACTAATTGACAGAGTTGATTTTACATAAACCTTAATAATTTCATACCTTTCCTTGATACGATAACGCAAACAGTATTCATTCATCTCCCATCAAGCTTTCAAGGCCCTTTAAAAGTTAAAACTGTCGGTTTATCTTTGCATGTGTGTCCAACATAAATCTTTACATAACACACTTCCTTTCCTTCATCTAAGGCTTTCATCCACTTCCTTGTCGTAGAGATAAGTACAGTCGCACTAGAATCTTTCCGAAAGCCGGAATGATGTTCATGAAATAGACTGTGATCGTTGAGATAGTTTATCAAAGAACTTTGTACACGCGTTTTTAGTAATTCGGAATGGGATGGAATAATTTATATTGGTCTACAGTTGTTTACATCTTGTTTTGATCCGCAATATATAGTGCTGTTACTTTGGCAGTTTTCCAGGAATGGAGAAATCGAATTGCTCTCAAATTTTGACGACATAGAGAGGTAAACCTATCAGCTATGGAAGATGCACATGCCTTAAGAAGTCGTGGGCCTATCATGCCAAATCCTATAGATTTAGAAATATCCGTGCATTTTAGGTAATTCAAAACAAACTAGGAACTTATTCCAGGGATTTCAAATTTAGGATCAATTAGAAGTTTGTGGAACACAAAAACAGTTTAGTTCTGAATGACCAGAGTTTAAATTATTTTCTGTAATTTTATAGACAATATTTACAAAGAATTCATTGAAACTATATTCATCGTTATATGTTTCATACAAATGGTATGGGATGATATGTCGGTCTTATTTGTTTTTTAATTTCCTGCTGCAAATTCCTTAAATATTTCATGTATTTTCGGGGTTGTCTTTGCTTGTTAAATCATTTTGTTGTTCCTCTTTGCTTGTTTAAATCGTTTGCTTATTTTATTTCTCCAGATTTGTATTCATCTTCATTACCTACATATTTCATGTGATCTTTCTTTTCCATACATAGTATCTAACATTTCTGTGGTGGTCCAGCCAGGTTGATGATCATACTTAACTCTTTGTGAAATCAAAGGTGCATGTGTATTGAAAACGTCCAAAACTAGAGCAGACGAAATGCTTAAATATCTTCAGTGTCATTAAAAATGTTGATACCATCCCAGGGTATTTGCTATAAATCCTATACGAAATTATTGAAAGTTTTCGACCACCTGCATCTGGTAGATTTATGAACATTCGTTTTTCCTACATTGTTACTATGTCTTTGTTTTTTGAAAAATTGCAAATTGTTCGCTTAAACCAATTTTGGAAACAAAAGTGATTGAAACATTTTCTTTCGCATTTGTGTTTATATGATCTATAATTGTTTTTGAATTGGATATTGCCCAAGTGGGAGCACCAACTAATTGCAAAATTCCAAAAGGTTCAACACAATCCAACAAACATTCGTTTAGTTTTTGTTATTTGAGGAGGTCACCTAACATGTAAAATTATTTATCTTAATTTATAACTTTCTTTATCTGAAATTTAAAATCTTTATCCCAGTCAACATTTAAGGATGGATGCATAGATACGAAACCCACTTGATAGGGTTTGGCTTTTTCTGGAGTGATCTGAATCTATATTGATTCAAAGTCTTTACATTCAAGATCCAAGCTCCTTTTGTAAACTGTTCTAATTTTGATGTACACGATGATCCCCTCCCCCAACATTCTGCATTCCTGTCTCTGCAAACGGCTTTATCATGTTGATCAATGCAGCAAAATTATCAGTTTGACTTTTTTTCAATCAATTTCTAATATGCCAAGCAAATATACTTTATTATCTGGAGACGTTAACATGAGTTTAACTTTATCCATTTCCATCTGATGTCTTGAATATATATATATATATATATATATATATATATATATATATATATATATATATATATATATATATATATATATATTATTTATACTGACACTTTTCCCAGAAATTTATAAATTTATAATTGTAAAATTAACAGGATTGCAATGACTATCGAGGAAACATAACTATTTTTACAAACATTTTACGTTATTTGCTTTGTTTTTACATGCATTAACATCGCTTGCATTTCTGTCATTGTTATTCTTTTTTATATTGTCGGACCCATTCTCATGCATAGCTTGTTTCTTGGTCCTGTGTGATTTGATATTTACAGTCTGTTTATTCCTGGTATAAATGCTGTCCACTTGTGTTGTCATATTTACTGTTAGAAGAATACTTACATTCTACACATATGTTGGATGCATTCACATACAGAAGTTAAAATGTTGAATTTGCTTACATAAGCGTGATGTGGATTTACCAGTCAGCTTTTGTAAATTATCAGTTGACAAGAGTCTGGTATATAGCTACTTGCACCACTGATGGAAACGACAGTAACGTCATCATTGCTTGTGTCCTATTGACCCGAGTAATGAACTTTGGCTTGTGGTCTTCCTCGAAATATACCCAACATCTAAACCCTTAACCCGTAATCCTCTGCCTACAGTCAGCAACATCATGGTTTATTTGACCACACAGATTACATCTTTGATTTATCCATAACATAATATTGGAACTGTTTACTTTTGTTCACAAAGTTTTGACTTTGTTATAAGTTTCTGATTTCTTCTTCTGAAAGTGATATCACTGTGACTGTTCACAGCTGTGATAACTTCATTTATATTTTTGACAAGTTGTTCTACTCCATGATATAAAAGGAGAATTAGGTCATTTTTATCATAAAGTCTCTTGTCTATATGGCCATCTTGGGTAATGAAATTCTGCTAGCTGTAGACCAATTGACAGGTCCATTATTAGTCATCTGATGGATTTATTTGTATCCCATACATCACAATCTTAAAGTGGTACCATTTCACACAGAACTATTTTGCATTTAGGATTTTGAATATGTATATGTTTCAGAATATGATCCTGTATTATTTCAGCCATTTCCAGGTCATAATCTCTTTGCGATGCATTATTTTCTCCAATGTATACGACAACGGCGGAAAGGTTTCGAAGATTATAAAGCTTAATCGCAGCATGTATGGTTTGTACAGTAGCACCTGATACTGCATATGTTTTTCATTCTGTTTCAATCCTACGGCATTTACTCCATGTAGAATGGAGCACCCTTTTATGAGTACCTTTTTCTTTGGTGCTTGAGATCCTACTTTGTTTACAAATGAGCCAGATTGTGTTTGATGCTTCACCACATTCTTGTGTATTACTTACATTGGCATGTGGCAGTTCTTCCTGTATGCTGACTACACTATATATTTGTGTACAGGACTTGGTAATGGGTACAGTCTGTGTTGCCTGTGAACGTCTCACTCCAGCATTAGTCTGACTAAACCCAGACCTAGTTTCGATTTTTTCCATTTAAATGTGGATCAACTTATCTCTCCAACTAATTTTTCTTTTGACGTTTGTTCTCTTTTCTACTTGAATATGAAGTCCACTGATAATACTCGTTAACATATTAGTGTCACAACCAACTTATACTGTTTGGCCTGGTGCTGGATTTACTGGAGTATTGTCTTTTGACACTTGGCCCTCCTGTGCCCCAAATGTAGGTATTAGGTCACAGCTGGTTTTCATGGTCACTATCTGTAATGTATCTTTCAAATCCATCATATCTGATAGATCCCAGCCGCTTTTCATATATAGCATCAGATGATTTGGGCATCTCTGACAGTATACTACCATTTACAAAGTTATGATCTAAAAATAAACTGGGTGCCATTTTAAAGACGAGTTTGGTTTTCCAAACTTTAGCCCCTTTTCCCTTAACTTTTAATCACTTTTCTTTTTCACTAAAGTACAGAGTACATTTTTAACAATAGCATATGTTGATACTATAAATCTGTCTAGAACTTTGTCTTTTGTTTTAAATTTCTGCACTGTCACTTCTAAAATTGTTTGTAGAAACATAAAGATGTGAATGTTATCAAGATCTGGGAGTAATATTTGTCTTTAACTGAGTCGATTATTATTTCTAATGGATCATCCCTGGGAGAGAATCCCTCAAAAGCTGAGCTAATATTACAACCACTTGCATCCAGGCAAGAATATGATGTTGACATCGACTGAGTTGATTTGTCCTCCGTCTTGTGAGTCATACTTACTTTAGCAACCTATAAACTAACCACATTATTCACGGGAAATAAAATAAACACATGCTAGATATATCACAGCACAAATATTAGATATAGGAAGAACATTTTGGAAGTACTTACAATTAGATTTAGTCTCCTTGGTTACCCCTTTATTTACAATATCAAGTTACTAGTGGCCATCCATTTTGGTCCTCCAGTCTTGTAAGAATTCCAGCAAAAAGTTTAATTCTATCATAAATACAGAAAATTCCAGACCCCTTTAGGGAGAAAACTGTTTACACATGAACATGTTCATTTGGAAAATATTATTTGGTTGAAAACATTCACCATTTTGTACAGGCAATAGATTTCATATGTCAAATATTTGGAGACCTACATTGGCTGTCATGCAGTCAGTACGCCATCGTGTAACATTCTTTCTAGCTAGTTTATTTTCTCTTGATAGGCTTATAGAACAAACCGTATTTATAGATTCATACTTTTACAGCATTTATTCAAGTTGGCGGATGGCATGCGATGGAAGTAAAGTACATGGCATCGGCAGCGAACTATTCACTGTATAATCCAACATTCTATAAGTGTGGCATGCCCAGAGAAGATGCTCTCCATATTTTCCGGGACCCAACCACGGGGGATATCCCCTGGCCCGGAGCGGTGTTCGGACTCACCACGCTAGGGATATTTGTTTGGTGCCAGGATCAGGTACCATGATTTTTGGATGGTCTTTAGAATAAAATATAAGGATGGAAGTAAAGAGCCTTTATAGTGAATCTGCATATTCTTCGTGATAACTCAGATTTCACAGAAACCTTTGCTCGCCAACTGGAGAATTTCGGTAATGAACGAACAGGTTTTGCAAGTGAGTGGGAAAAACAGTTAAGTTACAGTGTCAGAACAAAACATAATTAGGAATATACTGTATGCGTTTTACAGGTCAGTATGAGAGACCAATCAAACATCTGGATTGTTTGCAAATTATGAAAACTTTCCTGATCTTGTAGGCATGTGAAAGATGTCTTTTTCTTTCTTTAAAGAGCACAGAAAGACAAAACCATTGAGACATTGCTGCAGTAAATGAATAATTTCTATTGAAACCCCGAAATGTTATGTTTGTACTAGCATTTGACAAAAGTTACGGAAATAAATATCATTGCAATTAAACGTTCAGACACATTTGGTCCAAATTATGTTGCTGATTATCTCCGATTTTCCACCAAATATTCAGTGGTTTGTGTGGCACACTTTGCTGCTAAACAGGTAGCTAACTTCGGAGAAACTGTAACAAACTCGAAATTCTCCCAAGACTTGATAGGGATAAATGATGTCTCATAATGCCAGATTGATGGGCATGTCCTATACCTACTATTGCCACCCCTCTCTGAAACCGTAAAGTGACTGCTCTATTTATCTATGATTGGTCAACTGTTCATTTTAGCATGCAGCAATCTGCACAATAATGCTATAGAACTTAGTTTTGAGAGTACGCAGCTTCTCTTTTCGGATTGAAAATGCACTCACGGTGATATTATTTCCCTGATGTAACTGCTCATGGATCGCATTTATTAGACGCACAGGTCCGGGGTGAATGCTTTTTTGCTGATGCGATTGTTTTTCAAACACTGCATAATAGTTCGCAAAAAAGCTGGTCCATAGCATTGCAAATATTGATTTCGGTAAAAATGTTCGTCTTTATGCTCTAATGCTATGTTTGTGCCGTCTCTGAGCATTCGTCAAAGTCATATGACAAAATAATTGATGTCATTTGCAGATCATCGTTCAAAGATGTCTTGCGGCTAAGAATCTGAGCCACGCAAAAGCAGGATCTCTTTTCGGTGCTTTTCTCAAGTTGACAGGGTTTTTATTGTTCGTCATTCCCGGAATGATTAGTAGAATTTTATATCCAGGTAAGCTTATACGGCCTCCGATAATTATAATAATTATCTCCCCCTTCTTGACTCGATTCATATTTCATTTTTTCCGGGATTGTATCGCCACATGCACTATATAATCTATTGAACATTCAATAGCCCTCTATTTTCAACTTACACTCTCATCCATGCCTGTTAAATCGTGAGATGTGTAGTGAGAGATATTACGACGCAATTGATTAAGTTCTTACTGTTTCTTTCATTCATTTTGGTACTTATGATGAGAACAAATATGATGTGTGTGACGTAAAATAAATTTGCTTCAGCTTGTATGAGTATATGTTTACTTTTATTTCCAAGGGTTTATCGTCCAGCAGATTTTGCCTTAACATTTTTACAAGGTTTACGTTTACTCGGCACTGTCAGAAAATATAATATTTATGTATCATCTTCCATGTAGAGGACATTGCATGTGCTGATCCCACCATATGCGACAAGTTCTGCCAGAACAAAGCAGGATGCAGCAACCTAGCCTACCCTCTTCTAGTGATTAGATTGCTACCGGTTGGTAAGTATGACGTTTGCTTATACCTCTATATGTTCCCCACCTACTTATTTATTCACTTATTGTCTACCTGACTGTCCGACTGACTGACTGATTTACTTTTCAATACTGTCTTCCTTCCTTTATTTCTATCTTCCTTCCTTCCTTCTTTCCAGATTGTCTACCCACCTTCGTGACTGACTGTCTTGCATCTTTACTATGACATTTTCGTGCATTATGAGATTCAGAACAAAGACAAGTGTCAACAACGACTGTCGACATTGAGCTATACTTTTTCTGTTAATCCATACAGAGTTTATGCTATATAAGTCGGGTTTAGATTGTCCCTACATTATGATCCATGACATCCCTCTCCTGCATTTGTCCATCAATGGTCCATCGGTCATTCTTTAGTATCGTTACAGATCATCGTCACGGTCATTTTGTGTGCCTTAGATGTTCCCAGTAGTAAAGTTGCTCAATAGTAGTGAATAGGGGCACCCTACGTACAATGGAAATTAGCATTACAGGGACCTCTGGGCAAATCTACGTACAATGGAAATTCAACATGGCGAAAAATCGTGGGCAAATCTACGTACAAGGGGAATTAACATGGGAATAAATCGTGGGCCACTTTACGTACAAGGGGAATTTAACATGGGGAATAGAGTTTGGGCTTGTCTAGGGACAAGGGGAATGGAACAGGGGACTATAGTGTGGGTCTGTCTAGGGACAATGGGAATTTAACATGGGGAATAGATCGTGGGACTGTCTAGGGACAATGGGAAATTTAACATGGGGAATAGATCGTGGGACTGTCTAGGGACAATGGGAAATTTAACATTACGGAAACCCCTGGGGGATATAGCCTCAAGGGAATTTAACATATGGAAATTGAACATGGTGGATCTGTATAGCGTCAAGGGGAATTGAACATGGTGGGACTATCTAGGGACAATGATGGTAGAGGGTCAAACACAACAGAGACAGAAACATACATACACTAGTACAAGCGTGGGATTTATATATAAAGCATTACCAAGACCTGAAATCTTGCTGGGGTATTCAAAAATTTGCATAATTGTAATGATGCTATAAATAGCTATAATCAAGGAAATGCTCAACGACAAAATGGATGTGACTAAAAGTAACGTTAAAATGACGAAATTGTCCCAGAATTTAAAGGAAAATAAACATATCCCTGAAAATTAAGTTACAATGGTTTAGACTAAAATGGATAAAATTAGTAACTACTTACAATATCAACTTCTGTGACGATCGTGGATAAATACCTATGTATCTATAATCAGCTGAAAGTCCTATGAAATCCCACTATCTATTTATAGCTCCAACTTGTGGGTTTTTCCTTTGGAAAATCCCACTATCTTTTTATAGCCTCAGCTTGAGTGACGTTCCTGTTTATGAATTCTAGTATATATGTATAGCTGCAAAATGTGGAAATCCCCAAGTCGATATTTATAGTCTCAAAATTTCCAGCGTCAGTGACGTCACTGTACTGAACACTAGGGGATAAATGGCAACAGTGTTGCAAGTGGCTGACCTGAATACGCGCTACTGTAGGTAGGTAGGTAGAGTGTATTTGATAGGGATAAAGTGAGTTTTATAGGGACAAACAGAGACCAATACACACACACACACACACACACACACAGACACACACACACACACACACACACAACATACGCGCGCAGACACACACACACACACACACACACACACACAGAGGGAAGAGGAAAAAACAAACCCCAAATATAATATCCACACTCGGGAGGAAGAAAAAAAAAACAACCAAATATACGATCTACACAACGTACGCGAACACACACACACACACACACACACACACACACACACACACACACACACACACACTATAAAATGGATAAAATTAGTAACTACTTACAATATCAACTTCTGTGACGATCGTGGATAAATACCTATGTATCTATAATCAGCTGAAATTCCTATGAAATCCCACTATCTATTTATAGCTCCAACTTGTGGGTTTTTCCTTTGGAAAATCCCACTATCTTTTTATAGCCTCAGCTTGAGTGACGTTCCTGTTTATGAATTCTAGTATATATGTATAGCTACAAAATGTGGAAATCCCCAAGTCGATATTTATAGTCTCAAAATTTCCAGCGTCAGTGACGTCACTGTACTGAACACTAGGGGATAAATGGCAACAGTGTTGCAAGTGGCTGACCTGAATACGCGCTACTGTAGGTAGGTAGGTAGAGTGTATCTGATAGGGATAAAGTGAGTTTTATAGGGACAAACAGAGACCAATACACACAACATACGCGCGCAGACACACGCACACACACACACACACACACACACACACAGAGGGAAGAGGAAAAAAACAAACCCCAAATATACTATCAACACAGAGGGGAGATAATACAAACCCCAAATAAACTATCCACACAAACGTACGCGAACGCATACAAACCCCAAATATACTATCCACACAAGGTCGCTAACGCATACAAACCCCAAATATACTATCCACACTCGGGAGGAAGAAAAAAAAACAACCAAATATACGATCTACACAACGTACGCTAACACACACTCACACACACCACACACACACACACACACACACACACACACACACGCGCGCACACCAGAGGGAAGAAGAAGAAAACCATTATACACTATCCACACGGAGTGAAGAAATAACCCTTTATATATACTATCAACAGAGAGTGAAGAAAATAACCCATTATATTCCATCAACACAAAGTGAAGAAGAAAACGTTTTTTGAAAGCACCTAAGCCCTCACCTGCAATGACCAACTCTGCCAAACACCTACACCCCACCCCACCCCCACTCCCAACACTACAAAACACATTTAACCCGTTATTTTATGGCATCAGTGTGTGCTTTAGGAAACATCAAGACACAAAAATGATGGATGAATAGACTGACTATTGTTTACGGACTTGCATGCCTAAAGAGCGTGCGTGAAGGAAAACATCCTTCCATTTCAATTCTAACTAAAACATGATCCAGAGGGATAGAGAGAGGTGAAAGATCACAATTTCATAAAGTGTGAGTAAAAACAAAACACGCCATCCTTATTATACGATGTCAAGACCAAGAGACACTTACGTTTTCTTTCTGGTCTATTCTCTTTTAGAAGGTAGTATGAAATTTCACATCAGGGCCAACGCATCGGCTCACATTGTCAATTTTTCCATTTCCATGTCTTTACTGGCACAAGTTCTTCATCATCTTCAATTTCTTCTTCTTCTTCTTCTGAATCCCTCTTCTCTGTTTCGTCTTGTTTTTTGTTTCTTCTCTTTCCCCTGACAACGATATTAGGTATCTTGACTTTTGTCTCTCTTTCTTAGACGAAGCAGGTATTTTGGAGACAAATACCCATTTACCTTTGCAGATATAGCAAACTTCATTAGCACACACTTTCGTATGACTCTCATCAAATCAACGACCAAAAGAGTAGGTTTTGTTGCCACTTTCGCCTGTGAATTATGCTTTCGTATGACTTTTAGCAAATATTTGACCAGCAGGTCGATCTGTGCTGACTCTTCCATCTTCGTGATCGTTTGAGAGCGGAATGAATACTCTGACGCTAAGACACTCTCCTTATATACAGGGACCTGCTGCGTATGAAACCTAGTCAAATGTAATTTTGCAATAAGAAGAAACGATTTCATTGAGGAAGTAAAAGGCAATGATGTACCGTATCGACTCACACAAAACCTGAAGTGTTAGCTCAGATCCGTGTCAGCAATTTCGAAGACGACATAACTGAGCTTTCATCAATGCTCTCGAATTATGTCACAAAACCACGAGTCCTGATTCACGCCAAAAGAAATTTCGTTCGGTCCATAAAAAATAGTATCACATCTGAGAAACGCAAAAACGAACTTCCAGAAAACTGAGAACGACGGCTTACACCTACAACGTAAATGTATGAGTTCAAGTAGTGCGTAAAACTTAGTCAAATTAAACACGTCTCTCTTTTGCTTTCACGTTCTTTCCCGCACTCCTAGTCTCATGATTCTTGATATCAGGAAATGCGTAGCCATGATGGGCGGCAATGTAAGCAGCGGCTTCTACCAGTTGACTGAGGGGGTATCCAGTGTAGGTTTGTCTGTAGAATTGGGGAAGAACTCTGACCCTAATCCCCATTGAGAAGGTCTTGGTTTAAAGGTGTCTAGAGATTTGTAGGCAACGTATTGTATGGCTCTAATAAACTACCCTGCTTTGTTGACGTCATACAATGCTTGATCTAGTCCCATTTCGGTGTACTTCTCAACGAGTGTCAGCGTCCCCCTCCTCCTCCTCCTCAACCGCCTCAATTTCCTCTTCTGGTTCTGATACTAATTCTTTAGTTGAGGTAGATAGTTTCAAATCCGCTGTTATGGTGTCTGTCGCTGTTATTGTTGCTGTGGTTGTTCTTTCAGCTGAGATTGCCTGTAGTATCGGAGTGAGAAAAGAACGTTGTTGTTGTTGTAGGGTTTAACGCCATTTTTCAGCACGCGATAGGCTATACATGGCGGCCAGTATTAATGGTGGAGGAAGAACCCGGGAAAAACCCGGAAAGAACCACCGACCCACGAGAAGCTACTGGCAAGCTTTCTCACATACCCACATTAGCCGAATCCGAGACTCGAACCCACGCAGACAAAGGTGAGATGACAGTGATCCGTAACGGAGAACGCTTTAGACCACTCGGCCACTCGGGGCCCCAGAAAAGAACGTAGTGCCTCCGATAATTACATTTGAGTTTGCCATACCGTTTGTCTAACATAATTGGCCCTTTGTTTTGCCACCACTCTTTCCGGGGCAGGTTGTTTGTTAGGTATAGTCGGATGTTGACTAGATGTTATTTGTGTTCTCGAGGTGGGTGGAGTGCTAACTGGCTAGGTCTGCATTTCTTGCTCCCGCTACTGTTGCGTATATTTCTTCCCTCCACACCGAATTCTGGGCCTAATTCTTTTAATTTCTTTGTACCCGAACTTACATTATCCATATTATCACCAACAAAAAAAACCGCACAAACCTAAAAGAAACACTCACTTTTTTACAGAACATTACTATTTTTAAAATTTTGATAAGCGACGGAAACGAAGGACTTAGAGTCGCACTTTCTAACCAAGATAAAGAAATCATGTGCTGATAGACTCATTTCTGTATTTTTTCTTCTAACTGACTAACATATCATAGGCAATGGAATGTTATTTCTTTTCGAGAGTATGGGGTAGCCCTGAATATTTTTTTTTGGAACTTGAAGCTATGGCGGTCGCTTAGGTTATAAGATGGCGACCTCCTCTGACGACAGGCTTTCTCACAGGATAAGGTCTGCTTCTTCGGAAAAGAGAAGAAGAACTCTTTGGTGTCGATACAACTGTTGACAAAGCCTCTGTCAGGTTCATGCTGCTGCTGTTGCTGCTCTCTCTGCTGTTTATGAAGTCTGTACTTCTCCATCCATTCTTCTTTCTCCTTCTTGAATTCCTCCTTGAAGAGCTCTTCTTTAAGATCTTCAGTGACTTTTAGCATTCTCACATTTTCTATCTCTTCTGGCTTCGGTATCAGACTGTGTCTGACCCTATGCAAATTCACGTAGGCTTCGTTTAGCTTAGCTAGTTTGGAGCACATCTTCGTAGGAGGATGAGATAACAATGCATGGGCAGACTGGAAACTTCCCCGATTCTTAAAGTCAAAGCGCGGACGTAAAGGAAAACATTACTACACGGTTTTCTAGCCGGAACGTTCAAATAGTGTTATGGGAGGGATAGAGAGAAGTCAAAGAGCATGAATCAACATTCCTATAGCCAAACAAACCACAAAGGCATTTTTTTCTTCAAAACACAACATTTTTTTATTCATACTAACAAACAACTCTAACATTTTTTTAACAATAATCCAACACTATAACATCAAACATTTTTTTCAAATACCAAACATTTTTTTTCAATTCACACTCTACTTTAAACAGGGCTGACAACGTTGTGAATGAAATTGTGATTTTCACTGTTGGAAGTCATTAGGCCATTGATGGACACTACGTTTCCTAGTTAGGGACAAAAGATAAGCATACTGGTCACAAAACCATCGATCTACTTTCACATCGTTTCTAGAAGAATGACGAGGATCAAAATGAGTCACTAAATGTTCTAAGGAATAGCCCAGGCTGCAATGATGCAGAAAATACACACAGTACTGTCCACACACCAAGGAATATGTGCCTTGTTATTTCACATTATTGAATCGTGTGGTCTGAGCATTTCTTCTCATAAAGTCAATGATATCGTCTTCCAAAGGGGGCAGTCCATAGGAATCAAAATATTCCACACATCCTTCTTGAGGAAAGTAGACGGCTACCCAGTGGGTTCCTGGGAGATGACTGTCGTCCGTGTTGATCACATAAGCTTGATGGTTTTGAGGTGTGCAATGAGGGAGTTCATCTTTAGCACAGACGACAGGATTCCAAGAAGCAGTGTACAAACTGTGGTTCAAAAGGTAATAAAGTTCTCAGGTATCCATTTTGTTTTGTTTTTTTTCTTCTTCACAGGTAATGATAAGTCATCAATTCGATCCTGACTTTTTGCTTGAAAATGTCTGACAAGTAACCGTTTCTTCACCTTGTCTCCTCACTCTGATACAACAGAGCTTCGATGCGATGGATCTCTTGAGTTGTTAATGGAGGACAATAATGTTCACGCAAGCCTTTATACCACTGTTGTAACACGTCTTCTTCCGAGATGAGACTCCAAGCTTCGTCCAGATATTCGTCCAATTTTTCTTCTTGACTCAGCATCAGGCATTTATCGTGTTGAATTTAACTGGGATGATCGTTATGACATCCATAGCAATCTTTCTTGATCAATTTCTTAATTTTTTTTTCTGTCAAGACTATAGCATAACAGGAAACTAAATGTGATTCTTGTTCTGGCCATCTAGACTTCATCATGATGACTTCTTCGTCTTTGTCATGGTGTTCTCCTTCCTCAGGATCTTCACATTCCATGTCCAAAGAATCCCTACTATACAAACATTGATAAAAGTCTTCCATGACTTCTAATAGTCTGGAATGACTTCTCTCAAACTGTTGGTTTATATCGTATTGTCCAATTCAGCATACAGGATGACGTTCACCCTATTATCTGCGCGTAGATTTTCTGCAAACTGAAATTCCACACGCATCTGGCCGGATTTTATAGGGTGAAAATATCCCTCCTCGCTGTCTTGACTTACAATTCGTTAGAGAACCGTTTTCGAAAATGGAGTTTCACTGTAACTATCCCTTTGGAGAATGGAATATTTTGTCCCAGATCTCCTTTTATAGCAATGTTGACAGTGTCTAAATACGACTTACTGACGGGCTAATAGCGAGGATGTACAAATTCACGGTGTACGTGATAGGTGTTTGCACCTTCCTGGTCATTGTTTGTGATACTATCCACTTTGAAAGGAATGACACGCAGTAACGGAATAGAGGTCCAACCACGTTGCACTCCACCACATCGGAATACACAAAGATCAAATTAAGTCCTTGGTTCAGTTCTACCGGGTTTCCAAAAGCTCTGTAAAAATCCATATTACTTTTGATCTTGGGGCTCATATTGTTTGCGACCATTTCTGCATGTCCACCCAAAATTTCAAACAAACTACCATTGAACCTAAGGGACAATGTGTCCGTATCTTGAAATTTGATCACGAGATGATGAGCCACTTTATGGTACTCAATCTTCACACTTTTTTTCGCTCTGTTCAGTGCTTTGCCAAAGGCTAAGTTGAACCTGTCCGCAATAGTGTCCACCAAATGTTCACCACTAAAATAATAACCTGAAGGAATTTTCAACGTGTAGATAATGAAGGCTGGATTGCTGGCTGGTCTTGTGTCCCCTAAAAAACCCGATTTTGTTGATTTCTTCCTCCAATTGGGCATTCAGGATTTCCACCTCGAAAGTGTTTTGCTTTTCGGTGATGTTTTTGATTTGTGTTGGGTGAATGATTTCCACTAAAGCCACTTCCCAATGGGCTTCGTGATCTAACTGGATGGTCTGAGGTAATTTCACCGTGTAACAGCACAACGTGTTCTTGGGAAACACCTCCATGGAACTGTCACTGGGTAAGGTTAAGTAAAATTCGTTGTTATTGCTCATAATTCCAGAGTTTTGTGGCTCTCCGAGGCGATACTGGAAGTTAGAGGAGTGTCTCCGCCCAAAATGGGGTTGTTGTTGTTGTTGTGGTTGTTGTTGTTAGACTGGTGACTGGCACTGGCACTGGACACTAGGTTCCCGTGGTTCCCGTTCGAGGAGAATTTCAGGGAGGGATTAGGAAGCAGGTAACCGATGTAACTGCTCAATACAATGGTCCACAAGTGTTTGTCTCCTTGTTGCAAACTCAAATTGGCAATGGATGCACCGATGACACAATACACCACGAAGGTTTGGCAGAAAAAGACGATTTGCGTTTTAGGCACACGTTTTCCATACCACACCCACAAGGGTTGTGTTTGTAAATCTTGCAGAGAAGAATTGGGTGAAGGAGTGATCGCAGTAGCTGAATCTGTGTGAAAGGGCATGATGGTCACTTCTTTTTATAGTGCGAATCGTCGATGCAAGAATCAAAACTGGGTGGATATCCTTTCCAACGTACTTTGACTTCTTTGACACGTCGTTTGCCAACTTTACGGTTTCTGCGTTTGACAATGCCTTTGATGTCGTACACGTCGTCTTTTTTGGTGACACGACTTGATTTGAAATAAGTACGGGCTAGCGTTTTGTTGAGTACTTAACACCCATGGCTGTCTTGCTGAGCACCTTTTTCCTCCTTTACCACGCTCGGACAGAAAAATGAGTGTGTGGTGAGACTATTCCCAGTCATGTTTAAAGCCTTTCAGTCAGGTTGTTAAGGACTAGTTAGTCCTACACCTGAGTGGCTAAATTTAAAAGTAGTTGGGGTTTGTATGAAGTAAAGAACCGAAAGTACAGTGAAACTCAAGGATTATGACCCAATCTGTCTGTCTATTGATGCGTGTATTTACTTAAGAAGAAATATGACCTCTAAAACACAAAGAGATACGGCAAGCATGATTAGAATGAACATAACGATGTTTTCCTTCACGCCCGTGTAATTTAGAGCTTCAATCCTCTTTGAAGACAAACTTGGTCTCCTTTTGTAGGGCTTGAAATAATAAAAAGCCTGAAAAAATCTTAAGCACTTTGCTATAGATAATTTCATACAAACCCCAAATTTTTTAGTTTGAGAAAAAAAGATAACATGCCCCTCAATACTGTAACACATCTGTTCTGACTCTACCGATGTGAGTGTGAGTGTTTATGTTAAAATGTTTAAGTGAGATATAAAAAAAATGGTCAGCTTGAAAACGCGAACCAATACTGTGACGCTCAGTATTTTGATGTGGTAAGAAGAAATGGTACAACACACACACAAAGAGGGCTTGTAAGTTCACATTTCAGTCTGTCTGCACTGTAATGGCAACAACGCAAGAACATAGGGATTATTATGCCACACAGTCCTAGAACAAAACAGTGCATCACCCGTTGTAAGCCATTTCATTGGCTATACTTATTTTCTTACCGCATTCACTTCGAATTGACTTGAGTAGCTATTCAGACAGTGACGAGAATGGCCATGCTTTACTGGGTCTATCCTATAGGCGATTTATATAAAAAATATTTTTAAAAATTAAACTAATGCACGAACAATCGTACCATGGGCGATCCCATGGAAATTGTGTCCGTCTTATTGCAAAATACATCAACATTTAATTTAACCGTGCAGATCGCTAGAACAAACCTCTGATAATATACATTTTGAAAAGTGTTGTGTGACACGGATTGCCATTGTCGCTTGGTGTCTGCTTTCTTGTTCGAAAAGAGATCGTTTCGTCTTGACTATAAAAATTTAATTTGACTAAGTTTTACGCACTACTTGAACTCATACATTTACGTTGTAGGTGTAAGCCGTCGTTCTCAGTTTTCTGGAAGATCGTTTTTGCGTTTCTCAGATGTGATACTATTTTTTATGGACCGAACGAAATTTCTTTTGGCGTGAATCAGGACTCGTGGTTTTGTGGCATAATTCGAGAGCATTGATGAAAGCTCAGTTATGTCGTCTTCGAAATTGCTGACACGGATCTGAGCTAACACTTCAGGTTTTGTGTGAGTCGATACGGTACATCATTGCCTTTTACTTCCTCAATGAAATCGTTTCTTCTTATTGCAAAATTACATTTGACTAGGTTTCATACGCAGCAGGTCCCTGTATATAAGGAGAGTGTCTTAGCGTCAGAGTATTCATTCCGCTCTCAAACGATCACGAAGATGGAAGAGTCAGCACAGATCGACCTGCTGGTCAAATATTTGCTAAAAGTCATACGAAAGCATAATTCACAGGCGAAAGTGGCAACAAAACCTACTCTTTTGGTCGTTGATTTGATGAGAGTCATACGAAAGTGTGTGCTAATGAAGTTTGCTATATCTGCAAAGGTAAATGGGTATTTGTCTCCAAAATACCTGCTTCGTCTAAGAAAGAGAGACAAAAGTCAAGATACCTAATATCGTTGTCAGGGGAAAGGACACTGGAATTCAGAGTGCCCTACGAGAAAAGAGAAGAAACAAAAAACAAGACGAAACAGAGAAGAGGGATTCAGAAGAAGAAGAAGAAGAAATTGAAGATGATGAAGAACTTGTGCCAGTAAAGACATGGAAATGGAAAAATTGACAATGTGAGCCGATGCGTTGGCCCTGATGTGAAATTTCATACTACCTTCTAAAAGAGAATAGACCAGAAAGAAAACGTAAGTGTCTCTTGGTCTTGACATCGTATAATAAGGATGGCGTGTTTTGTTTTTACTCACACTTTATGAAATTGTGCTCTTTCACCTCTCTCTATCCCTCTGGATCATGTTTTAGTTAGAATTGAAATGGAAGGATGTTTTCCTTCACGCACGCTCTTTAGGCATGCAAGTCCGTAAACAATAGTCAGTCTATTCATCCATCATTTTTGTGTCTTGATGTTTCCTAAAGCACACACTGATGCCATAAAATAACGGGTTAAATGTGTTTTGTAGTGTTGGGAGTGGGGGTGGGGTGGGGTGTAGGTGTTTGGCAGAGTTGGTCATTGCAGGTGAGGGCTTAGGTGCTTTCAAAAAACGTTTTCTTCTTCACTTTGTGTTGATGGAATATAATGGGTTATTTTCTTCACTCTCTGTTGATAGTATATATAAAGGGTTATTTCTTCACTCCGTGTGGATAGTGTATAATGGTTTTTCTTCTTCTTCCCTCTGTGGTGTGCGCGCGTGTGTGTGTGTGTGTGTGTGTGTGTGTGTGTGTGGTGTGTGTGAGTGTGTGTTAGCGTACGTTGTGTAGATCGTATATTTGGTTGTTTTTTTTTTCTTCCTCCCGAGTGTGGATAGTATATTTGGGGTTTGTATGCGTTAGCGACCTTGTGTGGATAGTATATTTGGGGTTTGTATGCGTTCGCGTACGTTTGTGTGGATAGTTTATTTGGGGTTTGTATTATCTCCCCTCTGTGTTGATAGTATATTTGGGGTTTGTTTTTTTCCTCTTCCCTCTCTCTGTGTGTGTGTGTGTGTGTGTGTGTGTGTGTGTGCGCGCGCGTGTGTCTGCGCGCGTATGTTGTGTGTATTGGTCTCTGTTTGTCCCTATAAAACTCACTTTATCCCTATCAGATACACTCTACCTACCTACCTACAGTAGCGCGTATTCAGATCAGCCACTTGCAACACTGTTGCCATTTATCCCCTAGTGTTCAGTACAGTGACGTCACTGACGCTGGAAATTTTGAGACTATAAATATCGACTTGGGGATTTCCACATTTTGTAGCTATACATATATACTAGAATTCATAAACAGGAACGTCACTCAAGCTGAGGCTATAAAAAGATAGTGGGATTTTCCAAAGGAAAAACCCACAAGTTGGAGCTATAAATAGATAGTGGGATTTCATAGGACTTTCAGCTGATTATAGATACATAGGTATTTATCCACGATCGTCACAGAAGTTGATATTGCAAGTAGTTACTAATTTTATCCATTTTAGTCTAAACCATTGTAACTTAATTTTCAGGGATATGTTTATTTTCCTTTAAATTCTGGGACAATTTCGTCATTTTAACGTTACTTTTAGTCACATCCATTTTGTCGTTGAGCATTTCCTTGATTATAGCTATTTATAGCATCATTACAATTATGCAAATTTTTGAATACCCCAGCAAGATTTCAGGTCTCGGTAATGCTTTATATATAAATCCCACGCTTGTACTAGTGTATGTATGTTTCTGTCTCTGTTGTGTTTGACCCTCTACCATCATTGTCCCTAGATAGTCCCACCATGTTCAATTCCCCTTGACGCTATACAGATCCACCATGTTCAATTTCCATATGTTAAATTCCCTTGAGGCTATATCCCCCAGGGGTTTCCGTAATGTTAAATTTCCCATTGTCCCTAGACAGTCCCACGATCTATTCCCCATGTTAAATTCCCATTGTCCCTAGACAGACCCACACTATAGTTCCCTGTTCCATTCCCCTTGTCCCTAGACAAGCCCAAACTCTATTCCCCATGTTAAATTCCCCTTGTACGTAAAGTGGCCCACGATTTATTCCCATGTTAATTCCCCTTGTACGTAGATTTGCCCACGATTTTTCGCCATGTTAAATTTCCATTGTACGTGGATTTGCCCAGAGGTCCCTGTAATGCTAATTTCCATTGTACGTAGGGTGCCCCTATTCACTACTCTCAATAAACAAACCGCTTGAGATAAAGACAATTTATGTAACAGAACGAAACTTCTCACGGTATCAACGACAGAGACACACATTGGACAATTATTTAATTCAGTATCATGGTATGTTATATAAGGGAAGAAAAAATGTGTGAATAGTCCCACGTGCGCGCGTGGAGTAGGAGAAGTTCAGCAGATGATATGGCCTACCCACCCCTACACAATATAATTGCCTGTCTTAGTTAGAGTCAGTTTTAATGATTACATATTGTTTCAATTTCAACATTTGCTTTTGATTTAGAAGAGTTTGGTTGCAAATGCCATTTTACGTATATTGTGATAGAATATGATTCTGTTTTAACGTAATTTAATAGTGTGGTATACATTGCCATGAATGTTTCAGCAATTTCATGCGATTGCACCGCATTCCATATGGATTCGTGGCTTTACCACTCATATCAATCGTGGTTTTAAAACTCAAGATTAATAAATTAAATGGCGTTTTAATGGTTACAACGTGTCCAAGTACAAGATGCCTAAGTTCCTAGAAATATCAAACATTGTCTTTGCGACAGGAGTGAGAGGCCTGATGCTTGCCGCTCTACTGGCAGCTCTGATGAGCTCATTGACTTCAATCTTTAATAGCGCCAGCTCCATCGTGACCCTTGACCTGTGGAAGCAAATCCGGCGGAAGGCGACAGAAACAGAGTTAATGATCGTCGGGAGGGCTACAGTTCTGGTCCTAATCGGCGTCAGTATTCTTTGGCTGCCTATTTTGGAGGCCTCTCAAGGGGGAAATCTTTGGTCCTACTTTCAGGCCATTAGATCATACCTGGTGCCACCTTGGTGCATGGCGTTTCTCTTGGCGTTCTTCTGGCGACGAACAACGGAACAGGTTGCAGTATCTCTTTTGGTTTTGCTTTGCTTTGTTTCCGTTGGTTTTGATGTCGGTATAAATCTCACACGTCAAATACTTTGTACCAATTTTGTCGATGTCTATTAGTATACTTCTATATTTGTAAATATTTCTGAATGTTACTGAGTATGGATATATAAATTTGTTTTTTCTGCATCTCTTAGCAAATAATATTTATAAGAAATTGCGAATTTACACGTTTCAAAGATTTCTTCTTGTAAGTTTTATGTAGCTTCAACGGGTTGAAACGATAGAATAACATTTTCAAACTCAATAAATTTTCAATGCGTCGAACTATGTTTTTTTTTTTTTACCATGCCTAACGACTGAACGTTTTCCACGTACGAGTAAAGAGGTTAATGTGCACGTTTGCTCATGTATGTATGGCAGACAACGCAAAATTTATTTTTGGAATCTAGGGGAAAGATGATATCGGATGCTTGTCTAGCCTTTCCCAGTGAATTCGCCTGTTAAAATAATTTACCATTCTTACGATATGTTTCAAATGAAGTATGACAAGAAAACGTACAGCATTAAGGATTTTTTTTGGTAAAGTAACTGGTATATATCTTAAGCTTTTTCTCCCCATAAATTTAACTTACTAAAACATTATTTACGCTGTTTAAAGTGGCATTATTCATCTGAAAGACAACACATTTTGCTTACATACCCAATTAAGGGTTTCAGAACTTTATTACATAATATATCATTCATCTGACAAATGTTCTTTTCAGGGGGCGTTCTGGGGTCTCATGGTTGGTTTGGTCGTAGGTTTGATTCGAATGGTTCTGGACTTTGTCAGAGTGCCTCCTGTCTGTGGTAGCGGAGAAGAAGATAAACGTTTTCCTATAGTAGCCAAGGTCGACTTTCTCCATTTTGCTATGATTCTTGCTGGCGTCTCTGCCATTGCTATGGTTATAATCAGCCTTTTTACTCAACCAAGACCGCATGAAAAGGTAATCCTTCCCCTCTCTTCTTCCGTCCCTCACTTCTCGTATTACTGTTGCCACTAGATTTACATACTATTTGCTACTACTACTACTATTACCATTTGCAACATTGTGACGACGACATTTAGGTTAATGGACAGTGTAATGGTTCAAAACAGGTTTAACCTTTGGTATCGGAATGTACAAGGATAAATATACGCTCTTGCCAACTTTATTATTTTGTATAGATAATTCTGTATATTCGCATCTCAAAGTATAGACCTTTTTCAAGAGGTCGAATCTGGGTTATTCCACTCCAATATTTAACGCATGCGCAATCAACGTAGGGCAACTTTTAAGCGATTGTCGTTAATATTATGGATGTTCGTGAAGAAAGTTTCAAACAAATTTGTACATGTTTGACATCTGTACACCCTTCACAGAAATATCGTGTTTAAAAATCATGAGTTAATAGTTCAGTAACCTGCCTAAAACAGAAAAGTAGATATGAACACAAAAATCATCAGAGAGGACCAGGGCAGCGGACATGATTTGTGGGTCCTAGGAAAAATTATCCAGTAGGCCCCAGTGAATCACAAATTGAAACAACGGTGGACCCCGTGACCGTTATGGTCCCCCGGAATTTGTCCTACCCTGTCTACGGTCCTGGATAGCCCTAACAAAGCTGGATGATCCATTTCTGAAAGGAAAGGGGAGGGTGGACGATATTTTTATGTGTCCAGAATTACAATTTGTACAAATCTACGTGCATTTAGATGACCCTTTAAGGCTATATACTCGCGAAAACATGAGGACTTACAAATCTCTTTGTTGCATATAATTAATTTCATAGTGGATGGATGTATACAGAATAACACAGTATCATCAATGCCAACGTAATCAGATCCCAAGCTCAATCCGAGAAGCCACACGAGTTACACATAACCGATAGTACTGTAGCAACTGGTCATTGCCAGTGTATCGCAGGATGAGTTAACTCATCATTATTATCCATATTTTTTCAAGGAGTTAGCAAACTAAGGAGAGAGAGAGAGAGAGAGAGAGAGAGAGAGAGAGAGAGAGAGAATAAATTCCTTAGCCAAATGAATGTATCATAAGCAGGTTTGGGATTCACATTCATTTACATTTCATTTATTTACTAAATGGCAAGTATGTGAGGAAACTGCAACAAAATGTGATGTGCCTCCTTTGGTGTCCATTGTTTGCTGATAATTAGACAAGTTAACTTGTTTATTTTCGGATTATTCAGTACCATGCAGTCATGGGGGGGGGGGTAGGAGTTAAGATGAGAGTCAAAATGAAGTAACCTAAAGCACTATATACTCATTTATTGTTAAAAATATTTTATGAAAACGTACAGTTCAGCTCTTATACTTGTGGGCTGTCATATTATTGTTTACTACTATCTGCGGCGATCTATAATGACAAATGTTCTATTCATGTAAGAAGTGTAGGTCACTCAAGTTGCCCTACGTCAAATGCGCATGATCGTACCGGATGTTGCTATGGGATAGATTTGGCCAGCTAGAAATATTATCTGAAAATGATCTAGAGTGCATCTAAATCCGCCCCCCACCCCCTTACAATAATCGATTCTTTTGAGATTTGGTCAACATGCTCTACATTTGGCTTGAGTGGCCAGAAGAGAAACATCATGCTGGGAAAATTAATAAACTGACTGATAATAAATGAGAAAAACTGAGAAAAATGACAAGCTATTACTACAAAGGGAAATACAACATGGGGCCCGAGCATTACAGAAGTATACAGAACACCAAATAAATAAATTAAACGTCCACATCAGGGACAAACATATGATAGATCTGCGGTCACACAGCAGGAAACACTCATTATTATTATTGCTCTTTATATAATATAGTTTGGGACAAAATTGTCGTATGTTATTGCTATTATTTCTTCTTTATCTTCGCCTTCATCTTCTTGTTCTTCTTCTTCGTCTTCCTCTTGTTCTTGTTGTTGTTGTTATTGTCATTATTATTATTATTCTTATTAAATTCATATAAATGGAAACTAACTAGCTTAAAGAAAAATGTGGCATTAGTCCTTAAACATATCAGCTAAAATATGCATGAAAGATGGGTAACTAAAATATTTGTACAAATCTGCTGAGGTTACTTCTGTTTATCGAAATGTTTGGGTTTGTTTCTTCGCTTGGTGCTTATAATAAGGCTATGCGTACAAACATGATTTCCAGCCGTATCTCTGGCGGCTTTGAATTAATTATTGTCGGAGTTGATTTCTTTGCAGCACATAAAGTTGACCAAAACAGGAGAAAAACTTTACATTAGAAACAAGTCTCATAATGACATCAAAAAGGCTTTGAAGAATATAAGAGAAGCACTGAATCGGCTCCTTTAAAAAAAACGTAGGCAGTGATGGTGATATTGATATAGACAAAGAATTTAGAAAGTAAATGATATGCTGAATCAAAAGCTGAAAATGGTGAAGCAGTGATTTCCTTTGCAACGAAACACAATTGTATGATGTGATTAACAAAACATTAGCGCTTCACTTCATTCATAAGTAAACTCATGCAATCTGTTAATTGTGTGTTATTAGTCTTCAGTCCATTTTTGTACATACGTACATACGGATTTGAATTTCACATAAAAGTATCCATAGACTCTTGTATTATTATAACATCTGATGAGGACAAAGAATATGTCACTTTTAGCCATGAAACCACACAGAAGAATATACATGATCGTGATGGACCAATTGGCAAATGAATGTTCTTTGAGCAGCGTTCTTCCAGATGTCCTACACAAGTCATTTATCATTAGACATACTGTGATATAACCACTACAACGGAAAACAGTTAGACACACACCTGATGATGTCTGGTAATTCACAAAACCTATATCTAGAAACAAAGCTTTTTATTGGCATTTTGTCCAAATGCTGAATATAGCGTCATTTGAGCAATATGCTGCTAACGAGCTACAACAATTCAACCGCTAAATGACTCTGGCTTGGAGAAAAGACACATCATAGAACATCAGGCTACATGAATGAAACGTCCATCTTGTAGTTACGAGAGGAAATGCTCCACGTCTCAAAAAAGAAAGCTCTTTTCAACTTGACCACTGACAAACATCCTGAATCTGCCTCATCTATCAATAAAGTAAGACTACTATCACACGTAGTATCAGAAAACAACAGGATGGAAGTATGTCCGTTCATATGTAGCCTCAGGGATGTTTTGAATCATTATAATTTTGAATTTGTTTTCGACCAAAGCAACTCGTAAGTTGTATAATTGTTAATGGATAGCGATCCTGTCGAAATTCCTAAAATGAGGTATTAACGCAAAAATTTAATCCGGCGCTGTTTCCTGAAACATTTGTTCGAAACATATTTCTGCTCTTTACTTTTTGAGTTTCGTTATCATTATTGTTATTTGTACTTCTGAGAATAGAACTTCACATTTAACAAGATTGGTCAGGTCATAAAGCTTGAATATTGATTACACCATGTCTGTATAGGCTATATAGGAAGTTCGCTTCGCTAAAGACGTTCACGCAGAGATTAATTGAACAAAGGACCCTTATACATAGATTGGCAAGATTAATGGATTTACGAATAGTAATTGAGGACAGTAACTTTATGCAAATTTGTATCCTATATCTAGTACTTTAAACAGTGCGTATTGTTTAATTGACTAGAGTTTTGTACGAAACATGAATTATGTTTAGTCAGCACATTTCTTGTGCGAATTGATATCGTTAAGTTTCTTAGGGTCGGTGTAGCATCACACAGTGATCGATAATGATCGAATTAGACAATTTCAGAGCGTAATATCTTTAAATGTTTGAAATATAGTCAGTTATGTTATAATTTGTGCATTTAGTTTTTTATTTAAACATTTAAATATAATTGATAGCCTAAATAATCTGGCAGTCTGATTTGCTAACACAGCTGTTTCTTCCAAACTTTGATAATCGCTTGAAAATGGTTTGTAATCAACGCTCATTTTTGCCCAATTTGTCTGATGTTTACAAACATAGGTAAGAAAGTGATAGTTCATATTAACAGTTAAACAGTTAATTTTGACTGACACATACTGATTGCTTCCGGATATACTCATCAATTAAAGTGTAAGCACATTTCATTGATGAACTGTCTGTAGAGAGAGAGAGAGAGAGAGAGAGAGAGAGAGAGAAAAGAAGAAGAAGAAGAAGAACATTTTAAAAATACAGAGACATACAGACAGAAGAAAAAGAAAAATGACTTATTTCAGTATCGGAGGCAGATATGTCTCAGATGAAATATATCTGAGATATATTTCCTACGTGGAAAAAGTTGTTCCAGAAGTAATATCGCCACTCTGGAGATATTAATTTCTCTAACCGTGATAAAAAGTCCATTATCTCATGATCAACGGCTTCATACTTGTTAATGTGTGTGTGTGTGTGTGTGACTGTGTGTATGCGTGTATGTTTATGTCTTTACTTTGTTTCAAACAATGACCTAGTTCACGTAACAAGTGAAAGAAAAGCAAGCTGTCGTCAAAGCTTATTTAATAGGAATACCCTATTGTTCTTGTGATCCAAATTGAGTTTTATGTTATGTTACATACGATAGCGATAACAGAGCAATCTTTGCTAAAACTGATAAACAAGCCCATAAACATGTTTATTATGTTGATGCACGATTGTTTATTCAGAAATTTCGGTGGAAATCTTGTCCGTTTATAGACCTTAGCGCCCAGTTTCGTTTCTCCAAATTCTTTGCGATTCCAACTGAAATGAGAAAAAGTTATTGTTTATTTTTAATGTTATTGATCATTGTAAGCTTTGTAAAACAATGCAATTTGTATCCATATCTCATATATATATATATATATATATATATATATATATATATATATATATATATATATATATATATATATATATATGTGTGTGTGTGTGTGTGTGTGTGTGTGTGTGTGGGCCGAAGTAGCTCGGTTGGTTAAACTTTTGACTCAAATAGTCGCGGGTGAGATACTCACCAAGGTCGGCTATATAGTGTGTTCAGCTCTTTGTAAATATCCGTCAATAATCAATTGGACAACTTGATTAAACAAACTAAGTATTCACGATATTTTTAGTGGCTAGCAGTAGCTCTGACACAGATTTTATATATATATATATATATATATATATATATATATATATATATATATATATATATATATATATATATATATATATATATGCGTGTCTCTCCTCTCTCTCTCTCTCTCTCTCTCTCTCTCTCTATATATATATATATATATAAATATATATATAAGCATTACCTATTTGAACTGTTGAACTGCCTTGGATTAGTTCCTTCGGCCAATCGAACTCAGCAGAGGGAGTATAACAACCAAGAGGATGATGACTGAGGAAAAAAACAACAGAAATTGAAAAAAGAAATTCAGAAAAGCTTATTATATTGGAAAAACATAATAAAAGAAAATATTAAATGAGCTATGGATAGTATTATAAATCTAATGGTGGATATGGATAAGATTGCATATATAAGCAGCTAGATTATATCAAATAACAAAAACGGATGGGCTATAGAAGAACTTAAAATGTCAGAAAAAAGTGTGAGAGAACGAAATATAGATTGTTTTTCATTTTCTAACAGTATTGGCTATATCGAGCCAAGGAAATGGGACCTGTGTGAGATTGCAAAGGTCACACCGAGGTAACCGACCTTATATATATATATATATATATATATATATATATATATATATATGGGGGTGGGGTTGGGTGATATATTTACTCATTATTATTGATCCAGATCCACCTCCAAAACCGAATCCACTATATCCTCCATATCCTCCGTGACCTATTCCTTTGGGGACGTATCCGGGGTATCCGGTGTTGTACATAGCATGTACCACATTCACGAAGGCAAGGGAAGCCAGGATAGAAATTATGACACACGGCATGATCATTGCTGAAAACTAGGAAGAGAATGCGACCTTTTAGGACTTTTGTTACGTCTTTTATATACTATTGTGTTATATATTTTGTATCTCATTAGTTGACATTGAGAAGTACATTCAATAGAACATTTTCCCTCGAGTCAATTTAGATATCTCTAATTTACTTCTCCGCCAGCGAGTAATATATTCAGATTTACCTTTATTCATTCACGGTATAGTTTCGGCCCTTTCTGTTGTAACATAAGTGACTTACCAAATTATCATATTTTTGTGTATTCGTACAACTACATATGAGGTTATATCTTGGCGGAAATGGATGGGCGATAATCCACATATAGTACTTTACACCTCTGAGGTATAATGAGATTTATAAAATGTTGTCGCATTAAAATTATGATTTCTCTGCAGTTATCTGAAATGTGGGTTGCCTTGGTCTCTAAATGTCCCCGTTCATGGAAAATTAAGAATGTGGTAGACATCTCTTGCAATCTAGATTGCTAGACCCAAACCAACACATAAGGTTATTAAGTACAGTTACTGACAGAGTTGAAAAACGTGTACAAGTTATGCCTCTTTTTATTTATTTCTCTATTATCCACAAAGTAGCATAGTGTAACACATAATGAGGAATTTATTGAATTCCTTTATGTTTTTATATTGTTTTAGTTCTCTAGACAGCATTCCTTTTTAATTTTCTTCTCATTTATCCTAAAACAGACCATTGCGACCTGCTTGATATGCACCAGATTGTCATTCCATATGTAGGAACTGCCTTTACTTATTTGTTTGATTATCTGATATTAATGCCAGAAATGTTCCCGTTCTGTGTGTTGAAGGAACTAGCGTTCCGCTATTGTTATCTCTTCTAAAATTATTTTCGCATTGTTCTTAACAGTGCAAGTTTATATATTTAGTATAAGTGTCACTTTTGTAGCGATTTCTTCATTTTTAGACGAAAGGCAAAATCAGGGGATATTGTTATTAATATTAATCGTAATTGACAGCATGATCCAACACAAGGTCCACACTTATGTTCTTACTAATTAACATTTCAGCCAGCATAGGATACAAAATGCGACGAAATATATCTCTGACTCGATACAAATGTTTACAGACCCAGGAAAAGATTGTGCCTTATTCGTTACCTTCATATACCGACAGAGGAATAGGAACTCGTTTAACATGGAGATTTCACTCAACAAAATTAGGTTTTAAACGTTCAACAATGTCCTTACTGTAAAGTTTCTTATTTCTTTCACTGATATCGCCCTTAATCTTATAAAACCACGCCAACATCAGCGGCATATTTGAATGCTACTTAAAAACCACTTATTCACATTGCTTGCATGTGTCGCTCGAATAATATTTATTGAGGATGGGACATTATGCGGATTAAATCTCTTCATTACCATGTAGCTTTTCCTGAACAAACCCAAGTTTAAGACACTATGACTGTTTACAAAGTTGTTACGAAAGTATTTCTTTGATGTAAGGAGAATGAAGGTGCCACAGAGAGCTAACCTATACAGAATATTCAAATATTAAATCAACCTTATTTTTCTCAGACTTCATAACATTTAGCATTCAATAAACACGAAGAAATCTCACGTTGAATGAAGAAACAGTAAACTACACTAAATTATACAGTCACTTAAAAGTCAAGTTCAACTGCAAACAACATAGACCCTGATTTTGACGTCGCATAATACGCCAGCAGATTAGGGTATACAATGCTTGTTTTTATAATTATTCATCAGATACTGAATAGAGACAGATCTGCTGGCTTTTTATGTGGCAGATCTGGGTCTATGCAGTTTGCAATTGAACTCGACCTGCAAGCGAGTAGTGACGGTAAGTAAATACACAAATAAAATATGAAGATGGATTATGGATACTTCAAGAGGAAATGTAGATATATGAGGATTTCAAATGTAATTCCAATGAGTGAAAAATATACTCACCTATCTGAATCTCTGATTGCCAAGACGAACAGCCGACTCCAATACGTGCAAAATGCGCTCTGAACTAATCATTCCCAGGTCTATATAGGCAAGAGATGCCTTGAGGCAGAGTGGCAATGAAGGGGCATATGGCGGTCAGTAATGAAAACTTATTTGTAAATAAAGTTATAAAATATTAAAGAAGATAGGGATTAAGAAACCTGTGTAAACATTTGAATCATAATTCTTGTTTTGGTTAGACTTAGGTGTGAAACATGCGTACATGGCTAATCCTAAAAAGTTCAGGGTTATACAGTTATGTCGAAATGCATGTGTTATAATGTTTAATACGAAACCCTATACAACATGTGTAAATTTAAGTACTTAATATGTATGACAGTGAATGTTATTTCTGTTACAAAAATGTACCTTTTCCCTATATAAACTTGTACGATAGTCTTTATTATAAGCTACAAAAAAAAATTTGTTCTTACTTCTTTCTTTTTTGTAACTGCAAAATCAAGGGCATAAGGCAATTATAACACACTGAAAACATAAGCGCATATAGAAAAGTCTTATAAACTTAGAATTTGAACAGTGTGAGGAAATTGCAGTTGTTGAGATCTCAGTTAACAAATTCATTTATTAATTTAATTAAAAATGTGTGAATTCAGTCGATATCTTTTAATAATGCAGACTTAAGTATCAATGATTACAGTTTTGTCGTGAAATGAATCCTGAGGAATGGAATTGGTTTGCTGTAGAATTCAAAGCTTTCATTGAAACTGAGTGTCGACATTTCATGCATAAAAAATTACGCTCGAGCACATATTTATCGAGCTGTTATGTTCTCATTTCTTCGTAAAGAATTAAGTTCAGTTTTGTTCGTATTTGAGAATTCACCGGTTTATGGCTCAAAGACTTATCAAACTTGGATTAGCTACCTGTATCTTTTTGAAGAAAAGTAAGTGATTGTTTCCGATTTTGAGTTGATGACATGAACACATTTCTTTATGATGCAATCGACTGAACCATGGTTTCATTCGGAAGAAATAAAATTTGAAATTTACTTGTATGAATCGGTTTATAATGTTACACAGAGACATTATACAACAACCGTATATTAAAATGCAGACGACATCTGAAATGGTCAAAATATGAAATAAATGAATACCAATACATGCCTTTTCCATTACGCTAACTCGAATTAGGTCAGATACATTCACTTGTATAAGTATTTCGAGCTTTGTAGATCAAACAAAACCCAATGTAAATGCCTGTTAATCAAATGCTTTCTTGACATACATTAAGATGTTTGTTTGCATATCGCAGCAGCTTTCTCGACTATTGATCATTAAAATTTGGCCAAACGAACGACTTCTTTCTTGAAAGAAATATTTTATTACTTTGTGTTACCTGTCATTTGTCTTCAGATGAACTACATCAATTTGAACCCTGCTGCTCTCCAATTCAATTGAATGACTAATTCTTTTATCATAATGTATTCAGGTACATTCTGTCATATCCGTGGAAACCAAAACTGTTGTACTAGTGCGAAAGGTAGTGAATAGAAGAAATCATCCATTTAATCATTAGTCCTTAACTTTCCCTTCCAGTTACACCGTGTAACATGGTGGACCCGCAATGATGTCAAGGAGCCGGAGCTATCGGACGACGACGATTACGAGGCGGGAAGGGACGATGAGCCGGAAAGTAGCAAGAAAGGTAACCTGTACCCGAGGTTATAAAAACACGATTATGCTCACACCTACTTAACTTGCAACTGCGACGTCTGACCCAGTATTTACCAAACTACCCAACTTGAGTGTACACGCAAACCGAAATTTTGACAGCTTACTAATTGGAATATATGTTATTATAAAGAATCAATTAGGTACAGATGACTAGATATATATTTATTGCGTATTTTGAAACAAATATAAAAACTATGCGAAAGGTAATTCTGAGTTTAAGTGCACACTCAAGTCAAAAGTTTAGGGAATATGGGACCTGATTGGTCAGTAATTGGACGTTAGCCGATCGAAAGTCAAAATGTTGAATTCTGAGTTTGCCCGGAAGATTGTTGCTGTCACTTGCAATCCCAGGGTTTTGTTTGCCAACTGATATTGCACATAAATTAAAAGAAACGTACAATTTGGTGAAATAGTTTTCATACCTACAATTATTGAAAGTATTTCTTGCATCAACTCACACACACACACAAACACACACACACACACTGAAAGCAAAAGCTCTTTTACTTTACACGAGAGTTGGAGAAAATTAGTAATTAGCAGCAAACTGCAAACATAATAATTGAACTTGTTCTGTTACCGTACCTGGCTGGGTAAGGTTTGTACGTACCTTGTAGATGCTGTTTATTCACTGTTAACTGTGCCTGAATCAGCAGGAAGTTTAGATGTAACAGCATCACACTTACGGCGGCAATAGTGTGTGTGTGTGTGTTTGGAATTTTAACGTAGCTTTAACAATCTGAATTATTCCGCTATGTCTCGTGGCAGTTTATAATGAAGTCTAGCACTGGGGCATCATACTGCAGACATGTAGTATCATGTCCCATCCAGTCACAATATCTTAATACCAGGCCGACATGTCCTAATACTAACCTCTTAATGCTGACCACTTAGCGAGGCTGCTGTAAATACCATTTTTATAATTTTGTGTTATGACTCGGATGGTGTTCGAACCTGCGTCCTCCTGCATTCAAAGTCCCTGCTCTAACCACTTGAACCACAAGAGATGTCAATTACAAAGCCTCAGACCGGTCTGGTGGCCATGTGGTTAGAGCGTTCACCTCGGATGTAAAGGTCGTGGGTTCGAATCCTGGCCGAGGCTAGCCAAAGACTTTAAAAAATGGTACTAACATCTGCCTTGCTAGGCGCTCATCATTTAGAGGATAGTGCTAGGAATGGTCAGCCTGGTGTGAGAATAATGTGACTGGGTGGGACATCATGCTACATGTCTGCGGCATGATGCCCCAGTGCTAGACATCACTATAAACTACCGCACTGCAAACATCATAGCGATATGAGTTAAAAATTGTTACGGCGGCAATAGTGTGTGTGTGTGTGTGTGTGTACGTTAAAATCCAAATTACACACACACACACACACAGTTCATTTTACAAATCGAACAAGTACTATTTAGCATATGAACTGCACAACCATGGGCGCCCGCACAGAGGGGTGGATGAGGTAGGGCACACCCTCTCTAGCACTGGGGTATCAACCTCCTCACCGGTTTTCACCTCTAAGCAGGTTTTGGCATACATACATAAAAAGGAATTGCTTCTCGTCATGAAAATAATTCTGCGTGCGCCCCTGGCCCGAACGTAGATCAATTTACGAAGCATTTCAGGCAGTTGGATGAAAATATGCCTGAAATCCATACAGTAAAGGACATAATTGGCTGAAATGATAAGGTGACGTAGCGGTTCAAAACAAAAATTGTTTCATGCTGGAATAGGTTTGAAATTCAGGATTTTTCTTACAGCAATTTGCGTTAGCTAAGAACGTGATACTTGCTGACTGGTGCAAAAAATATGTAACGTGTATTTTTTTCTATACAATATAAAGAATTATGTGCTGGCATGAATATGTACGAGATCATATAATGTAAATCTAAGTTGCTTTCTAAACTTTAAACACAATTATTTGTTTATTGGTTCTTAATGGTTACGACCAATAATTCAAGTGTACAGGTCTGATGGAACTAGTTGAATTCAATCCACACCATCATATGAGATATTTCAAAAAAGGGAAGAACGAAAATTATTAAAACTTCGACATATACCTCAGTTTGTAACTTTTTCCTGACACAGAATGGCAAAGAGAAACAACGTGTTGTGCAGTCTTTTAATGCCATTCTAGCGTCTCGAAATGCTTCACTGTCATAAACGCATGCAAGCTTGATACAATAAATGCCTTTTTGCACCGAACGTCTAAAAAGAAAGATCCAGAGCGATTATTACAATAGCGTGTCAGGTACTGTTGCGAGTTCCACAACAGAGCATTAGTAATATATGTTACGGCAAACAATATGAAACCACCTCAAATCACTCCATACTTCGTGGCACGTTAAAACTAGGTACTATTTGCATCAAATGTGTTTGGTGGACCGCCAATTGCTGTGTTATACCAAAGCGTACGTGTGTCACTATATTTAGACGGCATATCTTTAGTAAGTTTCTCAGGGAAACGTAATCTCGTCTGTGGGCTATTTCTAAAACATACTGATTTCCTTCAATGCGAGTTCACTCAACGGTAACAAAATAAGATACTCCCAAACAAATGTTATCCATCACCTACTCGGCGTATATAAAGATATGCTACTTCAAATAGATTAACTGACCTACTTCTCTTGTCATCTTATACATTTTTTAGGTTTATTTCTTCCCAAACCATGCAATGTATTTAAAATATAGATGAGCCATGGTAGCATTAGGAAAGCTAATTGTTTTTATTTTGGCTATGCAGTATTATATTCATTTATAACAAATCTGATCCATAGGCAACGTTTTGGAGATAAATGTCGTTTATTGTGCGTTGTGGTTGAATGAGGTGATATCTTCTCAGCCAGTACAATTTTTGTAAAGTCAACGAGTAGTTTAAGACTACACCTTTACGTGTCTGCCATGTTTCACCTAAACACTTACAGATTGGTCTTCTCAATACAAGTCTAGAGTTATATTTTCAAATAATTTTCACACCAGCATCATTATAATTTTCGCACGAATTTCAGAGGATGGAGGACTGAAGCGAAAGATCAAAAACTGGCTGTGTGGAACAATTGAAGATACCCAAAGACACATGTCGTCGGATGAGAAGGCTGCCATCAGGAAAAAGATGACATCAATTGATGAACATTCCAGAGTTAGACTGTCACTTAATATTGCAGCAGTTCTAATTGCAACCTTGACGGCATTTTTGCTTGGCTTCTTTGGCTAAAAACATTATTTAGGAATGTGTTGTTATAGTATGTACTTTCACAATGATATGCACCATATACTGTCGCCATAAAACATATTTTACATACGATGCCACATGTAGACTATATAAGAATAATTGTATACTTGCTTAAAAAGCGAGAAACGTGTTTCCAGTTTTGTTTCATATTCACAATTTAATACTAAATGGCTCAAGAGAGCTTTTATATTTTCTTTTGGGCTGTAATAGCATTATGGATCAAGGACATGCATTGATTTGATGATGAAAGAATCTCCGTTTCAAAAGTTCATTGAACGACACTATGCTTGCTTTAGGCACTATTAACGTGAGCATAAAATATAACACCAATATCGTCGGTTGGGATCCATAACAAAATAATATGATTTTGATCCATGTCAACTTCTTGGATCTAGAAGAAGACCGACATAACGCCATTTGTCCTTAGAAATCAGCATTTCCTTATGAGCAAAACAATATAAATATCATGTTCATATATTCTATCCATATCGAAGATTTCCATTTGTGTACAAATATAAAACTTGAAACAAACAGATCTTATTAACACTGTAGCATTGATTAATTTTTAGAGAACTTGCTGTCCAGTCCACGATTTTAATGATTGCCGTTTCCAGTTTTCAGAAGACAATGTTGATCGTCAATACAGTTCTTTCTTTAAAGATAGTAGGTTATATTTCTAGTCAATTCTGTCTGTATTTTTGTATTACAATTGGTTAACTTTACATTCATCGCATTTGTAAGCTTCACTTGATCATGTGACGAAATATTTACACATAGTTTCACACATATACTGACGCACGCATAGATAGATAGATAGATAGATAGATAGATAGATATAGATAGTGTGTGTGTGTGTGTGTGTGATATTTGTCCGAAACATAATTATATGCATGCTTTTATCTAATGTGATAGAATGTGATAAAAAGTAGAATAGTAAGTGAAACTCTAATGCCCCGAACAGTCTAGCGACGACAATATCTTCGAAATCGACAACCATTTGAAATATATAGGGAAATTACCATTGTAATTGTTTACCAAGATGTATACAGCTTTTTATAAATGAGACACTTTCGAAGCGCTATTTTCACAGCTTTGCCATCTACTATAAGTTTTGAGATTATAACTCTGAATTTACTTTGTACTTCACTTGTTCGTTAAAAAAATATGACATTATTGTAAACGGCCAGAATTGTTAAGAACATTTCTGTTACAAGTGCATATCGCATGCAGTTATTAAATTGGATAGCCTTTTATGTTTCACGGAAATAGTTCTACTTTTACATACATATCACATCTAGAATGCTCATAAAAGACTTGTATATACCTATTTGAAATTAAATTTGAACTGTCACGTGATTTATATCCGTCTTTAGCAATGCTTTCATCATGCTTGGTAAATTGTACATGGTTTTGCGAAAGTCGACTTAATTTGTAACAAAAGTCCAGAGTATTTCATGTTGTTGTTTAAATATACTGGTAAGCTTCGCCAGTAACTTACTGTGTCATTTTTACGTGATGTTAGGAGTCACTCTCTTGTGTTTTGAACTTGCATTTTAGCTTAGACATTGTGAATTTTAGATATACTAATTGAATAAAGATCAGTCCAAAAAGTAATTAGCTTCTGTTTGTTTTTCCTAAACTGCAATAATGCTTGTTTCTTGACATTATGTATACACGTGTCCGCAAATTATATATATATATATATATATATATATATATATATATATATATATATATATATATAGTCTATGCTGTATCATTGATATACCATGATATGTATACATGTTTCACTACAAGGAAAGGAGGCTTGCCTTCTTTCCTTATAATGAAAACTGTATACAACGAGTGGTATATCAAAGATTCATGGTATATACTATACATATATTTTATTTATATCAAATATAAATACAGATACTTGCATTTACAATCAAGTTAAGATCGACTACAATTTGAAGTCTTTCATTCCCAGGAAAACTCATTTTAGTCGGTTTCAAATGACAAGAAACAAAACGAAGACTTCTTGGTCAAAACCGAACCTCATCCACATCCATCCCTGTTTCGACGAAAACAGAACAGCCGATAAAGGTGGGATCGAAGCCTGTCCGTCAACCTTTATGCGCAACCTTACTGAGAGCTGCCGTTTGCTGAGCCAGCACTGTGCTGTGTAATGGATTCCTACACACCCTTTGGTCGCATCAGATGGTATGATCGCAGCTCAGATCTTAAGTAGATGTTCAACCCGTATTTTTACCACCATGTGGAAATATCAGGCTGTACGGGCAATCTGCGCGTTTACTCAAATGTCTTTCTTAGCCTCCTCATACTCTCCGCACTCATCGAGGACGGGACGGAACTCTTCCTCCGAGATGGTATGGTTGTGCAGTATCAGCAAAAGGCAGTTCAGGATGGTTCTGAGTTAGGCTTCTGCTTAGATGCGGACATCGTTGTGCATTTGGCATTCACTGCGAATCGGCGGCTGGTATACGCCTCGACGGGACAGCGAAGGGATACAGCCAACACCTCCCGCCGTGTACACATTAGTTAAGGCGCCGTCCATATTGAAGCCACAAGTACATTTGTTGGGAGAGGCTCATGTGCTGCTCTCTTTCTTGCGAAGGACGGTCCCCACTTCTGATATTCTGGTAAAACTAATGTCTGGCAGGTCGCACAAGCTTTAAATGCAGATTCCTAGCTCCTCGATGAGCAGGTTGTTGACGAATTTTAACTGATCGCACGTTACCACGATCCCCTTGGCACGAATGTCCAGCTTTTCACCTTGGAGTGAAAGCATGATAGCAAGGGGTTTCAATGCAGATTCAGCAAACACGTGATGACCCGCAGGTAACAGCGGTAAGGTCTTAGGTGTTCTGGATGGCTCCACTGGTCGATAAGTGTCTGGCACGTAGCCACGTCAAACCCAATCGTAATCTCTACTTGCCGAACCCGAGATGATGAAGGTGGTCTTGAATCAGCAGACGGTACTCTCCCTTCTCGTTGGACGCTCATTTCGCTAGCGGAGTCCATATATGCTCGCTCTTAGGGCAGCCAGGCCTCTCAGCCATTGCGTTTGTTGTGTTGCCAGTGGTTTTATGTAAGGAAACCATGAATTAGTGCAGGTGGCCAAATCGCCCGTTGTCAGACCGACGATGTTGAGGCTCTCGCATTAGATGACCTCACCCCGAAGCCAACAGGTTCCACTCAGTATGTCGAGAAGCTCTCACATTCGACACCAACAACCTGGGAGCTGCTGTCTTTATATACCCACAAACGATAGCCCCTCACCGTGGTGCCCATGGTTAGAAACCCGCGCATGGGACGATGATGGTCCGCAGTTCTACCGGGCGAAGAGTGGAATGAAAAGTACATGCCATGCACGCCCACAGTAGTCAAAGTAACTATATCAGCATTAATCACATACATTAATAAATCAAATGGCTGTTGAGTCCAGATAAATGTACCAGATAAACAAATTCCGTTCTCTTCAATCGCTATATTTTGGGTAAAAATGAATACATTTTATTCCTCTTCTTACGCATGCATGCGTTATCTAAGCATCATCAAACCATGTCGTCTATCGTATGCATCATAGTATCTACCACAACAATAACTACTACTACTATTACTATTATTACTACTACAACTATTACTGTAATTATTAGCACTATTACTACAACTACTACAACTATAACTACTAATACTACTAAAATTTCTATTATTACTACTACAACTAATACTGTTATTATTAGAACTATTACTACTACTACTACAACTACAACTACTACTACAATTACTACCATTACTACTACTACTACCACTATTATTATTATAAATATTACGACAACTGCAACTACTATAAATAATAATATTACTACAGCTATTATTACCACTATTATATTATTATTATTATTATTATTATTATTATTATCAATACAACTACTAACAACTACTATTACTACAACTTCTACTGCTACTATTATCATTACTAACACTGTTACAATAAATGCTCCTGCTCTAATTACTAATACTATTACGAAAACTACTACAACTTTTACTACAACTGCAACTACTGCTTCTATTACTATAACAACTGCTACTATTACTATTACTACTGCTACAACTATTAATATTCTTACAACTACTACAATTACTATTTTATTACTAACCTTATTGCTATAAATACTACTATTGATATTATTATAAATAAAAATACTTTAACAACTACTAATATTCTTATAAATAAGAATGCTACTACAATTACTAATATTATTATAAATAAAAATACTAATACAACTACTACTAGTATTACCACAATAACATTTATTATTACCATTAATACAATTACTATTACTACAATTTCCAATAGTATATCTACTATTACTAATACTACTATGATAACAACAACAACTACTACTATTGTGATTGCTACCACTATTACTAACACTATTAACACTATTGCAACAACTACTATTATTATTGATAGTAACATTACTTATATATTTTTAATGCGGCTACGACGACATCGAGGTTAATGGATAATGTAATGCTTCAGAACATTGCTGTCTCGTCTTAAGTTCGATCTCCAGTATCGGAACGTACAATGATCAATGAGACACTTGTTTTTTATTACAACATATATGTACCTCGTAAGTTTACGTTTTTCACCTCTACATCAAAATTACTAGTCAGTAATGGACACATTTCACTATATGTACATGCACACATTTTTACCTCTTTATCAATCAATACGTATATTTTGTGATCTACACTCACTAGCATAATGATAAATTTGTCTTTATTCTTCAAACATATCGGTTAAAATCTTATCTTAAGAATACGTAACTAATGATTCCTATACAGATATGCTGAAGCTATTTTTATTTCTCTAAAAAAGAATTCTATATATCTTAGTACATGTAAAGTGGTTTCCCATTCCTAGTTTTTAAACCGTGCCGATGACAACGTTTTTGGCTAAATTATTACGAGAGTTTTATGTCTCCTCTGGATGCCTCAAACAATACTCACCGCTCCTTATAGGGAACAATCCTCATAATACATTCAGAAAACGCCGGCAAGAATACTGCAAATGATGATGAAGTGAGGAGATTCTGTTTCAACAAAGCGCAGTTGTAAGCTGTGATTAACAAAACACTACTGGTTAATTTCACTCAGAATTAAACTCATACAATCTCTTTCGTGTATGGTATTAAAACTCATTCCATTTATGCACACAGATTAAACTTTCAAAGAAACTGAGCCAAATAATCATTCACATTTATGAAACATGATGAAAACAGAATATGTAACACTCAGCCATGACACATAAAATACAAGAATATCCGGGCAGGAATATATAATCGTGATTGACAAGCAAACGCAGAGCCACACAGTTCCAAATGTCCTGTAAATTCCATCTATCAACACATATATAATGTTGTAACAAATACAGCGGAAATAATGAGGACATGCACCTGACGGTATCTGGTACTTAACAAAACATAAATCCAAAAACCATTTTTTTAAAATAGAATTATGTTCTCGCATCTAAATATGGCACATCATGAAATATAAGGCCATAAGAATGAGGCGTTTGTCCGTAATAACATTAGGGAATGCTCCATGTCTTTCAAAAACTTAAGCCATGTATCTCAAAAGAAGGTAGAAAAGCTCTTCGCGACATGATCTTTGATAGACCTAATGAACTGTCATCATCAAACAACAACGGAATGTTACTGTCACACGTAATATCAGGAAACCAGCGGATGATGTAACTATATCCCATCAAGAGAGTTTCCTGTTCGAATGTGTCCTAACGGACTATGTAATCATTCTAACGTTAAAAAGCTCATTTTTCACTATGTTTTCGACCATTACAACTCGTAAATTGTATCAAGTTTAACAATTAACTATCCTGTGAAGATCCCTAAAATGAAGCATTTGTGTAAACATTTAAATCCTGCGCTGTTTCCAAAATTTCAATGATGACATTTCTTTGTTTCTTTTTCATTGTTAGTATTATTCTTACTTATAAGAATTTGACTTCATATTTAACAAGATTGGTGAGGGCTGTTCCGGTAAAACATATACCCCCGGGGGAAAGGCACTTTCAAATTCAACCAACCCACAACAGAAGCAATTAAAAAATATATGATCCACCGTCAGATGTGTTTTAATCGAAAAACACTGCCCCCTACAGAAGCAATTTTTTTTTTATATACATAATTTCTGGCTATGGGTTAGTGGTCGGTAGAAGCAATTTTAATATTGGGTTGGGGGCAGAAGCGATTTAAATGACAGCTGGCTGGAGCTAATCAACTGAATTCTTATAGATCATATAACTTACTGCATATTTTTATTTGTATTCATTCATTATAATCAAACTTTGTTCATTTGTTTGTTTGTCTGTCAGCCAAGTATGTCTCTGATACTGTGAAATCATAAGTTTTCATGGTGGCTTATTAACTGTAGATGTTATTGATCAGTCCTTTAATTTCTACTAATTTAACATCCTTGAACACAGATTTTATAATAGATATTTCTATTCTAATACAGAAATCATGAATCTGTATCCTTACTAAACTGTGTGTTTACTAAAGTGATC
The DNA here is from genome assembly GCA_028554795.2 of Sinohyriopsis cumingii. NCBI lineage: Eukaryota > Metazoa > Mollusca > Bivalvia > Unionida > Unionidae > Sinohyriopsis > Sinohyriopsis cumingii. Next base: position 93,495,916 of record CM068829.1, on the reverse strand, counting down.
ACTATGTCTTGCTATTTTTCCTTGTTCTCGGGCAAGCTACTTTTGATTAGAATAATATTTAAATCTTTTATTGCTTTAAATGTGTGGTCAGATTCTATGATTCCTTGTTTTTATTTTTTTCAATAAATGTTTTGGTAAACTTATAATACATGTTTTGTCAGAATAAAACCCATTTGAGTTAGATTTAAAAAATGGATGAAAGTCAAGGAATCATTTTTCCCAGAGTACTCATAAAATCAATGTCATTGCAGTTAACTGTATTGTCAACAGCATCATCATCACTGATGGCCTAGCAGTAACATTCTGCCCTTTCAATTCAGTTGTCACAGGTTCTGTCTTCCACTTCTAGTCTTTCATATGAGACTTATACCTATGGCCTGAGGGGCTTTCATGGCAGAGTGGTACAAGATGCTTGTCATGTAATTACTTGCCTCCAATGTGTAAATGAGACTTGTGGATCTACATAAATGGTATTTGGTGTCTCAGAAGGACTTGGAATTTCCTCAGCAGTAAAACTGGCTGCCATATATAGATTCTCTTCATCTGAAAATGGTGTAAAGGCCATAATGATCTATCTAAACCCGAGATCTCATGTCTAAATGATTTTGGCTGTTGGAGATACATATCAAATCAACAGAGCCTCCATGTGCCAAGTGTACTAAGGTGCTTGCTTTTACATCACTTGCACATCTCACAGAGTGAGTTTTGTATCACAGATCAAGCAGGTTAGGTTGGTGGTCTTTCGGGGTTTTTCCTCCACCTAATATATTGTTAAAATATCCAAAACATCAAATCAAACCAAACTAAATCAATCAACTAATCAACTGTGGCAACAGTAGCAAACGTACTAGTCAGTCGTTTGTGCCACAGCTGTATGAGTTTATAACTTTTGACTCAAGTAATTTTTATAGACCTTTGAATATCGTCAATTATGCCTTTCTGACAGTTACCTAAAAGTCATCATCAGTTGGTACAAAATAGACGTTTTTATGGTAAGCATATGAGATGGAAAAGTTTCGAGCAATCCTGCACCATACACTGCCGAAAAGTTTACATTTTAGCTCACTTAAACTTTCTCTAACATTGTACCAACTGTAATAGCTTATTCAAGCTATATTCACTAATATCTCGAGATATGCATCTGTAATAAATATTTTTAACAAAGTATGAGAATGCATCAATGTTTTAAATGATGCATTTGAATTGAACAACAACCACAATCAACAAACCAAGAAATAAAATTATTCACATCTCTCAGACAGAAGTAGTGTATAATCATGATCTGCCAAAAGATTTTTAAATTTTTAAATTTTACAAATATTTTTCCAAAACCACACTGATTCAGTGGACATATCACCAGAATGGACAGAAACAGACCAGAATGTTAAAATCGATTTGATACATCTTTTTTCAGTTACAAGTAAGACAAGCTCTCAAAAGATTGTTTGTACTAAAATCTTACTTTCATTATCAACCGATCAGGGACAGTCAAACCCATATATACTCTATTTTATCTTCACTGATTTATAGTATGGTTATTGTTCTATCACATATGTAGCAATGTGAATCCTTTAACAACTCTCAATGGTTGTAAGCCTTTTTCGACCATTATGACGGGGTACACTGTAAGATAATGTTCAAGTAACATAAATACCATGGGATAACCAGAGACCAATAAAATCGAATAGTCAAGTTATCTCCCCTGCAGGGATGCTGCCAGGATTTCAGGATTTACTCTATGTTTTGTGTGTGGGTGATCTCCATTGAGGTAGCAGCAGGGGGGGGCGAATCGGACATTTTGTCCAATCGTTATTTTGCTTAATTATTACTTTCTGCACTCAACGATCTAGTGTCGTCAGCGCCTGGTAAAAAAAAAACGACGTCGTCGTCGAGGGGATCGTCCGGACGTCATTTGGTTTAATTAATACCTTCTGCGCGTCGATCCCCAGCGTCGTCAGCGTCCGGTAAGCACGTCGACGACCGCGTCGATGTCATTGCCCCCCCTGCTGCTAAGTGGCTATTTACAATGAAAATTATTTACAATTTAACCGAATATTTGGTCAAGTCCGATACGATATCGTGTCCGAGGATCATGTAAATTTATCGTTACAAATCCATGTGGGGTCGACTGAGCATGACTAAAAAAGTTTCGAAAAACATTAAAGTCCATGTCACCGCCGCACCATGTCTGCCAAATATTTCGTAGCGTGTGTGTATCAACGCCGTTGAATACAGCAAGAATATTACAGTTGTCTCTGATTACTTTTGGAATCTGAGTGTATCGTTGAGTGACATATATCACGTCAGTGTTTTTATGCCTGCCTCTGGAAAATATCCTAGCTGGGTTTTTTTGATTGTCTAACATAACATCATCGTACACGACTAGATTGTTAACGTCGCCATCAATATCATCGATACCTGGTGCATCATTGATATCTGTAATAAACTCAATAACATTTTTTTCAGCGATCGCTGATGCATTCTCGTTAAAATCTTTCAACACCTCGTAGCATCGTTGATCATCTACGCTAGGGGCGATTAAATACAACTTATCCCACTTCATCCATCTCATTATTAAATTAAGTAACAATTGCGTCTTGCCCGATCCAGATGGTCCGATGATAATCATCCGGGTCGAGTTTGGTAACGCTGCAACATGCTTAACTGGTTCTCTTGTTTTAGTCGCTGAAAAGTCAATTATATTCATGTCTCTATACATAAATTATGGATCTATATTGTGTAAAGTGTAGAGTACGTACTGGCACAAATGATATGACAACCGCTACAACAAGAAATAACAGATCGGCCCTTACTGGCAAGTGTGTACAATGCGGTACAAAGAAATTTAGATTTATTTCTATTAGACCCGGAGATGTTTTAAAAAAAAGCGAGGAGGTGACATCGCAGCCAAATTGGCAAAACTCCCCGGAACACCGTGGGCAAAGTATCCAGGAGAAAAACACCTCCCAGGATATAACTACTGTGGCCCCGGAACACGATTAGATATTAGACTCGATGATCAAAATCAGCCCAAACCCGGTGAGTATCCAATAAACGCTATCGATAAGGCGTGTCATGCTCATGATGTTGCTTACAAAAGTAGCGATCTGCAACAGCGTCATATCGCGGATGTAAAATTAATTCACGCATTAAATGCTATTCCTGATAAATCCGTCAAAGAAAAATTGGCCTCATGGTTGGTAAAATCGGCTATGAAAGGTAAATTAATGATTGGAAGCGGAGCTTCTGGCGCTGGTAATTGAAAACGATAGCGTTTATAATAACAACATGGAATCCATCTATTATTCTCCGAGAGGATACTGGAAGGGGAAGGCCGCAATTGGTAAGCTTGCAAGCGCTGCAAAGGTAACAAAGACCACTGCGGCTAATTGGTTATCCAAACAGGCTATATGGCAAATCTATCTACCACCGCCTAAACAAATCAACTTCTCGCGCTTTGATGTCAGCGTACCTAATGAAGTTCATCAGGCTGATATACTATTTTTGCCGCATGACAACGGTTACAAATACGCGCTAACCGTAGTTGATGTTGCGAGTCGATACAAACAAGCGGAGCCGTTAAAAACAAAGTCAGCAACTGAAGTAGCCGCTGCGTTTGAAAGAATTTATCGAAGAGGCCCTCTGCGCTGGCCAAATCTATTACAAGTTGATCCCGGTAGTGAATTTCGCGGTGCTGTTTTATCAACGCTGAAACATCATAGCGTCGCGATACGACGAGGTCATACTGCGCTACATCGTGATCAGGCAATTGTTGAACGATTCAATCGGACTCTCGCTGAACGGTTATTTGGATATCAATACGCGAAGGAATTCATCCAAGAAAAACGATCTCGTGAATGGGTTAAAAGGTTGCCAGGTGTAATTGCAGCGTTAAATAACGAGATTACCCGAGCAATCAACATGAAGCCCAGCGACGCGATTAAATACGAGTATATACCCGGAAAATCAAAAATAAATAGCGTTTCCAAGCCGATTCTTGGTGATGTCACTGTTAGATATCTATATGAACCAGGAGAGCTTGAAGGCGGTAAAAAAAGGGCTACCGATCCTATTTGGAGTGTTACCACACATAACATATCAACGATAACACGATCAACTGGTAGACCACCGATCTACAGACTGGATTCAACTGCTCCTCAGCGCGGATTTACACGCGAGCAACTACAAGTGATACCTAACGATACTCAATTACCCCCACGTGGTCTTAACTAGCGCCGTTGCGTCTATTGCACTCAAGACAGGTCAACCTCACATTGTTTTTGACATGACCGAGACTGTTATCGATCCTATCCACGGTAAATTGGCGAGTGTCTTTATCCGAATAACGCCAACTCATTATACAATTGCAACTCGCGCAGTGATTATTCTGTTGTTGTCGTAGCGAGATTATTAATTCGGCATCAATATCAAAACGCCGCTGTTTTTTTTTATCCTGTTGGCGGTAACCCGAGAGTTTTCTATCAATGACGCTTGCATCGATGGTGACTTTGTCGCCGGCTTCGTCAGTGACTCCGTCACCGGCTGCGTCAATAACAATTCTTCGAAGCTGATTTATCCTTCGTACTCTGGACACTGCAAGATAGACTAGATTCGACCATTCGATGCGATTATCAACTATCCAAACAATTGTGTCCGTGATAGTTAGTCCCTGCGAGGAATGTATTGTTGTTGCGTATCCTAGCGTCCACGGGGATTTATCAGCACGTAGCGCGTCCTCGACGACACCGATATCAACGAGCACGATATCATTCAGCACGAGAATTTGTTTTTTTGTCCCCGACGCTGTCGGGGCTGGAATTTCAACTTCAATGTTCTGCCGCCGTGTGTCCGCGGGTCTATAACATAACGGCACTGGGCGCGTTGGAAACTTTTCCTTATGCAACGTAAACAACTTCCGCTGAAGTGTGTCTCTGACTATCTTTCTACTCGCTACAATCAAATCGTTTGGTCTCCATGTTTCCCAGAATTCATTTAACGGCGTTTCCGGAATCACCTCGCGAATTATTTCACATTGAATTTTATCCGGCTGTAATCTGATTAATTTTTTAACCTCGCGCAGTTGTTCATCAAGTGCTCGGTAATCAGTATCGGTTTCTTCATAATAGTCTACAAAACCCTTTAACCAATCATGTGGACCCTCGCCGACAAATGGTGGTGGTTGGCCATGGTCGCCACACATGATCACCGCTGTATTCGCGCGCAGCAACCACTCAAGAAACATTTGTAAAGTATCTAACGAAACAGTACATATCTCATCCCAGATGATAATGTCGGGAATAAATTTTTCACCCATTCGATCAGGAGTCCACTCACCGCCGCTGTATCGAAAAAAGCTGTGATAAGTAACGGCGTCAACATTTCGTTGTTTTATTTCTCGCGCTAGTCTATGGGTCGGTGTAAGCACGATTATACTTGCCCGCGTTCGAAATAATTCAATTGCCCGAGTCGTCTTTCCTGACCCGCCACAGCCGCTTAAATAAACCGTCTTGTGTCTACAAATTGGATCAGAACACGGTGGTGCATTAGACCATTCCGATAATTTATCACCGCGTAAGTAGTTGTTCTCAACGGTGACATCTGCTGACGGGGAATAATCGCGTCGTATTTCATTTTTAATTCTCCATGTACCCCAACTCTCGTCCGGACTAGTAAACCCGGCTACGTTTTCCTTGTACGCTACGTCTATATAAAATGAATCAACGGCTACTCTAACCGCGGTGTTGGGAAATCTATTTATCATCGAGAATAAATTGATAGCGGCGTAACCCAGCATAGACGCCCTCAAATGCGGGTATGCCGGGCTGTCTCCATCGCTGTAGGTAACAACTGTACCCAACTTTGTTCCATTGGACAAGAAAGCTGTTTCGCAGTTCACGTATCTATTTTTCGCCACTGCGTCCTTGATTACGAAATCATATTCTGCGTCATCTATAATCAGCCGTGAGCAATATCGTTTGTAGTCGTAGTTTTTTCCACCTTGTGTGAACTTACCGATTATTCTTCTACCGAGATCTTTTGCCTCGTGGTTTCGTTGGTTAAATATCCTCCTGGACCATTCGACGATATATTCCTCGTCGGCATCGATGTGTTTTCTGGATTCGTCAATTATGCTATCTAGACGCTCTGGTTCTGGTAACCAGACTTCAGTCTGCGCCCGGTATGATATAATCGCGTCACTGACAATCAACGAAACTAGCATGCTACAATCAATCATATACCGTAGCAGCGCTATTGGCAGCCACTTCTTTTCAGCCATGTGTCTACCGATCCAAATATAGCAACAGCGATGAAGTCCTGCCGCGAACTCAAATGATACTACGCGAGCGAATCCGGTTAAATCAAAATCAGGCAGTGGTCCATTAATAGCAACACGAGTCATTTCATGTCTGGGGTGTCCAAATCGTTTGAAATACTCAGCGGCGGATCCATACCCGAGAAAACTCGCTGGATAACAGGCAACCATATCAACGGAAATCATAGCGTCGCGGTTGTATTCAGTGTTCCATAGTCCACCGTGATAATACTCCAAACAACTGGATTGTACATCCGGTAGAAATTCCTTGCGCGTTGGGCTCCACGCATTTTTCCTCGCTGCAACATGAGCCGCAACCGATGGAATCGTAAAACAATTTGTTAGCAGTTGTTCATCATGCTCCTCAAATTCTATGGCGGTTTTTTTCATCCTGCTGTGAAATGCTTCAGTGCGGTATAATTCACCGTTTGGTCTTACAAACTGATCAAAAGTATCAGCGCTGCGAAGTAACCACACTGATACAGGGTCGTTTTTACACAAGTAGGCAATAGCATCAAATAGTTTCCTCTCCGCGAGAAAACCGTTCTCTTCCAGGAATTCCCCCGGGATATACTTTACTGTTCTATCCCGTGGAAATATTGTGATCGCGGGCGTCCATGCGTGTTCGTTATGATCAATAATTTTGATTGGGGCTCCCTTCGATTTGTACTTCGATTCGTATAATACTTCACCGGTTATCGTTGTAACGGTTATTGGAAATCTCAGCGATGTTTCTAATCTCGCTATGTCGCTGATGGTTGCTCCACGCTCTTTTACGGTTAGTTCCCACTGGTTGATTTTGCTACGTCGTAAATCAGTCAATTTGTTTCCTCGACATGCATTTGTAAAATGCTCTATTACTCGTTCTGCTACACAATTTATCCCCGTTGACTGTTTCATTGGTTTCAGTTTTCCGATATCAGGTTTCTTATTTAACGGGTATATTCCATAAACAACTGCTGTTTCAGGATACGCTCGTTCATAGTATGGTCTGTCAATTCCGGTTAACAGCCCCGGCTTGGAGTCGCGGCTAACAATGACTGTTTTCTTATCGCTGAGAACTGGTTCAAATTTATCACGTATGATCCAATCACCTGATTCCACCCGGACAATGAATTTTACTCTGAAGAAATACCTTTTACCGTCAAGTTGTGATATTATCGTTGCTGCGCGGTTGTCGTTCATGGTAGCATCAACAACACCATCAATTCGAAATGTTGACCAACTATGAGATGCACCATCACGCTTGAATTCATCGATACAATCGCGTATTTTACTCAACAGGGTTCTATCGTTTATTAACGCTTTTGGTGCGTCCTTGAGGACTCTATCAAGATTGAACTTAATATTTTTCCAGGGCTTAATTGCTGCTAATCTCTCGAACTCATCCATATAATTAAAACAAGTATTTAAATGAAAGAATATAGTATAATGAATCACTGCAAATGGTTGATGATTGGGTCGACAACCCCGTGCAATAAATCATGTAGAGGTGAATTCTGCGGGTACCATTTACAAAGCGTTCGTAATGGTTCTCTTGGCCCCCTCCCGTGCTTGGTTTGTCACGTCGGTGTAAGAGGAAAATCGCAGTTGTGTATCAATTGTGGCGGAAAGCGATACAGGGAACTAAAACGCTATTATGACAAGCGAATTAAAAACGCCGTCATTGAACCCACCGCAGACTTCGTCATCAAAACCCCCCAGGACTACGTTGAAAGATTTATAATTAAACCAAATAATAAATTAGACAAGTAGTATTATTATACAAATGAACCAAGAATTTCAGCCGCATCCTGTGCTCGTTAATTACGAGGCATCTTGCGACGGCGTTGTTAGAAACCGCAAACTGAAGAAACCAGTTGGCACCGTAAGTAATCAGGGATACTTGCAATTTACTGCAGGAGGAAAAAACTATTATGTTCACAGGATTGTATTTGAAGCATTCAACGGATTAATCGAAAATGGGCTTGTGATTGATCATATTAATAATAATAAGACTGATAATTCTCTTACAAACTTGCAAGCTATCTCGCAAAGTCAGAATACCCAAAAAGGCGAAACTGGTAAATAATCAAAGAAAGCAAAACCCGTAAAGTCATTTGATACAACAACTCACGAGGAAAAAATATTTCAGTCGATGAATGAGGCAGGAAAATATTTTGACATTTGTGGAGCCTCGATACGATTTGTTGCAGAAGGAATACAGAATTCAGCGATCTCAAAAAAGACCGGGCATAGAATTCGATTTTCATATATAACAGAAATCAGCGAGTGACAAGGTCACCGGCGCCTATGGCGCTGACGAGGTCACGTCTAACGAATTATTAAACACCTTCGGAATTGATACACGGGGGTTTCATTTTTTTTATTATTTAAAAACAAGATGTTTTATAAGAATAATGAATATCGAAGACATCAATAATATATTAACTGAGATTTCAAAATTAAAAAATCAAGGAATTGAATTATCTGATGGTCTCGACAGTGAAAAAATATTATCCGATTATGAGATTATTAACGAACAATCGAAACGGGGGCGTTTTACCCTGGCCCGCGAGTATTTTTTTATAAAACGATTACAACATACGATTAATGAAAACTTGTACCACAATGACGCAAATGCATTCATTGGACTATTTACTGCCGTTGAAATAATACGAAAAAAACTCGGACGTGTTTATGAACGACGCCGGGAGATTTCTAGTAAGATCAAAAACATTAGAAGGATTATAGACGAAAACTCCGTGGAGCTCCCGATGGTACACTCGGCGGAAAATTAGAAAATTGCGGATCAATTTACAATAATGGTAGGTGAATCACTTACTACTCGGCTAGCCAGAGAGCGGCTAGCAGCGCTTAAAAAGTTTATACCGTTACGAGACAGAGTGAGAGAGAAACTTCAAACGCGACAACAAATGCAAACCGATTTTACTGTTGGAAGCGAACAGTTATTTGCCCCGGTAACTAAAGCGACTAAGGATGTTACAGAACGAGCAATATACGGGGATATTCCTAAGGAGGGCGAACGGAAAGAGGCGCCTCTTCTTCCTGTACTTGAAAAGATAGCAGCAGAGACAGAACAAACACAGCAACGGATAAAACAACTTTCCAGTGATATAAAAACCCAACGAGAGTATGAACGATTAGCTGATATTGATGATTCTGAACAGGGTGATGTTGGTGAACTTCAAAAAATTTCCACTCAAAAAGGAGTCCCCTTTATAGATAAACTCACTGAAGAGGCTATAGCACAAATAAAACGACCTCAATTACTGAAATCCGACGATTATAGGGTTTTTGGTAATTTTGCCGCTCAAAGCTATCATTCAAGAAAAGACTTTTTAAAAGACGAGTATAAAAACAGTAAAATAAAACGAGATGACTGGGTTAATTGGTTGTATAAAACGAATAAAGAGATTGATCGCTTGGATACAAAAGAATTGAGATATAAAGAATTTAGAAAGGGAATTGATGATTATGATATACAACAACAACAAGAAATACTACAACAGCAAAAAGAAGAAGTCCGAGAAAAACGTCAAAAAAAAGCTGGTTCTGAAAAAACAAGCGGAGAGGGGTATCCAAGTGGTAGTGGTCTAGTTGAAAACGCTAGTGTTACCTGCCCTAATAGTGTTCTCAGTGATATATCACGGCTAGAGGTATTAATTGGAGGAAAACGAGCCGGAAATAACTCTACGGAAATAATCAATGAGGCTGCTGATATTTGCAAGCGGTTATTTGCAGGCGGTATCATAGACATTAATACATATCGAACGCTCATAGACGAACTCGTGGATGATTAATTGGAAAACTGGTGTTTTTAATAAGGATGATCATACACTACAACCATGATAAACCAGTACTCGTCTACGTGGTAAACTCGCGATTGCCTATTTACCGCGCGTACTATGGAGATGGTCTCGGTAGCACCATTGCGGGGTTATTTACAAGAATGGCTCCAAAAGTAGCGCCGTTAGCCAAACAATTAGGAATGAAGGCTATTGATGTTATTCGTGATAAGGGAATTAGTGCTATTGGAGATGTTGCCGGAAAGGCGCTTTCAGCCGCGCGGGACAAACTAATGTCGTTGGTGAAATCCAAGAGATTTTCAAGAAAAAAACAGATGCCATCAACGACAGTGATGCCTGCGAATGTCAGTAAAGTAATAAATAACGCCGTGGAAGAAAAACTAGAGTCGTTGGCGGCTGAGTCATCCACTAACGCGCTCATGAACGCGATAGCGGGAAGTGGTCTACGACGAAAAAATCGCAATTGAAAATATCAACATGATAAATAATAGAAATGTTTGCGCGAACCGCTGATCCCGCGTTTGATATGGATGCCCCAGTGCGCAGGGATGATTCTGTCCGTGATTATCAATATTATTCTTATTATGCAACGCATCCGAATCTACGATCGCGAATTGAACTTCAAGTCCAAGATACCAGTAGATACTTTCTGCCATGTGAAGCGTTTATCGAAATTGAGGGGGAACTCGTGACAAATGCTGCCGATAATGCACCATACGACAACAACCCGGCTATCCGAGTTGGTTTTGTCAACAACGGCGTAATGGCGTTATTTGAGAGCGCAAAATATCTCATTGACGGGCGAGAAATTGAATCAATAGAACGCGATGTTGATGTTGCAACGACGATAATCGGGCTAGCGAGATACTCAGATGATTATACAAGGTCGGCTGGTCCGTCTATGATGTTTGCGAAGGATACTACCGATAACGCTGAACACAATCAGTTTTCTAGGGTAAAGGCAACACATGCCACCGCGATTGATCCAGCACCGGCCGGGTATGTAAGACCAGCTGGGAGCTTCGATGTCATAAATGTTATTACTAATTACAATCTAGGGTTTGCAACACGAGTAGGGATGTTGCAAGGACAACGCCGACAGTTTTCATGCGCGATTCCACTGCATCATATATTCGGATTCTGCAGAAACGTCAGAAAAGTCATCTATGGGGCTAAGCATACAGTAGTACTCGTGCGAAAGGGCAATGATAATGATGCAATCTGGCATGATGCTGGTGTTGCCGACGGTAAGGTCAATATAAAGAATATAGTATTGTGGATGCCAGTAATGACCCCATCAATCACCGCAGAACAGCGATTACTCTCATTCATGGAGACAGGTGGTAAATCACTGTTGAGCTGGCTCACAGTAACCACTGATGCTAAAGAGGATAATATGGATGGTATATTTACATGGCACCTGGCATCCAAACAGGGTGTTTCAGCCCCGCGTCATATATTTGTAGCGCTACAGAATAAGGCGCGATTAGGCTCCCAAGAACGCAGCCATATGATATTTGATCAAATCGGTGTCAATGAGGTCTCGTTGAGAATAAACGGACAGCAGGAACCATCCGAGGATATACAACTCAATTACGGTGACAACCATATCGCACGTGTGTATCATCGATTGCTGTCATATATGGGTCGTGATCAAAACGTCGACACTGGTTTGCAAATATCACAACTTGATTTTAAAAACCTGTATCCGATTTATTATTTTTCGTTGGAACATCTCGATTTAACGAGACAATCCGTCGTTGATATACACTTCCGAGCTCGTGTGCAACGTCCTGGTGGTATTGCCGAATATAGAGCGGTTGCTGTCATTCTCAGCGATAAATCAATGCTGTTGGAAGGTGTTGGTGGACGAATGAGAATCATTGATGCACCAGTGGAAAACATGTAATTGAAAGCACAAACGCGTTTACAATAAAATGTCGTATAATGTCGTCAGTGTAGAGTTGACTGATGGTCAAGTCAAGAAATTACGATCAAAGTCGGCTAAACAATGCGGGACCACAATAACGCTGAAGCCGTCACAGATGGCAGGTGGTAATCATAAGATATCGTTGACGGCGCGTCAAATAAAACATTTCAATAATGCGATGAAGAATAAAAAGGGTGTTCAAATAGATTTCTCGGCCGCAGCGATCAAAGACATGGAAAAGACCGGTGGGATATTTCCGCTGTTAGCTGCGATTCCGGCATTGATTGCCGCGGCGGCCCCAGCAGTGGCTAAGGCGGCGGCGTTAGGAGCCGTTGGTACCGCGGCGGGGATGGCATTGAAGAAGGCAACTGGGAAAGGCTACAAAAAAAAACGACCCGTGGCCGGAAAGGGTCTAAGACTACCGGGAACCCCGTATTCATGGTACTCGGGAAAGGGTCTAAGACTACCGGGAACCGTTTATTGACTCGGGAGTCTATGACTCCCATGTCTAATTTTGATTTAATAAACGCCGCAAACGCGCTAGCGATAAAAAACTTCAGGGGTGTTTTTATGAGGGATCAATTACGTTAACAGGATCGATAACAACTTTGATAAATTCTTTGGTAAAAAAAATATCAAGCTGGATGAGATTACAACAACTATAAATGATATCACTGCGTATGGACAGGAAATAAAAACAGTCAAAGATGATGTTGCAGCGAACAAGAGGAATATAGACGCGAATGGACAGGAAATAAAAACAGTCAAAGATGATGTTGCAACGAACAAGAGGAATATAGACGCGTATGGAGGGGAAATAGGAACGATCAAAACTGATGTTGCAGCGAACAAAAGAAATATAGACGCGCATACAGGGGAAATAGGAACGATCAAAACTGATGTTGCAGCGAACAAAAGGAATATAGACGCGCATACAGGGGAAATAGGAACGATCAAAACTGATGTTGCAGCGAACAAGAGGAATATAGACGCGTATGGAGGGGAAATAGGAACGATCAAAACTGATATTGTAGCGAACAAAAAAAGTATAGACGTGCATGAACAGAGAATAGGAACGATCAAAACTGATATTGTGGCGAACAAGAATAATATAGACGCGCATGGATGGAGAATAGAAACAGTCAAAACTGATGTTGCAGCGAACAAAAGAAATATAGACGCGCATACAGGGGAAATAGAAACAATCAAAACTGATGTTGCAGCGAACAAAAGGAATATAGACGCGCATACAGGGGAAATAGAAACAGTCAAAACTGATGTTGCAGCGAACAAAAGAAATATAGACGCGCATACAGGGGAAATAGAAACAATCATTACTAAGGTTGCAGCGAACAAAAGGAATATAGACGCGCATACACAGGAAATAGATACAGTCATTACTAAGGTTGCAGCGAACAAAAAAGATGTGGACGCGCATATACAGGAAATAGATATACTCGTTACTAGGGTTGCAGCGAACAAAAAAAGTATAGACGGGCATACACAGGAAATAGGAACAATCAGAACTGATGTTGAAGCGATTAAAGACGGACTACCGAGAGTAGCAGAGCAATTCGAAAAAATAAAAATCCCTCATGAGAACATCATCAACACAGTATACACAATTCGGCATGGATCATTCGATTGGACTCCTACACAGAATACAGTAAATATCACCGCAACTGTTAAGGGCATTTATCGATTGACATTGATTTCGGCGATGCAGTTTAGTATATCATCGTCGAGTTCATCTGGGTTTAACAATACAGTGTCAACAATCATTGACAAGGATACAATTGAACGGTTTATAATTAAGGCCGTTGATAGCAGTCTATTTAGGACAAACATCACATGGTATGTGGAATTTGTAGCGAATCTAATTAATTAAAAACACTAGCTCTTTTAAAATAAAAATGACCACCAGGGTAATTGAATCAGAGGTATCACCGACGTCACATCAATATCGATTCGATACCGCAAAAGAATTCTCCGCGAATTTGAAAACGCTTTCCGAACAATACCGCGCAAAAATAAAAAAATACCGCAGAAAAATAACCACCATCGACGCGGTCGTGTACTCGGTGTCGGGTATAGTAGCCGGTACCGGTGTTATTTTATCCACGGTAACCACGATAGCCCCGATCGCTGTTCCAATCGCTATCTCCGCGATGACAACAATTGCTGGAGTCGCCAACGCAATCACTAAAAAGATATCATCGTGTTTTCAGAAAAAACTCGACGAGTATACAGTAAAACATCAAATAGTATCCGACGCGTACTCGAAATTATCCGGGGTGATCTCGTTATCGATTGATAATTTGTTCATATCCGATGTTGAATTCTCCACGATGGTCCAGTTGTATAGCTCCGCGATGTCAAAAATCGAGGATTTTCAACTGGAAGCCGGAACCACCTGGTTGTTGAAATTAGACACTAAAGACAACGAATAATAATAATGTCGCTGAACCCCGAAGGGTCTCAATTACTTCAGCGGATCGCGGAGAACACCACTCCGGTACAAACAAATATGATATCGATAACGTCAACGAAGCCAGAATTCAGTGTGAACTTCCCGTCGCCGGTTCCAGTGAAGGAAATAGCGCTGGCAAAATTGCGAGTATATCACAGTTGGCCTAATATTCGAGCGGACGCATTTAACGGACAACAACCTAATAACTCGCTGGTTTTTGCATGGACAAATAAGCCCGATGGGACCCCAGACTGGAATGAGGTTACAATACCAACTGGGTCATACCAAATAGAACAAATCAATAAGGAATTTCAACGCAGAATAAAATCGATCACAGGAAAAGAATCAAAAATCGCTATTACGGTTCATGAACCGACGTTATCGTCGACGATTGAAATAAGCACACCGGGGTATATGGTTGATATTTATAACAGTTCAATAAGAACCATACTAGGATGGCCTAAGAATCCACCCACGGACGCCCCCCCATCAACTATTCTCAGACACGATAACGGAGATGGTGGTAGGCATATTGCTCCATACAACGTAAATATTGCATCGGTGATAGCGATCAATCTGGTGTGTGATGTTATCGAAGGGAGTTACCAGGTGGATACCAAGCAATCAAATCAAGCTCAGCAGGGGTATATCCTTTATTCGTTTTCACCAACAGCCCCTCCGAGATTTTTGATCGTTGAGAGTCCGATTAATCCGGTCTATATGAGATGCCATAATCGGTTTTTAACGAGAATTAATTTTAGAATTACAGATCAGTCAAATAACCTAATTGATTTACAAGAGGAGGAGTTAGTGATCACTCTGTTTGTAAGATCATAGCAGCAGGGGGGGCAATGACATCGACGCGGTCGTCGACGTGCTTACCGGACGCTGACGACGCTGGGGATCGACGCGCAGAAGGTATTAATTAAACCAAATGACGTCCGGACGATCCCCTCGACGACGACGTCGTTTTTTTTTTACCAGGCGCTGACGACACTAGATCGTTGAGTGCAGAAAGTAATAATTAAGCAAAATAACGATTGGACAAAATGTCCGATTCGCCCCCCCTGCTGCTGAGGTAGTGGTGGCGGGAGGAATAACTATTGTTAAATATATCCCTAATATTTAAATATCTGTCACAATTTCTTACTGTTCCAATCTGTTAAGGCTCTACTGAAATCAAAATTCTCGAAGAGATGTCGTCTCTAGTCGTATAGCGATTATTACTGTGATGTCATTGGGCATGGTCACGTGGTTGTGGTGGGGTCTTGGTTAGGATGAAAGATAAACCATAGGCTTACTCCCTATTTGACAACGGATTACGATGATGTCAAAGGAATTAAAAATGTCTAATAATTCAGTTGGACTCGGATGCCTGATTCATATTCAAAGAACAGGTTCTAAAATTGAAGTGTTTATTTTGGAGCTATGTTTCTCCATCACATTCAAGATTTTGATATATCAAAGGTGAAATTAGTACAGTTGCATCCTAAACTACTATCGTGGCTACTTCAAATGGTATTTAATGTGAGACTTTAATGAAAGAACTCATAGCTTCAGGGATTTTTGGGTTTAAAAAATCAATTTCTTCTCAAACAACTCAATTTGGTGCAGATTACATTGTTTTTTTTTAAATGATACTGTAAGAATTCTTGATGTGTAAAAATTGCGCAAGAAATGAACAACATCAGATCTGAAAATTACTACCACTGGGAAAATACTGATAGGAACATACATAAATAATGATATTATTATTTAAGTAGAATATGTGGTGACAATATGAGCGCTAGTTTTACAACTTTGAAAAATACATCTTGTAAAAACTATTCTGTTGTTTACAACACTGTAATATGGCAATAATTTCCGCCCACTTTTTACTTTAGTCCCTTGCTAATTAACAGTTTTAGATTTTACAACACTAAGCACATTTTACCTTTTGACAATAACATATCATTACAAATATTTAGATTGCAAGAAAATAGAAGTTACAATTTTATTAAAAGCACTGGTACCAGTAAGACTAAATGAGATGGTTAAAAAAAAAGAATCAGGATGAACAGATTAGTAGTGTAGTAAAGAATCCATATATCAGAATGACATAAAGTACCGGTATTTCTTCATCAATTTCATCATTAGTTAATGAAACTACTTAAAAGTGTAGTTTACTAAATAATATACTTTTTTAGTTATCAAATTTGTAATACAAATACCAAATGATTGCTTGGAACCAAGTACCAAAAGGTCAGCAGAAAATACCACCATGATCAAAATATACTTTGGAAGAACCGAACACAAACTGGACAAATTTTATCCATCTTGCTTTGAGTTTACACAAATCAGTCTCTTATGTTTAATGTCATTTAAGTTTTGCACATAGAGAGCTTGTACGTCATTTGGTCATACATCTGCATGATATAAAAGTTTGTCTCTTTATTATTTTGTTGCCACAGTGGTTCTGCAAACTAGAGATCTACACACACTTAATTATGTTGTATGTTGATTCTCTGATGTTCCCTATAAGCATTAATCTGTTAATTGTTTCTGCATTTAATATGATCCTCCTCCTCTGTGTATAAATATTATTCTGTGTTCTGAATTCCTTTCATTGCCTGCTGTCTGAAACGCATATGCACAAATAGCTTGAACAAGTAACTGTTCTTTATGTTTGTGCACTTTTCAACATCTCACAGGTATGTCCCCATGGGTATTCTCTCTTGGATATCTGAGTTCCAAAAGGAAACGTTTTGAACCAGAGGTCTCGTTAGGATTTTAAAACTAAGAGTCCCATCAGCAAAAGTTGCAGTCCCCTCCCAGAAAACTATGCAAATTATAAGAACTATTGGTTGCCATAGTTCAATTTCACCATTCTTTATAACACTGACAAAGCTTTGTCCATCAGAGTGAGTCTTACATTTTTCGATCTAAGGATGGTTTTATTCAAAGCATCACACACTTTATTACACTTGGTTATTGTCCCTTCCAAACTATCAGTTCTAGCAACTTTAGTACTCTCCTGAATCTCAATACAATCTTCATCAGTTTGCCATTGAACCCCAAACTACTCATTCAAGTACAAGTCTCAACATGTAGCGATTCCGAGGTCACGTGCACTACTTATTTAGTTACACCCGGAAATGAACACAATAATGAAAGCTAAAGTTTTTATTTGATGTACTGTTATAAATGACCACATGTACATCTCTGGGTATTTCTGCCTCTGAATTCAAGCACTGTATATATCAGTAGATTTTCCCACCCAGCTGCCAGTCAAAGCCTTTGATCTTGCGGATCAGCTAATGCAGCATGTTCTTTTGATGTACTCTTATAATGGTGACAACTGGGGGGGGGGGGGGGGGCTTTTAGCCACTAAATTCTGTCATTGTAAATATCAGCACAGCTAACTGATCAACACATTTTCCCACTATGCAGGTGACTGAAGCAGGACTGGCAAGTCTTTGAATTTTACCGCCCACCTAAATAAAAAAATGGCCTCCTAATACGTGTATTTAATAGCATTTCCGAGACCTCTGTCAGCTTTCACTAACATGAACTCTGCCAAATATTCACTTCGTTGAATCAGTGCTTTGCTGTCTCTTATGGCATATTTTTCTCTTCCATAATGCTGTATTAGGATTTTAAATCCAACATTCCCATAGTCTGCTTGTTCATTCATGGGTATCTTAAATAAATATAACTGGCATATTGTCCATCCAACACGTATATCAGACTCACACTCAACATCAATTTTGGGCTCAAAATCACAGACTGGTATTTCCAGTGACATTTTCCCAATGTCCAACAGACCGATGTACATGAAATTCATTGTCACCAGAGCTATCACCAGCCAGTATTTGTCGACTGAAAACGTCGTCTGAAGACAAACCGTGTTGTGATTCAGCCATTTTGGTTTCCAGTGTGGCCTTTATTCGAAACACGCATTTGTAAAACTTCCATGATGAAAGTAAGGCTAAAGTACCATAAAATGCTTGTTCCAGGGCCAAAGAACCAATCAAATTTAGTTTAACAGCCATTCATGTAGAACCGAAGTATCCAGATTTCTGGATGTCGCATCAAGCGCTGTGAGACAGCTGTGGCAGTGCGAATTACGTCGCGAAATGCACTTTTAAAGTTACAAGTTGAATAAAAAGTGCATACTGCGCAAAACACATTTTCTATATAACCGACGTTGACGTAGTTTGCTGAACGCATATCACTGCTTTAAAAGTAAGTGGATTCGTACAGATTACGTGAACTCGCATCGTTTTCTGAACCAATGTTTTATTCACGTTAGACCGCGAAGATGGGGTTAGATGCGATTTTAAATATACATTCGCTTTTATTCTGACAACGCCACCAGCGATTTCTCATTTTGTTAACACAACCCATTACATAAGTGATTTTCCCAACCAACCTTCCACCGTCAGAATCAAAATAGTTTGAAATGCAACCTCCTACATAAGTTTTTTTGAAGTGCCGTCCCCGGCGGGGGGAGGGGGGGATATATGTTTTGCTGGCACAGCCCTGAGGTAATTAAGCGTGAATATCGATTACGCACTATCCATATATGGATTTCGCTTCGCTGCGGCAGTTCACTGAGTGTGTAATTGAGCGATGTACACTTAAACATAGAATGGCAAGCTTTACGAAGAGTGATTTAGGACCGCAACTGTATGCAAATATGTGTCCTAGATCTAATACTTTAAATAGTGCCTTTTGTTTAATTAACTCGAGTTGTGTGCGCGAATTGATTAGGTTAAGATTATTTGTCGCATTACCCAGCGATCGATAAAACTGGAATTAGACAATATCAGAGCATAATATTTTTAAATGTTTGAAATAATTTTAGTTACGTTACGATTTGTGCATTAATTTATTATTTGATAATCGCTTGAAAACGGTTTGTAATCATCTTTGCCCAATTTATCTGATGTTTACAAACATTGGTAATAAAGTGATAGAAGTTAATATTGATAGCTAACCAATTCATTTTAACTGACACCTACTGATTGCTTCTGGATATACTCATCAATTTAAAGTGTAAGCATATTTCATTGATGAGCTGTCTGTAGAGAGAGAGAGAGAGAGAGAGAGAGAGAGAGAGAGAGAGAGAAGAAGGAGAAGAAGAAGAACATGTTAAAAATAGAGAGACAGAAAAAAGACTCAGTTCAGTATCGGAGGCAGAAATATCGCAGGTGATATATATTTTAAATAATTTTTCTACATGGAAAAAGTTTTTCCAGAAGTAATATCGCCACCCTGGAGATATTCGTTTTTCTAACACTGATACAAATTCCATTATCTCATGATCTTCATACATGTGCATTTTTATGTGTGTTTGTGTGTATGCGTGTGTGTTTATTTCTTTACTTTCTTTCAAACAAGGACCTAGTTTACGTAACAAGTGAAAGAAAAGCAAGCTGTCGTCAAAGGTTATTTAATAGGAATACCCTATCGTCCTTGTGATCCACATCGAGTTTATGTTATGTTACATACAATAGCGATAACAGATAACTCTGTGGTGACAGGGATTTACAAATATCGATAAATGCTAAAGACATTACCGTTCCTTTCCGATAGCTCTAATTATGACTTGGTTTATGTAATAAATAAAAGAAAAGTCAGCTGTCATCAAAGCTAATTTAATAGGAATACCCTATCGTCCTTGTGATCCACATTCAGTTTTATTTTACATGCAATAGTGATAACAGAGATGTCTGTGATGAAATGAATATACAAGCCCATATTTATTATGATGATGCACGATTGTTTATTCAGCAGTTTCGGTGGAAATTTTGTCCGTTTATGGACCTGAACGCCCAATTTCGTCTCTCCAAATTGTTTGCTATTCAAACTGAAAAGAAAGACAAAGAAAAGTTATTCTATGTTTAATGTTAATGAGAATTGTAAGTTTTCAAAAACAATGAACTTTGTATCCATATCTCAGGATTTATATATATATATATATATATATATATATATATATATATATATATATATATATATATATATATATATATATAAATATATATAAAAGCATTACCCATTTGAACAGTTGAACTGCCTTGCTTTAGTTCCTTTGACCGATCGAACCCAGCAGAGGGAGTATAACAACCAAGAGGAGGATGACTGAAAAAGAGAAACAGAAATTGAATAAAAGAAAAGCTAATTAATTTTGATAAACAGAGCAAATCAAAAATTGAAAAGAGCCCTGGATATTATCATAAATCTACAGGCCGATATAGATAATATTACAGCTAGGATATACTAAATAACAAACACAGATCGACTATAGAAGAATGTACAAATGTCAGAAAAAGAACATGACGCCACACTGGAAACCTCATATATTTGAATTATTGTTGATATATATATATATATATATATAGAGAGAGAGAGAGAGAGAGAGAGAGAGAGAGAGAGAGAGAGGAAGATGTATTGGATATCATTTTCTAACGGCATTGGGTATAGCGTGCCAAGGAAATGGGACCTGTGTCTATATATATATATAGGGTTGGG
Source organism: Sinohyriopsis cumingii (assembly GCA_028554795.2). Taxonomy (NCBI): domain Eukaryota; kingdom Metazoa; phylum Mollusca; class Bivalvia; order Unionida; family Unionidae; genus Sinohyriopsis; species Sinohyriopsis cumingii. The sequence goes on along the minus strand of CM068829.1, from coordinate 93,474,878 downwards.
TTGGGTTTGGTGTTATATTTACTCATTATTATTGATCCAGATCCACCTCCAAAACCGAATCCACTATATCCTCCATATCCTCCGTGACCTATTCCTTTGGGAACGTATCCGGGATATCCTGTGTTGTACATAGCATGTACCACATTCACGAAGGCAAAGGAAGCCAGGACAGAAATTATGACACACCGCATGATCATTGCTGAAAACTAGGAAGAGAATGCGACCTTTTAGCACTTTTATGATGTATGGTATGTACCACTGTGTTATATATTCTGTATCCCATTAGATGACATTAAGAAGTAAATTCAGTCAGAACGTTTTCTTTCGAGTCACTTTAGATACCTCTGATGAAATTCTCCGCCAATGAGTAATATATTCAGAATTACCTTTATTCATACACGTCACAGTTTGGCGGCGAAGAGAGACAAAGTCACAATCGGAACATTGTCGGAGCCCTCTGTTGAAACATTTGGTGCACACCGCCATAAGTGAATTGCCAGATCCATCAAATGTTTGTGTATTCGTACAATTATATATGAGGTTATATCTTTACTGAAATTGACGGGCGATGATCCAAATATATTTCTTTACACCTCTGAGTTATATGGAGAAGTATAAAATGTTATTGTGGCAATCACCTTATGATTTCCCTCCAGTTATCTGAAATGTGGGTTGGCGTGGCCTCTAAATGTCCCCGTTCACGGAAAATTAAGACTATGGTTGACATCTCTTGCAATCTAGATTGTTAGACCAAAACCTACACATAAGGTTATTGAGTACAATTATTGACCGAATTGAAAAAGGTTTACAAGTTATGCTTCTTTTTATTTATTTCATATTACTTAATAGATATGCACAAAGTGGCTTTGTGCCACACATAATGAGGAATTTATTGAATTCCTTTCCTTTTTGGTTTTATAGTTCTCTAAATAGCAGACTTTGTAAATCTTCTGCTCATTTATCCTAAAATAGACCATTGCGACCTGCTTGCTATGCATCAGAGTGCCATTCCATATGTAGGAACTGCCTTTACTTATTTGTTTGATTATCTCATATTAATGCCATAAATGTTCCCATTCTGTGTGTTCAAGAAACTAGCGTTCCGCTATTATTATCTCTTCTATAATTATTCAAACATTATTCTTAACAGTGCAAGTTTATATATTTAGTATAAGTTTCACTTTTGTAGCGATTTCTTCATTTTTAAATGAAAGATGAATTGAGGGGATATTACTATTAGTATTAATCATAACTGGCAGCTAGGTCCAACACAATGTCCACAATTATGTTCTTAATACTTAGGCTTCCAGCCAGAATAGGTTTTTTTTATTATGTGGTCACAAAATGCTATGAAATATATATCTGACTAGATCAAACTGTTTACAGGTCTGACACCTAGACAACGATTGTGCCTCATTAGTTACACTTCATACACCGACAGAGGAATAGGAACTTGTGAAACATGCATATTTCTCTCATCAAAATTAGGTTTTAAATGGTCAACAATGGCATGACTGTGAAGTTATATTTCTCTCTTTCTTACAATGATTTCGCCCTTAATCATGTAAAACTACTCCAACATCAGCGACTTGTTTGACTATTACTTGAAAAAGACGTATTCACATTTGCCTGCATTTCTACTTAGACTGTTTATAGAGGATGGATCATTATAAGGATTGTAGAGGATGTGAAATTATCCGGATTGTAGAGGATGGGGCATTATGCGGATTGTAGAGGATGTGAAATTATGCGGATTGTAGAGGATGGGGCATTATGCGGATTATAGAGGATGGGGCATTATGCGGATTGTATCTTGTCATTACCTTTTAGCTTTCATGAAAAAACTCAACGTTTGGAAACTATGACTGTTTAAAAAGCAATTGTTGATGTAAATAGGATGAAGGTGCCAGACAGAGTGATAGCTATTAAATACTATTCAAGTAATAAATCAACTTTATTTTATTCACTTAATAAATCAACCTTATTTTTCTCAGACATCAAAACATCTCGCATGTAAAGATATGCGAGAAAACTATGAATGATATTACTTGAATGAAAATACAGTAAAATACACTACCTTATATGGTGGCTTATAAGTCGAGTTCAAATTCATACAGCATACACCTGATACATCGTCGTATAATAAGCCATCCGATTGTAATGTATATAATACTTGTTCGTATAATACTGAATAAAGTCAGATCTGCTGGATTTTAATGGCGGCAGATCAGGGTCTGTGCAGTTAGCAGTTAAACTTGACTTACAAGCGAATAGTGACGCTAAGTAAATAAACAACATAAACATGAAGACGGATTCTGAAACTTCTAGAGGAAATGTACACATACGAATAATTTAGGCATAATTCCAATGAGAGAAAAATACACTCACCTAGCTGAGACTGTGATTCCTAAGACAAACAGCCGACTCGATTCGTGCAAAATGCGCTCTGAACTAATCATTCTCAGGTCTATATAGGCAAGAGAAGCCTTGAGGCAGAGTGGGAATGAAGGGGCATATGGAGGTCAGTAATGAAAACTTATTTGTAAATAAAGTTATAAAATATTAAAGAAGATAGGGATTTAGAAAGATGTTTAGATATTTGAATCATAATTCTTGTTTTGGGTAGACTTTGGTGTGACTTATGCGTAGATGGCTAATCCTAAACAGTTCCGGGGGAAACAGTTATGGCGAATTACATGTCAGAATCTTACACAAGAAATCTCTTACGCACTCTGTCAGATGAACCGTCTCATCCTTTGTTAAATCACATACATGTATAATAAACAACATGTGTAAATATACTTACTAGAATATGTATCTCAGTGAAGGTTACTTCTGTTTAAAAATATATCTTTTCTCTATATATACTTGTTCTCTAATCTTAATTAAAAGCTATAAAATATTTTTTTTTAATGGCAAGACGAAGGACATTAAGTAATCTACCCAGTGTGAGGAGAATGCACATGTATAAATCTCAGAAACTTTATAATTTAACTTAAAATTTGCGAATTCAGTCGATATTTTATTTAAATAATGCATACTTAAGTATCAATAATTACAATTTTTTACGTGAAATGAATCCTGAGGAATGGAATTGGTTTGCTGTAGAATTCAAAACTTTTCCCGAAACTAGTTGTTAACAGTTCATGCATAAATTTTTTGCTGGAGAACATATTTATCGAGCTGTTACGTTCCCATTTCCTCGTGAAGAAATAAGGTCAGTTTCGTTCATATTTCAGAATTCACTGGCTTAGGGCTCAAAACGTTATAGAACTTAGATTCCGTCCGAAGCAACCAATATGTTTCTGTAGAAAAGTAAATGATTGTTCTAGATTTATAGCTGATCACATGAACTTATGCAATCGACTGAAACTTGGTGTCATTCGGTAGGAAGAAAAGGTGAAATTTACCTTTATGAATTTGTGTTAATTTCATGCAGAGACATTATACAATGGTCGTAGATTAAAGCAGTCAACATATGAAATGGTCGCAATACAAAATAATGGAATATCCATAAATGCTAAAGACATTACCTTTCCTTTACGATAGCTCTAATTATGTCGGATACATTCACTTGTATGAGTTTGCCCTAGCGTTCCATACCAAAACACAAACAATGTAAATGCCCAGCAATGGAATGCTTTCTTGACATCCATTAAGATGCTCGTTTGCATATCGCTGTAACTTTCTCAACGATTCATCCTTAAAACTTAGTCAAACGAACTTCTTCTTTCTTGAAGGAAATATATTATAATTTTGAGTAACCTGTTATTTGCCTTCAGATGAATTACAACAATTAGAGCTATCCAACTCTCCAGGTCAATTGAATGACTAATTCTTTTATCATCATTTACTCAGGTACATTATGTCATATATGTGGACTCAGACAGCGTTGTACTAGTGCGAAAGGTAGTAAACAGTAAACAAAGGGTCACGTGATCATTTTCTGGAAGTTTATAGAAGCTAAGTACTTGTTAAAGATCACTTCTACCCAGTATGACCCTGACGAAAACCAATCATTTTACTCTAAGAAATACAATTAAAAAAATAATTGTTTACATCTTAAGCACGAAGTCCCATTATGGCCTCGGCAATTATTTTAAAATAAAATAGAAGGTGTTTACGTGAATGATACAAGTTTTGAAACAACGTCAGAATTTAGATCAACACACGGTGTTTATAAACTAAAAGTCAAAGTCAAATTATTTTCGGAAAAGAGTACAATCTCTAATGAATAAATTTACATTTCAATATCGTGTAATGAATGTATAAAAATTAAAACTGACAAACAATTAAAGTGAAATAAATATATATTAAATCAGATATAAATAAATAAAAAAATACATAACACTTCCCTCATAAGGACAAAGAAAGATATATACATAAAGCTTTCTTTTTACCACAGACTAATTATACATGAACTTAAAAGGAACTCGTATAAACTACACACTGTACATGAAAAAACACATTGTTATGCACGGGAAAGTGCATCTGCTATTAAATTATCTCTTCCCTTGATGTGCCTGATGTCAAGAGTTGTTTTTGTCTACTCATCCCAGGAGTATTTATGATAAGCAAGAGATCCAGGACACTATCATCAGGCTCAAACCTCCGTTCTATCGCGTTTTGATCATATCGTGAAATCATTTTGGATTGAGCAGACTGCATATGGTCATGCGATCTCACAAGCCTTTGACAACTTATAATTAAAATTGGAAACATAATCAAGAGGATTCATTTCAGACTCTTCATTAGAAAGAACTTAATATTTCAATACCTTCAATGGTCCACACACAGTGTGTCCACAAATCAGTTGAAAGGGACTGATCCCCTAACAGCAAATATTCAATGAATGCCTTCATCCCAATTTTTACCCGTATCGTTACAATATGATCGAATCATATTTTTCAAAGTCTGATGGAATGTTTCTAATGCCCTTTGGCTCTCAGAGTGATAATCAGGATATTTTAGTTGTTGAATGCCTAATTCGTTCATAACATGCTGGATAACTACAGACATTACATTTGAGCATTTATCAGACTGTACGGACTTGGGAAGGCCTACTTGAGTAAAAACCTTTATCAAAGCTTTTCTATTATTTTAGATTTAGGTGTGGTGCTATCTTCTTCTTAAATAATTTGATTTAAGCGAATGAGTCGCTTTAAGATCACATCTTTAAGTGTCTTCCGCGTTTAGCCTCAACACTAATGGATTTATCCTCTCAAAACTAGTCTGGAGTTATATTTTCAAATAATTTTCACACCAGCATCATTATAAATTTTGCACGAATTTCAGGAAAAAGATGACATCAATTGATGTCAACATTCTAGAATTAGACTGTCACTTATTATTGCAGCAGTTCTACTTGCAACCTTTATGGCATTTTTGCTTGGCTTGTTTGGCTAGAAGCATTATTTTACAATGTGTTGTTATAGTATGTACTTTCAGAATGTTAAGCACCATATGATGCCGCCATAAAACATGTTCCACGAACGATGCCACATGTAGAATATATAATAATAATTGTATAGCTGAATGATAGGCGAGAAACGTGTCGCTAAACGTTGTTACATAAACAAAATTTATATTTTAAAGGGCTCATAAGGTCATTTTTATGTTCTTTGGGGCTGTAAAAGCATATGAATCAAGGACATAATTGATTTGATGATGAAAGAATATCAGTTTCAAAAGTTAATTGAATGACAATGTGCTTGCTTTATGCACTATTAACTTGAGCATAAAACATAACACTAATGTTGTCGGTTGGAATCGATAACAATGTAATGTGATTTTGATCCATGTCGACCTATTCGATCAAGAAGACTGGCATGAAGCCATTTGCCTTTAGAAATAGCATTTCTGCGTGAGTAATACAAAATAAATATCATGTTCATATATTCTATCCATATCGAAGAGTTCCTTTATTGTGCAAATATAAAATTTGAAACAAACACATTTTATTAACAATGTAGAATTTATTAGTTCCCGGAAAACATAAGATTTCCTGGATTGCTGTTTTCATTTTTCAAACACAATGTTCATCATGAATACAGTTTTTTTTTAAGATATCAAATTGTATTTCTAGTAAATTATGTATGTAATGTTTGTATTATAATTGGTATTTCATATTCATATCATTTGTAAGCTTCGCTTCATCATAAGACGAAATATTTACGTACACACATAGATAGATAGATAGAGATAGATAGATAGATCTGGAGATAGGTAGATGTCTGTGTACGCGTGTGGTGTTTGCCAGAAACAATGATATGGACGCTTTTATCTGAAGTGATACTATGTGAGAAAAAGCAGAATAGTAAGTAAAACCTCAATGCCACGAACAGTCCAGCGACGACAATATCTTCGAAGTCGACAGCCATTTGAAGTATATAGAGATATTACCATTGTAATTGTTTACCCAGTTGTATTCAGCTTTGTATAGATGGAACATTTTCGAAGCTTTTTTTTCTTTCTCAGCGTTGCCATCTATTGTAAGTTTAGAGACTATAACTTTGAATTTACTTTGTACTTGACCTGTTCTTTACCAAAAAATATGACATTATTGTAAACGGCCAGACTATTTAAGTACATTTCTATTAGAACTACAGATCGCATGCAGTTACTAACTTTGATATTTTTTCTCGTTTCACGGAAATAGTACAACCTTTACATACATATCACATCTAAGATACACCCCTAGACTTGCATATACATATTCGAAATTAAATTGAACTTTCACGCGATTTATGTATCCCACTTTAGCAATGCTTTAAGTCTGCTTGGCAAATTATATCTGGTTTTGTGAAAGGCTACTTATTTGGTAACAAAAGTCCCGAGAACTTCACTTCATTGTTTAAATATGATTTGGAAGTAATTTCCTGTGTCATTTTTACGTGATGTTATGAGTCACTCTAGTGTATTTTGTACTTGCAATTTAGCTTATACATTGTGAATTGTGCGTATAGTAATTGAATAAAGATCAGTCCATATAGTAATTGGCTTTTGTTTGTTTTTTTCTAAACGCAATAGTGCATGTTTGTTGATACTATATATATATATATATATATATATATATATATATATATATATATATATATATAGATAGATAGGGGCTGTGTTTGTGTGTCACCAAATTATATATATATATATATATATATATATATATATATATATATGTTGTATCATTGATACACAACGAGATGTATACATTTTTCACTACAAGGAAAGGAGGCTTGCCGAGTTTCCTTTTAGTGAAACATTTATACAACTACTGGTATATCAGAGATACGTGATACATACTATGCAAATATTTTAGTCATATCACATATAAATACACATACTTGCATTTACAATCGAGTTAATAACTAACTAGTTTAATGTCTTTCATTCGCAGGAAAACTAAATACAGTCAGTGTCAAATTAAAAGTAACAAAACGAAGACTGCATTGCCAAAACCGATCTTTATCCGCTAGAATCTATGATTGCGATTGGCAAACAAACGCAGAGCCACATAATTCCAGATGTCCTATAAAATCCATCAATCCACACATACATTATGCTGTAACCACGACAGTGGAAATCATGAGGATACCCACCTGATGGCATTTGGAATTTCACAAAACCTACATCCAAAAACAACTTTTGTTGTTTAGAATTCTATCAAACTGCTGACTATAGCAGAATCAGAGCAACACACAACAATGCAAGCACAAAATGACTTTGGCTTGGAAATAAGGCACATCATGCAATATCAGGCCATAATATTGAGGCGTTTGTCAGTAATACCAGTAGGGAATGCCCCATGTCTTTCAAAAAATAACATTAAGAGATTAATGTTCGGACTGGCCAGCCTGGTGTCAGGATAATGTGACTGGGTGGGACTTCGTGCTACATGTCTGCGGCATGATGTCCCAGTGCTAGACATCACTATAAGCTGCCACATTGCAGACATCGTATCGATATGACTGAAACATTGTTAAAGTTACGTTAAAAATCCGAATCACATCACACATCACATCACTTTCAAAATAATAATCCGTCTCTCAAAAGAAGGTAGAAAAGCTCTTCCCGACTTGATCTCTGATAGACCTAATGAACTGTCATCATCAAACAACAACGGAATGTTACTGTCACATGTAGTACAGAAAACTACCGGATTATGTAATTCTGTCCGATCAAGAGAGTTTCCTGTTCGAATGTGTCCTCACGGACTATTTAATCATTCTAATTTTGAAAATTTCATTTTCACTTTGTTTTCGACCATTACAACTCGTAAATTGTATCAAGTTTAACAATTGACTATCCTGTGAAGATCCCTAAAATGAAGTTTTATGTGTAAATATTTAAATCCTGCGATGTTTCCAAAATTTCAATGATGATATTTCTAAGTTTCTTTTTCAGTGTTAGTATTATTCTTACTTATAAGAATTTTACATCATATTTAACAAGATTGATGAGGTAATGAAGCATGAATATCGATTACGCACTATCCATATATGCATTTCGCTTAGCTGCGGTCGTTCACTGAGTTTATCTAATTGAGCGATGTACACTTAAACATAGAATAGCAAGCTTTACGAACTGTAATTTAGGACCGCAACTGTATGCAAATATGTGTCCTAGATCTAATACTTTAAATAGTGCCTTTTGTTTAATTAACTCGAGTTGTGTACGAAACATCAATTATGTTTAGTCAGCACATTTCTAGCGCGAATTGATACAGTTAAGATTATTGTTGCATTACCCAGCGATCGATAATACTCGAATTAGACAATTTCAGAGCGTAATATCTTTAAATGTTTGAAATATTGTGAGTTACGTTACGGTTTGTGCATTTAATTTATTATGCATACATTCAAATATGATTTATAGACTAAAGGATCTGACAATCTAATTTGCTAACACATCCGCTTCATCCATAATTTGATAATCGCTTGAAAACGGTTTATAATCATCTTTGCCCAATTTATCTGATGTTTACAAACATAAGTAATAAAGTGTTAGGAGTTCCTATTGATAACTATCCAGTACATTTTGACTGACACCTGCTGATTGCTTCCGAATATACTCATCAATTTAAAGTGTAAGCACATTTCATTGGTGAGCTGTCTGTAGAGAGAGAGAGAGAGAGAGAGAGAGAGAGAGAGAGAGAAGAAGAAGAAGAAGAAGAAGATGTTAACAATAGGGAGACATACATAAAGAAGAAGAAGGACGCACTTTAATATCGGAGGCAGATATATCGCAGGTAATATATATTTTATATATTTTTACTACATGGAAAAAGTTGTTCCACAAGTAATATCGCTACCCTGGAGATATTAATTTCTCTAACACTGATAAAAATTCCAGTATCTCATGATCAGTGTCTTCATACATGTGCATTTGTGTGTGTGTTTGTGTATATGCGTGTGTGTTTATTTCTTTACTTTTTTTGTTAGAACAATGACTTGGTTTATGTAATAAATTTAAAAAACGCCAGCTGTCGTCAAAGCTTATTTAATAGGAATACCCTATCGTCCTTGTGATCCACATTGAGTTTTATATTATGTTACATACAATAGCGATAACAGAGCAATCTGTGCTAATAGGGATATGCAAGCCCATACACATGTTTATTATTATGATGCACGATTGTTCATTCCGAAATTTCGGTGGAAATCTTGTCCTTTTATGGACCCGAACGCCCAGTTTCGTCTCTCCTAATTCTTTGCGATTCAAACTGAAATGGAAGACAAAGCAAAACTATTGTATTTTTAATGTTAATGAACATTGTAAGTTTTCAAAAACAATGAACATTGCATCCATATCTTAGGATCTATCTATCTATCTATCTATCTATCTATCTATCTATATATGTATATATATATATATATATATATATATATATATATATATATATATATATATATATATATATATATAAAGTAGTTCTTTATAACTCTGACAGAGATTATTTATGTCTAAAAGCATATCTGTCTACACACACACACACACACACACACACACACATATATATATATTATATATATACAAGCATTACCCAGTTGAACTGCCGTGCTTTAGTTTCTTTGACCGATCGAACCCAGCAGAGGGAGTATAACAACCAAAAGGAGGATGACTGTAAAACAGAAACAGAAATTGAATACAAGGAAAGCTAATTAATTTTGAAAAATAGAGTAAATCAAAATTTGAATAGAGCTGTGGATATTATCATAAATCTACAGGCTGATATGAATACTATTACAGCTAGGATATATTAAATAACAAACACAGATCGACCATCAAAGAATGTACAAATGTCAGAAAAAGAACATGACGCCACACCGGAAACCATATATATACACACACACACAGAGATAGAGGAAGATATATTGGTTATCATTTTCTAACAGTATGGGGTTGGGGTGGGGTGCGTGTTATATTTACTCATTATTATTGATCCAGATCCACCTCCAAAACCGAATCCACTATATCCTCCATATCCTCCGTGACCTATTCCTTTGGGGACGTATCCGGGGTATCCTGTGTTGTACATAGCATATCCCACATTCACGAAGGCAAGGGAAGCCAGGACAGAAATTATGACACACCGCATGATCATTGCTGAAAACTAGGAAGAGAATGCGACCTTTTAGGACTTTTATTACGTATTGTATGTACCATTGTGTTATATATTCTGTATCCCATTAGATGACATTAAGAAGTAAATTCAGTCAGAACGTTTTCTTTCGAGTCACTTTCGATACCTCTGATGAAATTCTCCGCCAGTGAGTAATATATTCAGAATTACCTTTATTCATACACGTCACAGTTTGGAAGGCGAAGAGAGACAAAGTCACAATCGGAACATTGTCGGAGCCCTCTGTTGAAACATTTGGTGCACACCGCCATACGTGAATTGCCAAATCCAGCAAATTTTTGTGTATTCGTACAATTATATATGAGGTTATATCTTTTCGTAAATTGATGGGCGATGATCCAGATATAGTACTTTACATCTCTGAGTTATATGTAGAAGCATACAATGTTCTTGTGGCATTCACCTTATGATTTCCCTCCATTTATCTGAAATGTGGGTTGCCTTGGCCTCTAAATGTCCCCGTCCATGGAAAATTAAGACTATGGTAGACATCTCTTGCAATCTAGATTGTTAGACCCAAACCTACACATAAGGTTATTGAGTACAATTATTGACAGAGTTGAAAAACGTGTACAAGTTATGCCTCTTTTTATTTTTTTCTCTATTATCCACAAAGTAGCATGGTGCCACACATAATCAGGAATTTAGTGAATTCCTTTCCTTTTTGTTTTTTTTTTTCGTTCTCTAGACAGCATTCCTTTTTAATCTTCTTCTCATTTATCCTAAAATAGACCGTTGCGACCTGCTTGATATGCACCAGATTGTCATTCCATATGTAGGAACTGCCTTTACTTATTTGTTTGATTATCTCATATTAATGCCAGAAATGTTCCCAATCTGTGTGTTCAAGAAACTAGCGTTCCGCTATTATTATCTCTTCTAACATTATTCAAACATTATTCTTAACAGTGCAAGGGTATATATTTAGTATAAGTTTTACTTTTGTAGCGATTTCTTCATTTTTAAACGAAAGATGAATTGAAGGGATATCACTATTAGTATTAATCATAATTGGCAGCTAGGTCCAACACAAGGTCCACAATTATGTTTTTAATACTTAGGCTTCCAGCCAGAATAGTTTTTTTATTATTATGTGGTCACAAAATGCTATAAAATATATCTCTGACTAGATCAAACTGTTTACAGGTCTGACACCTAGACAACGATAGTGCCTCATTAGTTACCCTTCATATACCGACAGAGGAATAGGAACTCGTGTAACATGCGTATTTCTCTCATCAAAATTAGGTTTTAATGTTTAACAATGTCTTGATTGTGAATTTTATTTTCTCTTTTTCTTACAATGATTTCGGCCTTAATCATGTAAAACTACACCAACATCAGCGATGGTTTGAATATTACTTCAAAAGGACTTATTCACATTAACTGCATTTCTGCTTAGACTGTTTATAAAGGATGGATCATTATGTGGATTGTAGAGGATGTGGAATTATCCGGACTGTAGAGGATGGGGAACAATCCGGATTGTAGAGGATGTGAAATTATGCGGATTGTAGAGGATGGTGCATTATGCGGATTGTAGCTTGTCATTACCTTTTAGCCTTCATGAACAAAGTCAACGTTTAGAAAGTATCAATGTTTATAAAACAATTGTTGATGAAATAGGATGAAGGTGCCAGAGAGAGATAGCTATTAAAGAATATTCAAGTAATAAATCAACTTTATTTTATTTACCGAATAAATCAACTTTATTTTATTTACCGAATAAATCAACTTTATTTTATTTACCGAATAAATCAACTTTATTTTATTTACCGAATAAATCAACTTTATTTTTCTCAGACTTCATAACATCTCGCATGTAAGGTTATACGAAAAAACTATCAATGTTATTACTTGAATGAAAAAACAGTAAAATACACTACCTTATGTGGTCGCTAATGAGTCGAGTTCAAATTCATACAGCATACACCTGATATGTCGTCGTATAATAAGCCATCCGATTTTAATGTATATAATGTTTGTTCGTATGATACTGAATAAAGCCAGATCTGCTGGATTTTTATGGCGGCAGATCTGGGTCTGTGCAGTTAGCAGTTAAACTTGACTTACAAGCAATAGTGACGGTAAGTAAATAAACAACATAAATATGAAGACGGATTCCGAGATTTCTAAAAGAAATGTACACATACGAATATTTTAGGTATAATTCCAATGAGTAAAAATATACTCACCTTCCTGAGACTGTGATTCCTAAGACAAACAGCCGACTCCGATTCGTGCAAAATGCGCTCTGAACTAATCATTCCCAGGTATATATAGTCGAGAGAAGCCTTGAGGCGGAGTGGGATTGAAGGGGCATATCGCGGTCAGTAATTAAAACTTATTTGTAAATAAAGTTATAAAATATTAAAGAAGATAGGCATTTAGAAAGATGTTTAAATATTTGAATCATAATTCTTGTTTTGGTTAGACTTAGGTGTGACTTACGCGTAAATGGCTAATCCTAAACAGTTCAGGGTTAGACAGTTATGACGAATTGCATGTTAGAATCTTACACAAGAAATCTCTTACGCACTCTGTCAGAGGAACCGTCTCATCCTTTGTAAAATCACAGACATGTACAATAAACAACATGTGTAAATGTAATTACTAGAATATGTATCTCAGTGAAGGTTACTTCTGTTTGAAAATATAACTTTTCTCTATATAAGCTTGTACGCTAATCTTATTTAAAAGCTACAAAATATTTCTCCTTTTTTTGTGTAATGGCAAGACGAAGGACATAAAATAATTTACCCAGTGTCGAAACTGGGTGTTGACATTTCATGCATAAAAGTTTTCGCTGTTACGTTCTCCTCCTTACCTCGTGAAGAAATAAGGCTAGTTTCGTTCATATTTCAGAATTCACTGGTTTAGGGCTCCAAACGTTATGAAACTTAGATTCACTCCGAAGCAACCTGTAATTTTCTGTAGAAAAGTACATGATTGTTCTCGATTTATAGTTGATCACATGAACTTATGAAATCGACTGAAACTTGGTGTCATTCGGGAGGAAGAAAAGTTGAAATTTACCTATGTGAATCTGTGTTAATTTCATGCAGAGACATTACCTTTCCATTACGATAACTCTAATTATGTCGGATGCATTCACTTGCATAAGTATTCTTTAGCGTTCCATACCAAAACAAAAAACAATGTAAATGCCCAGCAATTAAATGCTTTCTTGACATCCATTAAGATGCTTGTTTGCATATCACTGCAACTTTCTCAACGATCCATCCTTGAAACTTAGCCAAACGAACGTATCCTTTGTTGAAGGAAATATTTTATAATTTTGAGTAACCTGTTATTTGCCTTCAGATGAATTACAACAATAAGTGCTTTGCAGCTCTCCAGGTCAATTGAATGGCTAATTCTTTTATCATGATATACTCAGGTACATTATGTCATATATGTGGACTGAGACATTGTTGTACTAGTGCGACAGATAGTAAACAGTAAACAAGGGGTCACGTGATCATCTTCTGGAAGTTTATATAAGCTAAGTACTTGTTAGTACGTTTATTATGCATACTTAAGTATCGATAATTGCATGTTAGAATCTTACACAAGAAGCTTAGTAAGGTTAGTATGACCCTGACGAAAACCAATCATTTTACTCTAAGAAATAGAATTTAAAAACATTGTTTACATCTTAAGCACGAAGTCCCATCATGACCTCGGCAATCATTTTAAAATAAAATAGAGCTTGTTTACGTGGATGATACAAATTTTGATACAACGTCAGCATGTTGTTTATAAACTACAAGTCAAGGTCAAATTATTCTCTGAAAAGGGTACAATCTCTAGTGAATAAATTTACATTTCAATATCATGTAATGAAAACTATAAAAATTAAAACTGACAAACAATTAAATTGAAATAAATAAAATATATATATATATATATATATATATATATATATATATATATATATATATATTAAATCAGATATAAATATAATAAATACATAACACTTCCCCCATAAGGACAAAGAAAGATTTATACATAAAGCTTTCTTTTTACCACAGGCTAATTATTCCTTATTCCTTTTAACAAGAGTTAAAAGGAACTCGTATAAACTACACACTGTACATGAAAAAATACATTGTCATACACGGGAAAGTGCGTCCGCTATTAAATTATCTCTTCCCTTGATGTGTCTGATGTCAAGAGTATATTCCTGTAATAATAAACTCCTCCATAATAGTCTTTGATTTTTATTTTTCATCTTGCCGATGAATGTAAGGGGGTTGTGGTCACTAAATACAATAATCGAAGAAGGAGCTGAACTAAGGTAATTTCACACTTTTGTAATGCTAATATCAAAGTCAAATATTCCTTCTTGATTGTCGAATAATTTCTTTGGTGCGTATTTAATTTCTTGGAAAATAAATGCACTGGTTGATCAATACCATTTTGATCTTGAATCACAACTGTTTCAGCAACAACAACACTTGCATCAACAGACAGATTGTCTGAAATTTGGAGATGTAAGAACCAACGCACTTTTGAGTATGGCTTACAACTTGTCAAAAAGCCTCCTGACATTTTTCAGTCCAAAGGAACTTGTTTTTCTTACTCAATAAATTTGTCAGGGTTTCAGCAATTATAAAAAAAATTCGGCCATACCCAAAAATCGCATCAGTTGCTTTTATTAACAGGCTCGGGGAATTCAGAGATAACCTTGACCTTAGCATCTTTAGGTTTAACTTGTCCATGTCCCACGACATGTTCTAGGAAAGCTATGCTAGCACGGCAGAACTCGCTTTTAGATAAATTAATTGTCAAACATGCATCTATGAGTCTGTCAAAGAATTTCCTAATTGTTGCTAAATGTTCTTTCTAGGTGTCGTCGTAGATGATGACATCATCGATGTAAATATCACAGTTGTCTAGATCAGAGGTAATCATATTCACGAGATGCTGAAATGTACTCGGCGACCCTTTCATCCGAATGAGCATTATTTTATATTGGTAAAGTCCATGTGGAGTCACGAATGCCGAAATTTCCTTTGCTCTTTCCGTTACTGAAATCTGCTAAAATCCTTTCAGGAGGTCAAATTTGGTAACATTATTGGCATTGACCATCTTATCAATACAGTCGTCGATTCTTGGTAATGGGAATAAATCTGTTTTTGTCATCTTCCTATAATCAGTACACATACGGAAAGTTTTATCTGGTTTTGGAACAAGTGTGCATGGTAAACTCCAGTCACTTTTAAAATCATTCTTCAGCAAATATTAAATTTCTTTTTCAAGTATTTCTGTTTGAGACGGTTGACCCGTGTTGTTTAAAAGGTTTGGAATTTACAATTTCAACGTCATGGAAAATTTTGTTTGTCCTTGGAGGAACATTTGAAAATAATTGCTTATATTCAAATAATAACTGTTTAAGTTCAGTTTTTTCTTGCTCTTTCAAACGTGAAAGTTTCTGGTCCAGATCTTTCAAAATTTCTGAATTCCGAAGATTTGTCACTGCAATATCAGTAGAATCCGATGATATTCCTTCACTTGAATCTTCTCTGAGTGAGACAAGTACAAATAAATTTATTGTATATTTAACCTGGTTACCTCTTTCAATACATTCTTTTAGCATGTTAATGTGACATAGTTGTTTTTGTTTACACATCCCAGGAGTATTTATAATGTACTTTAAATCATTTATTTTTCCTGTTAATTATGTAGGGACCTGAATACCTGGCCTGAAGTGGATTGTGTGGTATTAGCAAGAGAGCCAGGACTCTATCATCAGGCTGAAAGCTCCCTTCTATCGCGTTTCTATCATATCGTGACCTCATTTTGGATTGAGCAGAGTGCATATTTGCTCATGCGACCTCACAAGTCTTTGACAACTTATAATTAAAATTAGAAACATAATCAAGAGGATTAATTTCAGACTCTTCATTAGAAAGAAGTTTCTATTTCAATACCTTCTATGGTCTACGCACAGTGTGTCCAAAAATCAGTTGAAAGGGACTGAAACCTAAATATTCGTGAACTGATCTCCTAACATCAAATATTCAATGAATGCCTTCATCCCAATCTTTACCCGTATCATTACAATATGATCGAATCATATTTTTCAAAGTCTGATGGAATCTTTCTAATCAGGATATTTGAATTGTTGATTGCCTAATTCGTTCATAACATGCTGGATAACTACAGACATTACATTTGAGAATTTATCAGACTGTACGGACTTGGGAAGGCCTACTTGAGTAAAACCCTTTATCAAAACTTTTCTATTATTTTAGATTTTATATTCCTCAAAAGAATTGCCTTTGGAAACCTTCCTCACGCACACATTCTGGGCAACATATATTGGTTACCTGACTTGATCTTAGGTAAGGGACAAACACAATCTACCATAATTCTTCTAAATGGTTCGTCAACGGCAGGAATATGTTGTAGATGAGCCTTGTGAATTTTCTGATTTGGTTGTTCTATCATTTGACAGGTATGATAAGACATACAGTATTTGCCAATATCACGTTTGATTTTTGGCGAATATAAGTGAGTTAAGATCTTGTGATAAGTTTTATTGATCTCTAAATGACCAGACAATGACGTTTCATGGGCCTGACTAAGCATTTCCTGTCTGTAAGGTTTTGGAATTACAATTTGATAGTCCACTGACCATTCGTCATCAGCAGGTACCTATGGATGTCTCTATTATCTCATAATAATTCCATTTTTAATGAAATAACAGGCAATAACTTCGTTTGATCAGTAGCTTCAGCTTCACTAATGACCTTCTGAAACAAACAGAAGCTCTTTTTCCTGTTCAGCAACAAGTGATTGTCGTTTATCACCCTGATTAGAATAAAGAGAATGAGTCGTTAAAAGAGGATCACTGTTATCAATACCTTCTGATTGATCTAAACTAGGAGTGAAAGTGTATTATTTTACTGAAAAAGAAATTCGTGGTGGTATCAGCGTTGCAATAAAATGGTATACTCGTGCTAGTAATAAATATTTACCTGATTATGATCCTACCAACCCAATTCATATATTTTGTATTTCCTTAAAATAACCTCTATGGTTAGGCAATGTCAGAACAACTACCTTATGGTTGTATTGGTCGGGAAACTAAAGATAATTTTCTCACAGAAACCAAAAATATCACTGTAGATCATTCTGATTCTGATTTTACATCGTTGAAGTTGATGTTGATTGTCCTGAATGATTGCATGATTATCATAATGATTATTCTTATAAGGCAGAAAGAATGATCGTACCAGATTCTTTATTATCAAAAACAAGTATCGCACATACGATGAAAGCCGTGTTCAGTTAAAAAGTTAGTCCCGAATTTGTTGAGGAAATATAAGTATGTGTATCATTACAGAAGTCTTAAACAGTCGCTTGATTATGGCCTTATTATCAAACAAATGCATCGAGTATTGAGCATAAACATTCACGATGGGAGACAGATTATAGAAAGTTCAACACTGATATGCGAATAAGAGCAAAAACAGATTCTGATAAAGAGTTTTGCAAGCTGATGAATAGTTTCGTTATTGGAAAGAAGATGGAAAATATTCGTAATAGAGTTGATATTGTGGTCGTTAATAATCCTAATCGATGCAGCAAGTTAGTCGCGTCAGAAAGATTTCCTGTATTGATACATATCAGTGACAATATTGTTATGATTAAGAAGCACAACAAAACGAATTTAGTACGTAATAACCTATATGCGTCTGTGCATCTGTGATAGAAATCTCAGAGTGTCTCATGTACGATTTTCATTACGGTTTTATGAAGAAAAATTAGCTAAGTTCAAAATTGTTGTTCACAGACACCGATTCACTCACATATGAAATTGAATTGCACAGTACAGAATACATCATACGTCATCGTCTTCCATCTTGGATTTTCCATCAAGTATCGAACTTGAAATTATTAGAACATGTATTACTAGGACATTTGCAATTTAATTCGTGGGCTATTCTTAGAGTATTTTTGGGTTTTGATTCTTGAAACAGTAAGTTCTTCTTTTTTTCATTTTGTACAGCATTTGTCCAGGAAAATAAATTTGTTACATGTTAAAAAGCTTGTTGTTTTCATTCTTTCTTTTTACTGTTTATTTGAGCGTCAACACGTACCAAATAATAATATAGAAATATTCAAACTATCTGATATTGTACCAAAGACTGGATTTCACCTCTCGACAAAAAAAATAAAAATAATCATTGATAAGATCAAAGACGAATTTTGTTTTGAACCGATTATCGAACTTGCTAGACAAGATGTATTCAGTATTATGCACAAATCCTGATAGAAATATGATGAAGGCGAAAGGCGTTAAAAAGCTATGGTATAAAAGAAATTCATTCATGGTGATTTTCGTCTGGTATTATTTAATGTAGAACACAATCACAACGCAGAAACGACTACAATAATTCCATCTTGTATTTTAATTCTAATTCCTTGATTTTAATGTCAGAGTCTGATACAGACTTACTGATCGAAAACAAAACACTTTTATCGAAAACATTCTTTTCTACCAAATAATTAACCGAAATACGAGTACTTAGATAATTTTGAACGAATTGATGAAAAATTACTGCCAAATCATGAAATATTTTATCCATCGCTGTCGGTTGAAAACATAACTGATGATGATTATAAGCACGCAAATCGAGTCTGCCATGAATTCAGTTGTGAGACTCTTAGTGATTATTTAGATCTGTATTTTATGCAGTATGTTTTGTTACTTGATGATGTATTTCAGAGTTTCCGTCGAATACGTATCGACAAATATAAGCTAGATCCTTGAATCGTATTTCTCTTCACCAGGGTTATCATGGAATGCATTATTCAAACTTACCAAAGCGGAAGTAGAATTAATAATAGACCCTTAAATGTAGTATTTTATTGAAAAAGGAATTCGTGGTGGAATCAGCGTTGCAATAAAACAGTATACTGGTGCGATTAATAAATATGTACCTGATTATGATCCTACTAACCCACTAAATATAGTTTGTATTTCCATCAAAATAACCTGTATGGTTAGGCAATTTCAGAATGACTGCCTTATTGTTGCATTGGTTAGGAAACTAAAGATAATTTTCTCACAGAAGACAAAAATATCAATGTAGATCTTTCTGATTCTGATTTTTCATCGTTGATTATCCTGAATCATTGCATGATTGTCATAATGATTATCATTATATGGCATAAAGAATGATAGTATCAGATTCTTTATTGTAAAAATCAATTATAGCACAGACGAAGAAAGCCATGCTCAGTTAAAAAATTGGTCCCGAATTCGCTGAGTAAATATAACTATGTATATCATTATAGAATGCTTAAACAGTCGCTTGATAATGGCCTTTATTCTCAAACAAATTCATCGACTATTAACAACATTCACGATGTGTGGAAGATTACAGAAAGTTCAACACTGATATGCGAACTAGAGCAAAAACAGATTTTGATAAGGAGTTTTGCAAGCTGGTGAATAATTTCGTTTTCGGAAAGACGATGGGGAATATTCGTAATAGACTTGATATTGAGGTTGTTTATAATCCTAATTGATGCAGCAAGTTAGTCGCGTCAGAAAGGTTTGCTGTATTAATATATATCAGTGAAAATCATTTTATGATTAAGAAGCATAAAAAAAACGAAACTTGTACTTAAAAAACCTATATACGTCGGTGCACCTGTGCTAGAAATCTCAAAGTGGCTAATGCACGATTTTCCTTACGGTTTTGTGAAGACAAATGGCTAAGTGCAAAATTGTTGTTCACAGACAAGTACGAGTACTATTTAGTATGTGATCTCCAAAAGCATGGGCGCCCGCAGATATGGGCAAAGGGGGTACTCCTACTCGCCCCGATTTCACCTCTAAGCATATTATGGCATACATACATAAAACGGGATTGTCGACAACTACATGCTTCCTTCCCTCCCGCCATGAAAATAAGTATGTGTATGCCCATGGCCCGAACGTATAATGTATTAATTTACCAAGATATTTCAGGCAGCTTGATTAAACTATACCAGTACTCCATACAACAAAGGACATCTAATTGGCTGAAATGAGAAGGTGACGTAACGGTTCAAAACAATTTTTTTTCATTCAGGATTTTTTCTTAAAGCAATTTCCGTTAGTTAAGAATGTGTCAGTCGCTGACGTGCAGAAATACGTAACGTGTATTTTTTGTCACCAAATAAAGGTTCATGTTCTGGCATGTATATGTGCAAGTTCATGCAATGTCAATCTAATTGGGTTTGGAAATGTAAACACAACCTTTTCTTTCTTAGTTATTAATTGTATGGCTAATTAATTCAAGTGTACAGGTCCGATGGAACTAGCTGAATTCAATCCATGCCATCATATTATATATTGCAAAAAAGAGAAAAACGAAAATCATTAAAACTTCGACAGATACCTCAGTTTGCAACTTTTTCCTGACACAGAATGGCAAAGATATTTAACGATATTTTGGCGTCTTGAAATGTTTAGCTGTCACAAATGCATTCAAGCTTGGTACTAGAAATGCTGTTTGCTCCTAACCTTTAAAAGAAAAAGTCCATATTCATTATTATAATAGATTGTCAGGTGCTAATAGAGCATTATAAATATATGTTACGGCAAACAATAAAACAACCTTGCATCATTCTATACTTTGTGACACGTTAAAACTAGATACTATTTGCATCAGACATGTCTGGGCGACCACCAATATTCGTGTCATACCAAAGCATACGTTCGTCACTACATTTAGACGGCATATATTTTACGTAAATTTCTCATGGAAGCGTAACTCTGTATGTAAGCTATTCCTTTAACATACTGATTTCCTTTAATCTCAGTATACTCAACGATAACAAGGTAAAGATATTAAAAGATTATACCACACCTATTCAGGATGAATAACGATATGCTCTTCAAATAGATTATCAAGCCTACTACTCTTTTCATCTTATGTATTTTTTAAGTTTATTTCTTTCCACACAATGCAACGTATTTACATATAAATGGATCCATTGGGTCATTTGGAAAGCTAATTGTTTTGATCTTGTTTATGCTGCATTAAATTGACTTATCATGAATCTGATCCATTAACAATAATTTGTAGACAAATATAGGTTACTGCGATTGTATGGGAAAATATGAACGAGTTTTGGGATGGAATACTGCACGAACTTGTTTAAGGTTTATTTATATAAACAAAATACAATACAAGAAACAACGTAAATAAATGAATGCCGTATTCCAAACTAAATACACAAGCGCTGATTTGTCATTACACAATGACATCATTATTAATGCGCACATAACTCCGACCAGATAAATAATGAACTTAGTCGCGCACTCGACATAACTTTCGAAAGAAAATGGCGTGTCTAGTTAAAATTGAAATTTGCAGTCATATTGTGAATGAATGCGCATTGCAACAACTGTTCCATTTGATCTGGAATGAATATATTTTGGTATTTTGTTTCGATTCCATTAAAGTTTGTGATTTTGGACTGGATTCATCTGTGCAAATTATACATGAAATACATCGGATTGAAGTGGCGCGGGAGAAGCGTGTTTACGTCTGCAAATGTGTTTCAGTTTCTGTCGTTGAATGTTTGAAATCATAATGTGGGAAAAATATGAAGTCTTTCAATTGCAATTATCAAAAAGACACTATGAAATTTAATGCTTATTTCATTTTGAGAGCAGTAAGGAGGATGCAATTGCACTTATCATCGAAATTACAGCACAATTTTGAAATATGTAACTCCAGACTGAAATCCGTTGACATGGCTCCTGAAATTCGGATTTTCAGAATTAAGAAAATACATTTTGAGGAAATTCATGATGTGAAACTCTAAGTATATTTTATTTTGCCATTCTTCTTACCAGCTAAAGAAAACAGTATGTCTTGTCACTTGTATGTTATTTGTAAGGACATAATCTTCCGTCATTTATATACTGTAGCTAGCCTAAATCCGTAACATTGTATATCAAATCGGAATGTGCCAAAACAGCTGGGTTTTTTTGCAGTACACGAAACATGTTTTAGTTCATTCAGAAACAGATTTAAACAACCACAACGTAAAGAGCCTCTTACGCGAGTGTACATGATTTGTTTACAAATCAAAAGTGCTGGCGTCTGAGTCCATTGTTTATTTACAAAAGAAAGTAGTTCCTTTATTCACGTGAATGCTATATGTGTATTGTCGCACGCGTTCAGAATCGGTGAACACAGAACGAATCTGACAATGTAAAGTTAACGGGAAAAAAATAAGCATATAATAATGTCGTTTATTGCATGGTGTGGTTGGAAGAGGTGATATCTTCTTAAATAATTTGATTTAAGCGAATGAGTCGCATTAAGATCACATCTTTAAGTGTCTGCTGGGTTTACCTCAACAATAACGAATTTATCCTCTCAAAACTAGTCTAGAGTTATATTTTCAAATAATTTTCATACCAGCATCATTATAATTTTTACACGAATTTCAGAGGTTAGAGGACTGAAGCAAATGATCAAACATTGGCTGTGTGGAACAAATGAAGAGACCCAAGGACACATGTCTTCGGATGAGAAGGCTGCCATCAGGAAAAAGATGACATCAATTGATGAACATTCCAGAGTTAGACTGTCACTTAATATTGCAGCAGTTCTAATTGCAACCTTTATGGCATTTTTGCTTGGCTTCCTTGGCTAGAAACATTATTTAAGAATGTGTTGTTATAGTACGTACTTTCAGAATTATATACACCATATGATGTCACTATAAAACATATTCTACGAACGATGCCATATGTAGAATATATAAAAATAATTGTATAACTGCTTGAAAAGCGAGAAACGTGTCGCTAAACGTTGTTCCATAAACAAAATTTACATTTTAAAGAGCTCATAAGGGCTTTTATATGTTCGTTTGGGCTGTCAAAGCATACGGATCAAGGATATAAATTGATTTGATGACGAAAGAATCTCAGTTTCAAAAATTGATTAAATTAAAATATGCTTGCTTGAGGCACTATTAACTTGAGCATAATACATAACACTAATATCGTCGGTTGGAATCCAACAACAAAATAATGTGATTTTGATCCACGTCGACTTCTCCGATCAAGAAGACTGGTATGAAGCCATTTGTCTTTAGAAATCAGCATGTCCGCGTGAGCAATACAAAATAAATATCATGTTCATATATTCTATCCATATCGAAGAGTTCCTTTATTGTGCAAATGTAACATTTGAAACAAAGACATTTTAATAACAATGTAGAATTTAATAGTTCCCAGAAAAGATATCGTCTAGTCCAAGATTTCCTGGATTGCTGTTTTCATTTTTCAGAAGACAATGTTCATCATGAATACAGTTCTATTTTCAAAAATTTCAAATTTTATTTCTACTCAGTTCTATATGTAATGATTGTATTATAATTGGTAATTTATATCCATAGCATATATATATATATATATATATATATATATATATATATATATATATATATATATATATATATATATATATATATATATATATATATATATAGATAGATAGATAGATAGATAGATAGATAGATAGATCTGGAGATAGGTAGATGTGTGTGCACACATATTTGTCAGAAACAATGATATGGACGCTTTTATATAATGTGATATAATGAGAGAAAATGCAGAATAGTAAGAAAAACCTCAATGCCACGAACAGTCCAGCGACGACAATATCTTCGAAGTCGACAGCCCTTTGAACTATATAGAGACATTACCATTGTAATTGTTTACCCAGATGTATACAGCTTTTTATAGATGCGACATTTTCGAAGCTTTTTTTTTCTCAGCGTTGCCATCTATTGTAAGTTTAGAGACTATAACTTTGAATTTACTTTGTACTTGACCTGTTCTTTACCAAAAAATATGACATTATTGTAAACGGCCAGACTATTTAAGTACATTTCTATTAGAACTGCAGATCGCATGCAGTTACTAACTTTGATATTTTTTCTCGTTTCACGGAAATAGTACAACCTTTACATACATATCACATCTAAGATACACCCCTAGACTTGCATATACATATTCGAAATTAAATTGAACTTTCACGCGATTTATGTATCCCACTTTAGCAATGCTTTAAATCTGCTTGGCCAATTATATCTGGTTTTGTGAAAGGCTACTTATTTGGTAACAAAAGTCCCGCGAACTCCAATTCATTGTTTAAATATGCTTTGGAAGTAATTTCCTGTGTCATTTTTACGTGATATTATGAGTCACTCTAGTGTATTTTGTACTTGCAATTTAGCTTATACATTGTGAATTGTGCGTATAGTAATTGAATAAAGATCAGTCCATGTAGTAATTTGCTTTTGTTTGTTTTTCTAAATGCAATAGTGCGTGTTCGTTGATACTATATATATATATATATATATATATATATATATATATATATATATATATATATATATATATATATATATATTTGCTGTATCATTGATATACCACGAGATGTATACATTTTTCACTGCAAGGAAAGGGGGCTGGCCGAGTTTCCTTTCAGTGAAAATTTATACAACTACTGGTTTATCAGATATACGTGGTGCATACTATACATATATTTTAGTTATATCACATATAAACACATACTTGCATTTCCAATCGAGTTGAGATCGACTAGTTTGATGTCTTTCATTTGCAGGAAAACTAAATTTAGTCAGTGTCAAATTAAAAGTAACAAAACGAAGACCGCATTGCCAAAACCGATCTTTATCCGCTGGAATCTATGATTGAGATTGGCAAACAAACGAAGAGCCACA
This sequence comes from Sinohyriopsis cumingii, assembly GCA_028554795.2. NCBI lineage: Eukaryota > Metazoa > Mollusca > Bivalvia > Unionida > Unionidae > Sinohyriopsis > Sinohyriopsis cumingii. The sequence continues at coordinate 93,449,461 of CM068829.1, read as the reverse complement.
TAATTCCAGATGTCCAGTAAAATCTATCAATCCACACATATATTATGCTTCAACCACTACAGTGGAAATCATGAGGATACCCACCTGATAGTATTTGGAATTTCACAAGACCTACATCCAAAAACAACTTTTGTTGTTTAGAATTATATCAAACTGCTGACTATAGCAGAATCAGAGCAACACACAAAAAAGCAAGCACAAAATGACTCTGGCATATAAATAAGGCACATCTTGCAATATCAGGCCATAATAGTGAGTGTTTGTCAGTAATAACAGTACGGAATGCTCCATGTATTTAAAAAAAATGACATTAAGAGATTAGTGTTAGGACTGGTCGGCCTGGTGTCAGGATAATGTGACTGGGTGGGACATCGTGCTACATGTCTGCGGCATGATGCCCTAGTGCTAGACATCACTATAAACTGCCATATTGCAGACATCGTAGCCATATGACTGAAACATTTTTAAAGCTACGTTAAAAATCCAAATCACATCACACATCACATCACTTTCAAAATAATAATCCGTCTCTCAAAAGAAGGGAGAAAAGCTCTTCGCGACATGATCTTTGATAGACCTAATGAACTGTCATCATCAAACAACAATGGAATGTTACTGTCACACGTAATATCAGGAAACCAGCGGATGATGTAACTATATCCCATCAAGAGAGTTTCCTGTTCGAATGTGTCCTCACGGACTATTTAATCATTCTAATGTTAAAAAGCTCATTTTCACTTTGTTTTCGACCAAAGCAACTCGTAAATTGTATCAAGTTTAACAATTAACTATCCTGTGAAAATCCCTAAAATGAAGTATTTGTGTAAATATTTAAATCCTGCGCTGTTTCCAAAATTTCAATGATGACATTTCTAAGTTTCTTTTTCAATGTTAGTATTATTCTTACTTATAAGATTTTACATCATATTTAACTAGATTGGTGAGGTAATGAAGCGTGAATATCGAGCACGCACTCCATATATGGATTTCGCTTCGCTGCGGCAGTTCACTGAGTGTGTAATTGAGCGATGTATACTTAAACATAGAATGGCAAACTTTACGAAGAGTAATTTAGGACCGCAACTGTATGCAAATATGTGTCCTAGATCTAATACTTTAAATAGTGCCTTTTGTTTAATTAACTCGAGTTGTGTACGAAACATCAATTATGTTTAGTCAGCACATTTCTAGCGCGAATTGATACAGTTAAGATTATTGTTGCATTACCCAGCGATCGATAATACTCGAATTAGACAATTTCAGAGCGTAGCATCTTTAAATGTTTGAAATATTGTGAGTTACGTTACGGTTTATGCATTTAATTTATTATGTATACATTCAAATATGATTTATAGACTAAAGGATCTGACAGTCTAATTTGCTAACACATCCGCTTCATCCATAATTTGATAATCGCTTGAAAACGGTTTGTAATCATCTTTGCCCAATTTATCTGATGTTTACAAACATAGGTAATAAAGTGATAGGAGTTCCTATTGATAGCTAACCAGTACATTTTGACTGACACCTGCTGATTGCTTCCGGATATACTCATCAATTTAAAGTGTAAGCACATTTCATTGAGGAACTGTCTGTAGAGAGAGAGAGAGAGAGAGAGAGAGAGAGAGAAGAAGGACAAGAAGAAGAACATGTTAACAATAGAGAGACATACATAAAGAAGAAGAACGCAGTTTAATATCGCAGGCAGATATATCGCAGGTAATATATATTTTATATATTTTTTTTACATGGAAAAAGTTGTTCCACAAGTAATATCGCCACCCTGGAGATATTAATTTCTCTAACACCGATAAAAATTCCAGTATCTCATGATCAGTGTCTTCATACATGTGCATTTGTGTGTGTGTTTGTGTACATGCGTGTGTCTTTATTTCTTTACTTTTTTATTAGAACAATGACTTAGTTTATGTATTAAAATTTTAAAAAAAGCCAGCTGTCGTCAAAGCTTATTTAATAGGAATACCCTATCGTCCTTGTGATCCACATTGAGTTTTATATTATGTTACATACAATAGCGATAACAGAGCAATCTGTGCTAATAGGGGTATACAAGCCCATACACGTTTATTATAATGATGCTTGATTGTTCATTCCGAAATTTCGGTGGAAATCTTGTCCATTTATGGACCTGAACGCCCAGTTTCGTCTCTCCAAATTCTTTGCGATTCAAACTGAAATGGAAGACAAAGCAAAGTTATTGTATGTTAAAGTGAGAATTGTAAGTTTTCAAAAACAATGAACATTGTATCCATATCTCAGGATATATATATATATATATATATATATATATATATATATATATATATATATATATATATATATAATAGTTCTTTATAAATATGCGCAAATAACCAGTAGGAAAATCGATTAAAAAAATTATGTAATCATTATATATTTAGTGGCTAACAGAAACTCTGACACAGATTATTTATGTCTAAAAGCATATCAGTCTACACACACACACACACACATACACACACACACACACATATGTATATATATAAGCATTATAAGCATTACCCATTTGAACAGTTGAACTGCCGTGCTTTAGTTTCTTTGACCGATCGAACCCAGCAGAGGGAGTATAACAACCAAGAGGAAGATTACTGTAAAAGAGAAACAGAAATTGAATACAAGAAAAGCTAATTAATTTTGAAAAATAGAGTAAATCAAAATTTGAATAGAGCTGTGGATATTATCATAAATCTACAGGCTGATATGGATACTATTACAGCTAGGATATATTAAATAACAAACACAGATCGTCTATCGAAGAATGTACAAATGTCAGAAAAAGAACATGACGCCACACCGGAAACCTCATATATATATATATATATATATATATATATATATACACACGCACACACAAACACACACACATATAGAGGAAGATATATTGGTTATCATTTTCTAACAGTATGGGGTTGGGGTGGGGTGCGTGTTATATTTACTCATTATTATTGATCCAGATCCACCTCCAAAACCGAATCCACTATATCCTCCATATCCTCCGTGACCTATTCCTTTGGGGACGTATCCGGGATATCCTGTTTTGTACATAGCATGTACCACATTCACGATAGCCAGGGAAGCCAGGATAGAAATTATGACACACCGCATGATCATTGCTGAAAAGTAGGAAGTGAATGCGATCTTTTAGGACTTTTATTACGTATTGTATGTACCATTCGGTTAAATATTCTGTATCCCATTAGATGATATTAAGAAGTAAATTCAGTCAGATCGTTTTCTTTCGAGTCACTTTCGATAGCTCTGATGAAATTCTCCGCCAATGAGTAATATATTCAGAATTACCTTTATTCATAGACGTCACAGTTTGGAAGGCGAAGAGAGACAAAGTCACAATCGGAACATTGTCGGCCCTTTCTATTGAAACACTTGGTGCACACCGCCATAAGTGAATTGCCAAATCCATCAAATTTTTGTGTATTCGTACAATTATATATGAGGTTATATCTTTTCGTAAATTGATGGGCGATGATCCAGATATAGTACTTGACATCTCTGAGTTATATGGAGAAGTACACAATGTTCTTGTGGCATTCACCTTATGATTTCTCTGCAGTTATCTGAAATGTGGGTTGCTTTGGCCTCTAAATGTCCCCGTCCATGGAAAATTAAGACTATGGTAGACATTTCTTGCAATCTAGATTGTTAGACTCAAACCTACACATAAGGTTATTGAGTACAATTATTGACAGAGTTGAAAAACGTGTACAAGTTATGCCTCTTTTTTATTTTTTTCTCTATTATCCACAAAGTAGCATGGTGCCACACATAATGAGGAATTTAGTGAATTCCTTTCCTTTTTGTTTTTTCGTTCTCTAGACAGCATTCCTTTTTAATCTTCTTCTCATTTATCCTAAAATAGACAGTTGCGACCTGCTTGATATGCACCAGATTGTCATTCCATATGTAGGAGCTGCCTTTACTTATTTGTTTGATTATCTCATATTAATGCCAGAAATGTTCCCATTCTCTGTGTTCAAGAAACTAGCGTTCCGCGTTCCGATATTATTATCTCTTCTAAAATTATTCTCACACTATTCTTAACAGTGCAAGTTTATATATTTAGTATAAGTTTTACTTTTGTAGCAATTTCTTCATTTTTAAACGAAAGATGAATTGAAAGGATATCACTATTAGTATTAATCATAATTGGCAGCTAGGTCCAACACAAGGTCCACAATTGTGTTCTTAGAACTTAGGCTTCCAGCCAGAATAGGTTTTTTTTTATTATGTGGTCACAAAATGCTATGAAATATTTATCTGACTAGATCAAAATGTTTAGAGATCCGAGAGCTAGACAACGATAGTGCCTCATTAGTTACCCTTCGTATACCGAAAGAGGAATAGAACTCGTGTAACATGCATATTTCTCTCATCAAAATTAGGTTTTAAATGTTGAACAATGTCTTGATTGTGAAGTTTTTTTTTCTTCTCTTTTTCTTACAATGATTTCGCCCTTAATCATGTAAAACTACTCCAACATCAGCGACTGGTTTGAATATTACTTCAAAAAGACTTATTCACATTTGCCTCCATTTCTCCTAAGACTATATATAAAGGATGGATCATTATGTGGATTGTAGAGGATGTGGAATTATCCGGATTGTAGAGGATGGGGCATTATGAGGATTGTAGAGGATGGGATATTATGCGGATTGTAGAGGATGGGGAATTATGCGGATTGTAGAGGATGGGGAATTATGCAGATTGTAGCTTGTCATTACCTTTTAGCCTTCATGAACAAAGTCAACGTTTGGAAACTATGACTGTTTAAAAAACAATTGTTGATGTAAATAGGATGAAGGTGCCACAGAGATATAGCTATTAAAGAATATTGAAGTAATAAATCAACTTTGTTTTTCTCAGACTTCATAACATCTCGCATGTAAGGATATGCGAGAAAACTATCAATGTTATTACTTGAATGAAAAAAACAGTAAAATACACTACCTTATATGGTCGCTAATAAGTCGAGTTCAAAGTCATACAGCATACACCTGATATGTCGTCGTATAATAAGCCATCCGATTATAATGTATATAATGCTTGTTCGTATGATACTGAATAAAGTCAGATGTGCTGGATTTTAATGGCGGCAGATCAGAGTCTGTGCAGTTAGCAGTTAAACTTGATTTTCAAGCAAATAGTGATGGTAAGTAAATAAACAACATAAATATGAAGACGGATTCTGAGACTTCTAGAGGAAATGTACACATACGAGTATCTTAGGTATAATTCCAATGAGAGAAAAATATACTCACCTCCCTGAGACTGTGATTCCTAAGACAAACAGCCGACTCCGATTCGTGCAAAATGCACTCTGAACTAATCATTCCCAGGTATATATGGGCAAGAGAAGCCTTGAGGCGGAGTGGGATCGAAGGGGCATATCGCGGTCAGTAATGAAAACTTATTTGTAAATAAAGTTATAAAATATTAAAGAATATAGGGATTTAAAAAGATGCTTAAATATTTGAATCATAATTCTTGTTTTCGTTAGTCTTAGGTGTGACTTACGCGTAAATGGCTAATTCTAAACAGTTCGGTGTTAGCTACGGCGAATTGCATGTTAGAATCTTACACAAGAAATCTCTAACGCACTCTGTCAGATGAACCGTCTCATCCTTTGTAAAATCACAGACATGTACAATAAACAACATGTGTAAATGTAATTACTAGAATATGTATCTCAGTGAAGGTTACTTCTGTTTGAAAATATAACTTTTCTCTATATAAGCTTGTACGCTAATCTTATTTAAAAGCTACAAAATATTTCTCCTTTTTTTTTTTGTAATGGCAAGACGAAGGACATAAAATAATTTACCCAGTGTCGAAACTGGGTGTTGACATTTCATGCATAAAAGTTTTCGCTGTTACGTTCTCCTCCTTACCTCGTGAAGAAATAAGGCTAGTTTCGTTCATATTTCAGAATTCACTGGTTTAGGGCTCCAAACGTTATGAAACTTAGATTATGTTTAAAAATATAACATTTATCTCAATAAACTTGTAAAATAATCTCTATTAAAAGGTACATAATATTTCTTCTTTTCTTCTTCTTTTTTCTAATGGCAAGACGAAGGGCTTACAGTAATTTATCCAGTGTGAAGAGAATGCACATGTATAAATCTCAGAAACTTCATTTAATAATTTAACTTAAAATTTGCGAATTCATTCGGTATTTTATTTAAATAATGCATACATAAGTATCAATAATTACAATTTTGTTGTGAAATGAATCCTGAGGAATACAATTGGTTGGCTGTAGAATTCAAAACTGTTGTTTATTTACTTACCGTCACTATTTGCTTGAAAGTCAAGTTTAACTGCTAACTGCACAGACCCAGTTCTGCCGCCATTAAAATCCAGTACATCTGACTTTATTCAGTATCATCAATTGCTTTTATTAACAGGCACGAGGAATTCAGAGATAGCCTTGACCTTAGCATCCATAAGTTTAATTTGTCCATGTCCCACGACGTGTCCTAGGATAGCTATGCTAGCACGGCAGAACTCGCTTTTAGATAAATTAATTGTCAAACATGCATCTATGAGGCTGTCAAAGGATATCCTAATTGTTGCTAAATGTTCTTTCTAGGTGTCGTTGTAGATGATGACATCATCGATGTAAGTATCACAATTGTCTAGACCAGAGATAATCATATTCATGAGATGTTGAAATGTACTCGGCGACCCTTTCATCCCAAACGGCATTAATTTATATTGGTAAAGTCCATCTTGAATCACGAATGTCGAAATTTCCTATGCTCTTTCCGTTAGAGAAATCTGCCAAAATCAATTCAGGAGGTCAAATTTGGTCACATACTTGGCATTCATTACAGTCGTCGATTCTTGGTAATGGGAATAAATCTGTTTTTGTCACACTATTCGCCTTCCCATAATCAGTACACATACGGAAAGTTTTAACTGGTTTTGGAACAAGTGTGCATGGTGAACTCCAGTCACTTTCACTGGGCTCTATAAAATCATTTTCCAGCAAATATTTGATTTCGTTTTACAAGTATTTCTGTTTGAGAAGGTTCACCCTGTATGGGTGTTGTTTGACAGGTTTGGAATTTACAATTTCAACGTCATGGAAAATTTTGTTTGTCCTTGGAGGAACATTTGGAAATAATTGCTCATATTCAAATAATAACTGTTTAAGTTCATTTGTTTCTTGCTCTTGCACATGTGAAAGTCTCTGGTCCATATCTTTCAAAATTTCTGAATTTCGTAGATCTGTCACTGCAACGTCAGTAGAATCCGATGATATTCCTTCACTTAAATCTTCACTGAGTGGGAAAGGTACAACTAAATTAATTGTATGTTTAACCTGGCTATCTCTTTCAATACACTCTTTTAGCATGTTAATGTGACAGAGTTGTTTTTGTTTACGCCTCCCAGAAGTATTTATGATGTAATTTAAATCATTATGTTCCTGTCAACTGTGCAGGGACCATACTACATGGCCTGAAGTGGACTGTGTGGCATTGGCAAGAGAGCCAGGACACTATCATCAGGCTGAAAGCTCCCTTCTATCGCGTTTTTATCATACCGTGACCTAATTTTGGATTGAGCAGAGTGCATATTTGCTCATGCGACCTCACAAGCCTTTGACGACTTATCATTAAAATTAAAAACATAATCAAGAGGATTAATTTCAGACTCTTCATTAGAAAGAAGTTTCTGTTTCAATACCTTCAATGATCCACGCACAGTGTGTCCAAAGATCAGTTGAAAGGGACTGAAACCTAAAGATTCTTGAACTGATCTCTTAACAGCAAATAGTAAATGAGTGCCTTTATCCCAATCTTTACCCGTATCAATACAATATGATCGAATCATATTTTTTTAAGTCTGATGGAATGTTTCTAATGCCCCTTGGCTCTCAGAGTGATAAGCAGGATATTTGAATTGTTGAATGCCTAATTCGTTCAAAAACATGTTGGATAACTACAGACATTACATTTGAGCGTTGATCAGACTGTACGGACTTGGGAAGGCCTACTTGAGTAAAAACCTTTATCAAAGCTTTTCTATTATTTTCGATTTTATCTTCCTCAAGGGAATTGCCTCTGGAAACCTTCCTGACGCACAAATTCTGGACAACATGTATTGGTTACCTGACTTGGTCGTAGGTAAAGGACAAACACAATCTACCATAATTCTACTAAATGGTTCGTCAACGGCAGGAAGAGGTTGGAGATGAGCCTTGGGAATTTTGTGATTTGGTGTTCCTATCATTTGACAGGTATGACAAGATATACAGTATTTATCAATATCACTTTGATTTTTGGCCAATAGAAGTGAGTTAAGATCTTGTGATAAGTTTTATTGATCCCTAAATGACCAGTCAATGAAGTTTCATGGGCCAGACTAAGCATTTCCTGTCTGTAAGGTTTTGGAGCTACAATTGATAGTTCACCGACCATTTGTCATCAGCAGGTACCTATGGATGTCTCCATTTTCTCATAAGAATTTCATTTTTAATGAAATAACAGGCAATAACTTCAGTAGCTTCAGCTTCACTAATGACCTTCTGAAACAAACAGGAGCTCTTTTTCCTGTTCAGCGACAAGTGATGGTCGTTTATCACCCTAATTAGAATAAAGAGAATGAGTCGTTAAAAGAGGACTACTGTCATCAATACCTTCTGAATGATCCAAACAAGGAGTGATTTTATTGAAAACGGAATTCGAATAAAAAAAGTATACTCGTGCTAATAATACATATTTACCTGATTATGATCCTACTAACCCACTAAATATATTTTTTATTTCATAAAAATAACCTCTTATGGTTGTATTGGTCGGGAAACTAAAGATAATTTTCTCACAGAAACCAAAAATATCACTGTAGATCATTCTAATTCTGATTTTACATCGTTGAAGTTGATGTTGATTATCCTGAATGATTGTATGATTATCATCATGATTATCCTTATAAGGCAGAAATAATGACAAGTATCGCACATACGATGAAAGCCGTGTTCAGTTAAAAAGTTAGTCCCGAATTTATTGAGTAAATATAAATATGTGTATCATTACAGAATGTTTAAACATTCGCTTGATTATGGCCTTATCCTCAAACAAATTCATCGAGTATTGAGTATAAAACATTCACGACGGGTGGCAGATTACAGAAAGTTCAACACTGATATGCGAACTAGAGCAAAAACAGATTCTGATAAAGAGTTTGACAAGCTGATGAATAGTTTCGTTTTCGGAAAGACGATGGAGAATATTCGTAATAGAGTTGATATTGTGGTCGTTAATAATCCTAATCGATGCAGCAAGTTAGTCGCGTCATAAAGATTTGCTGTATTAATACATATCACTGACAGTATTGTTATGATTCAGAAGCATCACAAAACGAATTTAGTACGTAATAAACCTATATGCGTCGGTGCATCTGTGATAGAAATCTCAGAATGGCTCATGTACGATTTTCATTACGGTTTTGTGACGGAAACAAATGGCTAAGTGCAAAATTGTTGTTCACAGACACTGATTCACTCACATATGAAATTGATGGTGTTGATTACATTGATGATGACGTGCATCAGGATATATATGTTACATATATCTGATTTAATTCATGTTTATTTTAATTTAATTCTTTGTCAGTTTTGAATTTTTTTTTGTATTATAATGGAAATTTATTCAAGAGAGATGATACTTGTTCAGAATATTGTTTGACCTTGACTGTTAGTTTATAAACACCAGGTGTTGATCAAAATTCTGACCTTGTTTCAGAACTTGTAGCTACCTTCGTAAACAAGTTCTATTTTATTTTAAAATGAGTTGTTGTTTCCAAGGTCATGATTGGACTACATAATTTAAGATGTCAACAGTATTTTTTTCTTGGAGGAAAAATGTTGATTGTCGTCAGGTCATTTTTTGGTGTACATGACATAAACACGATCACGTGACCACCACCCCCTTTCGATTTCGCAATTCAGGTTTTTCCATTACTCGCATTTGTTAGTTTTAATAGAAATGCTTTGAGAGAGATTTCTCAGTTTTGTTTCTTTTATACTGATGTCAAGTTATTTTGTTGTAGCCAGATTTTAAGTTATAATTTTTTTCAGATCGGTTGGATTTCAAAAGGGTCAATTCTTTTTTTCTCTGGAAGTATTTTAAATAGTGCTCGCACATAAAGTTTGGAAAGACATTGCTGAATTTTAAAGGTTAATTTTTTGGATTTCCAACACCGGAGTGCCATTATTTGTATTTCTACGAGGAACTGTATATAAGCACAGTACTAATACAGCATTACGTCATCGTCTTCCATCTTGGATTTTCCATCAGGTTTCGAACTTGAAATTATTAGAAAATTTATTACTAGGACATTAGCAATTTAATTCGTGGACTATTCTTAGATTATTTTTGGATTTGATTCTTGAAACAGTAAGTTCTTCTTTTTTCATTATTTTAAAGCATTTTTCCAGGAAAATAAATTATTGGTTACATTTTAAAAAGATGGTTGTTTTCATTCTTTCTGTTTACTGTTTATTCGAGCGTAAACACGTAACAAATAATAATAGAGAAATAATCTAACTATCTGATAGTGTACCGAAGACAGGATTTCACCACTCGACAAAAAAAAAAAAGAAAAAAAATGATCATTGGTAAGATCAAAGACGAATTTTGTTTTGAACCGATTATCGAATTTGCTAGACAAGATGTTATTCAGTATCATGCACAAATCCTGATAGAAATATGATGAAGGCGAAAGGCGTTAAAAAGCTATGGTAAAAAAGAAATTCATTCATGGTGATTTTTGTCGGGTATTATTTAATGAAGAACAAAATCACATTGCAGAAACGACTACAATACGGTCATATTGTCATGAAATATAAACAGACAAAATAGCTAGAAAAAGGATTAAGTAATTTTGATGATAAGCGATACGGTATTGATGGTATAAACATGTTTGCGTTAGGTCATTATAAAACACAATTGTAAAAAGCTTTTAATGGCTGTTGTATATCCTAAGTAGTAGATTAAAGGGGGTTTGTGCTAGATTTCAAAGTAGCACGCAACATAACTAATTTTAGACGCAGTAATCAAACAATGTCGTTGCTGAAAGTGTAATTTTATTGATCTTATTTTATTTTCCATAACAATTTGGATTACTATAAGAGGCTTAATATAGCGAAGGTGTTTTTCGATAGAAATTATGGAACAGTGATCATAACCTCTTTTAAAACTACTAATTAACGGGAATAAAATCCTCGATTTAATCAATTGTCCTTCACTGTCCTTTCCAGGTACACCGTGTAACATGGTGGACCCGCAACGATGTCAAGGAGCCGGAGGTATCGGACGACGACGATTGCGAGGCGGCAAGGGACGTTGAGCCGGAAAGTAGCAAGAAAGGTAACCTGGACCTGAGGTTATGAAAACACGTTTATGCTCACACACGTACTCAGCTTGCAAGTACGACATGTCACCCATTTATTTACCAAACTACCTAACTTGAGTGTTTACTCCAACCTAATTTTTGACAGCTTGTTTATATAAACAAACGAACGTGAATACATGAGATTGCAGAGAATCACTTAGATACAGATGACTGGATATAAATGTATTGCCTATTTTCTTAAGACAATTTAACAAATATAAAAACTATGCCCTAGGTAATTTTCAGTTTAAGTGCACATTCAAGTCAAAGGTTTCGTGAATACGGGGCCTGTTTGCTCAGTAATTGGACGTTAGTCGATCGAAAGTCAAAAGTTTTTGTGGAAGATTGCTGATTTCACTTGCAATCTAAGGATTTTATTTGCCAACTGTTATTGCACATAAATTAAACAATAAAAGTAAAATTCGGTGAAACAGTTTTTCATACCTTACATTATGGAACATATTTCTTGCATCAACACACACACACACACACACACACACACACACACACATTTTGAAAGCAAGAGCTTTTATTTTCTTGGCATCATGTCCCATCCATCCACATTATCATCACACCAACCGGACAAGTCCTTGCACTAACCTGTTAATGCTGACCACCAAGCAAGGCAGCTGATAGTACAATTTTTTAAAAATTTGTATGACTCGGCTGGTGTTTGAATCTGTGAACTCCCGCGCTAGCCACATTGTCCACCAGAGAGGTCAGTTACAATGGGTCATGCTGAAACTCGCATGAGTACTATTTAGTATGTGAACTCCAGAAGCATGGACGCCCGCAGATATGGGCAAGGGGGAGGGTCTTCCTACTCCCCACCCTTCGATTTCACCTCTAAGCATGTTTTAGCATACATACAAAAAACGTGACTGTTGGCAACTACATGCTTGTCTCCTTACCGCCATGAAAATAATTATGTGTAGGTCCATGGCTCGAACGTATAATATATTAATTTACCAAGGTATTTCAGGCAGCTTGAAGAAACTATACCAGTAATCCATACAACAAAGGACATATATTTGGCTGAAATGAGAAGGTGACGTAACGGTTCAAAACAAAATTGTTTCATTTAGGAATTTTTCTTAAAGCAAATTTCTTAGCTAAGAAGGTGTCATTTGCTTACTTGTGCAGAAATATGTAACGTGTATTTTTTATACACAATATAAAGATTTATGTTCTGGCATGTATATGTGCAAGTTCATGCAATGTCAATCTAATTGGCTTTCGAGAATGTAAACACAATCTTTTGTTTGTTGGTTATTAACGGTTATGACTAATTACTTCAAGTGTACAGGTCCGATGGAATTAGTTGAATCCAGTCCATGCCATCATATTATATATATATTTTAAAAAGAGAGAAACGAAAATCATTAAAACTTCGACATATTCCTCAGTTTGTCACTTTTTCCTGGCACAGAATGGCAAAGAGAAACAACGCGTGCTGTGTAGTCTTTTAATGATATTTTACCGTCTTGAAATGTTCAGCTGTCACAAATGCATGCTGTGTGCTCATAACCTGTAAAAGAAAAAGGCCAGATTCATTATTATAATAGCTTGACGGGTGCTATTGCGATTTCATAATAGAGCATTAGAAATATATGTTATGGCGAACAATGAAACCACCTTGCATCATTCTATACTTTGTGGCATATTAAAACTAGGTATTCTTTATATCGGACATGTTTGGGCGACCACCAAATGTTGTGACATACCAAAGCATACGTATGTCACTATATTTAGACGGCGTATAGTTTACGTAATTTTCTCATGGAAACGTAACTCCGTCTGTGAAATATTTCCTTTAATCTCAGTATACTCATCGATAACAAAAGTAAAGATGTTCCAAGGTTATCCCACACCTACTCAGCATGAATAAATATGTGCTCTTCAAATAGATTATCTTGCCTACTTCTCGTGTCATCTTAATTTTTTTAAAAGTTTATTTCTTTCCAAACAGTGTAATGTATTTAAATATTGAGGATCCATGTGGTCATTTGGAAAGCTAATTGTTTTGATCTTGTTTTTGCTGCATTAAATTCATTTATCATGAATCTGATCCATTAACAATAATTTGTAGATAAATGTCGTTTATTGCATGGTGTGGTTGGATGAGGTGATATCTTCATCTTAAATAATTTGATTTAGCGAATGAGTAGCATTAAGATCACATCTTTAAGTGTCTGCTGGGTTTAGCCTCAACACTAACGAATTTATCCTCTCAAAACTAGTCTAGAGTTATGTTTTCAAATAATGTTCACACCAGCATCATTATAATTTTTACACGAATTTCAGAGGTTAGAGGACTGAAGCAAATGATCAAACATTGGCTGTGTGGAACAAATGAAGAGACCCAAGGACACATATCGTCGGATGAGAAGGCTCACATCAGGAAAAAGATGACATCAATTGATGAACATTCCAGAGTTAGACTGTCACTTAATATTGCAGCAGTTCTAATTGCAACCTTTACGGTATTTGTGCTCGGCTTCTTTGGCTAGAAACATTATTTAGGAATGTGTTGTTATAGTATGTACTTTCAGAATTATATACACCATATGATGTCGCCATAAAACATATAGAATATATAAAAATAATTGTATAACTGCTTGAAAGCGAGAAACGTGTCGCTAAACGTTGTTCCATAAACAAAATTTACATTTTAAAGGGCTCATAAGGGCTTTTATAGGTTCGTTTGGCCTGTAAAAGCATACGAATCAAGGATATAAATTGATTTGATGACGAAATAATCTCAGTTTCAAAAATTAATTAAACGACAATGCGCTTGCTTGAGGCACTATTAACTTGAGCATAAAACATAACACTAATGTTGTCGGTTGGAATCCATAACAAAATAATGTCAGTTTGATCCATGTCGACTTATTCGATCAAGAAGACTGGCATGAAGCCATTTGCCTTTAGAAATCAGCATGTCCGCGTGAGCAGTACACTATAAATATCATGTTCATATATTCTATCCATATCGAAGAGTTCCTTTATTGTGCAAATGTAACATTTAAAACAAACACATTTTATTAACAATGTAGAATTTATTAGTTCCCAGAAAACATAAGATTTCCTGGATTGCTGTTTTCATTTATCAGAAGACAATGTTCATCATGAATACGGTTCTTTTCTAAAGCATATCAAATTGTATTTCTAGTCAATTCTGTATGTAATGACTGTACTATAATTGGTAATTTATATTCATAGCATTTGTAAGCTTCGCTTCATTACAAGACGAACTATTTACACATACACACAGAGAGATAGATATATAGATAGATAGATAGATAGATCTGGAGAAAGGTAGATGTGTGTATGCGCGTGATATTTGTCAGAAACAATGCTATGGACGCTTTTATATAATATGATATAATGTGAGAAAAAGCAGAATAGTAAGTAAAACCTCAATGCCACGAAACGTCCAGCGACGACAATATCTTCGAAGTCGACAGCCGTTTGAATTATATAGAGATATTAAAATTGTAATTGTTTACCTTGTTGTATACAGCTTTTATAGATGCGACATTTTCGAAGCTTTTTTTTTTCTCAGCGTTGCCATCTATTGTAAGTTTAGAGAGTATAACTTTGAATTTACTTTGTACTTGACCTGTTCTTTACCCAAACATATGACATTATTGTAAACGGCCAGAATTTTTTAAGTACATTTGAATTAGAATTGCAGATCGCATGCAGTTGCTAACTTTGATATTTTTTCTCGTTTCACGGAAATAGTACTACCTTAACAAGCATATCACATCTAGGATAAACTCCAAGACTTGCATATACATATTCGAAATTAAATTGAACTTTCACGCGATTTATGTATCCCACTTTAGGAATGCTTTAATTCTGCTTGGTAAATTATATCTGGATTTGTGAAAGGCTACTTATTTGGTAATAAAAGTCCCGAGAACATCACGTCATTGTTTAAATATGGTTTGGAAGCAATTTACTGTGTCATTTTTACGTGATGTTATGCGTCATTCTAGTGTATTTTGAACTTGCAATTTAGCTTGGACATTGTGAATTGTGCGTATCGTAATTGAATAAAGATCAGTCCATATAATGATTTGCTTCTTTTTGTGTTTTCTAAATGCAATAGTACATGTTTGTTGATACGATATATATATATATATATATATATATATATATATATATATATATATATATATATATATATGTGTGTGTGTGTGTGTGTGAGCCAATTTTATATATATATATATATATATATATATATATATATATATATATATATATATATATATATATATATATATATATATATATATTTGTGTGTGTGTGTCAGCAAATTGTATATATATATATCATTGATATACAACGAGATGTATACATTTTTTACTACAAGGAAAGGAGGCTGGCCGAGTTTCCTTTCAGTGAACCATTTATACAACTACTGGTATATCAGAGATACGTCATACCATACATATATTTTAGTTATATAACATATAAATACACATACTTGCACTTCCAATCAAGTTAAGATCGACTAGTTTGAAGTCTTTCATTCGCAGGAAAACTAAATTTAGTCAGTGTCAAATTAAAAGAAACAAAACGAAGACTTCATTGCCAAAACTGATCTATGATTGGGATTGGCAAACAAACGCAAATCCACATAATTCCAGATGTCCTGTAAAATCCATCCATCCACACATACATTATGATGTAATCACTACAGGGGAAATCATGAGGATACGCACCTGATGGCATTTGGAACTTCACAAAACCTACATCCAAAAACAACTTTTGTTGTTTAGAATTCTATCAAACTGCTATGATTAGTCCGCACATTTCTAGATCGGATTGATATCGTTAAGATTGTTAGGGTTGGGGTAGCATCACCTTGCAATCGACATGGTCAAATTTGACAGTTTTAGAACGTTACATTTAAGATCAGATTGGCAGTTAACCAGTTAATTTTGACTGACACTTAGTAATTACTTCCGGATATACTCATCAATTAAAGGTGTAGACACATTTTATTGATAAACTGTCAGTAGAGAGAGAGAGATAGAGAGAGAATGAGAATTCATCATGAGAAGCGAGTAAAAAAAATTCAGAAACTAATATATTCCAATTACTCAACAGCATCATGTGGTTTTGTATGTGTATGTTTGTGTATTTCTTTAGCTTTCGTCAGACAATGACTTGGTTTAAATAACAAGCGATAGACAAGCAACCGCTATTAAAAGCGTCTTTAATAAGAACACCGTATTGTCCTGTGATCCAGATTTAGTTTAATGTAATGTTACATACAGTAGCAATAACAAAGAAATAGGTACTCAAAGGGATTTACAAGCCCATCAACACATTTATTATGTTGATGCTCGATTGTTCATTTAGCAAGTTAATCACATTTCGATGGAGATCTTGTCCTTTTATTGACCAGTGCGCCAAGTTTAATTCTTTGCGATTCACACTGAAATGAAAGACAAAAAAATATTGTTAATTGTTAATGCTAATGAAGAATATAATTTTTAAAAACAATGTTTTGTATCCCGTCTCATTTTGTACCCACACCGTTTTGTTCTAGTGACCCAAACTGAGTTTTATGTTATGTTACATCCTGTAGCCACACAGAGAGATGTTTGTACTAAAAGCGTTTTGTGTTATGTTACATCCAGGAGCATAAAATAAAGACGTATGTTTTAAAAATTGGCTCTAAAAGCCCGTAAAGACGTTCATGTTGTTTGTGCACGATTGTTTATTCCTCAATCTGAGGTGAACTCTTGTCTTTTTATGGAATAGTGTGCCCAGTGTTGTCTCTATATTTTGAATCTGAAATAAAATGCCGTACAAAGTTATTGATTTTATTTCATTTATATGATCATTACAACATTTGCAAAACGTAAATTAATTGAAGTGTGCATGAAATCTTTACTTCCCAAATATAGTTCAGGTACAGACTATCCGTCTCTCCCTCTGTCTGTCTGTCTGTCAATATATATATATATATATATATATATATATATATATATATATATATATATATATATATAATTGCGTTACCTGTTGCAACTGACCATTATTACGTCCTTTTACCGATCGAACCCAGTAGTGGAAGTATAGCAACCAAGGGGATGATTACTGTGGAAAAGAAAATCAGAGTTTGGATAACAAATTTCAGAAAGATTAATTCTAACAATACAGAGTAAATGAAAATTTGAAAAGACACCAACTATGATCTGAACTATTGCTATTGGTGAGACATTAAAAAAAAGTAAAACAAGCTGTCTCTTTTCATTCGAAATCATATATATATATAATGTTATAAATACATCGGCTGATATGGATAACATCGAACATCATACAAATGGCTAGATTATCTTGAATAAAAACAAACTGACAGACTTTAGAAAAGGTAAATATGTCAGCAAAAGAAAACGGCATTTATAAATGGGGGAGAAAGGGAAAAAAAGATAATTAGGTTTATTATATGCTTGGCAGTACACGTAACTCATTAGCTATATTATGCCAAGGAAATTTGACAGCTGACCTGGGTGGGCATTGCTTAAGTCAAACGCTTTATAAACTAAGCTACCCATTTCCGAATAGATAGATGATAGATAGATAGATGTGTTATAGATATGTTCTAGATGTGTTACATTTACTCATTATTAAGGATTCAGATCTTTCTCCAAAACCGTATCCACTAAATCATCCGTACCCTCCATACCCTCCGTGACCTATCCCTTTGGGGATATATCCGGGGTATCCTGTGTTGTACATCGCATATACCACATTCACTATGGCAAGGGAAGCCAGGATGGAACTGACGACACACAGCATGGTCATTGCTGGTAATACGAAGAGAAAATAACTTTCTAGAACTGCATAATTACCTATTATGTATGCCACTTGGTTCAAGTATTTATTTGTTTCTCACAAGTCGATTTAGAAACCTTAAATATATTTCTCTGCCACTGAGTACAATGTGTTTATATTCCACAATATGACAAAGTCACAATGGGAACAGTGTAGGCCCTTTCTTTTGCAACATATGTTATGCACTCTGCAGTAAATGAAACACTAAAACCATCAAATTGATAAATATTCCTATAATAATATCTGAGGTTATCTCTCGACCTGACGAAAATGGTACTAATTAAGTACTTTAAACCCCTGGGATATACTGAGAATTGAATCATAAAATGTTCGTGTGGCATTCCCCGTATGAATTCTCCGCAGCAAAAAGAAAAACGGGTTTTATTATATGCTCATTTTTCCCCGTTAACTTTTCATTGTCAGAATCGCGCAGTATTATCCGATACTGAACCCGCGCGCAAATACACATATATCATTCACGTGCATCAAGGAACTAAGTTATATTGTAAACAAACAATGGACGCAGACGCCAACACTTTTGATTTGTAAACAAATCATGTGCACTTGCGTAAGAGGCGCTTTACGTTGTGGTTGTTTAAATTTGTTTCTGAATGAACTAAAACATATGTTTCGTGGACTGCCACATACCAGCTGCTTTGGCACATTCCGCGTTGATATAATGTTTCGGATTTAGGCTAGCTACAGTATACAACAGACGCAAGAACAGATCCTTACAAATAACATACAAGTGACAAGTCATGTACTGTCTTCTTTAGCTGGTGATAAGATAGGCAAAAAAAGTACTTACAGTTTTACATTCTGAATTTCCTCAAAATGTACTTTCTTAGTTCTGCACGTCCGAATTACATGAGCTATGTAATATGTTCTCTATCTTGTTTACACATCTCGAAATTGTATTGTAATTTCGTTGATAAGTGCAATTACATTATCCTTACTGCAATAAAAATGAAATAAGCATTAAATTCATGCAATTTTCTTTCGAAAGTTATGTCAAATGTATCTGGGCGGAGTTTTGTCGGATAGATACACTGCACTCCCAAGGTCGTGCAGTATTCCATGCAAAAAACTCGTTCATATTTTCCCATACAAATGCAGTAACCTATAAATATTGACTTCTAAATGCTCGCGTTTCGGGGGAAAAATTATATTTGATAGACATTTCGTGTTTATTAATTTTTTCAAATTTCCATTTTTTGTTAGTCTTTAAAAAAAATTAATTTTATTATATGCTATTGAAAATGTAACAGTTTGTGTTGTCTTGAACCTGTCCAAAATAATTTTCAACTTGACCTGACTAAATGATTTTATTAAATTATGTAAGCACCTAATACGAAGATAAAATATACTCTATGTATATGTGTTAACTATTAGGATTATTATATTTATCTGAATTAAAGACAATGTGTTTGCCACATTTTATATTATAATTATAACCATTTTGTAAACATTAGGAATCTTCCATGAAATTGTTTTCCATTAGGTAATAGTTTTTATTAGAAAATGTTCATTGTGACCTGAGGTCAGGTATAGGTCTATATCATCTTGTCTTACTAAAATTGAATAATTAGTGCTTTAAGATGTGAGCAGAATAGATTGTATTATTGCTCTTTCCATTAGTTGTTTTAGGCTGAAAGTTTGTATATGCAAATTATTTATTCACAGGAAAGACAAATTGTTCTTCGAAAAGACTATTCTTTGAAATGGAGACTTGACTTTATAGTAAAATTTCAAATAAGGATATATTTTTAGATTGTATTATTGTGATCCAACAAAAGACTCTTAGCACATCACCACTACATGGGTCACCAAATGCTCATCAGCACTTCGATCGTTGGTTAGAATTTGGATCAATACTTTGGTGTTTTCAGACTTGTAATCATTAGGACCTGTGTCTACAATTCTGGGATTATTTGGGACCTAATTTGCAATACCGAAAATTTCTCTTTTTTTTTACATTTTCACTTTGTTACCAGTGAAATGAACTATTTGGTTGAGTTTTACCATGTTTGTTCTTCTCACTCATTTATATTACTTGTTTTTAGAGTATATAGTCTTAGTATCTCTTGCAATCCATATTGATAGGCCAAATCCTACAAACAACGTAAATTCATACAATTATTGACGGACTAGGAAAATTTATATACATTATGCCTCTCTGTATTATTTTCTCCTTTATCAACGGTCAAAATTGTGTTGCCTACAGGAAAGCTATTATTGACTTTCTTTACTATTGCTATGTTTTGAAACTCATAGTATATACAATTATCTTTATACAGCAGACTATTTTCATCTTCTACTCATTCATCCTAAAACTAGGCGAGTGCGACCTGAATGATATGTATGCATCAGAGTGCCATTCCGAATGTAGGAGCAGCGTTGCTTACTTATTTGATTGTCCGATTATGATGTACTAAAATTTCACGGTTATGACACCTGCTGTGTTTACAAGGAATAAATATTCCGCTACAATTACCTTATCTAAGATTATTCTCTCATTATTCTTAAGGGTGAATGTTTATATACTTAATAGAAGTATGAATTTTGTGACCGTTGCTTCATTCTTATACGAATGTGAAATGAGGGTTTACCGCTATTAATATTAATTTAAATTTATAGCCTGATCAAACACAATGTCCACACATATGTTGTTAATAATTGACCTTCCAGCTTGCATGGGTTAATGTTTATTTGGTCACGAAAGTGCTTCACAACCAAATTAGGTAGTAGACGTTCTGCAAAAAGCACGTAAATGTTATTGTTAGAGTGTTTAGTGAATTTACTCTATTTATTCAATGGTATGTTTGTGAAGATATTTTGTTGTCTATTTAGTATTCTGATATGAATCATGTAAATATATTCTTGAACCAGTCATTTCAACATGAATTAAATATATTTGCGTAAATGTTTCACTTCAATATATTCGTATAAGAGAGGCAAATATATGGATTTCATCTTTTCCTTATGTCGTTCCTACTTTTAGAAACTATTATTATTCATATTTTACGAATGTTATTGTCTTTGGTATAAACAGGATGAAAGTGTCTCAAAAATAACTTAAAGAATGTTATGTAACAAGTAAATATCGCTTAACTCAGTACGTATTGTACGTAAGGAAACAAGAACAAAACTATCAGACTTGAAATGTTACATGGAAAGTAAAATATACCGGAGTTCATACAGTAAGTACGCATGAAAACGGTTTCTGGAGGCTTGCAAATGAGTTATATACATTTGACTCTATTTCAAATGTTATTCCAATTGCACGAATAGTATGCTCACCCCACGTAACCTGTGATTCCAAAGACACCTAACAAATACCTCCGTTGACGATCGTCCAAAAGGCGCTG
Organism: Sinohyriopsis cumingii; assembly: GCA_028554795.2. Classification (NCBI taxonomy): domain Eukaryota; kingdom Metazoa; phylum Mollusca; class Bivalvia; order Unionida; family Unionidae; genus Sinohyriopsis; species Sinohyriopsis cumingii. The sequence goes on along the minus strand of CM068829.1, from coordinate 93,427,778 downwards.
CGAAATTATCATTTCTCATCCTATATAAGCAACAGAAAAGCCTTGAGGCGGAGTGGGGTTGAAGAGGCATTCAGCGGTCAGTTGCTAATGATAATATAACGATAAATAAAGTTATAATATAACGAGGAATATAGGTGTTTGGAAAGGAGTGTAAATATTTGAATCATACTTCTTGTTTTGGGTGAGACTTAAGCGACATCAAATCGTACATGTCTAGGTGTTTCAGTTAGATGGATGCCATAGTTTGGCTAATGGGTCGGCACTCGTACTCTTCCATGTTTTGTACCATAAACAATAAATGTAAAACGTAATTACAAGAATGAGTATGACAGTGACAGTTTGTTTCGTTAACACACACCTTCCCCTAATAGAAACATGTGCATTACTCTTTTAAAAGCTAGAAAATATTTATTCTTTTGTTATTTGATCTCTTATTTTTTGGTCAATTCAGCCTAAAGACCCCAAATTATATTCGACACGTTGAAAACATAACCGCATATGTAAAAGTTTCCATCACCTAAAACATTTGCAGTTGTATTTGTAAGAAAAATGCTTCCGTATAAATCATTGTTACATTTAATCACTTAATTAAAAACATTCGAAATCAGCCGATAATTTCTGTTGAAAAATGCATATAAAACTCATTTAGAAGTCAACTTGGTTATTAACTGAAATCAACATTTAAGCCGAAATAAAATGCCAGGATCTCATGGATAAAGGATTTTCATCGCAGAACATACTTCTCAAGAGGATTGTTTTAATGTCTCTCAATTCGCTGATTTAGTACACTAAGATTTATCAAAGTTTAATTCCCTCTGAAACCCTTTGCGTTTTCCTAAAGAAGAGTTCTTGATTATTCTCGAGTTCAAGTTTATAACATGAAGCAAACGCTTTATGATGCAAGCGACCGAACCTTGGTATGATTCGGAAGGAATTGGCAACACCTGGAAGCATCTCTGTTATTTTCATGTAGAGAATTACTAAAAAATATGACGCCAAGATCTCACATTAGCGAAATGTTAGATAAAGGAATATCCATAAATGTTTGAGATGTTCCATTTCATTAATATTCCTTTCCAGTACGATTGATTTATTTAAGTGCGTTACATGCACATTTTGTAAGTAGCTTCGAGCTTTGCAGACCAAGCATAGTAAACGATCAGGAATCAGATGTTTTGAATATATCATTCTGTATGTTTGTATTTGCATGTCTTTACCATTTTATCAACCACTGATCCTTACAAATTTGACCAATCAATCCGCATGTTTCTTGGAGCAATGAATTAATTCGTAATAAAATTCTTACGCGTCATTGGCCTTCAGACGGTAATTAAACAGCTCAATTGAATGACATTCTTTTATTTTATAAATTACTCGGTTAAATTCTACCATATCTTTGGGCACAAACAGTGTTGTGCTAGTACGAAAGTTAGTAAATATAAGACAATATACTTTTGAATCATTAGCCCGTTACCTTCTTTTCTATAACGTGGATGACCTGCACTTATGTCAAGGAACCGGAACTATTAGAGAACGACGACTATGAGGCGGGAAATGACGAAGCGACGGAATGTAGACGTAAAGAAAACCAGGACCTGAATTATTTTTTTAAAAAAGATCATGCTCAAATATCGACTCATTTCAGAACTGTGACAAGCGACCCAGTATATACATAACTCCTCAGAATGAGTACACACACACACACACACACACACACACACACACACACACACACCTAAATGTTGATAACTTACACAAAAAAGCGATTTCACAGTATTAGTATACTCAGTTAGAGATCGCCGCTAAAATATGCATAATTTGCTTTGTAAAGATCTATTTAAAAAAAAAAACTATGATAAAGGTGATTTTGAGTTGGGTGAATAATGAAGTCAGAAACTTGGGGTGAATACGGTATATGCTTAATCCATGCTCCTACATTAGCCAAGGAAATTTCAAAAGTTTGAATTCTGGGTTTGACAGGGGGACTGTTCATGTAACTTATAATCTCAGGGTCTGATATGCCAACATTCATTGTACATCGATCACAAGAGAGGAACAATTCGAACAATCATTTTTTCATACCTTAAATTAGGGAAACGATTCCAACCTCATAAGTATGAGAACACGCCCATGCGTTCAGCGAAATGTTATTGCGCATAGATAGATAGATAAAAAATAAAAACAACTAGTGGGAAATTTGCCCACAGTTCAATGAGACTCTGTAGTTTAGTATCTTGGATCCCGGAATATAGACTCAAAAGGCTACATTAAAATAACAGTTTCCCTTTGGTACAACACCTGAACCCTTGACCATGGCTGAATGTACAAGAAAGGTTCAGAGATTAGGTTTATTAACGGATTACCCATGACCGACTGATCACCCGCCTGTACGGTTGCAGGCACGAGCAAGTAAAGTTTCATAATCCACAGTGTTCTCCATGAATCCGGAGACTAAGTGGGTTTGCATCATGTCGCATTTCTCTGTTCTGAACAGTGACAAATTATCTATTAACACACGTAATAACATCAAATCTGGAATTAAACCGTGACATGCTCTAATTGTTCTGATTGTAAATCCTACAAGTAGTGGGTATGGAGCAATGCGAACATTTGATTTAAAGTCTAAATCATTTTTACTTTCTCACATTACCATTAACTGATTTAATATTTTTTGTAAATGCACAGAATGTCGTGTGATTGTGTTTGTGAGTTCATATGCACACATCAATAGCTACAATGATCCTGTGATTTGAAATATCTCCTTCAAACCTGAACACCCCATCGAATTCTCCAGCTGAAAACTTTAATCTTCCCCATGACAGTTGATCGAAATTAGTAATTAGAAACAATATGAAAACTGTTTCGTAGAAGATTTTGATAAATTAACTGAAATTAGTAATGTGGAGTTGTTCGGCGAAACATGTTCCTGCCTTTTAGGTGCTGTCTATTCACTCTTGACTGCGTGTGAATCAACGAAAGTTTAGATGTAACAGTATTACCATCAATTACCGTATACTGAACATCATGTTCTGAGTTATCTCCCATGTACTAGACATGCAACATAGTAAGTTATCTCTGGAACCTAGAATATGTTAATTTCCAAAGACTTTTCAGGTCGTTGGATGCAATTATACATGAAACTCCGTATAGAAAAGGATATCTAACTAGATGAATTGACACACCAATATACCAATTCAGAACTGAAATGTACCATGTTCGTATACGCGAGTTATGCAATATATTTCATACAGTAGTGTTCATTTGCTAAGAATTTGTCCGTTGTTTGTTGATGCAGGATATTATTACATGTGTATATTTTTACATAATTTATATACTGCCATATATATGTACGAAATAATTTATATCAATTTACGCTGCATTTGGAAATTTCGAAACAATAATCTGTTTCGTGGTTATTAATGAATCCTTGCTGTTGACGAAAAAGAAAAAGGCAATAAAAGTGGGATCTGGGCCGTTGGGCCGGTCCTTCGTTCTTCTAATTCATCACTGCTGAGTATCCATTGTTGGCTACTCCATTACTCTCATTTATTGATATTAACCAATACCTTTTGCTGACAACAACAAGACACTCTCATAGACTGATATTAGTAACTAACTATTAATGCCTACAGTTGGATACTCTCATTCATAAATATTAGGAAATACTTCATGTTAACAGCAGTAAGATACGTTCATACATTAACATGAAAAAGTAACCCGTTTAATGTCATTCATTGTAATTAGTAAATAATCATTCGTTAAAACAGTAAAGTACTCTCTAAGACCGATAAAAGCAAGTAACTCATGTTGATAACAGTAAGATACATGCATGCACGGATAATATTAAACAACTAACCATTGTTGCCAACAGTAAGATACGCTCAGACATTGATATGAGAATGCAACTCTTGTTTCCAACTGTCGATTACTCTCATAGATTGATATTTGCAAGTAATCCTTCGTTAAAACAGTAATTTATTCTCAAAGATTGATATTAACAAGTAACTCATGTGGACCACAGTAAGATACTCTTTAATGAAGGTGGCTAATAAAATTGCCAATTTATTCAAATACACAAACATAATTATTATAATATTTAGTTTGTCATTATTTAAAAATAGGACATCAAATACCACTGTTTACTCGAATATTGTAAACATAAAACATAATTAACAGAAAGCTACTTTCTTCCACATTTAGTTAGCACTATGCTATAATCGACTGATATGTTAACACAAAGGGAATATTTACAGATGTCGGCATGCAATGTGTTAATAGTATCACCATATCGTAAGCCCTGATTTCTAACCCTAAACATAAAACGGATTTACCACAGAGTCAAATAATACTTTCATTTTTATCTTTCTTGAAGTGTCAAACCAGTCAAAGATTATTGACTTCTGACATCAGCATTAATAATTTAGCTGTCATTCATTTCAATCTCGAGCAAATAGAATATCCAATTGATTATATGCCCTCATCGGTACAATGATTATACCTTAGCTAGTCTTTTTTCGTATTTTTTCTGTGTAGTTTTTGTGCATACCCATTCCATTAATATAACTAGAGTCATTTAAAATATTATGATATTATTAAAGTTTTAATGTAGTACAGACACATTTTTTTCAACAGCAGCAGCAAATTAATAGTAAACATATTATGTACTCTATTTCTTTTGGGAGAAATTTTATACTACCCATAACAGTGTTCATGTATTAAATAACTAAGGATATCAGAATCTGACTTCGTATGATTCACTGTTCATGCACGCGATTTCAAATTACTAAACATTGCCATTAACATTACTGGATTGAAACAGAGTTTCTTTTTAGAATTCTATCAAAATACTGACTATAGCAGACCCTGAACAATACATTGCTCACGAGCCACAACAGTTCAAGTGCTATATGACTCTGGGTTGGAAATAATGCGTACCATGTAATGTGAAATGTCACATGTCTCAAAAACGAACGTAAAAAAGCTCCTTTTGACTTGATCTCTGATAGATATCCTGAACTGCCATAATATGTCAGGATAATGTCACTCTTAGTATAAGAAAACCACAGGATGATACAAACGTGTCATTAAAATGGTTTTCTGTTCAAATGGTGCCTCAGGGAATTTCCAGTAAGTTCTAATTATAAACATTTAAATTTGCATTCTATTTTCGACCAGAGCAACTCGGAAATTATATAAAGCTTAACAATTAACGATCCTGTCAAGTTCCATAAAATGAGATGTATGTGCAAATATTTAAATCCTGTTCTTTCCAATATTTCCTTGATGACATATTGACTTTCTGTGACAATCTTGTGCGCTTTGACAAAGTTTGTAGACATTTATTAAAACTGTTTTAATTATTACTTCTTGAGTTTCGTTATGATTGTTATTGTTTTTCATGTGTATAAGAATCGAACATATTTAACCAGATTAGTGAGGTAATGAAACTTCAATGTTGATGACACACTATCCATATATTGCTTGGATGCATCCGTTCCTAATGTGTTTAATTCAGCAAAGGACGCTTACATATAGCTTAGCAATCTCTAATGGCTTTATGAGTCTTGTAAATGTTTTTAATTTATAGAATGTCTCCATTTTTGAGTCGATGTAAGGAAACATTTCACGAGTGTGTTAGAAACATTATTTTGTCACAGATGGTAAATCACGAGTGGAAACGATTCTCCTTCACAATTGAAATACATCTTTACATCTAATAAAAAAAAGATTATTTTCTTTTTATCGTGCACTGGAAGTTGGAAAACGTCGATTGACATTAAATTATCCCATTGTGTGTGTGTCATTGTACTTAACACGGTCAAAAGTAGTGTTTATTGTATAATTAACTAGAGTGTGATGCAAAACATGAAATATGATTAGTCAGCATATTTCTGGATCGGATTGATATCGTTAAGATTGTTAGGGTTGTGGTAGCATCACCTTGCGATCGACATGGTCTAATTTGACATTTGTAGACCGTAACATCTAAGATCAGACTGGTAGTTAACCGAATAATTTTGACTGACACTCAGTGATTGCTCCCGGATATACTCATCAATTTAACATGTAGGCATATTTCATTGATTAACTCTCTCTCTCTCCCTCCCTCTCTGTCTGTCTGTCTCTCTTCTGTCTCTGTCTCTCTGTCTCTGTCTCTCTCTCTGTCTCTTTGTCTCTGTCTCTCTCTTTCTCTCTCTCTCTCTCTCTCTCTCTCTCGATCGATCGAGAGAGAGAGAGAGAGCAAGAGAGAGAGAGAGAGAGAAGCTGAATTAATCATGAGAGAGAGAGAGAGAGAGAGAGAGAGAGAGAGAGAGAGCAAGAGAGAGAGAGAAGCTGAATTAATCATGTGAGAAGAGAGACGAAACTTTTCTCTTGCACTGATAAATTCCAATATCTCAACATCATCATGTGCTTGTGTGGGTGGGTGTGTGTACCTTGCCTCAAGCATTGACTTGGTGTCTTTAACAAGTGAAAGACAAGCAACCTCTAGTCAGGTTTTTTTAATTAGATAACTTAGATTACCGTATTGACATTGTGGCCCAAAACGAGGTCTATGATATCTTACATTCTGTAGCAATTCCAGACACATATATATACTAAAATGTTCTATTAAAGTACATACAGACAATTATTATGTGTGTGCAGGATTGTCTATTCAGCAGTTAGATGGCTATATGAATAGTGTGCCGGCTCTATACCGTGTATCTGAAATGAAAGACAATTTAAAGTTATTGGTCATTTTTCATTTAAATTATCCTTTCAAATTGTAATAAGTAAAATTCTGAGGATTTTGTTGACGCACATATTGTGGTCAACAAGTATTGGTTACCTGACTTGGTATTAGGTAAGGAACCGACACAATCTACCATTATTCTACTAAATGGTTTGTCAAATGCAGGAATAGGTTACAGATGAGCCTTAGGTATCTTCTGATTGCGTTTTTCTACCATTTGACAAGTGCGACAAAATCTACAATATTTACAAACATCACTTTTAATTTGTGGCCAATATAACTGATTCCAGATCTTGTGATAAGTCTTATTAATCCCAAAATGACCAGCCAAAGGCGTTTCATGGGCCAGACTAAGAATATCCTGCCTGTACGATTTTGGAACTACAATTTTATGCTTCACTGACCACTCGTTACTCACCAGCAGGAACCTCTGGAGGTCTCCATTTTCTCATAAGAATCCCATTTGTAACGAAATAACAAACAGGTATTTATGTGGCTTCAGTTTTCACGAATGGCCGTTTGAAAGAAACAGGAAATGTTAGGATAGTTATCAAAATGATTGTCGTTTGTCAACCTGATTAGAATAAAGAGAATGAGTAGTTAAAAGAGTCAAACAGAAATGAAATCAATATTGGACAAGGTCAAGTCTAAAATAAAATGTTATACTGCAATAGCATGTAATAATATTAAAACAAATTAAAAAACTAACTTACAAACAATTAAAATAACTCTTAGCGTACCAAATCGGCTAACTGAGAAATATGAAAACAAACATCTCAAGAAATATGCTCTGCAATGAAAATCCTTTATCTATGAGACACTGGCATGTAGGATGGGTTTACATTGTGCCTTCGATTGCAAACCAAGTCGACTTCTCAGACCTCCACTCATTATAAATAAGACTTATTGAGATTTGCACGCTCACATTTTCCTTGCAAAATCACTGCCAAACATTTTAAGGTGATGAAATATTTTACATGTGCCGTTATGTTTTCAACGTGATAGCTGAACCCAAAATAAAGAATAACAACAGAACAAAAAATTTCTGGCTTTTTCAAAAAAGGATTATTGCAATGTTTCTGTAAGGAGAAGATGCAATAAAATAAAACAACTGTAACTGTCACACACCTTCTTGTAAGTACATTTTACATTTCCTGTTGATTGTAAATGATTTTACAAAGGACTAAGTCCATACAGATCACGTAAGAGCCCGACTATCAAATGATTAGCCATACTATGACATGTATCTACCTGCAATATGAAGGATTCACCAATACATGTTCGCTTTGTTCTCACCTAAGTCTCTCCAAATTAAGAATTATCATCCAAATATGTACACACCTTTCTAAACACCTTCCTTTATTTGTAAATAATTTTCATTAGTTAATGATTAGCTACTGACAATTGCATGCCCCTTCAACGCCACATTGCGGTCAAGACTGCTCTGTTGCCTATATAGAATAGGGAACAATATTTCACAACGCCTTTTGCACGATGGTCAACGAAGGTATTTGTTGGGTTTCTTTGGAATTACAGCCTGAGTGAGATGAGCATACCTTTTGTGTAATTGGAATTACATTTGAAATAAAAAAAAAATAATAGCTTCTAAAAGACAGGTTGCTTCATGCAGCAACGAGATAATAAAAAGATGTTTTTGTTCCACTGAAACTAATAACATTCAACCAAAAATGTAAGCAACTACATTTGAGTCTTGTTGAGGTAAACGTTAAAGATTAATCCAGCCACTTTCTTAGGAATATTTTTACATGATTAAAGAACATATCAGTTTTTCGAAATAGACAAAAAATAACTTCACAGACATACCATTGTAAAAAGAGAAATTCACTATAACAGTAACCTTTACGGGGATTTTTTTGCATTTCGTCAAAACATCATTGGGTTGTGGGAAATATGTATATAAACGAGTTCGTACAATTTCAACAAAAATAAGAAAGTCAGTAAAGTCTTCACTGTTTTTAACACCAAGCTGCGTTGTCGATAACGGAGCAAGTAATAGCGACATACATAGCTTATACATGTTTTCCCAATCTGTCAATAATAGTATAAATTTACCTTATTTGTAGGCTTGGGCCTATCAATCTGGATTGAGATATTACTACTCTGTGATCTTAAAATAAATATTAAAAATTGCTTAGAAGAAAAAGCATCGTAAAATTAAGGAAATAACTTCCTACAGTACAAAATGGAAATGAAAATTAAAGGAATTTACGGTATTTCGAATGAAATCCCAAATAATCCTATAATTAAAAACACAAGTTAGTTTTTAAGGCTCTAAATGACTTTAATTGAAATCTAAATTAAATCCAACACTGGAAGTGTTTACGTGTCTGTGGTGGCCACTGTAGTGGTGATGTGCCATATACTTTTGTTGGATCACAATAATACAATCCAAGAATAAATACTTGTTTGAAATTTCACTATAAGGTGAAGTCTCTATTACATTTGCAGATCACTTTGTATTTCCACTGAATAAATAATTTGCATAAATGCAATTCCGGTCCAAATCAACAGCTGGACACAACAATAATACACTTTATTCTTCTCACTGCTGCTAACAAGAAACAAAAAAACAATAATCATAACATTCAATCCATACACATAAAGCATATTTTAGTTACATGCAAGTTTTTTAATGAATTTAAAAATAAATAATTCAGCTCAAGTATAAAATGAAATGGGGTTTGAACAAGATCAAGGTCAACATAAAATATTAAATTATCAATAACGTGTAATGAAATAAAAAAATTAAAACAAAATGACAAACAATGCAAAATAATATACATAACAAGAGATGTCTACCAAATGCATTTTTTTCCGAAACTCTGCTATTAATAGGTGAATATAACTCACTTTTCCGTTGCTGCAGATAAATCATAGTTGGCATGGCACATGACAATTTTATGATTCAACTCTCATGATATCCCATACGCATAAAGTATTTCATTCGTACCATCGCTCGGCCACTTCCATAAAGTCAGGAGATTATCTCAGATGTAGTTATATAAATACACATTAATTAGATGGATTTGGTGTTTCATTTACTGCGGTAGTGTGACAAATATGAATAGTGCACTCAATGGCGGCGAATTATATTCAAGGTTTCTAAATCGACACGATTTTCACCAAAAATCATTATATTGCAGAATAAATAATCATGCATCTTCTCTCTCTCTCTCTCTCTCTCTCTCTCTCTCTCTCTCTCTCTCTATATATATATATATATATATATATATATATATATATATATATATATATATATTTATATATATATATATTTATATACAGATATATACATATATATACATATACATATAAATATACAATATGCATCTTCTCTCTCTCTCTCTTTCTCTCTCTCTCTCTCTCTCTCTCTCTCTCTCTATATATATATATATATATATAGAGAGAGAGAGAGAGAGAGAGAGAAATTCAACAGAAATTGGATATCAGTTTTCAAAAAGACGAATTAATTTTGTAAATATAGAATCAATTAAAATATTGAAAGACTGCTACTATGATCTGAAACATTACTATCAAAGAGACATTTGAACAATATGACCATTAAACTAATTAAGCGGTCAATTTTTTAAATCGAAATGATGTAGATAATATTATAAATATATATGTCTATAAGACTAATATTGTATATATATAAACGGCTAGATTATCTCGAGTAGACAAGATATGTGTGTGTGTGTGTGTGTGTGTGTGTGTGTGTGTGTGTGCAAGTATAAAGAGAGAGAGAGAGAGAAATGGGAAGAAAGGGAATACGATCATTTGTTTATTATATTTTTAACAGTACATGTAACACATTATTGACTATTTTATGCCAAGGAAATTGCATCTAATTGGCGTTGTAAGAGAAACACCGAAGCATGTGACCTGGGTGGGCATTGATTCAGTCAAACTGAGATACCGGGTACCAGATAAATATAGGGGGCGCTCTACATATATTATGAACTTCTGAGAAAGTGGTGGGTGTAAGGTGAAGTTGTTTACATTTGCAACATGTACAATGGAGAAAATGTTGATTTACCTATATGTTACTTTCGTGTACTGTGGCTGAAATTGCATTAGTTATTGTACTTGTGGAAACTGTAAACGATCTAAGCACACTGCTAACTAAAATGACTGCTCCCTTGTGTTTCAAAAAATCAGCCTGAATTAGTTTAAAGTAGTCTATCTTTAGCAGTTATTAAAATAGGGAACATAAATTTTGCCACACTAGACAATAATAGCTCCTGAGAAAGCAATGAATGAATTACCAAATATATAAAATGTCAAAAGAGTTATCGGTTCTTTTTAAAAAGGAATTACCTCTGAAGTCCAGGAAGTGAAAATGACCAAGCGGAGCTAGTAGATTTTTGAGAGATGCACATTTGATTTGTTGTTGTTGTTGTTGTTGTAGGGTTTAAACGCCATTTTTCAGCACACGATAGGCTATACATGGCGGCCAGTATTAATGGAGGAGGAAGAACCTGGGAAAACCCCGGAAAGAACCATCGACCCTCGAGAAGCTACTGGCAAGCTTTCTCACATACCCACATTGGCCGAATCCGAGACTCGAACCTATGCAGACAGAGGTGAGATGGCAATGATCCGTAACGGACAGCGCTTTAGACCACTCGGCCACTCGGGGCCCCTATGCACATTTGAAGTAAGGCCAAGCTTTATACTCTATAATACATATTACCTCCATCAACCATTTACCAAGAAAAGGGAACTAAAGGTTCTTTGAATTTATACTTAAGATATACAGGGTCCTTTTTAAAAAGCCAGCATAGCCAGTGTTCTCTTTAAAATTCTAACTTTATGCAAAATACGAAATTGGTGAGCGCCACCTATATACAAAGATATGTTATATTTACTCATTACTAGTGATTCAGATCCTCCTTCAAAACGTATCCACTATTTTGGATTTCATCTAAACTTGATTCAGAACTTTAATCATTAGGACTTGTGTCTGTAATTCTAGGATTATTTGGGATTTAATTCCAATACAGTAATTTTTTTTTCTTTTACATTGTCGCTTTGTATGCTAGGGAATTATTTTCTTGAATTTTACCTTAAAATCCAGATTGCTAGGCCCAAGACTACAAACAAGGTAAATTTATACAATTATTGACAGAGTAGAACAATGTGTATACGTTATGCCTGTCTGCTATACTTTCTCCGTTATCGACAACGCAATATGGTGTTACCAACAGTGAAGACTTTACTGACTTTCTTAACCATTGTTATTTTCTTGAAATCCATAATACATGCAATTCTCTTTAAATAGATATTGTTTTAAATTCTACTTATTCATCCTAAAACTAGGCCATTGCGACCTGCGTTCTATGCATCAGAGTGCCATTCCGAATATAGGAGCTGCGTTGCTTATTTGTTTGAACGTCAGATATGGATATACAAAACGTTCCCGGTTATGACTTCTTCTGATTTACGAGGAACTAATATTGGGCTATACTGCATCCTCTAAAATTAATCTGTCCTTATTCTTAACAGTGAAAGTTTATATATTTAGTAGAAGTATGACTTTTATGACCGTTTCTACATATTTTAACAATTGTGAATGAGGGACATATCACTATTAATATTAATCTTAATTGACAGCGAAATGCAACACAGGCTCCATAATTATGTTCATGATAGTTAAACTTGAAGCTTACACATATTATTGTTTTTTTTGGGGGGTGGGGTGGTGGAGGTCACAAAAGTGATACAGAATAATATTCTGACTGGACTAAATGTTTACAGGCCAGAGACATAATACCGCATCAATTGTCCGTGCTTACGTCATGTTATATACCAATCGAGGAATATGAGCTCGTTTATATGCAAATGTTTCGCAACCAAAATAGGTATTAGACGTTCTGCAAAAATAAAAACTCGTAAATGTTACTGCTAGAGTGAATTTCCTCTATTTTACAATGATATGTCTGTGAAGTTATTTTACGCCCAAATTTTACACTGATATGTCCATTACTCATGCAAAACTATTCATAAACCAGCGGCCGGTTTAACCTTTAAACTTTACTTTAACAAAACAAGAATTACATATATCTATATATTTTTGATTGAATAATATTGTATGAAGAGGGGAAACTGTACGGACTTCATCTTTTTATTTTCTCGCTGATGGCTTCACGCAACTCTTCTTTTAGAAACTATTATTATTCTTTTCTTAAAAAGTTGTATGAAATTTATTGTCTTTGGTATAAATAGGGTGAAAGTGTCTCGAAAGCTAACCATTAAAGAATGCTGAGTAATAAGTAAATGTAGTTTATCTCAATACGTCTTGTATGTACGAAAACGAGAACAAAACCATTAGACTTGACATGTTGAATGGACAGTAAAATATGCTGAAGTTCATGCTGTCAATATGAAGACCGTCTTCTGGATACTTCTAGATTAGTGATTTCCAAAGTGGGCGGTGAGATTACCGAGGCGGGGTGGGGTGGGGGCAATAATGCTGAAAAATGCTTTGTGGGGGAGAGGGGCGCGCTGAGAATATCCAACGTTGCCCAGAAAACGTTTGGGATCCACTGTTCTAAATGAAATGTACACATTTGACTGTATTTCATATGTAATTCCAATTACAAGAAAAGTATGTTCACCTTACTCACGCTGTGATTCAAAAGATAGGCAACAAACACCTTCGTTGACGATCGTACTAAAGGCGCTGTGAACTAATCATTCTCCATTCTCTATAGGCAAAAGAACAGCCTTGAGGTGGAGTAAGATTGAAGGGGCATGCAGAAGTCAATAGCTTATTATAAACTAATGCAAACTATTTATAAATAAAGTTATAAATAATAAGGAATATAGGTGGTTAGAAAGGTATGTAAATATATGAATCACAATTCAAGTTTTTGTCAGACAAAGTGTACATGTCTAGGCAAGTCCGACACATTGCAGTCAAATACATGTCATGGCATGGCTAATGGTTTGGTTGTTGTTGTTGTAGGGTTTAACGCCATTTTTCAGCACACGATAGGCTATACATGGCCGCCAGTATTAATGGTGGAGGAAGAACCCGGGAAAACCTCCGGAAAGAACCACCGACCCACGATAAGCTACTGGCAGGTTTTCTCACATACCCACATTGGCCGAATGTGAGACTCGAACCCACGCAGATAGAGGTGAGATGCCAGTGATCCGTAACGGAGAGCGCTTTAGACCACTCGGCCACTCGGGGCCCCTTAATGGTTTGGTACTTGAATTCTTGCGTGCTCCTTACAGACTAATTCTTTGTAAAATCACAGTCATGAACAATAAACAACAAAACGTAAAATTTACTTACAAAAATGTGTATGACACTGGCATTTAAAAAAAAAAAAACTTGCACCATCTCTTTACAGAAACTTGATATTAATATTTTATAAAAAGCGAGAAAATGTTTGTTCTCTCATTATTCTTGTTTCTGGTTTTGGTAAAGGCAGTCTAATGACCATAAAGTAAAACAAATAGCCGGAGTTTTTGTAAAGAAAATGCCAGTGTGTAAACCTCAGTAACAAATGTCATTTAATAGTTTAATTTAAAATATTCGAATTCAGCAAAATTTTATGTTGAATAATGCAAACTCGACTCTAACTAAGTCATATTAATAGAATAAAAGATTTATGCGAAGTCGACTAGGTTTGCAATCAATGTCAAGATTTAAGCCGAACCTGCATGCCAGTATCTCACGGATAAAGGATTTACCTTGAAGAACATATTTCCCAAGAGGATTGTTGCTTATATTTCACAACTCGCCTATTTAGTACGTTAAGAGTTATCGAAGTTTGATTCCCTCCGAAACTTCTTGAATTTTTCTGAAGAAAAGTTTTTTGATTATTTTTTATTTTTGTTGATGACACGAAGCAAACTTTTTATGGTGCAATCGACCGAACCTTGACGTCATTCGGAAGAAATTGGTAACACCTGGAAGTATCTGTGTTAACTGCATGTAGAGAATTACTACACAATGGCGCCAATATCTCACATTACCTAAATTTTAGCCAAAGGAATATCGATCAATGGTCGAGACATTCCCTCTCAAGAATATTCCTTTCCATCCAGATGACTATAATTAAGTGGGCTATATGCATTTTGTATAAGTATTCTCTAGCGTTGAAGACGAAACATTGTAAACGTCTAGCTATCAAATGCTTTGTAGACATCTTTCAGTATGTTGGTATATGCATATCTTTATCATTTTATCAACCATTGATTCTTACAATTTTGACCAATCAATCAGCATGTTTCTCTGAGCAAGACTTTTTAAAACTTCGCAATAAAATGTAGGATACCTTACCCATAATTAGCTTTCAGACTGAATTGAACCTGTTCAATTTAATGACTAATTTTGTTATCATAATTTTCTCGGGTGAATTCTATCATAGAATGTTTGTCAACAATGTTGTAATAGTGCCGAAGGTGGTAAATATACGAAAATACAGATTTTAATCATCAGTCCGTAACTGTCCGTTACAGTTACATAGTGTAATATGATGGACCAGCAGTTATGTCAAGGAACCGGAACTATTTGAGAACAATGACTACGAGGCGGGAAAGGACGAGGAGGCGGAAAGTAAAAGAAAAGGTAATCAGGACCCGCGGTTATAAAAACTTGATCATGCTGAAACATCGACTCAATCCAGAATGTTGACATGTAATGCAGTATATACCATGTGATGCAGTATACTCATCAGCGTGAGTACACAAACACACACACACCTAACTGATGATATATTGTAAAATCAACTGATCAAAATAGAATAGATTTCAAAGTATCAGTAAATTGAGATACAGATCGCCGCTAAAATAAGTACAGTTCATATTCTAAACATTTTACAAATATACAACCTGTGCAATAGGTAATTTAGAGCTAGGTGAATAATGCAGCCAGAAAATTGTTGTGAATACGGGGAATGATTAATCATACTAGGACATTAGCAAAGCAAACAAACCAAAGGTTTGCAATGATGGTTGTTCATGGATATTCTAATCTCAGGGTCTGATATGCCAACCTATATTGCACATCGATCACAAAAGCTGTACAATTCGAAGAAGTATTTTGTATGTTTAAATTATGGAAATAATAGCTTGAGATAAACACACACACACACACAAAATCGCATGGATTTATATATATATATATATATATATATATATATATATATATATATATATATATATATATATATATATATTGTTACGTATATCTGATTTAATTCAGATTTATTTTAACTGTTTGTCAGTTTTAAATTTTTTATTATATTATATGCTAGTATAATTTGAATTTATTTACTAGAGAAGATTCTTTATCACAAAATTGTTTGATCGTGACTGTTAGTTTATAAACACCAGGTGTTGATCTAAATTCTTGTATCAGAACTTGTATATACCTTTGTAACCAAGTTCTTTTTTGAAATGGTTGGTTGTTTCCAAGGTCATAATGGGCCTAGATGATTTAACTTGTAAACAATTTTTTTAATTTTATTTCTTGTAGTAAAATGATTGGTGGTCGTCAGGGTCATTGTTTGGTGTACGTGACATAAACACGATCACGTAACCCCCTTTCGATTTCGCAATTCTGGTTGTTCCATTACGCGTATTTGTTAATTTTAATATAGATAATTTGAGAGAAATTTCTCAGTTTTGGCGTTTTTATACTGATGTCAATTTAGTTTGTTGTAGCCTGATTTATAGTTCAAATTTGCTTCAGATCAGTTGGATTTCAAACGGATTATTCTTTTATCTCCGGAAATATTTTGAGGAGTGCTCACACAGACATTTTGGAAAGACATTTAATTTGGATTTCCAACACCGGAGTACCACAATTTGTATTTCTGCAAGGAACTGTATATAAGCTCAGTACTGACTACAGCATACATCATCATCATCATCCATCTTTAATTTTCCATCAGGATTCGAACTTGAAATTATTAGAACATTTCAAAAGGCTAGAAAAAAGTATTTGGGAGAACCAGTGTCCCTTTGGTACAAAACATAAACAAGCCCCTGTGGCTGCATGGGTAAAAGAGGTTCAGAAATTAGCTTTTGCAACTGATTGCCCCTGCCAGATTGTCCACCCACCTCATCGGTTGCCTTGTCATGTGAATTGTTTTACACAATGAAGCCCACTCCCTCCTTTTCGGTATAAGAGGAATATAAATGGCCCTTTACTGTCAAAAGTTGACCCATTTTTCTACGTTACTCCTTGGCTCGTAATATACACCAGGCAGGGTTGTTTGCAGGCACGATCAATTTAAGTTTCATTATTAACAGTGGTCTCCATGAATTGCGACACTAAAGCGGGTTTGCACCTCATCGCAATTAAGTTCTCTGAACAGTGACAAATTATATATTAACATACGTAATAAAAAAGGGGGCCCCAAGTTGCCGAGTGGTCTAATGCGCTATCCGTTACAGATCACTGCCATCTCATCTCTGTCTGCGTGGTTTCAAATCTCAGATTCGGCCAATGTGGTTATGTGAGAAAGCTTCCAGTATCTTCTCGTGGGTCGGTGGTACTTTCCGGGGCTTTTCCCGGGTTGTTCCTCCACCATTAATACTGGCCACCACGTATAGCCGATGAAATGGCGTTAAACCCTACAACAACTACAACTGCAACAACGTAATAAAAGAAAATTTGGAATTAAACCATGTAATGTTTATTCTGCTAACTGTTCTAACTGTAAATTCCAACAATTAATGAGTGTGTAACAATGTGAACATTTGATATAATGTCAGAATTTTTTTTTTTGTTTTTTTTTGTTTTTGCTGTATCACATTGCTATCAGCTGATTTAATTATTTTGGTCAACACACATAATGCCATGCGGTCGTGTTTGTGTATTCATGCATACTCATCACTAGCTACAGGGATCTTCTGATCTGAATTGTCTTCTTCAAGCCAGACTACACCGTCCAATTCTCCAACCCAAACCTTCAATCTTCTCCTTAACTTTGCATGACTGATGATCGAAATTAGTAATTAGAAACAAACTGCAACGCCTAGTTTCGAAGAAGAATTTAGATAATAAACTTACATTGTTATGGTCGATTGGTTTGGTGATATATGTACGTGCCGTTTAGATTCTGTTTAGTCACTGTTAACTGTTTGTGAATAAATGAGAAATGTAGATATAACATCACAACCACATAGACGTATACTGCATATCGTCCTCTGAGTTATCTCCTATGTTTTATTCATACATCTTGCTTATACATACATCTTAATATGTGCCTTCAGAACGTATAATTTATTCATTTCCAAAGACATTTCAGGCAGTTTAATGTAATTATACCTGAAAGTTCATATAAGAAAAGACATCTAACTACCAGAATTGACAAACCAACACACATATTCAGAACTGAAATGTCCCAATTTGGTATAAGCGAGTCATGCAAGATCTTTCATATTGTAGTTTCAGTTTGCTATGAATGTATCAATTGCTGATCGGTGCAGGATTATGATAAATGTGTATTGTTGTACACACTATACAATTGGATGAACTGCCATATATATTTACGAGACGATGTGATATTAATGTATTGCATTTTGAAATTTACAAACAATCCTTTGTTTCTTTGTCTTTAATGAATCCGTGTTTTTAACGAAGACAAAGATGTGACTAAGGTGGGATCTGTGCCGGTAATGTCCATATACACTTGATCCACAGTTCCACAAACTCACCCATGGTCGATCTTCTCCCAAGATGGAAGGGCATCCTCATCTGTAAATCAAGAGTTTGTTTTCGTAACTGTTTGGACCACCTGGTAGACCGCTAGGCACGAGTTCTATCAAAATGGCTAGCTGCAATAGTGCAGCGTGCGATAGATCTGTTGCTTCCACTCTGGCCGGATAAGTCAAGAGAGAATAAAGATTCTCGCCATGGTCCCTCAAGTCCCCGATGTTACAAAACAGATATAAATATGTCATTTCAGTTGGAATCGTCAAAACGGTTGCTGTAAGACGTCTGCTCAGATTTGATGGCGTAATAACCTAATTCCACAGGCATCCCTTTGTTATAGCCTCGACATTCTGAGAGCGCTCGAAAATGTATACCGGCATGATGCATATGGCCATATCAGATTTATTTGTAAAAGAACCAGAGCGTCATCGACTGCGCCGCACCGAGCAACGAGTATTGCGATAATCGGTATCTAGTGCTTTAAGTACCTCTGTGGACACGTGGTTACAGGCTGGCACTAAGTCTTTTTCTGAACAGCGAGGGTCGACTAGGTGAGCAGAAGGGTCGGTGTGCCACCGCCACGGGCTCCTGAGATGTTATCAACTAGTTATGGATTTTGCCAAACAAATCGAAGTAGAGTACTCGTTGCCCAAAAAGGCCACACAATGAGTTCCGCTTTATGTGAGTTTTCTAAGTTAAGTATGTCGCCCTCATAACTGTTGATCATTAGCAGGAACGTCCGTTGTCTAACAAGTAGGCGCTCTTAAAATGCTTCAAAGACCTGATGAAGTGCAGCAGGACAAAATCGAAAAGGATACTCAACACATTCGCCATGTACCTATCGATCGTTTTAGGCCGGCGGCTGACGACGTGTCTCACAGCCTCTTGGACTGCCAGGCGACCAGCTGAAGCAAACGGCAAATAGATGCCGCCCTGCTAGTCTCCGCGATGGTAACGCCTCCGCATGGGTAGCAATCAAGAGAGTACGACTGACAGTGGAAAGACGAACTTTCTTTTCGCATAGCTTTAATTGCCGTGATGATAAGAAAACTGTCGATGCAGCAACGTTTGCATAATAGGATGATGCCGGTGGACTCTCTGGTGCGTTCTTTGATGAACATGTCTACAACTGACCGCTTTACAAGGTTGATGTGACCCATAATGAATAGGTAGATAGTGTATTGTCTGGCTAACTCCTTGTGACTGTCCTGTAAACTCGAATCCGAGTTTTAGTCCATAAGTTCGCGATATGGCGGTAACCGTCGGTTACGTTGTTGATCGCGTAGTCGATATGTATCTTTTGTCAGCTCATATTGGCCGTTGAGTCACAGACTAACTTCCTTCGTGTTCCTGGTTATTTTACCGATTTTAGAGTTGTTGAGCTACGACGTATTCTTGCATGTGTGAACTGTGTCCATGTTCATAGACTGGAACGATAGGTTATCCTGCTCTCCTCGCATGAAGTTAATAATGTTGCATTTCACCTGCACACGTTTGTGTTTCTATGTGGCAGGCAACATATAAACTCTTTTTTGTAATCTTGTGTCATGCTGAATCTCACACTCGGCAATCTTAATGACGATGGCTCCAGATTTTACTGTTGATTTACCCAGTACAGTCTCCTATTAAAATCTTTTTGGCGTCCTTAAGATACGTTTAAACTCAAGCAAAATATTTGAAGTAACAAATTAATTAGGAACATGAACGAGTTTGTTTTCGATTAGCAGGTTATCTAATTTTAATAGTAAATGTCTCACTTTCCATCTGTAATGATGCTTTAATGCAAATTTGTGCAGCTCCAATCTATCGACGTAGTCAAGCATAATAATTATTTGTGAAATGAACAAGAAATCGATAATGATTTCCGTGATCGATTTGGTCGGATTCCTTTTCATAACCATCAAGCTACTTCAAACAAGTTTATCTGCAAAATATCTCCGGTGCTGACGATATTTCTTTTGGAAAAATAGTCAATTTATTTGAATTATTAAATTCAATTTATTCTTCGCTGGAAATACAAAGTGTTCAAAAATAAGATTCTTGGAAAAAGAGATTTGGATTTATAGTGAAATTAAAAAGGATTTATTCTTTGATTGTATTAATGTGATTCAATAATATATGACTGTTGGCGCACCACCATGACACAAGCCAACCACAGCACATCAGCACATCGTTTGATTTGTTTTGTAATACCACTATAGTTTATTCCAAACCGTAACTATTAGGACTTTTTTTATGATTTCTAGAATCATTTTGGGGTTTATTTCGCAATACCGTTAGTCTGTTTTACATTGTTCTTGTTATATTCGAGGGAAACAAATAACTTTTGCATTTTGCAAAGCTTGTTGCTTGTCATTCTTTTCTGTTACTTATTTTAAGACTACAGATTCGTAATAAATATGCAAATAGTATAAAATTTTATTAAACTCAGTAAAGCAAGGTCACTATTTACAGACCAGGACAATGATGCTTACTGTCTAGCTGATTCAGATCCAGAGATACCTCATCTAGAGGATGGATATCATAATCTAACTATTGAAGACCGGTTAATGGCAGTACCAAAACGAGACACAGCCTCGAAATATGAGGCTGTGATATCCATCGTAAAGTTCCACGTTAAAGTAGGTCTGTAGGAAGATAAGTGCTACCAGTGGGCTGCTGGACCTAGATCTGGATCCAATGCTTCAACGTCAGGAGACAGTAGCTGAACATTTAACAACAGTGTCTTAAAATACAAATAAATCAAATAATTCAAGCATTAGTTTGTATCATTAAGTTTTCTTTAAACTAATTTAATATTTTAATTAAATATGTTTGTGACACAACTTGTTTTTATTGAATAAAAATAATAAATAATAATAATGAGGACTTTGTATAGCGCCTAATCGTTAGAAGTTCTAAGCGCTTTACAACATTAGACAACACCTATAACATATAAAAAAACATATATGATTACAAAAAACAAACACCATGAAATTAGAAAACATATAAACAATTGCTGTTAATATTTAAGGTAGGAAACATTATTAGGTATTTAAGTTTGTTCTAACAGTCGAAAGAAGTGAGCTTTAAGAGAACACTGTGTCTTTGTGTCTACGTTCAGTGGACAATTCATTCCACGTTGCTGGGCCTTGGTATGCAAAAGAACGTTGTACATATGACGTCGTTTTCATAGTGGGAGTAATGAGTATACGATTGTCAGAAGAGGAGCGTAAGTATCTTGCTGGTGTGTACACATGGGTGAGTTCGGATAAGTATGTTGGACTGGAGTCCGTCAGTGAAACGTAGCACAGAGAACAAATTTTGTGTTTGATTCTGGATCGAATGGATAGCCAGTGTAGGGTACAGAGCAGCGGGGAGGTGTGTTCTGATCGTGGTATTCTAAGTATGATCCGAGCAGGTGTGTTTTGAACGTTTTGAAGTTTCTGGAGTAGATATTGAGAGGAACCAGACATAACTGAATTACAATAATCCAGTCTCTTGAAAGTAGTAATGAACACACAAGTGTTTTAGTGGCATCAACTGAAAGATATTTGCGAATGGAGCTGATGCGTCTAAGCTCAAGATATAAAGCCTTGCATATGTTCATGACATGATGGTGCAATGTGAGAGTACTATCCAGAGTAACGCCAAGGATTCGTATTGACTGTGTGAATTTAATGTTGGTGCTGCTTATATTTGTTGTTTGATGTAAAGGATGTGAATGAGAAAGTCTTTGTGTTGTGATCAGAAAGGATTCAGTTTTATCATCATTCATCTGCAGCTTGTTACATGTCATCCGTGATTTCACATGAGAAATGCACATCGCTACACCTTGGATGGTAGTATCACCTTGAGTTTGGTGGCTAGATTTGTATATTTTGGTGTCGTCAGCGTACAATTGGTGAGACACTGGATGATGATCTATGACACTTGAGAGCGGCTGAGTGTACAGAATGAAGAGAACAGGTCAAAGAACAGAACCCTGTTGAACACCACAACATAGATTAACTAGGCTGGAGTGAATTCCATTTGTAGACACAATGTGTGTCCTGTTGACCAAGTAGCACTTGAACCACAGTAAGGCTGTATCATGAATGCCAAATACATTCTGGAGACGGTGAAGTAATATATCATGGTCTATTGTGTCAAATGATGCAGTCAATTCAAGGAGGGTGAGTACTGTAACATTTCCGCTATCTAAAGCAGAGAGAATGTCATTAACTACTATTAGAAGAATAGTTTCTGTTCTGTTGCAAGGGCGATATGCAAATTGAACATTGCTAAAAAGACTGATTGAATTCAGATGAGATACAAGGTGGGATAGAACAACCTTTTCTAAGAATTTTTTTTATATGAATGGGAGATAAGAAACTGGGCGGTAATTCTTTAAATCGTTATGGTCGATTGTTGGTTTATTCAATAGTGGCTTTAAATGACAGTTTTGAAAAATGGTGGGAATTCCCCGGATGTTATCTGTGGCACGTGATGGCCCCATTAAGTAATACGTCATGTGTCAAAAAATCATACTTCCGTATCTCCAGAGTCAACATGGCTGTTGCACGTGCACAGATCACCCTTCTTCAGGGTAAATCGAGCGAGTACTTCGGCTCTGTATGTCGATACAAGTGGGGTTGAAATCATTCGTGCGGGAAGTGAATCAATAAAGTTTGGTACATTCTGAGAGGCTTACGTGAAAATTAACTAGGCTAATGTCCGGATAGCATTCACTAAGTTAAGCTGAATTGAACATTATCAGCATTATCATGGTCTTAGAATGCATTATATTCTATATGCGAAGCGAATTATGCATCCCGTATATTAGTTTCGTTACACAGATTTGTATTTCTATTGAATAGCTTTTTCTTGATGAATGTGGTTGCTTATGATATTTAGCATCAGGCATCCAAATACCTCCAGAAGTTGGCTTTGGGAGTCAGAACTAGCATGTGTCATCAGATATTGCATAAAGGCAAGATAGTCTTTATTTGGAGTTAAAACCAACTAGGTGAAGCAGATTAAAGTTGAGTTACTTCTCTTAGCACCTCACCCAGATTGATGAGATTGATGAGTGGCCATCGAAAATATATTCAGTTATTGCAATACAAATAAATACGCTCTTTTGAAGTTACCTAAATTCAGCATGTTAATAATAGTCAATTTTGTTTTTAAATGTCACATGTCGGTTATTATATTTGTTATTTTTTGTTATCTTTAAAATAGCATTATTCATCTAAAGGAGGTTTTGTGGTGGAAAACTGAAATTTATCTTTTTATTTTGGGATTAAGTACATTTCTATCAACCACACACACACACACACACACACACACACACACTGGACAGTTCTGCTCCTGTAGCCTAGAGGGAAATGCCTGATAGGGTAGAATGAAATTGTTTTTTGAGAAAAAATAGACTCATACAAGGCGGATACTTATGAGGTTCGAACCCGGGTCAGCGTTATACATTGTTATGTATATCTATATTGTTTATGTTATATCTGAGGAAGAAAGGAGAAAAACTGAAGAAACAAGACAAGTTGTTATTGTTTCCAAAAAGAATTAGAGTATAAGGCCTTAGAGGGCATAAATAATAGCAAATAAATGAATAAATAAAGACAATGCCCGCATCAGGGGAATAAAATATTTTAAATTTGTAGTCTCAAAGCTAGAAACATTGTATATGTGTTTATTCGTTTTGTACTAAATTCTCGTAATTCATTGTTGTTATTATTATTAGTACTGGTAGCATTGGTAGTAGCTGTTAGTGTTGTTATTGTAGTAGTAGTAGTAGTAGTAGTAGCGTTATTATGGAATTTCTATAAATATAAACTAACTGGCTAAGTGACAGATCCATCATAAGTCGTTAAACATATTGGTTAAAATATACTTTAAAATACGTTTTATTACCCGTAAAAAGGTCGTAAAGATAACGTTTTCCTTTAAATATTTATTGTCTTTCTTCGCATGGTGCATATAAAGTGGCTATACAGATTTTCCCAATGTGTCCCAGAGAGCTTTGGCCATATTTGGAGGGATCTGTATGCCCATATACCGCCTAAAGATGTCCAAAACAGCGCAAACGCTCTATATTAAAAACAATCATCACAATACAATCAAAACATTTTGAAGAATAACAGAAAGGTACTGCATGCACGCTTTTAAAATTGTGGAACGTGATATTATTATTTTAAAGACAAAGAACATAGAAAGTAAAATGATTTAGCAAGGGATTTAAAGGAAAATGCGGTTTTACTTCACTCAGAATTCAACTCCAACAATCTGTTCCGTGCTTGGTATTATGCTTCAGTCCATTTCTGCACACTCTGATTAAAACTTCAAGCAGAATTATCCAAAGGTTTATTCGTATTTATGAAACACAATGATGACAGAGAATGTGTCACGCGTTGCATGACACCAGACAGTAGAAATGTATATGAAGGATTCGATGATAGTGATGAGATTATGGAAAAATAAATATACGCTGAGCCGCTGACTTTCATGTGTCCTGTAAATTCCATTAACCAGGACATGTATTGTGATCTAACTGATTCATGACTGTTTTGTGGGGGAAGGCAAGAAGGATACAAACATGAACTCATTACAACTCTGCCTTGAAGGGGTAAATAAGTACGACATACATTTAAAGTTATAAACGCTATGCTTTGTAGGGGAAGACAGTTAGGGCACACTTGGACAAAATGGTAGCGGACAAAATGGTGCGGACAAAATTGTATGGACAAAATGTTAAGTCGACATAATGGTATTGGACAAACTGGTATGGATAAAATGGTGCGGACAAAATGGTACGGATAAAATAGTATGAAACAAAATGGTACTAGATTAATTGGTATAGACAAAATGGTATGGTTAAAATGTTGCAGACAAAATGGTATGGGACAAAACGGGATAAAATGGTACATATACTAGAATTTCGATTGCTAATGAAAATAATAATTACCTCAAATTATAACAAAATTTAATTTTTATACACATTAAAATATTCACGCATCCTTAAACTAACTGAAAAAGATACCAATACAAATGATTTTTTTATTAAATTCGTGCAACTTCGGAAATGTTTTAAAAAAATAAAGTGAAACTGCAGATAACTTAGGCCGAATCTACAAAATGCAACGATACCAAGTAGTAATTCAATGCAATTTTAATGACTGTTTTTTATTTACAAAATCTTAATTTTGGTGTCCCGTCGTTTGCGCGCATGTCAAAAAAAGCGCCGACAATATATTGCAGCAATTGTGACATTTGCGATTAGCTGAAAAGTGACACCCTAGAAAGATGGGTAAGACTTACTAGACCTGTGTATACTGCATATATTTAGTGACGGTCTGCCGTGCAAAATTTTCACAAGTCGAACGAGTGACATTTTCCGAACTGCGCGAGTTGAACCTAAAATATAGCCAATCTGGCGTCAGACAAAGCTGACAATTTAGAGTTTTATAAACTAAATTGCGGTCTAAGTTACAACAGTATTGTACGGCATATAGAGTTTATCAATCAAAGTGAACTGCGCGCTAACGTCTGGGGTGCCTTAATTTTTGTAGTTAGAATCTAAAACTGAAAACAGTTGCATATCAATTTAAGAGGACTATATTGTCTTGACTATTTAATTTTTAAACTTGTAAAAACAAAACATCATGTTAGAATGTTACTTCTCAAAATGGGACTCGCAAGCTTGTATTTCAAGGTTATTTATTTACCAAGAACACCGATGACAGTGATGGCAAGGAGCTCTGGCGTTGTGAAAGAAGAACGTGCAAGGCACGAATTTATACACAAGCGAATGTAATCGTTCTTGAAGTTGGAGTTCATAATCACACGGTAACGCATGGGTAAGTCGAGGTTGAAATAGCTCGTGCCAACATGAAAAGGAGAGCGGAAATACCAGCAGAAGCAACATGATCGATTGTTCACAATGAATTGCTGAGTGTTGCAGTTGCAGCTGCTCATCTACTTCCAAAACGAGCAACCTTATCACGAGATGTACGAAGGCATCGTCAATTGGCTGGACCGAATAATCAACAAGACATTATGGTTTATTCTCAGACA
The DNA here is from genome assembly GCA_028554795.2 of Sinohyriopsis cumingii. Lineage (NCBI taxonomy): Eukaryota > Metazoa > Mollusca > Bivalvia > Unionida > Unionidae > Sinohyriopsis > Sinohyriopsis cumingii. The sequence goes on along the minus strand of CM068829.1, from coordinate 93,401,298 downwards.
CAGAGCAACCACCCATTCATCCGTATCAACCGAGATAACACGATCATTTTTGCAGCTGACGATGATCTGGATTTCCTTTCTAGATGCCAACATTGGTTTGCCGATGGAACATTTCAACTCTACACGATACATGGCTTTTTCAATGGCGACGTTTTTCCTGCAGTGTATGCAATACTATCCGAAAACAACGAACAAGCATATCAACAACTCCTTCAAGAAATTCTCACATTGCATGCATGTTTAGATCCAGTTGCTGTTGTATTTGATTTTGAATTGGCAGCAATTAGAGCTTTTCAGAATATATTTCCGATGGCAACAGGAACTGGATGCATGTTTCACTTCGGTCAGTGCGTCTGGAGCAAACTGCAATCAGAAGGTTTTTCAGAACATTATAGAGATGAACCTGATTTCGCGCTTCTTGTCAAGCGTCTTCTTGCTCTAGCATTTATTCCAACAGATAGCGTCACAGAAGTCTTCGAAATTCTGACTTCAGATCCAGCGTACCAAGAAACTGAAGTAATATGTGATTACATGGAGGACAACTTCATCGGAAGACCAAGGAGAGGAAGAAGAGGTACACCAAGATTCGCAATTGAGTTGTGGAACCAATATTCTAGATGCATCGATAACCTACCTCGCAGTAACAATTCACTCGAGGGTTGGTACAATGCTTTTAACAACGTTGGTGGTTTGCTCATCCGACCGTCACAAAATTGGCGCGAAAACTACAACAGGAGCAGCATAGCACTCAATTTCAGCGTCCTCAAATGGAACTGGGAACAACATGCCGAAAGAAGAAGAAAACATATGTTCGCATCAACGAAGCACTTCCCACCTTAGTGGTCGATTACAATAACCGACATCCGGTTACATATTTGGGAGATATTGCTAGAGTGCTCAATATAAATGTTATCTGACTGCGACTAGGTTAAAAAGTTTGACCTCATATGATACATTTTATTTGATTATGCCTTGGATGTGTGACATTTTTTAGTTTATTTTTTCTGTTTCTAAGATATTTTATAGTAGTCAGAGGTTTTGTACTTGTCTTTTGTCATGTAGCTTTATAGTTTGCGCTTTATTTTTCTTGAATAGCTTTTTTATTTTAAAATTGTTTGTATAGGTAGTTATTATAAATCATCCATGGTCAGTTCACAGTAGCAGCCTGTTAAAGTTATTTAGTACAAACTTGGCTGCTTTTTTACATTTCGTATTAATGAAATTGTAGTCGTACCATTCTGTCTGCACCATTTAATCCTCATACCATTTTGTCCCGTACCATTTTGCCCGTACCATTTTGTCCGCATCATTTTATCCATGCCAATGTGTCCAATACCATTATGTGCACTTAACATTTTGTCCATACCATTTTGTCCGGCCACCACCTAATCGTATTAGAGCTCTATTTGGTATGGGTAAACAGGTATGACATATATCGAAAGACAGTACTGTTTTCTAGGGGAAACCAATTTGGACATTCACACGAACGTATTACAGCTCTTCTTGGTACAGATAAACAAGTAGGACATAGATCAGAATGTATCACTATTTTCTAGGGAAAAAACAATTAGGACATATATCCGAATGTATTACATCCCTATTGTGTGGGGAAAACCAATTAGGACACACTCCTGAAGATATCTGGTACTTCACAAAATATGTATCCAAGATAAAGTTTCAGAATTCAGTCAAAATGCTGATTACGGAAGGAAGTGCAAAGAATACATCTCACGAGCCCCAACAATTCAACCGCTAAATTACTGGATTGTAATAAGGCATATCACATACATGTCAGGGCAATGTTATAAGGCGACCGTCTGTAGCACACGGGATTTTTAAAAATCATTCTAGTTTTGGAATTTTCAGTTTTCACTTTGGTTTCAACATAAGCAACTGGTACCTTTTATTATGGTTAACGATCAAAGATCCTCTCACACGATTAAAATTCGCGGGAACGTTCATTTTTACTGTTGCTCTCAAGACCCTTGAATTGATGTATTAGTGTAAGCATGTAAACCAGCAAAAGTTCTAAAATTCACCGATGTCATATTGACTTATGTCTTCATGCGCCTCTCTCTTGTGTCCTTCGGTTATATTTGGAAACATTCTGTAAAACATAGTTAAACTATTTTCTTTTTGAGTTTCTGTATTATTGTTATTATTATTTATAAGAAATGACTTCGTCAGTCGCAAGATTAGTTTCGGCAGGGATCTTTCACGAGTGCAGTAGAAACATTGTTGCGGCATGGGTGTCAAATCTACAAATCGAAATATTTCCAGTTTACGAGCAATATATTTCCTTATATCTACAAAACAAAAAATAAACAAAAAAAAAAAAAAAAAACACATCACAAAACAAAAGAAATAAGAGAAAGAAGGAAGAGAACGTTGATGTACATTAATTTGTTACATTATTTATGTACCAGTGCATACAACTCTGCTAGGAATATGCCGTTTTACGACCTGCCGTATTACGATGTTCCAAAGTTGCAGGACAGGAACTTTATATAAATTGATATACTACGTTTAGCGATTTTCATTTCCGTAACTACTGTTTTAAAAGAATAATGAAATAAATTTAGTCAGCGCAGGGTCAAATGTGACAGATTCCGAGCAAAGGGTCAAATGTGACAGATTCAGAGCATAAGAATCACATGTGACAGATTCAGCGCATAAGGGTCAAATATGACAGATTCAAAGCATGCGAGTAAAATGTGACAGATTCAGAGCATAAGAGTCAATTGTGACATATTCAGATCATACGAGTCAAGTGTGACATATTCATATCATACGAGTCAAATGTGATAGATTCAGAGCATAAGAGTAAAATGTGACAGATTCAGAACATACGGGTCAGCATATAATCTTTGAAAGCTATAATTTAATTATTTTGCGATTACTGGTTATGATTTGTGTGTTTCTGTTATTATATTTGCATTCAAACATGAATTATGTAGCATAAGGAAGCGGACAGTCTCGTTTTGCCACACAAAGTTCATCCAAATTTCTACAATCGCTTAAAACTGTTTGCAGTGAACAATTTTCCTTGCCCGATTTCTCTAATGTTTACGAACACGGGTACGAAAGTGACGAGAATTGCAACAGTCTGTTAACCATGATTAAACATTAGTTTTAATTGTCAGTTTTCCCTTAAACTTTTGTCGTAGAATTTATGAAGTAAGAGACAAGTCGTGAAAACTCTTCAGAGTCAATTTGCATGAAAAGATAATTCGTGGGAACATCATTTATTAAAACAAAGATTTTAAATCTACATGATATGGTTTGGATGTGACTTTTTAACATTTACTTTGACTGACACCATTTTACTTCATAATATGCTCATAAATGTATAATGTTAACATATGTTGTTGAGAGAGAGAGAGAGAGAGAGAGAGAGAGAGATGAAAGAGAACTGAACTAAGTATGGAGTGCAGACGTATCTCGAGTGATTTTGCTTCATTATCATACATACGTCTACATTTCATTACACTGTTTTAAATAATGGCTTTGTTTATGTAAAAAGTAGAAGAAAATGGAAACTGTTGCCAAAGAATCCTTTTTTTTCTAAAAGGTTTGTTTATTCATCTTCTAATCTAAACGAGTTTTATATTATGTTACATAAATATAGCAGTATATGATAAGATAGAGATATATAAAGATATAAAAATGTTTTTCATGTTATTTTACTATTTGTATTCAGCAATGAAACACGCAACAATGTTTGCAGTAGAAAAATCGTCTTTTTATTGAAGTGAGTGCCCGTTTTCTGCTCCCCCAACTCAAAAGCGATTGAATCTGAAATGAAAACAAATACACACTTATTGTTTATGTTTTAATTTAATCATCTGTAGAATTTAGACAGTATTTTCTGCATCGTATCTCAAGAAATAACGATATATGTTGTTTTTCGGACATTTGTTTGCAGGTGTGTACGACCATTTGCCTATGTTGATGTTTTGATTCGAGCACATTTAATATGCTTTTATTTTTAAATCACCACCAGTAGGGTCGTCCATGTTTCTATTTGAAATAATTCTTCATAAACGTTTATAACTGAGCAATATGAAATTAGATTTAAATAATCAATCTATACATGAAAAGTTTCATGACTCTAGCTACGATATAGGTTATATTGCATTTCTCTCTCTTCCTCTCTCTCTCTCTCTCCAACACACACACACACACACACACACACACACACACACACACACACTTATATTCAGATCTATATATATGTCATAGAAAAAGTACCTGTCTGAACTGCCTTGGATTAGTTCCGTTGACCAATCGAACCCAGCAGAGGGAGTATAACAACCAAGAAAATGATGACTGAGAAAAAAAAAGAACAGAAGTTAAATTAGTAATCTCAAGTGAAAATATCTTTTGAAATTAGTAAGGTGAAAAGCATTCTTATTGGCAAAATATTGCAAGACAGGAGGTTTCAAGGCACAAATCAAGCTGGACTTTTTTCGAGTGAAATGCAGAGGTTTGGATATAGATTTGTTATAAAAACAACTGACTATGTGTTATACGAGATGGTAAAAAATGTCAGAAATATAAAGTATTTTACAGATAGTTCAATACTTTCCACGGCTGATAGATAGTATGTATGTACTTTTTGGTAATTGTACTTTTAAAACATTAATGGTTATATCTTGCCTAAAAGATTACCAAGGACACACAAATGCAGCCAACATAGACTACGTGGGTGAATATCCAACCCGCGACCCATGGATTTTGAGACCGACGCTAAACCAATCAATCAAGTGAGGTACTGAGGTACATATGTATATAAAGATAGATAAATGTGTTACATTTACTCATAATTATTGATCCAGATCCTCCTCCCCATCCGTATCCACCATATCCTCCGTACCCTCCGTGACCTATTCCTTGTGGAATATATCCGGGGTATCCTGTGTTGTACATAGCATGTACCACATTAGCTAGGGCAAGGGAAGCCACGATAGAAACGATGACACACCGCATGATAATTCCTGAAAGCATGAAGAGAACGCGACTTTTTAGAACTGTCTAATTATTTCTTGTATATGGATCATGTATATGGCACATGTATATTTCACATGTATATGGCACTTGTATGTGGCACTTGTATATAGCACATGCATATGGCACTTGTATGTGGCACTTGTATATAGCACATGCATATGGCACTTGTATGTGGCACTTGTATATAGCACATGCATATGGCACTTGTATGTGGCACTTGGCACTTTTAGATGGCACATGTATATGCACTTGTATATGGCACTCGTACTGTATATGACACTATATTTGATATTTCATTCTGACTTAAAAGTGTACTTTCTACCAGAACATCATCGGCCTTTTCCCTCAAATCAAAAAACAAATCTTGTATGTGGCATACCCAGAAAGATTCCCCTTGAGTAATATGAAATGTGGTTGCAACGATTTCTAAATGCTCCCGTTCCTGGCCGCATAATACATTTGGTAGACATTTCTTCAAACCATGATCGTTAAACGCAATCCTACAAATGTGGTTAATAAGTACCAATACTGCAAAACGTGTATAAGTTATTCCTATCTTTACCATATGCCAACCTAATTTGTATCATTGTCCCGTTGATGGCATGAACCAACTCAAGTTTTTTGTTTTAAAATATAAATTTGTTACGAAGGTCATTGTATATTACAAAAATTGGGTGAAGTGCCACAAAAAGCTATATGATAAATGTATCCAATCACTAAACTGTATCTCTTTCAAAAGAAAAAGGTATAGTTTGTAAGGAAAGACTAGAAAAACGGTTGAATGAAAACACAGTAAAATGCATTATAATATTTACTAGCTTAAAGGTAGAATCCAACTGCAAAATATATAGACCCTGATCTGCCATCGCACAATACGCCGGCTGATCGGGAGTTATGTTGTTTGTTCTGTGGATTATTCCTAACAAACTGCCATGAACGGGATCTGCTAACGCATTTTGCGACGGCAGATCTAGGTCTATTTAATTTGAAGATGAACTAGACTTATAATCTATTATATAAGATAATTAAAAACAAAAATGAAATATAAATAGGAATTCTGCATAATTGTAGACAATATGTACACATTAGACTGTAGTTCAAATTTAAATTCAATTACATCAGAAGTACTCACCTCAGTCTGTGATCCTCAAAACACAAAATGGATTCAGAGTCGAATATGTTACGATGATCACCTTGGTTGACGATCGTACAAAAGGTCCTCCAAACTAGTCGTTTCCTTGTCCTATATAAGCACTAGTACCATATATCTTTATATCTATCGCTATGTACATATCACGTAAGAGTTTTGGTATCAACGATCCTAAAATATATCGTTAGCCATAAAAGAGTATGTGTATTGGAATGCACTGTGTATAATTCACCAAGACATGTACGCATGATTTTCACCTAAGTCTCACCGAAACATGAATTATGATTCAAATAATTTTTACGCACATTTAAAGATCTGTCTTGCTTTTGATCCTCTAACTCTGTTTACAAGTAATTTTTCATTAATTTTTTGTTAGCTACTGACCGCCATATACGCCTTCAACCCGGTTCCGCCTCAAGTGAGTTCTATTGCTTATATAGGACAAGGAAACAACTAGTACACTAGGTCAAAGGCTTTCGTGAATAAGGCACCTGATCGGTCAGTGCATGGACATCAGCCTATCAAGGAAAAAGTAATTTGAGCTTGAGATTGTTTTTGTAACTTATAATCTCGGGGTCTTAAATGTCAACTGATACTGTATATAGATTGAAATAAAACTCTATATAGTTCAATGAAAGACTTTTATTCAGACCTGAAATTATGTAATTTTCTTATTGCACACACACACACACACACACACACACACACATGGATCATTTTTGCTTATTTACCGACCATGCAACGAAAGCTGTGGAACCGGAAATAAATTCATGCATCAGTATAACTCAATATCATTTTATTGGGAGAATAAGAATACCTAACCCAATATCATGTAATTGGATGCAAACTAATACCGAAGTCAATATCATAGAATTGGGTAAAACCCAATACCTTATTATTTACTGTGCACCTGCTCCATAATACACACGATAATGCTTATGTTTTAACGAATAAACTTTAAATTATGTATTATGTTTCAGATTTATTGTGCCAGGTACTCAGCTGTTTATTATTATAAACAGCAGTGGACAGAAATGTCTCATTTAGATGGGACCAATACCAGAATTTTATAGCAAAATATGTATAGCATCTCAGTGTCTATAGCCGTAAGAGGTGAGAATGTAATAGGAACATACAACTCCATGGAAACTCTACCTTACTGAACCGTGTTGCTGATTTCTCCCTAGGAGGCTCAAGTAGATTTCTTTGCAGTACTATATACAGTGTGGTAGTATGAACTAATATTGGCATTTTATGGCGGCTACTTTGGACATGTATTAATGAGACCATGGTATCATACCTGCTGCTGGACATAATCTAAACTAATACAACTCTTCGACCTTGTTCCAAATACCACGATAGGATTAGAAATATATCACTTGTTTACTGTTAAAGATTAGTAGTATGCAGGTATATGAAGTAACACAATGCTAGATATGGTGACCTACATTGAGATTAATGGTACAAGCAGAGGAAGAAAATCATTTGATCTTGATATAGTGACACCCAGAATGTGAAACAATGTACAGTCATAACGTGGCTATTCATGCCTAAATCGTAAGACGTTTATTGAAGTATTTTTTCAGATTATTTTCAGCTATATATAGGCTAAATAACTAATAGGATATACTACGAGCTATCATAAAGTTTAAAGTAGTGTGGTGATGGTGGGGTTTGATCATTGGTTCAATAATTTGTATATACCAGTAAACAAGAAAGTTAGATGACAATGTGCTATGGTAAAATATATTACCATATGTAAGCTAGTTCATGATGAAGAAAACATTTATGGATATTTCAGGTGCGTGCAACCAGTTATGTACCTCACAGATCAACTGTAGGTACCATAATATCCAAGTCGATGGGCAATGCTGATATTAATCTCTTTTTTTGGTCATTGACAGTTCACTACTTAGTAGATATGCCAAGCCAATGGGCAATGCTGATGTCACTAACTTTCATGGTCATCGCCATTTTACTACTCAGTAGATCTGCCTGTTTTTACACGAACGGGTCTGTAGTTTCTATTTTCGCAAGTGTCACATATATAAAATATTCCAGCGTATATGTGAGTAATTATTTGATTTCTTATATACGAAGGTATATTAGGTTTCCCATATTAACGGATATATTGAAATATGCATTTTTGTGATCTTTAAATACGTGTCGCTCCACTCGCGCACCGTTACACCGCCATCTTCATGTACTGACTCAGCACAACGACTATTTTAATCCAGTCGACTTAAAAATAGGAGCTCCAAGATAACGTCAGACGTCAAGTTTGCTGACACATGAGATCATTTTAACTTTTATTTCACCGAATCTATCGAAAGATTAATCAGAAAAATCAAGAAATTTAACTTAATTTTGCCAACAGTATTGGCGCGTGACTGGACAATCCAAATGACCTCCGACCTGTCGCATGGGATGAATATTTGTTAAATATAGACAGTTGTATCCATTATAAAAATATCGACTACAAATGACATTTCAAATGGAGAGAATTTAAATAATGCTTCTATATTTGCGCTTAAAATAAGAATATGCTCGCACTGTTGTTGTTTCTCTACAGAAAACAAAATTTATTCTAGTTAAAGAAAAAAGCGAAACTGATTATGTTTTTGATGTATGGACAATATTGTAATAATTGTAATGTTGGAAAATATATTTCTATGTCACGTGTTTATGCTCGAGTAAACACTAACAACAGAAAGAGTGAAAACAACAAGCTTTGAAAAATACAATATTTTATTTCCCTGGAAAAATTCAGAAAAATTGAAAAAAGTGAACTTACGGTTTTTTAAAATCAAATCAAAAAGTAATCCACGATTAATATTTTAAAAGTCCTAATAACAAAATGTTCTGCTGATTTCAAGTTCGAATCCCGACGAAGAATCCAAGATGGAAGACGATGCCGTATGGTGAAATCTGTAGTGTTGAATTCTACAGTTCCTTGAAGAAAACAAAACTCATCACTCCGGTTTCTTATAGCTGAATAAATATTTTATATTAAAAAACTGTCCTTGTTCAACAATTTGGCACGAACGCACGTATTTTCCAGAAAATTAGCAGAATTAATCATTTTGATTATAAGTGATTTGAAATAATTCCTATCCAAGTAATTTGGAATAACTCTAAACAGCTCAACGTGCAACTTCCATTTTAACAGCCCAGCTTCCACTGATTATAATTCTCCAAAACAAAGGTTATAACGTCTTCTAAACGTAAACTAGGGGTGACGTGACCATCTTCTAAAAGCTTATAGAAATTAGGTACTTGTCAATGGTCATGTACACCCAGTGTGACCCTGACAAAAACCAATAAGTTTACTCTGAAAAATAACAAATAAAAAATGTTGATTGCATTTAAAACACGAAGTCCCATCATGACCTCGACAACAACCAATCATTTAAAAATAGAATAGAACTTAATTACGTGGTTACTAAAAGTTTTGAAACAATGTCAGGATATGGATTATCACCTGGTGTTTATAAAACAAACAGTCAAGGTCAAACTATTTTCTGAAAAAAAGTATCATCTCTACTGAATAATTTTACATAACAATATCGTGTAATGAAAAATACAGAAATTTAAAACTGACAAACAATTAAATTGAAATAAATATATATTAAATCAGATATAAATGTATCAAATGTACATACCACTATAACATCATCAAATGTATCATTTTAAGATTCTCATTAACCTACATCAAATGGATATTCCTCATTTGTATTTGGTTGTATATTCACATATCACTTTTGTCATGGTTCACATCACTCGCTGTTTATAATAAATCGAAAATCAACAGAACATTTCTTTTTAAATTTGCTGAGCAATCCAATTATTTTCTTTTAAAAAGTCTGTGATCAAGAACGTTAAGTAGAGTGATAGATGGTTGTATGTGCAAGCAATGTTACCCTCCATTCCAGCGATACTGTATGATGTAAATATATTCAGCAATTCAGTTGTTTTAAAATTGAATTGCATGGGCTCTCGATTTTCATTGTAGCCGCTCTTTCACGCATCATTTAAATGTATTACTTCAAATTTAACGTATGAGTAAAAGTTCTTTGATATTTGTTTACTGCCGAAGATGCACTTACTAACGGTACTGAATAATTGGAGTATGTTCTACTTTAAGAATGAGAAAAAAGCGGCATTTCTCAAAAGGGGCCTTTATATTGTATTTGTTCCCAATAGGGAATGTTTATTTCTACCCTAACATTGATACATCTATTTTACAAATATACTCTCTCTCTCTCTCTCTCTCTCTCTCTCTCTCTGTGTGCTCTTAAATGACCGTCTAATCTCTGATCCTAAAGAGTTCGTAACTTTGACCCGTTTAAAAGCATGCATCTTTCCACAGAAACCACACTACTCTCTAATCCATGCCTTTTACACCATTTTACACAAAGATACGATAAGGCTCTAAATGACAATGGAAAAATGGAGAGGTTAATCTAGACAATAAGCATGTGTTTTCGTGATCGAATTGTCTTTAGATCGGCCATTGATTAGGATTAATATAACCTATCAAATGCGAAATCTTACAACTGCAGGCGACCAATGCAGAGCATCTTCTATTGAATGCAGCGCGACTAAATTGATGTGGGATTATCCAACCCCATGATATATGCAATGGTTTGGTTGGTCGAATGGCATAATGCCCTGAACATTTTCAGATCACTGACATTTCAGTTTTGTCTGCGTGGGTTCGATTCTCGGCTCCACCAACATGTGTATGGCGCTATACCCACAAAACTAAAACAACCAAGACACACGTCCAAGTTAAAAATAACTGAAGAGTCTTTACGTATATATGTACATTAAAAAGTGTAATCTCTACACAGAACGTAATGTCATCATTATAGTGATATGACTAAATTATCAGGAAGAGTAACCACGTGCAATCACCGCGTGCAATCGCCGCTTAGTCTTTTCCTCGCTTTGCCAGTTTCCAAAATCAAAAGATTTTAGCGGTGTAAAAACAGCAGTGTACTTCGCCAAAGGTCAGTTCGAATCGGTAGTACAAGTAACAACTAAAATAAATGTGTTCAAAAGAACAAATTATGTCACAAACACAACGCCTACATGTTGATATATATGGCGCCAACGTTTCATAAGGGCAGTAACTTTTCGCTCGTAAATGTATGTCTTACCAGGTCTTTCACCCCTATCGTTGTACTAAATAAGTTCATAAATTTCAGGCGCTAACATTTCATTAGGCTTATTTGCATGACTGACTAGTAGACTGACAAGATGGCAGTACAATCTTATAATTATCTGCATCACATCATATATAATTCAGTCTACGAGGTACAATTTATTTTGATCTGTCATCAGGAATTTACGTCATAAATGCGAATTTACATGCATTTAACGAATATGATTTATGATTGCAATGTTACTACGGTTTCATAAACATAGTGTACGAGAACACAAAATACACGTAACTAATAACTTGCAAAGGTGCATCAACTAGTTTGAATAGATCATCATCTGATAATTCCCTATATCTGAATCCTGTTATTCGAATACGTCTGTTGATGGTTGAAATATCATCGCCTCGCCCCCACCCACTCATACATCCCCAAAAGGAAAGAAGAGAAATGCAAATGACAAAATGATCCTGACAAAACATATTTCTCTCTCACTCTGATAAGATTCCAAACATTATTAATAAGGTTTAAGCTGTCACTAAATGGATATGTGTTATATTTACATGCTTATGGCCGTAGAGTTGGTTGTTCAATGTTTTGGCTGTTAATGATCTAAACCTATTCAAACATCACTGACAGAATGATAAAAGATAAGATAATAATTATTTAATTTGAAATAATAAACTGAAATCAGTAGACTTCAAATCTTTCTTACAGCAATGAATCAAATACATTTTATTAAACTAACATCGATTTAAGATGAAAAACCTATCTGGTGTATAATTATTTAATATAAAAACCACTTACGGGAACAGCTCAGTTATAATATATGATTTATATTCGCTACATAAGCATATCCCATTGATTTAAAGATGAGGTAGCCGTCACAAAGAGGTATTCAACACAGAACAGTTAATTGTTTTTATCTTAGACATCAAAACACATATTATGAGCGACTAAACAAGCGAATCTTTTTTCTAAAAATGGCGTAAATAAAGATTTTACAATGCAATCTTTAAAAATACAGATACAAAATATGAATAGAGTTTCGTATGGATTTTACATGCAATTTATAAATTTGAATATATCGCATCTGGAATAAATTCCAATTACATAAAAAAAATACACTCATATCCAACACAATGAAAACGTGTCGGATCAGGTAGAATGATACTCTACCCCAAAAATGTTATCCACTCTCATCGTTTTGCAAAGCAATAGAAAATGCATAATCCAGAATTGGATTCATTGTTATCTAATTGGTTACTTATTCCATATAATCGATTCAATAAAAGAATCAATAAACATTTACCTATTCCCGATTAGAAATGTGCAAAATCAGATATGAACACTCTTCAGGACATTCGTAACAAATGATTTTTGAACAAGCAATTGATAAGTTGATACTAAAAATTAGTCGACCCCAATCAAATAAATAAGAGTGACCTAACGTCATTAATGTGGCAAAACGATTTACCACAATCTATTACAATCCACTATAATCTACCATAATTCAATACAGTCTGTCACAATAAACTTAGAAAACACATCAATCGGCCACAATCTTTTAGAATCAAGTGTGAAAATAGCAGTCGATCTGTATATATATATATATATATATATATATATATATATATATATATATATATATATATATATATATATACCACTACAATCTACCACAGTCTACTAAAATCAATCACTATCCACAAACAATCTTCCAAAATCTACTACTACCAATCGTGAAAGGCCACAATAGGCCATTATCAATTTGATTATATACAAATAAGTATATGATTCTCATTATAGTGATCCACACTATCCATCACACCTATCACTACAACAATCCACACAATCTATCACAATTCACTACAACAATCCAAAAAATCTACCACAATCCACTACAATTTACCACAGTCGGAAGCAAATCTAAACGTACACCAAGCTAAATGTACCCAACCGGTCAAACCGTACTCAAATCGATACATATCCATGTCAAAACGTACCCAAATTAAAGCAAGACCGAACACGACGTTCAAACATTAACTAAGTTAGTAAAAGAAACACAACAATAACATCCTATAATTTCATATTGAAATATATATATATATATATATATATATATATATATATATATATATATATATACACACACACACACACAATCTACTAGAATATAACACAAGTTGTACAATCAAACGTTAATAGAGCAAAATCGACCAGTATATATTTCATGTTTAAGAATGTATTAATTATTATTATTATTATTATTATAAAAATTGTTTCCAACCTCGCATAAATTAGCTTCATTCAAGACAATAGCAGGCATGATGCAAACGAGTTTATAAGCTTCATTCAAGAGAACAGTAGGCATGATGCAAGCAAGTTTATAAGCTTTATAAATTGTAAATAATGGAATTATTGCTATTAGATTTCTAGCAAATGACCCATTTGACCGTTACATGCATAGGATAACATAATAATATTATATCAGAACTTAATTTGGCACATCGTAAAATATTGCATAGTTGATAAATATGAATAATTACAGAATTTTTGTTTTATAAATATATTATGAGTAGTATAAAAAAAGTGGTTGCGAACACGGTGAAACCGGTTCATTCTGACAAGTTTGAAACAAGCTTATTTTGACAATTTCTCGTGTTTTTTAGTCAGGTTTTTAGTTCACTGCCAGTTTTGTATGCAAAGAAGTGTTTTTCTAGTCCCTGTGATGATACACACTAGATTGCGGTCTACTCGTTCCATAAAATTTATCGGTTTGATCTATCTTGAATGAACAAATTTCTTGCATATATTCGTGGTTTGTTTTTATGGCCGTATGCAAAGGCTGTATACTTATCAATTCAACCGACACAATTGGTTTAGTAATATTTTTTCATTATTTGCATAATATTTCTAAATATTTCTGTCTTGTATACAATCAAAAATTTCAAAACGATTAAATATTGATATATGATCAAAATGTTGTTCTTGTATATGACACCCATTATTCCGATTTTCTCTACAGAAAATGAGATTGCAGACATAATTGCATATATATATATATATATATATATATATATATATATATATATATATATATATATATATATATATATATATAAAACACCTGGTCGATTTGCTATTTTTAGGCTTGATTGTAAAACAATTTGGTCGATTGCAGCATTGTCATATTGGATTATGGTAAACTGTAGTGGATTGTAGTATATAGTAACGGATTGTGGTACGTTGTAGTGGATTGTACTAGATTGTGGAGTATTGTGGTGGATTGTGGTAAATGGTGACGCCCGTCCTAATAGGTATGACCTATAAAAAGCTTAAAAAAGGGACCGCTGATTGCGGTAAGAGATTAAAGGACGGAACTTCTTGCTTAAATTACTTGCATCTTCACCCTTCTTTGCAATTAAAACTTTCGGATTTTGTTAAAATACTTTGAACAAGGATTTCCGTTCCTGGATCGTACGTGAGAATATGTGCTACTGCAGAGTGAAATTATATATTATATATTAGGAAGAAGATTATCATACAGAAACTTCCATACCACCACCCACCCACCCCGATCATATGCATATCAACATGATAGGGATGGAACATATTTGCTTATGTGAGCAGTCGTGCCTACTAGATATAATCAAGAGCAGTTCTAGTAATTACATTCTTACATAATAAACAGTAACTCCTGATTCTAATGGCAGCAAACAAGATATATTGAAATTAACATAGGTGCAGATATACACCTGGCAGAGTGGAAAGCACTGTACGTTGATCCAACATGAGGGTGTGTGGTATATACACCTGCCTTAAGTGAACACATCCATATACAAAGCAGACCTGCTCATTAAGGACATGCATTTATCTGCAAAATTTACTTACGTAAAGAAAAAGGGTACCTAACTACAAAGGGCAAAATTAAATTTGCATCGTCCTGCAAGTGATACACAGGTTTTTCTGCCTCTTGGTATATAAACTAAGTTATTGCATAAAGCCCTGCAAAAATTTTAATTTTGATTATTACAAATATGATTCTAAAGTCAACATATTTGACACGTGTCACGTGTACAACCTTGGTAGTCAAACGGGATTTTGTGAAAGACGTTTGTGGGAAATCCAAATTCTGAGCATATTTCGGATATTAAACAAAACCGTCTGTGATAAATAACTTGACCTGGTGTTGGTATCCCACTAAAGGTTTCCCTGCCTATTATATCCACGACCCTTGTATATATAGTCCGACGGTCTACTAAGTGAGCTTCCATGGTTCCAGACAGACAGATTGAATAATATATAGATAAATATGTAGATAAAAAGATGTGTTTTATTTACTCATTATTGTGATCCAGATCCTCCTCCCCAACCGTATCCACCATACCCTCCATTACCTATTCCCTTGGGGATGCATACTGGGTATCCTGACTTTTACATTGCATATACCACATTCACTAGGGCAAAGGAAGCCAGGATGGAAATGATGACACACCGCATGATCATTGCTGAAAACACGAATAGAAAGTGACGTTTTAGAAGTGCGTAATTACAGGTTGTATATGCCAATGCATTCTATATATTTTGTGTTTCTCAGTATCTGATTATCAGTAATGCTCTTCAATTAGAGCATTATGTGCATTTCAGTCAAGTCGATTAGGAGGCATTAGATTTAATTCCTCGCCACTGAGAACGGTTTTCATAACTTCTTTTGTTCATGTATGATATATGGCACACTATGACGGCGGAAGGAGACAAAGTCACAATTGGAACATAGTCAACCATTTTTGGTGCAGCATAAATGGTGCAGTCCGCCAACTCAAAAAATATTTATAAAATGTACATGTGGCATTTCTCGTTTGATTATTTGTGTCCATGCCAGTTACATTGAACTCTGAATATGCACGCTTTGGATATACATCGTCTATCATCCAGTGTGTGTGTGTGTGTGTGTGTGTGTGTGTGTGTGTGTGTGTGTGTGTCATTGCGGCGACAGTTCAAGTAAATAAGGGCATGGACCTTCAAGATATAATATGTCACTTTTGTGTTCTTTGCTCTATATTATCATACAGTTCAGGGCCGGATCAGGTTAAGCGTATGGGGGAGGGGGGTTAAAAATTTTCAAAAGGGCCTTGACTTTCCTCGATAGGGCACCTTATCAAAAGTCTGTTTGCTGAAAGTGTGCATAATACCCATAAATGTGCTCAAGAAGAAAACGATGATCAAATTTAAAGTGACAAGGTACTATTTTTGTGTATGTACGCTTTTGTAGTGGGTGGGGGGAGGGGTCAGAACAGCCTACGCCGATCAGTCTCTGCATTTTATTTCCAGTTTAAATTATACGATTGTGGCGTAACGTTACTATATAAGCTCACTTTCATATTTCTCTGACCACCATACTGCCACAGGGCTTGTATCGTTGCTTACAATTTGTAGTGTAAGCGGTTATCTAATTAGCTTTGGGATATCACTTGACAGTAAAAGTAATCAGATATTCCAGACTGGATTAGAACTGATACGCAACAACAGATGGTTTATGTTATTCGTTCACTAGAGTTGAAGTTCTTTGGGAAAATACTTTCAGGGCAGTCTTTACTCTTCTTTCTAACTGTACTGATGTCTTGTATTTAATAACTAGTACAGAACACCTGCAGTTAGTTTTCAATAACAAATAACGTTGCATAGTAGCAGCAGAGTTAAAAATGACTTCAGTTCAATTTACAAACCCGGACAAATTTGACTTTTCGAAACCTGAAACTTAGAAAACGTTGTTTCAGCGCTTAGAACGCTTGCATCAAGGGTTTGTACTTAATGAAAAATCGAAAGAAATTAATGTAAATACCATGATTTGTTACATCAAAAGTAAGGCTGGTGACATTTTGTCTTCATTTAACCTGTTAAAGGAAGATCAAAAGAAGTCGAAACCGGTCTACAGATATATTCGTGCGATATTTCATTCCAAAAAGGAAAGTAATTTTTGAAAAGGTAAAATTTAACCAAAGAAAATATGTTGCGGGAGAAACAGGGGACAGTTTTGTTATAGCTATCTACATGGTAGCAGATGATTGTAATTTCGGGCCACTACATGATACAATTAGCAGAAACTGACTTGTAGTTGGACGGCGAGATTCAAAACTGTCGGAAAAAATTGGAGCTAGATGTAAATTTACTCGAGAATCTGCCTTTAGTCAAGCTATACAAAACGAGGCTGTTAAAAAGCAACAATCAACTATACGAACAGCTGGAAAACGAATGAATGAAATGCATGCTGTAAAATCATCTTCACTGAAATATGGGAAGCAGAAACATAAACCCCAAACAGAATAATATCAACAGATAAGGATACATGAGATGGGGAAACAAAGTTAATCATTCTCGGGACCAATGTTAGCCAAAGAAGCAGAATGTCACACAACTGTAAGAAAAGGGGGACATTGTGCAAAATGCTGTCTGTCAAAATCAGGATTTGTACAATATAATCGAGAGTAGAACCTGGATTTCTAGAGACTATTAGCACAAAGAAGGTCAGCCATGGACAAAGCGCGTGAGGCCGAACACCGCTTTACTGTAAATAAAGACTGAAACTTGAGTTGATGTGACTGTAATTCATGAGAGGGAACGCGACAATGGTTGTCGTTCTAAAACCAAACGGTACGGTAAGAATTTGCGTGAATAAACCGAATGAATCAGTAAAGAGAGAGAATCACCCACTGCCACCAGTTGAAGAATGCATTGCAAAAGTAGCTTGGTGAAAGGTTTTTCACTAAACTTTATGTACACTCAGGCTTTTGTACTCATTTTGATTTGTTATATTTTAATCGCCTTCAATTCAGATTCAGTTCCGCGACTGAAATTTGTTCAGCAGACGATGTCAGGAACTCTAGAACGACATGTGGAAACATTCTGTCACATGGACGATGTTCTTGTTTTTGGGAAAACATAGAAACAGCATGAGGAAAGACGAGTAATGGTCATAAAATCAACTCAAAAGGCCGGCGTCACTTTGAGCGCTGAAAAGTGTGAACTTTTGGAGACCATCTATTATGTTTCTTGATCATTGTCGTTGACAAAAATGGTTGCCGACCTGATCCGGAAAAAGCCAAAGCTATAACTGAAATGAAAACACCGCAAAGCGTAACAGATAGGACGATTTATCGGTATGGAAAACCAGCTTGGCAAATTTAGTCCGAATTTTGCAGAAACATCAAAACCATTACGTGAGCTTTTGAAAGGTAAAACTGGTGGACTTGGGGTCTAGATCAAGAACAAGATTTTAGAGATGTCAAGCAAGAAATGATATCTTCACCAGCACATTATGAGCTCAACAGAGAAATAGTTGTATCTGCTGATGCATCTTTATGTGGACTAGGTGCTGTTCTACGGCAGAAGCACTGTAGCACTCTGGGTATGTCAGAAACTGAGTAACGCTAATAGACAAAGAGGCTTTTGCAATCACTTGGGCATATGAACGCTTTAGTAGCTAATTAATTTGGTCATAATTCAAACTTGAAATTGACCGTAAACCATTAGTACGACTAATGAGCACAAACATCTTGGGAGATTTACCCCCATGAATTCAACGGTTTAGAATGCGTTTGATGACATTCAACTTTTGTATAGTTCGTGTTGCTGGCAAAAATCTATTAACTGCTAATGCTCTGTCCTGAACACTTTTAATTTATCTCTCTGAGAGTGACAGAGAATTTCAGGCTGAATGTAACGCATATGTTGATTCCGTAGTTAGTAATTTACCCGCATCAAATACTTAACTTGGACAAATAACGTCTGAATATAGAAATGATTGGATTTGCAATTAACTTGTACAATTATGTGAAAAGAAGTGACCTTAGAAATCCGCTATTGACAGAAAACGTCAACCATACTGGTCAGATAGAGGTGAATGTACAATTCAAATTGGTCTTTTAATGAAAGCTACACGCCTGATCGTACCAGAATTACTTCAAAAAGAAATCCTAGAGAGATTTCACGATGGTCAACAAGGCATAGTTAAACGCCGAGAACGCGCCAGAAAGTCAGTTTGGTGGAGAGGACTATGAACTCAGCTAGAACACTTGAAAAGGTCTGGTCAAAACTACGAAAAGTCAAGAGATCAAGCTGAACTAATGATACCAAATGAAATTTTAAGTTGATCTTGGCAAAGAGTCACTTCACACTTGTTTGAACTAAAAGGTCAAACATATCTCTTTGTTATAGATTTTTTTTCAGGATACATCGAAATAACAAAATTGTAAGGCACATGTTCAAAAGCAATAGTCAATCATCTAAAATAAATCTTGCGCGACACCTTATACCAGGAGTAAAACGTTTCAGATAATGACCTGCTATACACATTCACAATACTCAAAGAATCTGCGGCAAGTTACGGATTCAGGCATATTACAAGTAGTAGAAAATATCCGCAGATCTTAGGTCTCGCCGAAAGAGCTGTTAAAACAATTAAACGAATACTTAAAGAAAATGACCCTTATATAGCTCTTTTGACATATCGCGCAACACCACTAACCAATGGATACATTCTTGCCGAATTATTGATGGGAAGAAAATTACAAACTACTTTGCCAAAGCACAAAAAAAACTTAGCATGAAATGGCCGGATTTAATGAAACGGAAGAAATCGGTAAACTATCAAAGGCAAAGTCGAAAAAGAAATTATGATCGTCGACATGGCGCCCAAAATATAAAAAACATCATGTAGGGAATAAAGTATGGATTTAAGATAATTGTTCTTCAGGCAGTTTTAAATCTGAGGCATCTATACCTCGTTCATACATGGTAGTAACTGAGGAGGGAGAGAATCAGCCTAATAGGAATAATTTAACTCCGATGCCAACCTCACTATCGGATCCTCTCATAGTGACTATTTTAAACCGTGATACTTTGTCTGACTCAGACGAAAGCAGAGCAGTGCCAACCAGTCAAAACGAATATTTCACACGTTCGGGAAGATTTTCAAAACCACCCGAGAGACTGAACTTGTAAAAATGAAGCTTAGGTACTTGTTTAGAATAATTTTGGACAAGGACATATTTCTACCGACGTAGACACATTTTAATTAATCCAAAGCTTTTTGGGTACGCCGTAAGTAAGTGCTGGAGAACTATTCTAGTTTAATTCTTTCCTTACTTTCCCTATTGTCATGAAACATGGCATAATTATGCGGGAGAAAAAATCATCTTTACATGACTCGTATGTTTAGTTTTAATGGGCTCAGATGACGATAAGCAATTTACTAAAAAGAGCTTCATTATTTTAAACAAAAGCTAAATTATTACATAAATGTGAACTTACATGTAGATAGTATATGCATAATCAAATGTATTTATTTCCTTGCGTCTTGTATGATTTAACTGAGCACATGCACGTATGCAATTAAATGATTTCAATGGCTTGCAGGACATGACGTAACCAATGAACTAACTCTTGGTTAGTCATTTCTAGCTCCATTACTCAGAGGAAATAAAATAAATAAATTCCTCCCATTTACTCATTATTCTGTACATGGAACTTTTAAAGAGCCAGGAAGAGAGATTACTTGCACTGGTTTCTTATGATTATTAGTTTACGATTTCAGTAGACTTTAAAAATAATGGTTCTTTACGGAAGTATCGTTTATAGCTTAACGTCCAGTGATGACAAGATACATTGCTGCGTTGGACTCATTATTTTTCTATGGTTCTTGCAATTAGAACACATCGTAGCTTTCTCCATTTTCAGTTTGCTTCTCTGAGAGAACAAGGTCTGGAAAGTCCTGAACCTGCTAAATAGAATCAGATCACAATTAATTTTACTAGATATATTCTCCATTTGTTTCTCAGTACTGAACTTTACGTTGTGCCCAAATAATAATAAATCATATCTTATTCTAATGTACATTTAAAGATAAGCTCATATTGAAGTTCTTGTTATAGGTTATCCAGCAGTGTTTTGAGAGGCTTGACTAGAGACAAAGCCGAAATGCACACTGACAATAACACCTTACTGCTCAAATTCTAAAGAATAAACAATTGCCTTTAAATCAATAACAAGAATTCTTAAATCTAACTCCCTGTATCATCACCAAAAGAAAAGAGGCAAAACTTCTCTATACAGGCTTGGACAATATTAGTGGGTACTGAACCGGAAATAATGAATGTGATCTTATTTCGAATACTGACGAGAAACAGGTAAATTTGGAAATACTGTTTAGATTGGCATAGTTAATTATAGTTATCTTCTATATCTCGATAGAAACAAGTATTAATGGAAAATAAAGTTATTTTGCAAACAATTTAACTAAATTAAATATCGAACGTAAAACAAACCAGAGAAAGGAGCACTTTCGTATATGACATTTTAAAAAGTTACACGAGCTACTTAAAACAGTGTCTGCTTACATATTTGCCCATATTTGCTCAAATTTTACCCTGTTATCCCATTACAATTAGGACTGCGAAATTGTTAGTTTCTCATGGTCTTCTCGTCAAAATTCTGTTGTTTGTTTTCTTTCCATTATTCATTTTTCCCATCATTCTTCCTGTTATAATTTTAGCATATATTTATTTGTCACTTTTATTATAACTTTTTATAACATATATTGAGCCCTCTAAATTATTCTTTCCCTTGTATAACTTCCAGTATCTGCCTTTGGGAGATAAAAAGACAGACAACAGGAGGTCTGTGTGCTGAGAAATGGCCCAGGTGATGTCAAATGTTTATGTGCTAGACAGAGATCCTCATTTGCTTTCAATAGTCCTACCACCATCTTCAGGCTTATGTCAACATACTCACTTCCACATATTCCTATCATATAATTCATAATTAATTTCTTCATTGAATATTGTTCCTACTCCCCAGCCTGTTTCTTGAAGCATCTTTATGAGTTTTTAATGCAGCAAATTAATTCGGTCCTAATTATTCGCACGGCTTCCAGACTCTGGATTTTCTGTATCCTGTTATTATTTTTACACTGAAACTCCATTAATTTTCCTCTCAATCGTTCCACTTCCTCAATCATTTTTGACTGTTTGACACTGCTTAGTAAGGGGTGGGTATCAGGACATTTTCTGCTTACATTAATTTTAAGACATTGTTAGTATTCTGTCTGGAAGCCATTGTATGCAAAATTTAGAATTAAATTTTCTAGCGTTTCTTATTTGATGGATTCTACGGATATCACCCGTAAATGACTGCTTTTCCGGCCAAAAGGTGACTAATGGGTGTCTTCTGCTGGATATAACTTCTTTTGTTGCATCCCTGTGTTCCCTGACATTTTCCACAACCTGAGATTTTCAAATTAACAACAGTACAACAATAATTTGATGGCTGTTACGATCTATTCCACCAAGATATTTAGTGCATATGTTGCTCGCAAAATATATGCGATGCGCACGAATTACCTTGCCGCGGCCATATTGTGTGCTGACTAATGAAAACGTGACTATTCGTACATGTTTAGTGTTATAAAACATCAAAACTATTCGTCAGCAGGTTCAGCAAACCTACCCAGGGATGGAGAGCACACTGAAAACATTTAAACTTAATGTAAAGCAAATACTAGTTCAAAAGACCTGCACTATTACTATTTGTTTAACAGGGTCACTGAGTTCATCCCGCTGACACACCTGACCTTATTCAGTTAAATAGGAGGTTCTGGATGGTGAAAATAATTAATAAACAGTGTGTCACATGACTAAAGACACTCATAATCATGATCATGTTTGATCGACGTATATAAATTCTGACCCATGTTACAAGTCCTTCCGATGGTATTTTCATATAATTTACTTGTCTTTTGATTAACTCTATACGGTTCCAATACATAAACACTACCGCTTTAGCTGTTGGGATAGCTAATGTAATAAAACGATGCAGGGGATGAATAATTGTTAAAATTAGAAAGGTTAGAAAAATGACCAGTAAATATATTTGACAAAAGAGAGTTTTAAATAATTTTTCCATATGTACATCGGGGCCTTTAGTTGCCTAATTTTAATTAACAATGTGCACCCACCGTCCATAATTTCTCTACAGAAAAGAAAACGTTTGTTACATAATTATATTTATAAAGTCAACGCGGAAAAAAACAAAATTTAACATATTATAGAAATACCGAAACCATGTATTCATTTTATAATTGGAAATTATATAACAACATTGAATACATTATCTTAATACTGTTTTCATAAATCAAACCGATATTATCGGTTGTATTTCTTTATCTACACACTTTCGCTTTCATGATGATTTTAAAAAAAAAAAAACTAGCAATTAAAAACGTTTAAACGTTATACGGTTCAGATAAATAATTATTTAAACATCGCTTTCCTGCTGGTTCAAAACACTAGCCGTTAAAAACGTTAAAACTTTGAGATAAATATTATTTAAACATCGCATTCCTGATGGTTCAATACAATATATTTGTTTGTTGTTGCTGTTATCGTTAAATGAATCTTTACACCTTGATATACATTTAAATGGTGTGCGATAAGTAACACTCATAACTATTAATTGATTCCGGCAATGTGTAAAGAAATCGAATACGTTATTTCTCCTATCATCGGTGTTTTAAGTATTTTAAGTTATTTTAAGCATTTTTCTCAACAAAATCGCTGACTGTTCCAATGACTGGTTCTGTGCAAGGACATGGTTAGTTGTCTGCCGGGACAAACATATACAACGTGTAAATTAATCCAGTACTAAGCGGAAAGACGCACAGAAATCGTACTTCTAAGTATGGACGATATAGATGATTAGGTTCATCTAACACTTTGATAGACGTTTAAGTCTGTTTTAAAATATTGTTTACAGCCTTACATAGTTTCAGGCAAGGACATATATGGTACTCTGCACTGATATACACTTAGGACGTTTCAATGGGTACACTCTAAGTTCAAACAGAATATCATGTTGCTTGTGTACACGATTCTTTCTAAATGGTGACATAACTGGCTATTTGGTTCATAGCGGGGACATGACCAGAAGGCATGATTTTGGGCCGAGACGCAAATGTATGCATATAACTATATTGGATCTGAGCTAGAACATTCGATACAATCTCATTAAAAATCTGTTTCTCAGCAGTGACGTTATGGGAGTTTACGAAGAGCAGCTGTTTTAACGTTTTATTTTGTTAATGTGTCAATGCAAAGTGTAAATAGTTGGGATATGAAAGGTGACACGCTCATAGATATTTTTCTCAGCTTGATTCTGATCTAGGACATAATTGGATTTTTCAGGTAAATGTCTTGAGATATTTTGTTCTGTAGATATTATAACGGATATAATTGTCTCCGGTCAAGGACATTAACTAATGCTTTTGATTACGTTTACTTTATGTTCGGATACCCTGTAATGTAGTTTTGTTTCATGTTTATTTTTTAAGCCTCTCCCTTTGAGTTTGGATGTCCTAATCAAGGTTTTATTGTTTACTCCTCTTTCTCATTTTAGATATTCGTTAGCTTGGTACTGATAGAGGATATGGATGATTCTGTGGATATAAGATGTTTACTCACGTTTTAGTCTAATCTAAACTTTGTTTTCTGAGCAAAGACATAATTTGTTAGGAAAAAGAAATAATTGCTTCTAGGCAAGGATATACACTTATGGAGTTTTAATAGGTTCAGTCTAAGTTGAGACATTATATAATGACCTTTGGTAAAGGATTCATTCTGATTGTGGAAATAACTGGCTAGTGTCTGCACATAGATCTGGAAATGAGCGGACACAATATATATATATATATATATATATCTGTGTGTGTGTGTGTGTGTGTGTGTGTGTGTGTGTGGAGAGAGAGAGAGGGAGAGAGAAGGATAAACAGAAAAAGTACTTCTTTTAAAAACAGTTTAAATTAGTAAAGCCATAGAGGACGGAACACGTCCGTATATGAAATTAAACAATACAAGTTACATGATAGTTATTTATAAGAGCTTTGGCTTAACTATTCTCTCATACTGTACTCTAGGGTTAGATTTTACTAAGGACTGCATTTTCAGTCTTTTCTCGTTCAACTTCTTATATTTTCCATTATTCGTTTCCAAGTACCTTCGCAACAAAAGGCCTCTTTGGTTCTACAGATTCATGCTGGTATGTCATTTCCATATAGTTATGCATATATAATTTGAAATGCTCATATTGACTCGTATGAATAACTTCCGGTCTCCTCCTTCTCGAGATGAAATTACATATAACTTGATGTATGTCTGCTGTGAAGAGAAATATCGCAGGTGCTGTGCTCAACTTATGTTCTAGACATAGATCTTCGTTCCTTCAGATCTTCGTTCCTTATTCACTTTCGAGTAGTTCCACCACAACCAAGCCATTCAGTTCAATCGATAATTAGGTTGTTCTTCGTTGAATAGGGTTCCTTCTTCATAGCCTATGTTATTATATGGTATCATTACGAGTTTGTTATACGGCAATCAATTCTTTCTTAATTATTTACTCCGCTCCTAATCTCAGGATTCTCTGCTTCAGGATGTCATAATCGCACTGCACCTACGCCAACTTTCATGTTTGTCTTTCCATGTCCTCATATTTGTTTATTGATTTCTTTGCTGATTTCGGACACTGTTTAGTCATGGGTGGATCTAAGCACATTTTCTGTTTTTGTTTACTTCGGCACATCGTCAGTATATACATTGTAGGCCGTTTGATGCCAATTTAAAGTTAAATTGTCCAGCTCTCCCATGAATTATATTTTGTACGGTCAGCTTCGAAGATCTCACCCTCAAAAAAAATTGGATAATTGAAGTCTGTTGATATCTCTTCCTCTAACTTTCTGGATAGTGTTTCATCTACTTCGTCCCCATCCATGATAGCCTGTACTATTCTTTCTCCTTATGTTGCCCCTGCTGTTGCTTCCATATGCTCCTTGGCATTTTATACGA
The DNA here is from genome assembly GCA_028554795.2 of Sinohyriopsis cumingii. Taxonomy (NCBI): domain Eukaryota; kingdom Metazoa; phylum Mollusca; class Bivalvia; order Unionida; family Unionidae; genus Sinohyriopsis; species Sinohyriopsis cumingii. The sequence continues at coordinate 93,375,085 of CM068829.1, read as the reverse complement.
TCAGGCATTTCCTAATTTACAAAATTACAACTACAAGTTAAGAGCTACTATGAATCATTGCATTTAGAGATTGAATGCATACGTTGCAAGCAAAAAGTACAAGTCTTTGCATAAATTACAATGCACTGGAAAAAGTCCCTGCTGACTGATCAACATATGATTAGTTATGTATTTGTAGAGTCCTAAAGTGTCAAAAATAGGTATCTACCAGTCTATTAAACCCTGCCAAGGGAAGGATACAAGACACATCTCCACTTAGTGTGAAAGAAATATTTGTTCAAAAGACCTGCAATATTACAAATTGTTTACCACGGTTATTGAATGCATCCCGTTGACAATAAAGGACCATACTCATTTCATATAACTGTCTGGGAAAAGACTGATATGACTAATACAATAAGGAAGAGTAGTATACACTTGCAAACGTCTTTAAGTATTTTCCTTGGGTGTGTTTCAACAACAGATTCCAACTCAAGCTCGCTGCTGTTTGACTGTACCTTTTGTAACAGATGGCAAAGATCATTTTGATTCTGTTATACAGTAATTTCACATGCAACGTCCTCTTGTATTCTCTTCACAAGATAATGTATTGCATTCTTCCAAGAACAAGCGTTGTCTCATTTATAAACCAGTGGATAAAAGTGCACGTATAATAATAATAATAATAATAATGACTTTGTATAGCCCCTAATCATTCGAAGCTCTAAGCGCTTTACAACATTATACAAGATCTATATCATAAAACATATATAATGATATGATTACAAAAAAACAAACACCACGAAATTATAAAACATAATTGTTGTTGTTGTTGTTGTGATGTGGATTTTTAACGTAGCTTTAACAATTTCTACGATGTCTGCACTATATAAAACATAAAACAAGTTGAAAATATTTAAGGTTGGAAACATTATTAGGTCTTTATGTTTGTTCTTGCATTTGAAATAGGCGAGTTTTAAGAGCATTCTTGAATCGGATCACTGTGTCGTTGTGTCTAAGTTTAGTGGGCAATTCGTTCCACATTGCTGGGCCCTGCTATGCAAAAGAACGTTGTCCATATGACCCTATTTGCGCATTTTGGAATAATTAGAATACGAGTGTTAGAAGAAGAGCGTAAGTATCTTGCTGGTGTATACACATAGGTAAGGTCGGATAAGTATGTTGGATTATTGTACGTGAGTGAAACGAAGCACAGAGAACAAATGTATATTATATTCATGCACTATCAACCAAATACAGCCATCAAGCGACGTCAAGCTCACACAATCCTATGTTAACGTCTTCTGGTCACATGAAGAAGTCTATACTCCACAAGGACGATTTAAATGTATTTAAAAAACAAGGGTGGACAATATGGTGGTGAATATTGGTCTGACAGAGAATATATTCCTAAGACGATAAAGTTTAGAAATCATCTAAAATTAGTTGCAGAAAAATATATGGATAATGTGCTTGATAATATTGTAAACGAACATGGAGGTGAATAATCATAACTTTTCTAACATTCATACTGATATATTTAAAAGTGTGTGTGTGTGATAAAAAGTCAGTTTCAAATAGCTTTCCCAGATGTTCTATCGATACTGATGAACCAATGTACAGGCTTCCTGTAATATATTCCTAAGTTTTATTCAGAAGGAAATTTGCCATCTAACCTTTGTGCATATGCATAGAACATATACAACACAACCTCTACTGTGGATTGCTACAGGCGGAACAAGACAGGGCAGGACGTACCGAATTATTGTAATATATTGTGTCACGCCAACAGGAGTAAATAAAGTTTCTCCAAAATGTGTGTACCTGATTTTATTATAAACTTAAGTTTGAAATATAGAGACTTACTGGCAATATAATTTTCATATTTTTTCTTTCCTATATTTGCACATGTGAACAATATATACTTATATTTTTAAATGTGAAAAATATACCCTTATAAAAGATTTCCCATCATGCCCTGCGACGATGTACTGTATGTGTATATACAATTTTTACCTGCAACAACAAAAACGAGTACTTTGTGAGCTAGAACAAATAAATAGAAACTACCTTACCTTTAATAACCTGAAGTTATTTTCACTTGCTTCCTTGATAACAACGACAATTGAATCGGACTCGAATTGTTTACAAGATAGGGTGAAATAGTTTATAGAATGGCAAACATGTACTTTATTGCGACAGATTCGGTCAACCAGAACCTACCGCTTTCTAAGGTCACGTGTATATATATATATATATATATATATATATATATATATATATATATATATATATATATATATATATATATATGATCAGCTATGATAAAGGTGAATTGAATTCAAGAAAAGGGGAGGATAGAGTGTGTCTTGCTGAAGAATGAGTCTAAACTTGTAAATTTCGATTCTGTAGCAAGTTTAGTATATACATTTTTTATAAATATATTCCTACATTAATAGCGATGTACTGTGATACCAGAAACTATATTTGTAGTACCACACGATAAAATATATCTGGTATCAACACATGAAAACAAAATAGTCTCTATATAATCGTATTTCTAAGGAGTTTGTACGTAATCATTTAATGATATAAGAATTGTGTCTATCATCCAGTGAGATAGGGAAGGTAATGATTGAAAAGGGAAGACAACATATAATACTTGTTGAAAATATGAAAATATGTAATTGAAATATGAACAAATGGGATTTTGAAAACTTGGAACACAAAAAAGATAGACAACGTATAATGAATTTTTTTGGTATGTACATAGCTTATTTGTTATCTAGGGGGATTGGTTGATTAAAAGGTAAGGATATATATATATATATATATATATATATATATATATATATATATATATATATATATATTCGATGCAATATGATCATATACAGACATGCAGTAATATTAAAAGTTGAATTATGAAATGTCTTGCTAAATTACACTTGTGATTTTTTGCAGTAATAATCTGAAATGTTTTTAATGATTTATACTTTTCAGAGTCCCGTTGAAGACATTTATATTTTTGACATATATCACAAGCCATATCAGTACACTTAAGACTAAAAGGAAAGGAAATAAACAAAATTAACGGAGTCGAATATCTTGTTTAAGGTATGTATGCTCTTTAATCTACAAATCACATGTAGACTTTAATTTTCGTAAGTTATTTTTGTAGTTGAACTTTAATAGATATGCACGTTCCTTTAGACAATGACCGTTATCTTATCTTCCACACAGTCATGTAAAATTTACAAGACGGTGAAACCTTTAGTATATGTATTTGATTAACATTTTCGAAAGTAGAAGCTTCATTTCGTACATTTTAATGTATGGTTTGAAATTATTAGCATGTTCGATGCGCTATGATCATCCTCTCATGTTTCTTTATTAGTGTCGCTTTTGAAAGTATAATATCAATATTAGTAACAGTTAGTGCTCATAAAATAATAGGAAACATCTTTTGTTACTTATATATATATACACACACACAATCTACTAGAATATAACACAAGTTGTACAATCAAACGTTAATAGAGCAAAATCGACCAGTATATATTTCATGTTTAAGAATTTATTAATTATTATTATTATTATTATTATTATTATAAAAATTGTTTCCAACCTCGCATAAATTAGCTTCATTCAAGACAACAGCAGGCATGATGCAAACGAGTTTATAAGCTTCATTCAAGAGAACAGTAGGCCTGATGCAAACAAGTTTATAACCTTTATAAATTGTAAATAATGGAAACCGGTTCATTCTGTCAAGTTTGAAACAAGCTTATTTTGACAATTTCTCGTGTTTTTTAGTCAGGTTTTTAGTTCACTGCCAGTTTTGTATGCAAAGAAGTGTTTTTCTAGTCCCTATGATGATACACACTAGACTGCGGTCTACTCGTTCCATAAAATTTATCGGTTTGATCTATCTTGAATGAACAAATTTCTTGCATATATTCGTGGTTTGTTTTTATGGCCGTATGCAAAGGCTGTATACTTATCAATTCAACCGATACAATTGGTTTAGTAATATTTTTTCATTATTTGCATAATATTTCTAAATATTTCTGTCTTGTATACAATCAAAAATTTCAAAACGATTAAATATTGATATATGATCAAAATGTTGTTCTTGTATATGACACCCATTACTCCCATTTTCTCTACAGAAAATGAGATTGCAGACATAATTGCATATATATAGATACATATATATATATATATATATATATATATATATATATATATATATATATAACACCTGGTCGATTTGCTATTTTTAGGCTTGATTGTAAAACAATTTGGTCGATAGCAGCATTGTCATATTGGATTATGGTAAACTGTAGTGGATTGTAGTATATAGTAACGGATTGTGGTACGTTGTAGTGGATTGTACTAGATTGTGGAGTATTGTGGTGGATTGTGGTAAATGGTGACGCCCGTCCTAATAGGCATGACCTATAAAAAGCTTAAAAAAGGGACCGCTGATTGCGGTAAGAGATTAAAGGACGGAACTTCTTGCTTAAATTACTTGCATCTTCACCCTTCTTTGGCAATTAAAAGTTTCGGATTTTGTTAAAATACTTTGAACAAGGATTTCCTTTCCTGGATCGTACGTGAGAATATGTGCTACTGCAGAGTGAAATTATATATTATATATTAGGAAGAAGATTATCATACAGAAACTTCCATACCACCACCCACCCACCCCGATCATATGCATATCAACATGATAGGGATGGAACATATTTGCTTATGTGAGCAGTCGTGCATATTAGATATAATCAAGAGCAGTTCTAGTAATTACATTCTTACATAATAAACAGTAACTCCTGATTCTAATGGCAGCAAACAAGATATATTGAAATTAACATAGGTGCAGATATACACCTGGCAGAGTGGAAAGCACTGTACGTTGATCCAACATGAGGGTGTGTGGTATATACACCTGCCTTAAGTGAACACATCCATATACAAAGCAGACCTGCTCATTAAGGACATGCATTTATCTGCAAAATTTACTTACGTAAAGAAAAAGGGTACCTAACTACAAAGGGCAAAATTAAATTTGCATCGTCCTGCAAGTGATACACAGGTTTCTCTGCCTCTTGGTATATAAACTAAGTTATTGCATAAAGCCCTGCAAAAATTTTAATTTTGATTATTACAAATATGATTCTAAAGTCAACATATTTGACACGTGTCACGTGTACAACCTTGGTAGTCAAACGGGATTTTGTGAAAGACGTTTGTGGGAAATCCAAATTCTGAGCATATTTCGGATATTAAACAAAACCGTCTGTGATAAATAACTTGACCTGGTGTTGGTATCCCACTAAAGGTTTTCCTGCCTATTATATCCACGACCCTTGTATATATAGTCCGACGGTCTACTAAGTGAGCTTCCATGGCTCCAGACAGACAGATTGAATAATATATAGATAAATATGTAGATAAAAAGATGTGTTTTATTTACACATTATTGTGATCCAGATCCTCCTCCCCAACCGTGTCCACCATACCCTCCATTACCTATTCCCTTGGGGATGCATACTGGGTACCCTGACTTTTACATTGCATATACCACATTCACTAGGGCAAAGGAAGCCAGGATGGAAATGATGACACACCGCATGATCATTGCTGAAAACACGAATAGAAAGTGACGTTTTAGAAGTGCGTAATTACAGGTTGTATATGCCAATGCATTCTATATATTTTGTGTTTCTCAGTAGCTGATTATCAGTAATGCTCTTCAATTAGAGCATTATGTGCATTTCAGTCAAGTCGATTAGGAGGCATTAGATTTAATTCCTCGACACTGAGAACGGTTTTCATAACTTCTTTTGTTCATGTATGATATATGGCACACTATGACGGCGGAAGGAGACAAAGTCACAATTGGAACATAGTCAACCATTTTTAGTGCAGCATAAATGGTGCAGTCCGCCAACTCAAAACATATTTATAAAATGTACATGTGGCATTTCTCGTTTGATTATTTGTGTCCATGCCAGTTACATTGAACTCTGAATATGCACGCATTGGATATACATCGTCTATCATCCAGTGTGTGTGTGTGTGTGTGTGTTTGTGTGTCATTGCGGCGACAGTTCAAGTAAATAAGGGCATGGACCTTCAAGATATAATATGTCACTTTTGTGTTCTTTGCTCTATATTATCATGCAGTTCAGGGCCGGATCAGGTTAAGTGTATGGGGGACGGGGGTTAAAAAATTTCAAAAGGGCCTTGACTTTCCTCGATAGGGCACCTTATCAAAAGTCTGTTTGCTGAAAGTGTGCATAATACCCATAAATGTGCTCAAGAAGAAAACGATGATCAAATTTAAAGTGACAAGGTACTATTTTTGTGTATGTACGCTTTTGTAGCGGGTTGGGGGAGGGGTCAGAACAGCCTACGCCGATCAGTCTCTGCATTTTATTTCCAGTTTAAATTATACGATTGTGGCGTAACGTTACTATATAAGCTCACTTTCATATTTCTCTGACCACCATACTCCCACAGGGCTTGTATCGTTGCTTACAATTTGTAGTGTAAGCGGTTATCTAATTAGCTTTGGGATATCACTTGACAGTAAAAGTAATCAGATATTCCAGACTGGATTAGAACTGATACGCAACAACAGCTGGTTTATGTTATTCGTTCACTAGAGTTGAAGTTCTTTGGGAAAATACTTTCAGGGCAGTCTTTACTCTTCTTTCTAACTGTACTGATGTCTTGTATTTAATAACTAGTATAGAACACCTGCAGTTAGTTTTCAATAACAAATAACGTTGCATAGTAGCAGCAGAGTTAAAAATGACTTCAGTTCAATTTACAAACCCGGACAAATTTGACTTTTCGAAACCTGAAACTTAGAAAACGTTGTTTCAGCGCTTAGAACGCTTGCATCAAGGGTCTGTACTTAATGAAAAATCGAAAGAAATTAATGTAAATACCATGGTTTGTTACATCGAAAGTAAGGCTGGTGACATTTTGCCTTCATTTAACCTGTTAAAGGAAGATGAAAAGAAGTCGAAACCGGTCTACAGATATATTCGTGCGATATTTCATTCCAAAGAGGAATGTAATTTTTGAAAAGGTAAAATTTAACCAAAGAAAATATGTTGCGGGAGAAACAGGGGACAGTTTTGTTATAGCTATCTACATGGTAGCAGATGATTGTAATTTCGGGCCACTACATGATACAATTAGCAGAAATTGACTTGTAGTTGGACGGCGAGATTCAAAACTGTCGGAAAAAAATTGGAGCTAGATGTAAATTTACTCGAGAGTCTGCCGTTAGTCAAGCTATACAAAACGAGGCTGTTGAAAAGCAACAATCAACTATACGAACAGCTGGAAAACGAATGAATGAAATGCATGCTGTAAAATCATCTTCACTGAAATATGGGAAGCAGAAACATAAACCCCAAACAGAATAATATCAACAGATAAGGATACATGAGATGGGGAAACAAAGTTAATCATTCTCGGGACCAATGTTAGCCAAAGAAGCAGAATGTCACACAACTGTAAGAAAAGGGGGACATTGTGCAAAATGCTGTCTGTCAAAATCAGGATTTGTACAATATAATCGAGAGTTGAACCTGGATTTCTAGAGACTATTAGCACAAAGAAGGTCAGCCATGGACAAAGCGCGTGAGGCCGAACATCGCTTTACTGTAAATAAAGACTGAAACTTGAGTTGATGTGACTGTAATTCATGAGAGGGAACGCGACAATGGTTGTCGTTCTAAAACCAAACGGTACGGTAAGAATTTGCGTGAGTAAACCGAATGAATCAGTAAAGAGAGAGAATCACCCACTACCACCAGTTGAAGAATGCATTGCAAAAGTAGCTTGGTGAAAGGTTTTTCACTAAACTTTATGTGCACTCAGGCTTTTGTACTCATTTTGATTTGTTATATTTTAATCGCCTTCAATTCAGATTCAGTTCCGCGACTGAAATTTGTTCAGCAGACGATGTCAGGAACTCTAGAACGACATGTGGAAACATTCTGTCACATGGACGATGTTCTTATTTTTGGGAAAACATAGAAACAGCATGAGGAAAGACGAGTAATGGTCATAAAATCAACTCAAAAGGCCGGCGTCACTTTGTGCGCTGAAAAGTGTGAACTTTTGGAGACCATCTATTATGTTTCTTGATCATTGTCGTTGACAAAAATGGTTGCCGACCTGATCCGGAAAAAGCCAAAGCTATAACTGAAATGAAAACACCGCAAAGCGTAACAGATAGGACGATTTATCGGTATGGAAAACCAGCTTGGCAAATTTAGTCCGAATTTTGCAGAAACATCAAAACCATTACGTGAGCTTTTGAAAGGTAAAACTGGTGGACTTGGGGTCTAGATCAAGAACAAGATTTTAGAGATGTCAAGCAAGAAATGATATCTTCACCAGCACATTATGAGCTCAACAGAGAAATAGTTGTATCTGCTGATGCATCTTCATGTGGACTAGGTGCTGTTCTACGGCAGAAGCACTGTAGCACTCTGGGTATGTCAGAAACTGAGTAACGCTAATAGACAAAGAGGCTTTTGCAATCACTTGGGCATATGAACGCTTTAGTAGCTAATTAATTTGGTCATAATTCAAACTTGAAATTGACCGTAAACCATTAGTACGACTAATGAGCACAACATCTTGGGAGATTTAAATCTTGCGCGACACCTTATACCAGGAGTAAAACGTTTCAGATAATGACCTGCTATACACATTCACAATACTCAAAGAATCTGCGGCAAGTTACGGATTCAGGCATATTACAAGTAGTAGAAAATATCCGCAGATCTTAGGTCTCGCCGAAAGAGCTGTTAAAACAATTAAACGAATACTTAAAGAAAATGACCCTTATATAGCTCTTTTGACATATCGCGCAACACCACTAACCAATGGATACATTCTTGCCGAATTATTGATGGGAAGAAAATTACAAACTACTTTGCCAAAGCACAAAAAAAACTTAGCATGAAATGGCCGGATTTAATGAAACGGAAGAAATCGGTAAACTATCAAAGGCAAAGTCGAAAAAGAAATTATGATCGTCGACATGGCGCCCAAAATATAAAAAACATCATGTAGGGAATAAAGTATGGATTTAAGATAATTGTTCTTCAGGCAGTTTTAAATCTGAGGCATCTATACCTCGTTCATACATGGTAGTAACTGAGGAGGGAGAGAATCAGCCTAATAGGAATAATTTAACTCCGATGCCAACCTCACTATCGGATCCTCTCATAGTGACTATTTTAAACCGTGATACTTTGTCTGACTCAGACGAAAGCAGAGCAGTGCCAACCAGTCAAAACGAATATTTCACACGTTCGGGAAGATTTTCAAAACCACCCGAGAGACTGAACTTGTAAAAATTAAGCTTAGGTACTTGTTTAGAATAATTTTGGACAAGGACATATTTCTACCGACGTAGACACATTTTAATTAATCCAAAGCTTTTTGGGTACGCCGTAAGTAAGTGCTGGAGAACTATTCTAGTTTAATTCTTTCCTTACTTTCCCTATTGTCATGAAACATGGCATAATTATGCGGGAGAAAAAATCATCTTTACATGACTCGTATGTTTAGTTTTAATGGGCTCAGATGACGATAAGCAATTTACTAAAAAGAGCTTCATTATTTTAAACAAAGGCTAAATTATTACATAAATGTGAACTTACATGTAGATAGTATATGCATAATCAAATGTATTTATTTCCTTGCGTCTTGTATGATTTAACTGAGCACATGCACGTATGCAATTAAATGATTTCAATGGCTTGCAGGACATGACGTAACCAATGAACTAACTCTTGGTTAGTCATTTCTAGCTCCATTACTCAGAGGAAATAAAATAAATAAATTCCTCCCATTTACTCATTATTCTGTACATGGAACTTTTAAAGAGCCAGGAAGAGAGATTACTTGCACTGGTTTCTTATGATTATTAGTTTACGATTTCAGTAGACTTTAAAAATAATGGTTCTTTACGGAAGTATCGTTTATAGCTTAACGTCCAGTGATGACAAGATACATTGCTGCGTTGGACTCATTATTTTTTTATGGTTCTTGCAATTAGAACACGTCGTAGCTTTCTCCATTTTCAGTTTGCTTCTCTGAGAGAACAAGGTCTGGAAAGTCCTGAACCTGCTAAATAGAATCAGATCACAATTAATTTTACTAGATATATTCTCCATTTGTTTCTCAGTACTGAACTTTACGTTGTGCCCAAATAATAATAAATCATATCTTATTCTAATGTACATTTAAAGATAAGCTCATATTGAAGTTCTTGTTATAGGTTATCCAGCAGTGTTTTGAGAGGCTTGACTAGAAACAAAGCCGAAATGCACACTGACAACCACACCTTACTGCTCAAATTCTAAAGAATAAACAATTGCCTTTAAATCAATAACAAGAATTCTTAAATCTAACTCCCTGTATCATCACCAAAAGAAAAGAGGCAAAACTTCTCTATACAGGCTTGGACAATATTAGTGGGTACTGAACCGGAAATAATGAATGTGATCTTATTTCGAATACTGACGAGAAACAGGTAAATTTGGAAATACTGTTTAGATTGGCATAGTTAATTATAGTTATCTTCTATATCTCGATAGAAACAAGTATTAATGGAAAATAAAGTTATTTTGCAAACAATTTAACTAAATTAAATATCGAACGTAAAACAAACCAGAGAAAGGAGCACTTTCGTATATGACATTTTAAAAAGTTACACGAGCTACTTAAAACAGTGTCTGCTTACATATTTGCCCATATTTGCTCAAATTTTACCCTGTTATCCCATTACAATTAGGACTGCGAAATTGTTAGTTTCTCATGGTCTTCTCGTCAAAATTCTGTTGTTTGTTTTCTTTCCATTATTCATTTTTCCCATCATTCTTCCTGTTATAATTTTAGCATATATTTATTTGTCACTTTTATTATAACTTTTTATAACATATATTGAGCCCTCTAATTATTCTTTCCCTTGTATAACTTCCAGTATCTGCCTTTGGGAGATAAAAAGACAGACAACAGGAGGTCTGTGTGCTGAGAAATGGCCCAGGTGATGTCAAATGTTTATGTGCTAGACAGAGATCCTCATTTGCTTTCAATAGTCCTACCACCATCTTCAGGCTTATGTCAACATACTCACTTCCACATATTCCTATCATATAATTCATAATTAATTTCTTCATTGAATATTGTTCCTACTCCCCAGCCTGTTTCTTGAAGCATCTTTATGAGTTTTTAATGCAGCAAATTAATTCGGTCCTAATTATTCGCACGGCTTCCAGACTCTGGATTTTCTGTATCCTGTTATTATTTTTACACTGAAACTCCATTAATTTTCCTCTCAATCGTTCCACTTCCTCAATCATTTTTGACTGTTTGACACTGCTTAGTAAGGGGTGGGTATCAGGACATTTTCTGCTTACATTAATTTTAAGACATTGTTAGTATTCTGTCTGGAAGCCATTGTATGCAAAATTTAGAATTAAATTTTCTAGCGTTTCTTATTTGATGGATTCTACGGATATCACCCGTAAATGACTGCTTTTCCGGCCAAAAGGTGACTAATGGGTGTCTTCTGCTGGATATAACTTCTTTTGTTGCATCCCTGTGTTCCCTGACATTTTCCACAACCTGAGATTTTCAAATTAACAACAGTACAACAATAATTTGATGGCTGTTACGATCTATTCCACCAAGATATTTAGTGCATATGTTGCTCGCAAAATATATGCGATGCGCACGAATTACCTTGCCGCGGCCATATTGTGTGCTGACTAATGAAAACGTGACTATTCGTACATGTTTAGTGTTATAAAACATCAAAACTATTCGTCAGCAGGTTCAGCAAACCTACCCAGGGATGGAGAGCACACTGAAAACATTTAAACTTAATGTAAAGCAAATACTAGTTCAAAAGACCTGCACTATTACTATTTGTTTAACAGGGTCACTGAGTTCATCCCGCTGACACACCTGACCTTATTCAGTTAAATAGGAGGTTCTGGATGGTGAAAATAATTAATAAACAGTGTGTCACATGACTAAAGACACTCATAATCATGATCATGTTTGATCGACGTATATAAATTCTGACCCATGTTACAAGTCCTTCCGATGGTATTTTCATATAATTTACTTGTCTTTTGATTAACTCTATACGGTTCCAATACATAAACACTACCGCTTTAGCTGTTGGGATAGCTAATGTAATAAAACGATGCAGGGGATGAATAATTGTTAAAATTAGAAAGGTTAGAAAAATGACCAGTAAATATATTTGACAAAAGAGAGTTTTAAATAATTTTTCCATATGTACATCGGGGCCTTTAGTTGCCTAATTTTAATTAACAATGTGCACCCACCGTCCATAATTTCTCTACAGAAAAGAAAACGTTTGTTACATAATTATATTTATAAAGTCAACGCGGAAAAAAACAAAATTTAACATATTATAGAAATACCGAAACCATGTATTCATTTTATAATTGGAAATTATATAACAACATTGAATACATTATCTTAATACTGTTTTCATAAATCAAACCGATATTATCGGTTGTATTTCTTTATCTACACACTTTCGCTTTCATGATGATTTTAAAAAAAAAAAAACTAGCAATTAAAAACGTTTAAACGTTATACGGTTCAGATAAATAATTATTTAAACATCGCTTTCCTGCTGGTTCAAAACACTAGCCGTTAAAAACGTTAAAACTTTGAGATAAATATTATTTAAACATCGCATTCCTGATGGTTCAATACAATATATTTGTTTGTTGTTGCTGTTATCGTTAAATGAATCTTTACACCTTGATATACATTTAAATGGTGTGCGATAAGTAACACTCATAACTATTAATTGATTCCGGCAATGTGTAAAGAAATCGAATACGTTATTTCTCCTATCATCGGTGTTTTAAGTATTTTAAGTTATTTTAAGCATTTTTCTCAACAAAATCGCTGACTGTTCCAATGACTGGTTCTGTGCAAGGACATGGTTAGTTGTCTGCCGGGACAAACATATACAACGTGTAAATTAATCCAGTACTAAGCGGAAAGACGCACAGAAATCGTACTTCTAAGTATGGACGATATAGATGATTAGGTTCATCTAACACTTTGATAGACGTTTAAGTCTGTTTTAAAATATTGTTTACAGCCTTACATAGTTTCAGGCAAGGACATATATGGTACTCTGCACTGATATACACTTAGGACGTTTCAATGGGTACACTCTAAGTTCAAACAGAATATCATGTTGCTTGTGTACACGATTCTTTCTAAATGGTGACATAACTGGCTATTTGGTTCATAGCGGGGACATGACCAGAAGGCATGATTTTGGGCCGAGACGCAAATGTATGCATATAACTATATTGGATCTGAGCTAGAACATTCGATACAATCTCATTAAAAATCTGTTTCTCAGCAGTGACGTTATGGGAGTTTACGAAGAGCAGCTGTTTTAACGTTTTATTTTGTTAATGTGTCAATGCAAAGTGTAAATAGTTGGGATATGAAAGGTGACACGCTCATAGATATTTTTCTCAGCTTGATTCTGATCTAGGACATAATTGGATTTTTCAGGTAAATGTCTTGAGATATTTTGTTCTGTAGATATTATAACGGATATAATTGTCTCCGGTCAAGGACATTAACTAATGCTTTTGATTACGTTTACTTTATGTTCGGATACCCTGTAATGTAGTTTTGTTTCATGTTTATTTTTTAAGCCTCTCCCTTTGAGTTTGGATGTCCTAATCAAGGTTTTATTGTTTACTCCTCTTTCTCATTTTAGATATTCGTTAGCTTGGTACTGATAGAGGATATGGATGATTCTGTGGATATAAGATGTTTACTCACGTTTTAGTCTAATCTAAACTTTGTTTTCTGAGCAAAGACATAATTTGTTAGGAAAAAGAAATAATTGCTTCTAGGCAAGGATATACACTTATGGAGTTTTAATAGGTTCAGTCTAAGTTGAGACATTATATAATGACCTTTGGTAAAGGATTCATTCTGATTGTGGAAATAACTGGCTAGTGTCTGCACATAGATCTGGAAATGAGCGGACACAATATATATATATATATATATATATATATATATCTCTGTGTGTGTGTGTGTGTGTGTGTGTGTGTGTGGAGAGAGAGAGAGGGAGAGAGAAGGATAAACAGAAAAAGTACTTCTTTTAAAAACAGTTTAAATTAGTAAAGCCATAGAGGACGGAACACGTCCGTATATGAAATTAAACAATACAAGTTACATGATAGTTATTTATAAGAGCTTTGGCTTAACTATTCTCTCATACTGTACTCTAGGGTTAGATTTTACTAAGGACTGCATTTTCAGTCTTTTCTCGTTCAACTTCTTATATTTTCCATTATTCGTTTCCAAGTACCTTCGCAACAAAAGGCCTCTTTGGTTCTACAGATTCATGCTGGTATGTCATTTCCATATAGTTATGCATATATAATTTGAAATGCTCATATTGACTCGTATGAATAACTTCCGGTCTCCTCCTTCTCGAGATGAAATTACATATAACTTGATGTATGTCTGCTGTGAAGAGAAATATCGCAGGTGCTGTGCTCAACTTATGTTCTAGACATAGATCTTCGTTCCTTCAGATCTTCGTTCCTTATTCACTTTCGAGTAGTTCCACCACAACCAAGCCATTCAGTTCAATCGATAATTAGGTTGTTCTTCGTTGAATAGGGTTCCTTCTTCATAGCCTATGTTATTATATGGTATCATTACGAGTTTGTTATACGGCAATCAATTCTTTCTTAATTATTTACTCCGCTCCTAATCTCAGGATTCTCTGCTTCAGGATGTCATAATCGCACTGCACCTACGCCAACTTTCATGTTTGTCTTTCCATGTCCTCATATTTGTTTATTGATTTCTTTGCTGATTTCGGACACTGTTTAGTCATGGGTGGATCTAAGCACATTTTCTGTTTTTGTTTACTTCGGCACATCGTCAGTATATACATTGTAGGCCGTTTGATGCCAATTTAAAGTTAAATTGTCCAGCTCTCCCATGAATTATATTTTGTACGGTCAGCTTCGAAGATCTCACCCTCAAAAAAAATTGGATAATTGAAGTCTGTTGATATCTCTTCCTCTAACTTTCTGGATAGTGTTTCATCTACTTCGTCCCCATCCATGATAGCCTGTACTATTCTTTCTCCTTATGTTGCCCCTGCTGTTGCTTCCATATGCTCCTTGGCATTTTATACGATCAGGCATTTCCTAATTTACAAAATTACAACTACAAGTTAAGAGCTACTATGAATCATTGCATTTAGAGATTGAATGCATACGTTGCAAGCAAAAAGTACAAGTCTTTGCATAAATTACAATGCACTGGAAAAAGTCCCTGCTGACTGATCAACATATGATTAGTTATGTATTTGTAGAGTCCTAAAGTGTCAAAAATAGGTATCTACCAGTCTATTAAACCCTGCCAAGGGAAGGATACAAGACACATCTCCACTTAGTGTGAAAGAAATATTTGTTCAAAAGACCTGCAATATTACAAATTGTTTACCACGGTTATTGAATGCATCCCGTTGACAATAAAGGACCATACTCATTTCATATAACTGTCTGGGAAAAGACTGATATGACTAATACAATAAGGAAGAGTAGTATACACTTGCAAACGTCTTTAAGTATTTTCCTTGGGTGTGTTTCAACAACAGATTCCAACTCAAGCTCGCTGCTGTTTGACTGTACCTTTTGTAACAGATGGCAAAGATCATTTTGATTCTGTTATACAGTAATTTCACATGCAA
Source organism: Sinohyriopsis cumingii (assembly GCA_028554795.2). Taxonomy (NCBI): domain Eukaryota; kingdom Metazoa; phylum Mollusca; class Bivalvia; order Unionida; family Unionidae; genus Sinohyriopsis; species Sinohyriopsis cumingii. Next base: position 93,359,262 of record CM068829.1, on the reverse strand, counting down.
CGTCCTCTTGTATTCTCTTCACAAGATAATGTATTGCATTCTTCCAAGAACAAGCGTTGTCTCATTTATAAACCAGTGGATAAAAGTGCACGTATAATAATAATAATAATAATAATGACTTTGTATAGCCCCTAATCATTCGAAGCTCTAAGCGCTTTACAACATTATACAAGATCTATATCATAAAACATATATAATGATATGATTACAAAAAAACAAACACCACGAAATTATAAAACATAATTGTTGTTGTTGTTGTTGTGATGTGGATTTTTAACGAAACTTTAACAATTTCTACGATGTCTGCACTATATAAAACATAAAACAAGTTGAAAATATTTAAGGTTGGAAACATTATTAGGTCTTTATGTTTGTTCTTGCATTTGAAATAGGCGAGTTTTAAGAGCATTCTTGAATCGGATCACTGTGTCGTTGTGTCTAAGTTTAGTGGGCAATTCGTTCCACATTGCTGGGCCCTGCTATGCAAAAGAACGTTGTCCATATGACCCTATTTGCGCATTTTGGAATAATTAGAATACGAGTGTTAGAAGAAGAGCGTAAGTATCTTGCTGGTGTATACACATAGGTAAGGTCGGATAAGTATGTTGGATTATTGTACGTGAGTGAAACGAAGCACAGAGAACAAATGTATATTATATTCATGCACTATCAACCAAATACAGCCATCAAGCGACGTCAAGCTCACACAATCCTATGTTAACGTCTTCTGGTCACATGAAGAAGTCTATACTCCACAAGGACGATTTAAATGTATTTAAAAAACAAGGGTGGACAATATGGTGGTGAATATTGGTCTGACAGAGAATATATTCCTAAGACGATAAAGTTTAGAAATCATCTAAAATTAGTTGCAGAAAAATATATGGATAATGTGCTTGATAATATTGTAAACGAACATGGAGGTGAATAATCATAACTTTTCTAACATTCATACTGATATATTTAAAAGTGTGTGTGTGTGATAAAAAGTCAGTTTCAAATAGCTTTCCCAGATGTTCTATCGATACTGATGAACCAATGTACAGGCTTCCTGTAATATATTCCTAAGTTTTATTCAGAAGGAAATTTGCCATCTAACCTTTGTGCATATGCATAGAACATATACAACACAACCTCTACTGTGGATTGCTACAGGCGGAACAAGACAGGGCAGGACGTACCGAATTATTGTAATATATTGTGTCACGCCAACAGGAGTAAATAAAGTTTCTCCAAAATGTGTGTACCTGATTTTATTATAAACTTAAGTTTGAAATATAGAGACTTACTGGCAATATAATTTTCATATTTTTTCTTTCCTATATTTGCACATGTGAACAATATATACTTATATTTTTAAATGTGAAAAATATACCCTTATAAAAGATTTCCCATCATGCCCTGCGACGATGTACTGTATGTGTATATACAATTTTTACCTGCAACAACAAAAACGAGTACTTTGTGAGCTAGAACAAATAAATAGAAACTACCTTACCTTTAATAACCTGAAGTTATTTTCACTTGCTTCCTTGATAACAACGACAATTGAATCGGACTCGAATTGTTTACAAGATAGGGTGAAATAGTTTATAGAATGGCAAACATGTACTTTATTGCGACAGATTCGGTCAACCAGAACCTACCGCTTTCTAAGGTCACGTGTATATATATATATATATATATATATATATATATATATATATATATATATATATATATATATATATATATATATATATATATATATATATATATGATCAGCTATGATAAAGGTGAATTGAATTCAAGAAAAGGGGAGGATAGAGTGTGTCTTGCTGAAGAATGAGTCTAAACTTGTAAATTTCGATTCTGTAGCAAGTTTAGTATATACATTTTTTATAAATATATTCCTACATTAATAGCGATGTACTGTGATACCAGAAACTATATTTGTAGTACCACACGATAAAATATATCTGGTATCAACACATGAAAACAAAATAGTCTCTATATAATCGTATTTCTAAGGAATTTGTACGTAATCATTTAATGATATAAGAATTGTGTCTATCATCCAGTGAGATAGGGAAGGTAATGATTGAAAAGGGAAGACAACATATAATACTTGTTGAAAATATGAAAATATGTAATTGAAATATGAACAAATGGGATTTTGAAAACTTGGAACACAAAAAAGATAGACAACGTATAATGAATTTTTTTGGTATGTACATAGCTTATTTGTTATCTAGGGGGATTGGTTGATTAAAAGGTAAGGATATATATATATATATATATATATATATATATATATATATATATATATATATATATATATATATATATATATATATATATATATATATATATATATATATATATATATATATATATATATATATTCGATGCAATATGATCATATACAGACATGCAGTAATATTAAAAGTTGAATTATGAAATGTCTTGCTAAATTACACTTGTGATTTTTTGCAGTAATAATCTGAAATGTTTTTAATGATTTATACTTTTCAGAGTCCCGTTGAAGACATTTATATTTTTGACATATATCACAAGCCATATCAGTACACTTAAGACTAAAAGGAAAGGAAATAAACAAAATTAACGGAGTCGAATATCTTGTTTAAGGTATGTATGCTCTTTAATCTACAAATCACATGTAGACTTTAATTTTCGTAAGTTATTTTTGTAGCTGAACTTTAATAGATATGCACGTTCCTTTAGACAATGACCGTTATCTTATCTTCCACACAGTCATGTAAAATTTACAAGACGGTGAAACCTTTAGTATATGTATTTGATTAACATTTTCGAAAGTAGAAGCTTCATTTCGTACATTTTAATGTATGGTTTGAAATTATTAGCATGTTCGATGCGCTATGATCATCCTCTCATGTTTCTTTATTAGTGTCGCTTTTGAAAGTATAATATCAATATTAGTAACAGTTAGTGCTCATAAAATAATAGGAAACATCTTTTGTTACTTATATATATATACACACACACAATCTACTAGAATATAACACAAGTTGTACAATCAAACGTTAATAGAGCAAAATCGACCAGTATATATTTCATGTTTAAGAATTTATTAATTATTATTATTATTATTATTATTATTATAAAAATTGTTTCCAACCTCGCATAAATTAGCTTCATTCAAGACAACAGCAGGCATGATGCAAACGAGTTTATAAGCTTCATTCAAGAGAACAGTAGGCCTGATGCAAACAAGTTTATAACCTTTATAAATTGTAAATAATGGAAACCGGTTCAACCTGTCAAGTTTGAAACAAGCTTATTTTGACAATTTCTCGTGTTTTTTAGTCAGGTTTTTAGTTCACTGCCAGTTTTGTATGCAAAGAAGTGTTTTTCTAGTCCCTATGATGATACACACTAGACTGCGGTCTACTCGTTCCATAAAATTTATCGGTTTGATCTATCTTGAATGAACAAATTTCTTGCATATATTCGTGGTTTGTTTTTATGGCCGTATGCAAAGGCTGTATACTTATCAATTCAACCGATACAATTGGTTTAGTAATATTTTTTCATTATTTGCATAATATTTCTAAATATTTCTGTCTTGTATACAATCAAAAATTTCAAAACGATTAAATATTGATATATGATCAAAATGTTGTTCTTGTATATGACACCCATTACTCCCATTTTCTCTACAGAAAATGAGATTGCAGACATAATTGCATATATATATATACATATATATATATATATATATATATATATATATATATATATATATATATATATATATATATATATATATATATATATATATATAACACCTGGTCGATTTGCTATTTTTAGGCTTGATTGTAAAACAATTTGGTCGATAGCAGCATTGTCATATTGGATTATGGTAAACTGTAGTGGATTGTAGTATATAGTAACGGATTGTGGTACGTTGTAGTGGATTGTACTAGATTGTGGAGTATTGTGGTGGATTGTGGTAAATGGTGACGCCCGTCCTAATAGGTATGACCTATAAAAAGCTTAAGAAAGGGACCGCTGATTGCGGTAAGAGATTAAAGGACGGAACTTCTTGCTTAAATTACTTGCATCTTCACCCTTCTTTGGCAATTAAAAGTTTCGGATTTTGTTAAAATACTTTGAACAAGGATTTCCTTTCCTGGATCGTACGTGAGAATATGTGCTACTGCAGAGTGAAATTATATATTATATATTAGGAAGAAGATTATCATACAGAAACTTCCATACCACCACCCACCCACCCCGATCATATGCATATCAACATGATAGGGATGGAACATATTTGCTTATGTGAGCAGTCGTGCATATTAGATATAATCAAGAGCAGTTCTAGTAATTACATTCTTACATAATAAACAGTAACTCCTGATTCTAATGGCAGCAAACAAGATATATTGAAATTAACATAGGTGCAGATATACACCTGGCAGAGTGGAAAGCACTGTACGTTGATCCAACATGAGGGTGTGTGGTATATACACCTGCCTTAAGTGAACACATCCATATACAAAGCAGACCTGCTCATTAAGGACATGCATTTATCTGCAAAATTTACTTACGTAAAGAAAAAGGGTACCTAACTACAAAGGGCAAAATTAAATTTGCATCGTCCTGCAAGTGATACACAGGTTTCTCTGCCTCTTGGTATATAAACTAAGTTATTGCATAAAGCCCTGCAAAAATTTTAATTTTGATTATTACAAATATGATTCTAAAGTCAACATATTTGACACGTGTCACGTGTACAACCTTGGTAGTCAAACGGGATTTTGTGAAAGACGTTTGTGGGAAATCCAAATTCTGAGCATATTTCGGATATTAAACAAAACCGTCTGTGATAAATAACTTGACCTGGTGTTGGTATCCCACTAAAGGTTTTCCTGCCTATTATATCCACGACCCTTGTATATATAGTCCGACGGTCTACTAAGTGAGCTTCCATGGCTCCAGACAGACAGATTGAATAATATATAGATAAATATGTAGATAAAAAGATGTGTTTTATTTACACATTATTGTGATCCAGATCCTCCTCCCCAACCGTGTCCACCATACCCTCCATTACCTATTCCCTTGGGGATGCATACTGGGTACCCTGACTTTTACATTGCATATACCACATTCACTAGGGCAAAGGAAGCCAGGATGGAAATGATGACACACCGCATGATCATTGCTGAAAACACGAATAGAAAGTGACGTTTTAGAAGTGCGTAATTACAGGTTGTATATGCCAATGCATTCTATATATTTTGTGTTTCTCAGTAGCTGATTATCAGTAATGCTCTTCAATTAGAGCATTATGTGCATTTCAGTCAAGTCGATTAGGAGGCATTAGATTTAATTCCTCGACACTGAGAACGGTTTTCATAACTTCTTTTGTTCATGTATGATATATGGCACACTATGACGGCGGAAGGAGACAAAGTCACAATTGGAACATAGTCAACCATTTTTGGTGCAGCATAAATGGTGCAGTCCGCCAACTCAAAAAATATTTATAAAATGTACATGTGGCATTTCTCGTTTGATTATTTGTGTCCATGCCAGTTACATTGAACTCTGAATATGCACGCATTGGATATACATCGTCTATCATCCAGTGTGTGTGTGTGTGTGTGTGTGTGTGTGTGTGTTTGTGTGTCATTGCGGCGACAGTTCAAGTAAATAAGGGCATGGACCTTCAAGATATAATATGTCACTTTTGTGTTCTTTGCTCTATATTATCATGCAGTTCAGGGCCGGATCAGGTTAAGTGTATGGGGGACGGGGGTTAAAAAATTTCAAAAGGGCCTTGACTTTCCTCGATAGGGCACCTTATCAAAAGTCTGTTTGCTGAAAGTGTGCATAATACCCATAAATGTGCTCAAGAAGAAAACGATGATCAAATTTAAAGTGACAAGGTACTATTTTTGTGTATGTACGCTTTTGTAGCGGGTGGGGGGAGGGGTCAGAACAGCCTACGCCGATCAGTCTCTGCATTTTATTTCCAGTTTAAATTATACGATTGTGGCGTAACGTTACTATATAAGCTCACTTTCATATTTCTCTGACCACCATACTCCCACAGGGCTTGTATCGTTGCTTACAATTTGTAGTGTAAGCGGTTATCTAATTAGCTTTGGGATATCACTTGACAGTAAAAGTAATCAGATATTCCAGACTGGATTAGAACTGATACGCAACAACAGCTGGTTTATGTTATTCGTTCACTAGAGTTGAAGTTCTTTGGGAAAATACTTTCAGGGCAGTCTTTACTCTTCTTTCTAACTGTACTGATGTCTTGTATTTAATAACTAGTATAGAACACCTGCAGTTAGTTTTCAATAACAAATAACGTTGCATAGTAGCAGCAGAGTTAAAAATGACTTCAGTTCAATTTACAAACCCGGACAAATTTGACTTTTCGAAACCTGAAACTTAGAAAACGTTGTTTCAGCGCTTAGAACGCTTGCATCAAGGGTCTGTACTTAATGAAAAATCGAAAGAAATTAATGTAAATACCATGGTTTGTTACATCGAAAGTAAGGCTGGTGACATTTTGCCTTCATTTAACCTGTTAAAGGAAGATGAAAAGAAGTCGAAACCGGTCTACAGATATATTCGTGCGATATTTCATTCCAAAGAGGAATGTAATTTTTGAAAAGGTAAAATTTAACCAAAGAAAATATGTTGCGGGAGAAACAGGGGACAGTTTTGTTATAGCTATCTACATGGTAGCAGATGATTGTAATTTCGGGCCACTACATGATACAATTAGCAGAAATTGACTTGTAGTTGGACGGCGAGATTCAAAACTGTCGGAAAAAAATTGGAGCTAGATGTAAATTTACTCGAGAGTCTGCCGTTAGTCAAGCTATACAAAACGAGGCTGTTGAAAAGCAACAATCAACTATACGAACAGCTGGAAAACGAATGAATGAAATGCATGCTGTAAAATCATCTTCACTGAAATATGGGAAGCAGAAACATAAACCCCAAACAGAATAATATCAACAGATAAGGATACATGAGATGGGGAAACAAAGTTAATCATTCTCGGGACCAATGTTAGCCAAAGAAGCAGAATGTCACACAACTGTAAGAAAAGGGGGACATTGTGCAAAATGCTGTCTGTCAAAATCAGGATTTGTACAATATAATCGAGAGTTGAACCTGGATTTCTAGAGACTATTAGCACAAAGAAGGTCAGCCATGGACAAAGCGCGTGAGGCCGAACATCGCTTTACTGTAAATAAAGACTGAAACTTGAGTTGATGTGACTGTAATTCATGAGAGGGAACGCGACAATGGTTGTCGTTCTAAAACCAAACGGTACGGTAAGAATTTGCGTGAATAAACCGAATGAATCAGTAAAGAGAGAGAATCACCCACTACCACCAGTTGAAGAATGCATTGCAAAAGTAGCTTGGTGAAAGGTTTTTCACTAAACTTTATGTACACTCAGGCTTTTGTACTCATTTTGATTTGTTATATTTTAATCGCCTTCAATTCAGATTCAGTTCCGCGACTGAAATTTGTTCAGCAGACGATGTCAGGAACTCTAGAACGACATGTGGAAACATTCTGTCACATGGACGATGTTCTTATTTTTGGGAAAACATAGAAACAGCATGAGGAAAGACGAGTAATGGTCATAAAATCAACTCAAAAGGCCGGCGTCACTTTGTGCGCTGAAAAGTGTGAACTTTTGGAGACCATCTATTATGTTTCTTGATCATTGTCGTTGACAAAAATGGTTGCCGACCTGATCCGGAAAAAGCCAAAGCTATAACTGAAATGAAAACACCGCAAAGCGTAACAGATAGGACGATTTATCGGTATGGAAAACCAGCTTGGCAAATTTAGTCCGAATTTTGCAGAAACATCAAAACCATTACGTGAGCTTTTGAAAGGTAAAACTGGTGGACTTGGGGTCTAGATCAAGAACAAGATTTTAGAGATGTCAAGCAAGAAATGATATCTTCACCAGCACATTATGAGCTCAACAGAGAAATAGTTGTATCTGCTGATGCATCTTCATGTGGACTAGGTGCTGTTCTACGGCAGAAGCACTGTAGCACTCTGGGTATGTCAGAAACTGAGTAACGCTAATAGACAAAGAGGCTTTTGCAATCACTTGGGCATATGAACGCTTTAGTAGCTAATTAATTTGGTCATAATTCAAACTTGAAATTGACCGTAAAACATTAGTACGACTAATGAGCACAACATCTTGGGAGATTTACCCCCATGAATTCAACGGTTTAGAATGCGTTTGATGACATTCAACTTTTGTATAGTTCGTGTTGCTGGCAAAAATCTATTAACTGCTAATACTCTGTCCTGAACACTTTTAATTTATCTCTCTGAGAGTGACAGAGAATTTCAGGCTGAATGTAACGCATATGTTGATTCCGTAGTTAGTAATTTACCCGCATCAAATACTTAACTTGGACAAATAACGTCTGAATATAGAAATGATTGGATTTGCAATTAACTTGTACAATTATGTGAAAAGAAGTGACCTTAGAAATCCGCTATTGACAGAAAACGTCAACCATACTGGTCAGATAGAGGTGAATGTACAATTCAAATTGGTCTTTTAATGAAAGCTACACGCCTGATCGTACCAGAATTACTTCAAAAAGAAATCCTAGAGAGATTTCACGATGGTCAACAAGGCATAGTTAAACGCCGAGAACGCGCCAGAAAGTCAGTTTGGTGGAGAGGACTATGAACTCAGCTAGAACACTTGAAAAGGTCTGGTCAAAACTACGAAAAGTCAAGAGATCAAGCTGAACTAATGATACCAAATGAAATTTTAAGTTGATCTTGGCAAAGAGTCACTTCACACTTGTTTGAACTAAAAGGTCAAACATATCTCTTTGTTATAGATTTTTTTTCAGGATACATCGAAATAACAAAATTGTAAGGCACATGTTCAAAAGCAATAGTCAATCATCTAAAATAAATCTTGCGCGACACCTTATACCAGGAGTAAAACGTTTCAGATAATGACCTGCTATACACATTCACAATACTCAAAGAATCTGCGGCAAGTTACGGATTCAGGCATATTACAAGTAGTAGAAAATATCCGCAGATCTTAGGTCTCGCCGAAAGAGCTGTTAAAACAATTAAACGAATACTTAAAGAAAATGACCCTTATATAGCTCTTTTGACATATCGCGCAACACCACTAACCAATGGATACATTCTTGCCGAATTATTGATGGGAAGAAAATTACAAACTACTTTGCCAAAGCACAAAAAAAACTTAGCATGAAATGGCCGGATTTAATGAAACGGAAGAAATCGGTAAACTATCAAAGGCAAAGTCGAAAAAGAAATTATGATCGTCGACATGGCGCCCAAAATATAAAAAACATCATGTAGGGAATAAAGTATGGATTTAAGATAATTGTTCTTCAGGCAGTTTTAAATCTGAGGCATCTATACCTCGTTCATACATGGTAGTAACTGAGGAGGGAGAGAATCAGCCTAATAGGAATAATTTAACTCCGATGCCAACCTCACTATCGGATCCTCTCATAGTGACTATTTTAAACCGTGATACTTTGTCTGACTCAGACGAAAGCAGAGCAGTGCCAACCAGTCAAAACGAATATTTCACACGTTCGGGAAGATTTTCAAAACCACCCGAGAGACTGAACTTGTAAAAATTAAGCTTAGGTACTTGTTTAGAATAATTTTGGACAAGGACATATTTCTACCGACGTAGACACATTTTAATTAATCCAAAGCTTTTTGGGTACGCCGTAAGTAAGTGCTGGAGAACTATTCTAGTTTAATTCTTTCCTTACTTTCCCTATTGTCATGAAACATGGCATAATTATGCGGGAGAAAAAATCATCTTTACATGACTCGTATGTTTAGTTTTAATGGGCTCAGATGACGATAAGCAATATCTAAAAAGAGCTTCATTATTTTAAACAAAAGCTAAATTATTACATAAATGTGAACTTACATGTAGATAGTATATGCATAATCAAATGTATTTATTTCCTTGCGTCTTGTATGATTTAACTGAGCACATGCACGTATGCAATTAAATGATTTCAATGGCTTGCAGGACATGACGTAACCAATGAACTAACTCTTGGTTAGTCATTTCTAGCTCCATTACTCAGAGGAAATAAAATAAATAAATTCCTCCCATTTACTCATTATTCTGTACATGGAACTTTTAAAGAGCCAGGAAGAGAGATTACTTGCACTGGTTTCTTATGATTATTAGTTTACGATTTCAGTAGACTTTAAAAATAATGGTTCTTTACGGAAGTATCGTTTATAGCTTAACGTCCAGTGATGACAAGATACATTGCTGCGTTGGACTCATTATTTTTTTATGGTTCTTGCAATTAGAACACGTCGTAGCTTTCTCCATTTTCAGTTTGCTTCTCTGAGAGAACAAGGTCTGGAAAGTCCTGAACCTGCTAAATAGAATCAGATCACAATTAATTTTACTAGATATATTCTCCATTTGTTTCTCAGTACTGAACTTTACGTTGTGCCCAAATAATAATAAATCATATCTTATTCTAATGTACATTTAAAGATAAGCTCATATTGAAGTTCTTGTTATAGGTTATCCAGCAGTGTTTTGAGAGGGTTGACTAGAAACAAAGCCGAAATGCACACTGACAACCACACCTTACTGCTCAAATTCTAAAGAATAAACAATTGCCTTTAAATCAATAACAAGAATTCTTAAATCTAACTCCCTGTATCATCACCAAAAGAAAAGAGGCAAAACTTCTCTATACAGGCTTGGACAATATTAGTGGGTACTGAACCGGAAATAATGAATGTGATCTTATTTCGAATACTGACGAGAAACAGGTAAATTTGGAAATACTGTTTAGATTGGCATAGTTAATTATAGTTATCTTCTATATCTCGATAGAAACAAGTATTAATGGAAAATAAAGTTATTTTGCAAACAATTTAACTAAATTAAATATCGAACGTAAAACAAACCAGAGAAAGGAGCACTTTCGTATATGACATTTTAAAAAGTTACACGAGCTACTTAAAACAGTGTCTGCTTACATATTTGCCCATATTTGCTCAAATTTTACCCTGTTATCCCATTACAATTAGGACTGCGAAATTGTTAGTTTCTCATGGTCTTCTCGTCAAAATTCTGTTGTTTGTTTTCTTTCCATTATTCATTTTTCCCATCATTCTTCCTGTTATAATTTTAGCATATATTTATTTGTCACTTTTATTATAACTTTTTATAACATATATTGAGCCCTCTAATTATTCTTTCCCTTGTATAACTTCCAGTATCTGCCTTTGGGAGATAAAAAGACAGACAACAGGAGGTCTGTGTGCTGAGAAATGGCCCAGGTGATGTCAAATGTTTATGTGCTAGACAGAGATCCTCATTTGCTTTCAATAGTCCTACCACCATCTTCAGGCTTATGTCAACATACTCACTTCCACATATTCCTATCATATAATTCATAATTAATTTCTTCATTGAATATTGTTCCTACTCCCCAGCCTGTTTCTTGAAGCATCTTTATGAGTTTTTAATGCAGCAAATTAATTCGGTCCTAATTATTCGCACGGCTTCCAGACTCTGGATTTTCTGTATCCTGTTATTATTTTTACACTGAAACTCCATTAATTTTCCTCTCAATCGTTCCACTTCCTCAATCATTTTTGACTGTTTGACACTGCTTAGTAAGGGGTGGGTATCAGGACATTTTCTGCTTACATTAATTTTAAGACATTGTTAGTATTCTGTCTGGAAGCCATTGTATGCAAAATTTAGAATTAAATTTTCTAGCGTTTCTTATTTGATGGATTCTACGGATATCACCCGTAAATGACTGCTTTTCTGGCCAAAAGGTGACTAATGGGTGTCTTCTGCTGGATATAACTTCTTTTGTTGCATCCCTGTGTTCCCTGACATTTTCCACAACCTGAGATTTTCAAATTAACAACAGTACAACAATAATTTGATGGCTGTTACGATCTATTCCACCAAGATATTTAGTGCATATGTTGCTCGCAAAATATATGCGATGCGCACGAATTACCTTGCCGCGGCCATATTGTGTGCTGACTAATGAAAACGTGACTATTCGTACATGTTTAGTGTTATAAAACATCAAAACTATTCGTCAGCAGGTTCAGCAAACCTACCCAGGGATGGAGAGCACACTGAAAACATTTAAACTTAATGTAAAGCAAATACTAGTTCAAAAGACCTGCACTATTACTATTTGTTTAACAGGGTCACTGAGTTCATCCCGCTGACACACCTGACCTTATTCAGTTAAATAGGAGGTTCTGGATGGTGAAAATAATTAATAAACAGTGTGTCACATGACTAAAGACACTCATAATCATGATCATGTTTGATCGACGTATATAAATTCTGACCCATGTTACAAGTCCTTCCGATGGTATTTTCATATAATTTACTTGTCTTTTGATTAACTCTATACGGTTCCAATACATAAACACTACCGCTTTAGCTGTTGGGATAGCTAATGTAATAAAACGATGCAGGGGATGAATAATTGTTAAAATTAGAAAGGTTAGAAAAATGACCAGTAAATATATTTGACAAAAGAGAGTTTTAAATAATTTTTCCATATGTACATCGGGGCCTTTAGTTGCCTAATTTTAATTAACAATGTGCACCCACCGTCCATAATTTCTCTACAGAAAAGAAAACGTTTGTTACATAATTATATTTATAAAGTCAACGCGGAAAAAAACAAAATTTAACATATTATAGAAATACCGAAACCATGTATTCATTTTATAATTGGAAATTATATAACAACATTGAATACATTATCTTAATACTGTTTTCATAAATCAAACCGATATTATCGGTTGTATTTCTTTATCTACACACTTTCGCTTTCATGATGATTTTAAAAAAAAAAAACTAGCAATTAAAAACGTTTAAACGTTATACGGTTCAGATAAATAATTATTTAAACATCGCTTTCCTGCTGGTTCAAAACACTAGCCGTTAAAAACGTTAAAACTTTGAGATAAATATTATTTAAACATCGCATTCCTGATGGTTCAATACAATATATTTGTTTGTTGTTGCTGTTATCGTTAAATGAATCTTTACACCTTGATATACATTTAAATGGTGTGCGATAAGTAACACTCATAACTATTAATTGATTCCGGCAATGTGTAAAGAAATCGAATACGTTATTTCTCCTATCATCGGTGTTTTAAGTATTTTAAGTTATTTTAAGCATTTTTCTCAACAAAATCGCTGACTGTTCCAATGACTGGTTCTGTGCAAGGACATGGTTAGTTGTCTGCCGGGACAAACATATACAACGTGTAAATTAATCCAGTACTAAGCGGAAAGACGCACAGAAATCGTACTTCTAAGTATGGACGATATAGATGATTAGGTTCATCTAACATTTTGATAGACGTTTAAGTCTGTTTTAAAATATTGTTTACAGCCTTACATAGTTTCAGGCAAGGACATATATGGTACTCTGCACTGATATACACTTAGGACGTTTCAATGGGTACACTCTAAGTTCAAACAGAATATCATGTTGCTTGTGTACACGATTCTTTCTAAATGGTGACATAACTGGCTATTTGGTTCATAGCGGGGACATGACCAGAAGGCATGATTTTGGGCCGAGACGCAAATGTATGCATATAACTATATTGGATCTGAGCTAGAACATTCGATACAATCTCATTAAAAATCTGTTTCTCAGCAGTGACGTTATGGGAGTTTACGAAGAGCAGCTGTTTTAACGTTTTATTTTGTTAATGTGTCAATGCAAAGTGTAAATAGTTGGGATATGAAAGGTGACACGCTCATAGATATTTTTCTCAGCTTGATTCTGATCTAGGACATAATTGGATTTTTCAGGTAAATGTCTTGAGATATTTTGTTCTGTAGATATTATAACGGATATAATTGTCTCCGGTCAAGGACATTAACTAATGCTTTTGATTACGTTTACTTTATGTTCGGATACCCTGTAATGTAGTTTTGTTTCATGTTTATTTTTTAAGCCTCTCCCTTTGAGTTTGGATGTCCTAATCAAGGTTTTATTGTTTACTCCTCTTTCTCATTTTAGATATTCGTTAGCTTGGTACTGATAGAGGATATGGATGATTCTGTGGATATAAGATGTTTACTCACGTTTTAGTCGAATCTAAACTTTGTTTTCTGAGCAAAGACATAATTTGTTAGGAAAAAGAAATAATTGCTTCTAGACAAGGATATACACTTATGGAGTTTTAATAGGTTCAGTCTAAGTTGAGACATTATATAATGACCTTTGGTAAAGGATTCATTCTGATTGTGGAAATAACTGGCTAGTGTCTGCAAATAGATCTGGAAATGAGCGGACACAATATATATATATATATATATATATATATATATATATATATATATATATATATATATATATATATATATCTGTGTGTGTGTGTGTGTGTGTGTGTGGAGAGAGAGAGAGGGAGAGAGAAGGATAAACAGAAAAAGTACTTCTTTTAAAAACAGTTTAAATTAGTAAAGCCATAGAGGACGGAACACGTCCATATATGAAATTAAACAATACAAGTTACATGATAGTTATTTATAAGAGCTTTGGCTTAACTATTCTCTCATACTGTACTCTAGGGTTAGATTTTACTAAGGACTGCATTTTCAGTCTTTTCTCGTTCAACTTCTTATATTTTCCATTATTCGTTTCCAAGTACCTTCGCAACAAAAGGCCTCTTTGGTTCTACAGATTCATGCTGGTATGTCATTTCCATATAGTTATGCACATATAATTTGAAATGCTCATATTGACTCGTATGAATAACTTCCGGTCTCCTCCTTCTCGAGATGAAATTACATATAACTTGATGTATGTCTGCTGTGAAGAGAAATGTCGCAGGTGCTGTGCTCAACTTATGTTCTAGACATAGATCTTCGTTCCTTCAGATCTTCGTTCCTTATTCACTTTCGAGTAGTTCCACCACAACCAAGCCATTCAGTTCAATCGATAATTAGGTTGTTCTTCGTTGAATAGGGTTCCTTCTTCATAGCCTATGTTATTATATGGTATCATTACGAGTTTGTTATACGGCAATCAATTCTTTCTTAATTATTTACTCCGCTCCTAATCTCAGGATTCTCTGCTTCAGGATGTCATAATCGCACTGCACCTACGCCAACTTTCATGTTTGTCTTTCCATGTCCTCATATTTGTTTATTGATTTCTTTGCTGATTTCGGACACTGTTTAGTCATGGGTGGATCTAAGCACATTTTCTGTTTTTGTTTACTTCGGCACATCGTCAGTATATACATTGTAGGCCGTTTGATGCCAATTTAAAGTTAAATTGTCCAGCTCTCCCATGAATTATATTTTGTACGGTCAGCTTCGAAGATCTCACCCTCAAAAAAAATTGGATAATTGAAGTCTGTTGATATCTCTTCCTCTAACTTTCTGGATAGTGTTTCATCTACTTCGTCCCCATCCATGATAGCCTGTACTATTCTTTCTCCTTATGTTGCCCCTGTTGTTGCTTCCATATGCTCCTTGGCATTTTATACGATCAGGCATTTCCTAATTTACAAAATTACAACTACAAGTTAAGAGCTACTATGAATCATTGCATTTAGAGATTGAATGCATACGTTGCAAGCAAAAAGTACAAGTCTTTGCATAAATTACAATGCACTGGAAAAAGTCCCTGCTGACTGATCAACATATGATTAGTTATGTATTTGTAGAGTCCTAAAGTGTCAAAAATAGGTATCTACCAGTCTATTAAACCCTGCCAAGGGAAGGGTACAAGACACATCTCCACTTAGTGTGAAAGAAATATTTGTTCAAAAGACCTGCAATATTACAAATTGTTTACCACGGTTATTGAATGCATCCCGTTGACAATAAAGGACCATACTCATTTCATATAACTGTCTGGGAAAAGACTGATATGACTAATACAATAAGGAAGAGTAGTATACACTTGCAAACGTCTTTAAGTATTTTCCTTGGGTGTGTTTCAACAACAGATTCCAACTCAAGCTCGCTGCTGTTTGACTGTACCTTTTGTAACAGATGGCAAAGATCATTTTGATTCTGTTATACAGTAATTTCACATGCAACGTCCTCTTGTATTCTCTTCACAAGATAATGTATTGCATTCTTCCAAGAACAAGCGTTGTCTCATTTATAAACCAGTGGATAAAAGTGCACGTATAATAATAATAATAATAATAATGACTTTGTATAGCCCCTAATCATTCGAAGCTCTAAGCGCTTTACAACATTATACAAGATCTATATCATAAAACATATATAATGATATGATTACAAAAAAACAAACACCACGAAATTATAAAACATAATTGTTGTTGTTGTTGTTGTGATGTGGATTTTTAACGTAGCTTTAACAATTTCTACGATGTCTGCACTATATAAAACATAAAACAAGTTGAAAATATTTAAGGTTGGAAACATTATTAGGTCTTTATGTTTGTTCTTGCATTTGAAATAGGCGAGTTTTAAGAGCATTCTTGAATCGGATCACTGTGTCGTTGTGTCTAAGTTTAGTGGGCAATTCGTTCCACATTGCTGGGCCCTGCTATGCAAAAGAACGTTGTCCATATGACCCTATTTGCGCATTTTGGAATAATTAGAATACGAGTGTTAGAAGAAGAGCGTAAGTATCTTGCTGGTGTATACACATAGGTAAGGTCGGATAAGTATGTTGGATTATTGTACGTGAGTGAAACGAAGCACAGAGAACAAATGTATATTATATTCATGCACTATCAACCAAATACAGCCATCAAGCGACGTCAAGCTCACACAATCCTATGTTAACGTCTTCTGGTCACATGAAGAAGTCTATACTCCACAAGGACGATTTAAATGTATTTAAAAAACAAGGGTGGACAATATGGTGGTGAATATTGGTCTGACAGAGAATATATTCCTAAGACGATAAAGTTTAGAAATCATCTAAAATTAGTTGCAGAAAAATATATGGATAATGTGCTTGATAATATTGTAAACAAACATGGAGGTGAATAATCATAACTTTTCTAACATTCATACTGATACATTTAAAAGTGTGTGTGTGTGATAAAAAGTCAGTTTCAAATAGCTTTCCCAGATGTTCTATCGATACTGATGAACCAATGTACAGGCTTCCTGTAATATATTCCTAAGTTTTATTCAGAAGGAAATTTGCCATCTAACCTTTGTGCATATGCATAGAACATATACAACACAACCTCTACTGTGGATTGCTACAGGCGGAACAAGACAGGACAGGACGTACCGAATTATTGTAATATATTGTGTCACGCCAACAGGAGTAAATAAAGTTTCTCCAAAATGTGTGTACCTGATTTTATTATAAACTTAAGTTTGAAATATAGAGACTTACTGGCAATATAATTTTCATATTTTTTCTTTCCTATATTTGCACATGTGAACAATATATACTTATATTTTTAAATGTGAAAAATATACCCTTATAAAAGATTTCCCATCATGCCCTGCGACGATGTACTGTATGTGTATATACAATTTTTACCTGCAACAACAAAAACGAGTACTTTGTGAGCTAGAACAAATAAATAGAAACTACCTTACCTTTAATAACCTGAAGTTATTTTCACTTGCTTCCTTGATAACAACGACAATTGAATCGGACTCGAATTGTTTACAAGATAGGGTGAAATAGTTTATAGAATGGCAAACATGTACTTTATTGCGACAGATTCGGTCAACCAGAACCTACCGCTTTCTAAGGTCACGTGTATATAAATATATATATATATATATATATATATATATATATATATATATATATATATATATATATATATATGATCAGCTATGATAAAGGTGAATTGAATTCAAGAAAAGGGGAGGATAGAGTGTGTCTTGCTGAAGAATGAGTCTAAACTTGTAAATTTCGATTCTGTAGCAAGTTTAGTATATACATTTTTTATAAATATATTCCTACATTAATAGCGATGTACTGTGATACCAGAAACTATATTTGTAGTACCACACGATAAAATATATCTGGTATCAACACATGAAAACAAAATAGTCTCTATATAATCGTATTTCTAAGGAATTTGTACGTAATCATTTAATGATATAAGAATTGTGTCTATCATCCAGTGAGATAGGGAAGGTAATGATTGAAAAGGGAAGACAACATATAATACTTGTTGAAAATATGAAAATATGTAATTGAAATATGAACAAATGGGATTTTGAAAACTTGGAACACAAAAAAGATAGACAACGTATAATGAATTTTTTTGGTATGTACATAGCTTGTTTGTTATCTAGGGGGATTGGTTGATTAAAAGGTAAGGATATATATATATATATATATATATATATATATATATATATATATATATATATATATATATATATATATATTCGATGCGATATGATCATATACAGACATGCAGTAATATTAAAAGTTGAATTATGAAATGTCTTGCTAAATTACACTTGTGATTTTTTGCAGTAATAATCTGAAATGTTTTTTATGATTTATACTTTTCAGAGTCCCGTTGAAGACATTTATATTTTTGACATATATCACAAGCCATATCAGTACACTTAAGACTAAAAGGAAAGGAAATAAACAAAATTAACGGAGTCGAATATCTTGTTTAAGGTATGTATGCTCCTTAATCTACAAATCACATGTAGACTTTAATTTTCGTAAGTTATTTTTGTAGTTGAACTTTAATAGATATGCACGTTCCTTTAGACAATGACCGTTATCTTATCTTCCACACAGTCATGTAAAATTTACAAGACGGTGAAACCTTTAGTATATGTATTTGATTAACATTTTCGAAAGTAGAAGCTTCATTTCGTACATTTTAATGTATGGTTTGAAATTATGAGCATGTTCGATGCGCTATGATCATCCTCTCATGTTTCTTTATTAGTGTCGCTTTTGAAAGTATAATATCAATATTAGTAACAGTTAGTACTCATAAAATAATAGGAAACATCTTTTGTTACTTATATATATATACACACACACAATCTACTAGAATATAACACAAGTTGTACAATCAAACGTTAATAGAGCAAAATCGACCAGTATATATTTCATGTTTAAGAATTTATTAATTATTATTATTATTATTATTATTATTATTATAAAAATTGTTTCCAACCTCGCATAAATTAGCTTCATTCAAGACAACAGCAGGCATGATGCAAACGAGTTTATAAGCTTCATTCAAGAGAACAGTAGGCCTGATGCAAACAAGTTTATAACCTTTATAAATTGTAAATAATGGAAACCGGTTCATTCTGTCAAGTTTGAAACAAGCTTATTTTGACAATTTCTCGTGTTTTTTAGTCAGGTTTTTAGTTCACTGCCAGTTTTGTATGCAAAGAAGTGTTTTTCTAGTCCCTATGATGATACACACTAGATTGCGGTCTACTCGTTCCATAAAATTTATCGGTTTGATCTATCTTGAATGAACAAATTTCTTGCATATATTCGTGGTTTGTTTTTATGGCCGTATGCAAAGGCTGTATACTTATCAATTCAACCGATACAATTGGTTTAGTAATATTTTTTCATTATTTGCATAATATTTCTAAATATTTCTGTCTTGTATACAATCAAAAATTTCAAAACGATTAAGTATTGATATATGATCAAAATGTTGTTCTTGTATATGACACCCATTACTCCCATTTTCTCTACAGAAAATGAGATTGCAGACATAATTGCATATATACATATATATATATATATATATATATATATATATATATATATATATATATATATATATATATATATATATATAACACCTGGTCGATTTGCTATTTTTAGGCTTGATTGTAAAACAATTTGGTCGATAGCAGCATTGTCATATTGGATTATGGTAAACTGTAGTGGATTGTAGTATATAGTAACGGATTGTGGTACGTTGTAGTGGATTGTACTAGATTGTGGAGTATTGTGGTGGATTGTGGTAAATGGTGACGCCCGTCCTAATAGGTATGACCTATAAAAAGCTTAAAAAAGGGACCGCTGATTGCGGTAAGAGATTAAAGGACGGAACTTCTTGCTTAAATTACTTGCATCTTCACCCTTCTTTGGCAATTAAAAGTTTCGGATTTTGTTAAAATACTTTGAACAAGGATTTCCTTTCCTGGATCGTACGTGAGAATATGTGCTACTGCAGAGTGAAATTATATATTATATATTAGGAAGAAGATTATCATACAGAAACTTCCATACCACCACCCACCCACCCCGATCATATGCATATCAACATGATAGGGATGGAACATATTTGCTTATGTGAGCAGTCGTGCATATTAGATATAATCAAGAGCAGTTCTAGTAATTACATTCTTACATAATAAACAGTAACTCCTGATTCTAATGGCAGCAAACAAGATATATTGAAATTAACATAGGTGCAGATATACACCTGGCAGAGTGGAAAGCACTGTACGTTGATCCAACATGAGGGTGTGTGGTATATACACCTGCCTTAAGTGAACACATCCATATACAAAGCAGACCTGCTCATTAAGGACATGCATTTATCTGCAAAATTTACTTACGTAAAGAAAAAGGGTACCTAACTACAAAGGGCAAAATTAAATTTGCATCGTCCTGCAAGTGATACACAGGTTTTTCTGCCTCTTGGTATATAAACTAAGTTATTGCATAAAGCCCTGCAAAAATTTTAATTTTGATTATTACAAATATGATTCTAAAGTCAACATATTTGACACGTGTCACGTGTACAACCTTGGTAGTCAAACGGGATTTTGTGAAAGACGTTTGTGGGAAATCCAAATTCTGAGCATATTTCGGATATTAAACAAAACCGTCTGTGATAAATAACTTGACCTGGTGTTGGTATCCCACTAAAGGTTTTCCTGCCTATTATATCCACGACCCTTGTATATATAGTCCGACGGTCTACTAAGTGAGCTTCCATGGCTCCAGACAGACAGATTGAATAATATATAGATAAATATGTAGATAAAAAAATGTGTTTTATTTACACATTATTGTGATCCAGATCCTCCTCCCCAACCGTGTCCACCATACCCTCCATTACCTATTCCCTTGGGGATGCATACTGGGTACCCTGACTTTTACATTGCATATACCACATTCACTAGGGCAAAGGAAGCCAGGATGGAAATGATGACACACCGCATGATCATTGCTGAAAACACGAATAGAAAGTGACGTTTTAGAAGTGCGTAATTACAGGTTGTATATGCCAATGCATTCTATATATTTTGTGTTTCTCAGTAGCTGATTATCAGTAATGCTCTTCAATTAGAGCATTATGTGCATTTCAGTCAAGTCGATTAGGAGGCATTAGATTTAATTCCTCGACACTGAGAACGGTTTTCATAACTTCTTTTGTTCATGTATGATATATGGCACACTATGACGGCGGAAGGAGACAAAGTCACAATTGGAACATAGTCAACCATTTTTGGTGCAGCATAAATGGTGCAGTCCGCCAACTCAAAAAATATTTATAAAATGTACATGTGGCATTTCTCGTTTGATTATTTGTGTCCATGCCAGTTACATTGAACTCTGAATATGCACGCATTGGATATACATCGTCTATCATCCAGTGTGTGTGTGTGTGTGTGTGTGTGTTTGTGTGTCATTGCGGCGACAGTTCAAGTAAATAAGGGCATGGACCTTCAAGATATAATATGTCACTTTTGTGTTCTTTGCTCTATATTATCATGCAGTTCAGGGCCGGATCAGGTTAAGTGTATGGGGGACGGGGGTTAAAAAATTTCAAAAGGGCCTTGACTTTCCTCGATAGGGCACCTTATCAAAAGTCTGTTTGCTGAAAGTGTGCATAATACCCATAAATGTGCTCAAGAAGAAAACGATGATCAAATTTAAAGTGACAAGGTACTATTTTTGTGTATGTACGCTTTTGTAGCGGGTGGGGGGAGGGGTCAGAACAGCCTACGCCGATCAGTCTCTGCATTTTATTTCCAGTTTAAATTATACGATTGTGGCGTAACGTTACTATATAAGCTCACTTTCATATTTCTCTGACCACCATACTCCCACAGGGCTTGTATCGTTGCTTACAATTTGTAGTGTAAGCGGTTATCTAATTAGCTTTGGGATATCACTTGACAGTAAAAGTAATCAGATATTCCAGACTGGATTAGAACTGATACGCAACAACAGCTGGTTTATGTTATTCGTTCACTAGAGTTGAAGTTCTTTGGGAAAATACTTTCAGGGCAGTCTTTACTCTTCTTTCTAACTGTACTGATGTCTTGTATTTAATAACTAGTATAGAACACCTGCAGTTAGTTTTCAATAACAAATAACGTTGCATAGTAGCAGCAGAGTTAAAAATGACTTCAGTTCAATTTACAAACCCGGACAAATTTGACTTTTCGAAACCTGAAACTTAGAAAACGTTGTTTCAGCGCTTAGAACGCTTGCATCAAGGGTTTGTAGTTAATGAAAAATCGAAAGAAATTAATGTAAATACCATGGTTTGTTACATCGAAAGTAAGGCTGGTGACATTTTGCCTTCATTTAACCTGTTAAAGGAAGATGAAAAGAAGTCGAAACCGGTCTACAGATATATTCGTGCGATATTTCATTCCAAAGAGGAATGTAATTTTTGAAAAGGTAAAATTTAACCAAAGAAAATATGTTGCGGGAGAAACAGGGGACAGTTTTGTTATAGCTATCTACATGGTAGCAGATGATTGTAATTTCGGGCCACTACATGATACAATTAGCAGAAATTGACTTGTAGTTGGACGGCGAGATTCAAAACTGTCGGAAAAAAATTGGAGCTAGATGTAAATTTACTCGAGAGTCTGCCGTTAGTCAAGCTATACAAAACGAGGCTGTTGAAAAGCAACAATCAACTATACGAACAGCTGGAAAACGAATGAATGAAATGCATGCTGTAAAATCATCTTCACTGAAATATGGGAAGCAGAAACATAAACCCCAAACAGAATAATATCAACAGATAAGGATACATGAGATGGGGAAACAAAGTTAATCATTCTCGGGACCAATGTTAGCCAAAGAAGCAGAATGTCACACAACTGTAAGAAAAGGGGGACATTGTGCAAAATGCTGTCTGTCAAAATCAGGATTTGTACAATATAATCGAGAGTTGAACCTGGATTTCTAGAGACTATTAGCACAAAGAAGGTCAGCCATGGACAAAGCGCGTGAGGCCGAACATCGCTTTACTGTAAATAAAGACTGAAACTTGAGTTGATGTGACTGTAATTCATGAGAGGGAACGCGACAATGGTTGTCGTTCTAAAACCAAACGGTACGGTAAGAATTTGCGTGAATAAACCGAATGAATCAGTAAAGAGAGAGAATCACCCACTACCACCAGTTGAAGAATGCATTGCAAAAGTAGCTTGGTGAAAGGTTTTTCACTAAACTTTATGTACACTCAGGCTTTTGTACTCATTTTGATTTGTTATATTTTAATCGCCTTCAATTCAGATTCAGTTCCGCGACTGAAATTTGTTCAGCAGACGATGTCAGGAACTCTAGAACGACATGTGGAAACATTCTGTCACATGGACGATGTTCTTATTTTTGGGAAAACATAGAAACAGCATGAGGAAAGACGAGTAATGGTCATAAAATCAACTCAAAAGGCCGGCGTCACTTTGTGCGCTGAAAAGTGTGAACTTTTGGAGACCATCTATTATGTTTCTTGATCATTGTCGTTGACAAAAATGGTTGCCGACCTGATCCGGAAAAAGCCAAAGCTATAACTGAAATGAAAACACCGCAAAGCGTAACAGATAGGACGATTTATCGGTATGGAAAACCAGCTTAACAAATTTAGTCCGAATTTTGCAGAAACATCAAAACCATTACGTGAGCTTTTGAAAGGTAAAACTGGTGGACTTGGGGTCTAGATCAAGAACAAGATTTTAGAGATGTCAAGCAAGAAATGATATCTTCACCAGCACATTATGAGCTCAACAGAGAAATAGTTGTATCTGCTGATGCATCTTCATGTGGACTAGGTGCTGTTCTACGGCAGAAGCACTGTAGCACTCTGGGTATGTCAGAAACTGAGTAACGCTAATAGACAAAGAGGCTTTTGCAATCACTTGGGCATATGAACGCTTTAGTAGCTAATTAATTTGGTCATAATTCAAACTTGAAATTGACCGTAAACCATTAGTACGACTAATGAGCACAAACATCTTGGGAGATTTACCCCCATGAATTCAACGGTTTAGAATGCGTTTGATGACATTCAACTTTTGTATAGTTCGTGTTGCTGGCAAAAATCTATTAACTGCTAATACTCTGTCCTGAACACTTTTAATTTATCTCTCTGAGAGTGACAGAGAATTTCAGGCTGAATGTAACGCATATGTTGATTCCGTAGTTAGTAATTTACCCGCATCAAATACTTAACTTGGACAAATAACGTCTGAATATAGAAATGATTGGATTTGCAATTAACTTGTACAATTATGTGAAAAGAAGTGACCTTAGAAATCCGCTATTGACAGAAAACGTCAACCATACTGGTCAGATAGAGGTGAATGTACAATTCAAATTGGTCTTTTAATGAAAGCTACACGCCTGATCGTACCAGAATTACTTCAAAAAGAAATCCTAGAGAGATTTCACGATGGTCAACAAGGCATAGTTAAACGCCGAGAACGCGCCAGAAAGTCAGTTTGGTGGAGAGGACTATGAACTCAGCTAGAACACTTGAAAAGGTCTGGTCAAAACTACGAAAAGTCAAGAGATCAAGCTGAACTAATGATACCAAATGAAATTTTAAGTTGATCTTGGCAAAGAGTCACTTCACACTTGTTTGAACTAAAAGGTCAAACATATCTCTTTGTTATAGATTTTTTTTCAGGATACATCGAAATAACAAAATTGTAAGGCACATGTTCAAAAGCAATAGTCAATCATCTAAAATAAATCTTGCGCGACACCTTATACCAGGAGTAAAACGTTTCAGATAATGACCTGCTATACACATTCACAATACTCAAAGAATCTGCGGCAAGTTACGGATTCAGGCATATTACAAGTAGTAGAAAATATCCGCAGATCTTAGGTCTCGCCGAAAGAGCTGTTAAAACAATTAAACGAATACTTAAAGAAAATGACCCTTATATAGCTCTTTTGACATATCGCGCAACACCACTAACCAATGGATACATTCTTGCCGAATTATTGATGGGAAGAAAATTACAAACTACTTTGCCAAAGCACAAAAAAAACTTAGCATGAAATGGCCGGATTTAATGAAACGGAAGAAATCGGTAAACTATCAAAGGCAAAGTCGAAAAAGAAATTATGATCGTCGACATGGCGCCCAAAATATAAAAAACATCATGTAGGGAATAAAGTATGGATTTAAGATAATTGTTCTTCAGGCAGTTTTAAATCTGAGGCATCTATACCTCGTTCATACATGGTAGTAACTGAGGAGGGAGAGAATCAGCCTAATAGGAATAATTTAACTCCGATGCCAACCTCACTATCGGATCCTCTCATAGTGACTATTTTAAACCGTGATACTTTGTCTGACTCAGACGAAAGCAGAGCAGTGCCAACCAGTCAAAACGAATATTTCACACGTTCGGGAAGATTTTCAAAACCACCCGAGAGACTGAACTTGTAAAAATGAAGCTTAGGTACTTGTTTAGAATAATTTTGGACAAGGACATATTTCTACCGACGTAGACACATTTTAATTAATCCAAAGCTTTTTGGGTACGCCGTAAGTAAGTGCTGGAGAACTATTCTAGTTTAATTCTTTCCTTACTTTCCCTATTGTCATGAAACATGGCATAATTATGCGGGAGAAAAAATCATCTTTACATGACTCGTATGTTTAGTTTTAATGGGCTCAGATGACGATAAGCAATTTACTAAAAAGAGCTTCATTATTTTAAACAAAGGCTAAATTATTACATAAATGTGAACTTACATGTAGATAGTATATGCATAATCAAATGTATTTATTTCCTTGCGTCTTGTATGATTTAACTGAGCACATGCACGTATGCAATTAAATGATTTCAATGGCTTGCAGGACATGACGTAACCAATGAACTAACTCTTGGTTAGTCATTTCTAGCTCCATTACTCAGAGGAAATAAAATAAATAAATTCCTCCCATTTACTCATTATTCTGTACATGGAACTTTTAAAGAGCCAGGAAGAGAGATTACTTGCACTGGTTTCTTATGATTATTAGTTTACGATTTCAGTAGACTTTAAAAATAATGGTTCTTTACGGAAGTATCGTTTATAGCTTAACGTCCAGTGATGACAAGATACATTGCTGCGTTGGACTCATTATTTTTTTATGGTTCTTGCAATTAGAACACGTCGTAGCTTTCTCCATTTTCAGTTTGCTTCTCTGAGAGAACAAGGTCTGGAAAGTCCTGAACCTGCTAAATAGAATCAGATCACAATTAATTTTACTAGATATATTCTCCATTTGTTTCTCAGTACTGAACTTTACGTTGTGCCCAAATAATAATAAATCATATCTTATTCTAATGTACATTTAAAGATAAGCTCATATTGAAGTTCTTGTTATAGGTTATCCAGCAGTGTTTTGAGAGGCTTGACTAGAAACAAAGCCGAAATGCACACTGACAACCACACCTTACTGCTCAAATTCTAAAGAATAAACAATTGCCTTTAAATCAATAACAAGAATTCTTAAATCTAACTCCCTGTATCATCACCAAAAGAAAAGAGGCAAAACTTCTCTATACAGGCTTGGACAATATTAGTGGGTACTGAACCGGAAATAATGAATGTGATCTTATTTCGAATACTGACGAGAAACAGGTAAATTTGGAAATACTGTTTAGATTGGCATAGTTAATTATAGTTATCTTCTATATCTCGATAGAAACAAGTATTAATGGAAAATAAAGTTATTTTGCAAACAATTTAACTAAATTAAATATCGAACGTAAAACAAACCAGAGAAAGGAGCACTTTCGTATATGACATTTTAAAAAGTTACACGAGCTACTTAAAACAGTGTCTGCTTACATATTTGCCCATATTTGCTCAAATTTTACCCTGTTATCCCATTACAATTAGGACTGCGAAATTGTTAGTTTCTCATGGTCTTCTCGTCAAAATTCTGTTGTTTGTTTTCTTTCCATTATTCATTTTTCCCATCATTCTTCCTGTTATAATTTTAGCATATGTTTATTTGTCACTTTTATTATAACTTTTTATAACATATATTGAGCCCTCTAATTATTCTTTCCCTTGTATAACTTCCAGTATCTGCCTTTGGGAGATAAAAAGACAGACAACAGGAGGTCTGTGTGCTGAGAAATGGCCCAGGTGATGTCAAATGTTTATGTGCTAGACAGAGATCCTCATTTGCTTTCAATAGTCCTACCATCATCTTCAGGCTTATGTCAACATACTCACTTCCACATATTCCTATCATATAATTCATAATTAATTTCTTCATTGAATATTGTTCCTACTCCCCAGCCTGTTTCTTGAAGCATCTTTATGAGTTTTTAATGCAGCAAATTAATTCGGTCCTAATTATTCGCACGGCTTCCAGACTCTGGATTTTCTGTATCCTGTTATTATTTTTACACTGAAACTCCATTAATTTTCCTCTCAATCGTTCCACTTCCTCAATCATTTTTGACTGTTTGACACTGCTTAGTAAGGGGTGGGTATCAGGACATTTTCTGCTTACATTAATTTTAAGACATTGTTAGTATTCTGTCTGGAAGCCATTGTATGCAAAATTTAGAATTAAATTTTCTAGCGTTTCTTATTTGATGGATTCTACGGATATCACCCGTAAATGACTGCTTTTCCGGCCAAAAGGTGACTAATGGGTGTCTTCTGCTGGATATAATTTCTTTTGTTGCATCCCTGTGTTCCCTGACATTTTCCACAACCTGAGATTTTCAAATTAACAACAGTACAACAATAATTTGATGGCTGTTACGATCTATTCCACCAAGATATTTAGTGCATATGTTGCTCGCAAAATATATGCGATGCGCACGAATTACCTTGCCGCGGCCATATTGTGTGCTGACTAATGAAAACGTGACTATTCGTACATGTTTAGTGTTATAAAACATCAAAACTATTCGTCAGCAGGTTCAGCAAACCTACCCAGGGATGGAGAGCACACTGAAAACATTTAAACTTAATGTAAAGCAAATACTAGTTCAAAAGACATGCAATATTACTATTTGTTTAACAGGGTCACTGAGTTCATCCCGCTGACACACCTGACCTTATTCAGTTAAATAGGAGGTTCTGGATGGTGAAAATAATTAATAAACAGTGTGTCACATGACTAAAGACACTCATAATCATGATCATGTTTGATCGACGTATATAAATTCTGACCCATGTTACAAGTCCTTCCGATGGTATTTTCATATAATTTACTTGTCTTTTGATTAACTCTATACGGTTCCAATACATAAACACTACCGCTTTAGCTGTTGGGATAGCTAATGTAATAAAACGATGCAGGGGATGAATAATTGTTAAAATTAGAAAGGTTAGAAAAATGACCAGTAAATATATTTGACAAAAGAGAGTTTTAAATAATTTTTCCATATGTACATCGGGGCCTTTAGTTGCCTAATTTTAATTAACAATGTGCACCCACCGTCCATAATTTCTCTACAGAAAAGAAAACGTTTGTTACATAATTATATTTATAAAGTCAACGCGGAAAAA
Organism: Sinohyriopsis cumingii; assembly: GCA_028554795.2. Lineage (NCBI taxonomy): Eukaryota > Metazoa > Mollusca > Bivalvia > Unionida > Unionidae > Sinohyriopsis > Sinohyriopsis cumingii. The sequence goes on along the minus strand of CM068829.1, from coordinate 93,330,451 downwards.
AACAAAATTTAACATATTATAGAAATACCGAAACCATGTATTCATTTTATAATTGGAAATTATATAACAACATTGAATACATTATCTTAATACTGTTTTCATAAATCAAACCGATATTATCGGTTGTATTTCTTTATCTACACACTTTCGCTTTCATGATGATTTTAAAAAAAAAAACTAGCAATTAAAAACGTTTAAACGTTATACGGTTCAGATAAATAATTATTTAAACATCGCTTTCCTGCTGGTTTAAAAACACTAGCCGTTAAAAACGTTAAAACTTTGAGATAAATATTATTTAAACATCGCATTCCTGATGGTTCAATACAATATATTTGTTTGTTGTTGCTGTTATCGTTAAATGAATCTTTACACCTTGATATACATTTAAATGGTGTGCGATAAGTAACACTCATAACTATTAATTGATTCCGGCAATGTGTAAAGAAATCGAATACGTTATTTCTCCTATCATCGGTGTTTTAAGCATTTTAAGTTATTTTAAGCATTTTTCTCAACAAAATCGCTGACTGTTCCAATGACTGGTTCTGTGCAAGGACATGGTTAGTTGTCTGCCGGGACAAACATATACAACGTGTAAATTAATCCAGTACTAAGCGGAAAGACGCACAGAAATCGTACTTCTAAGTATGGACGATATAGATGATTAGGTTCATCTAACACTTTGATAGACGTTTAAGTCTGTTTTAAAATATTGTTTACAGCCTTACATAGTTTCAGGCAAGGACATATATGGTACTCTGCACTGATATACACTTAGGACGTTTCAATGGGTACACTCTAAGTTCAAACAGAATATCATGTTGCTTGTGTACACGATTCTTTCTAAATGGTGACATAACTGGCTATTTGGTTCATAGCGGGGACATGACCAGAAGGCATGATTTTGGGCCGAGACGCAAATGTATGCATAAAACTATATTGGATCTGAGCTAGAACATTCGATACAATCTCATTAAAAATCTGTTTCTCAGCAGTGACGTTATGGGAGTTTACGAAGAGCAGCTGTTTTAACGTTTTATTTTGTTAATGTGTCAATGCAAAGTGTAAATAGTTGGGATATGAAAGGTGACACGCTCATAGATATTTTTCTCAGCTTGATTCTGATCTAGGACATAATTGGATTTTTCAGGTAAATGTCTTGAGATATTTTGTTCTGTAGATATTATAACGGATATAATTGTCTCCGGTCAAGGACATTAACTAATGCTTTTGATTACGTTTACTTTATGTTCGGATACCCTGTAATGTAGTTTTGTTTCATGTTTATTTTTTAAGCCTCTCCCTTTGAGTTTGGATGTCCTAATCAAGGTTTTATTGTTTACTCCTCTTTCTCATTTTAGATATTCGTTAGCTTGGTACTGATAGAGGATATGGATGATTCTGTGGATATAAGATGTTTACTCACGTTTTAGTCTAATCTAAACTTTGTTTTCTGAGCAAAGACATAATTTGTTAGGAAAAAGAAATAATAGCTTCTAGGCAAGGATATACACTTATGGAGTTTTAATAGGTTCAGTCTAAGTTGAGACATTATATAATGACCTTTGGTAAAGGATTCATTCTGATTGGGGAAATAACTGGCTAGTGTCTGCAAATAGATCTGGAAATGAGCGGACACAATATATATATATATATATATATATATATATATATATATATATATATATATATATATATATATCTGTGTGTGTGTGTGTGTGTGTGTGTGTGTGTGGAGAGAGAGAGAGGGAGAGAGAAGGATAAACAGAAAAAGTACTTCTTTTAAAAACAGTTTAAATTAGTAAAGCCATAGAGGACGGAACACGTCCATATATGAAATTAAACAATACAAGTTACATGATAGTTATTTATAAGAGCTTTGGCTTAACTATTCTCTCATACTGTACTCTAGGGTTAGATTTTACTAAGGACTGCATTTTCAGTCTTTTCTCGTTCAACTTCTTATATTTTCCATTATTCGTTTCCAAGTACCTTCGCAACAAAAGGCCTCTTTGGTTCTACAGATTCATGCTGGTATGTCATTTCCATATAGTTATGCATATATAATTTGAAATGCTCATATTGACTCGTATGAATAACTTCCGGTCTCCTCCTTCTCGAGATGAAATTACATATAACTTGATGTATGTCTGCTGTGAAGAGAAATGTCGCAGGTGCTGTGCTCAACTTATGTTCTAGACATAGATCTTCGTTCCTTCAGATCTTCGTTCCTTATTCACTTTCGAGTAGTTCCACCACAACCAAGCCATTCAGTTCAATCGATAATTAGGTTGTTCTTCGTTGAATAGGGTTCCTTCTTCATAGCCTATGTTATTATATGGTATCATTACGAGTTTGTTATACGGCAATCAATTCTTTCTTAATTATTTACTCCGCTCCTAATCTCAGGATTCTCTGCTTCAGGATGTCATAATCGCACTGCACCTACGCCAACTTTCATGTTTGTCTTTCCATGTCCTCATATTTGTTTATTGATTTCTTTGCTGATTTCGGACACTGTTTAGTCATGGGTGGATCTAAGCACATTTTCTGTTTTTGTTTACTTCGGCACATCGTCAGTATATACATTGTAGGCCGTTTGATGCCAATTTAAAGTTAAATTGTCCAGCTCTCCCATGAATTATATTTTGTACGGTCAGCTTCGAAGATCTCACCCTCAAAAAAAATTGGATAATTGAAGTCTGTTGATATCTCTTCCTCTAACTTTCTGGATAGTGTTTCATCTACTTCGTCCCCATCCATGATAGCCTGTACTATTCTTTCTCCTTATGTTGCCCCTGCTGTTGCTTCCATATGCTCCTTGGCATTTTATACGATCAGGCATTTCCTAATTTACAAAATTACAACTACAAGTTAAGAGCTACTATAAATCATTGCATTTAGAGATTGAATGCATACGTTGCAAGCAAAAAGTACAAGTCTTTGCATAAATTACAATGCACTGGAAAAAGTCCCTGCTGACTGATCAACATATGATTAGTTATGTATTTGTAGAGTCCTAAAGTGTCAAAAATAGGTATCTACCAGTCTATTAAACCCTGCCAAGGGAAGGGTACAAGACACATCTCCACTTAGCGTGAAAGAAATATTTGTTCAAAAGACCTGCAATATTACAAATTGTTTACCACGGTTATTGAATGCATCCCGTTGACAATAAAGGACCATACTCATTTCATATAACTGTCTGGGAAAAGACTGATATGACTAATACAATAAGGAAGAGTAGTATACACTTGCAAACGTCTTTAAGTATTTTCCTTGGGTGTGTTTCAACAACAGATTCCAACTCAAGCTCGCTGCTGTTTGACTGTACCTTTTGTAACAGATGGCAAAGATCATTTTGATTCTGTTATACAGTAATTTCACATGCAACGTCCTCTTGTATTCTCTTCACAAGATAATGTATTGCATTCTTCCAAGAACAAGCGTTGTCTCATTTATAAACCAGTGGATAAAAGTGCACGTATAATAATAATAATAATAATAATGACTTTGTATAGCCCCTAATCATTCGAAGCTCTAAGCGCTTTACAACATTATACAAGATCTATATCATAAAACATATATAATGATATGATTACAAAAAAACAAACACCACGAAATTATAAAACATAATTGTTGTTGTTGTTGTTGTGATGTGGATTTTTAACGTAGCTTTAACAATTTCTACGATGTCTGCACTATATAAAACATAAAACAAGTTGAAAATATTTAAGGTTGGAAACATTATTAGGTCTTTATGTTTGTTCTTGCATTTGAAATAGGCGAGTTTTAAGAGCATTCTTGAATCGGATCACTGTGTCGTTGTGTCTAAGTTTAGTGGGCAATTCGTTCCACATTGCTGGGCCCTGCTATGCAAAAGAACGTTGTCCATATGACCCTATTTGCGCATTTTGGAATAATTAGAATACGAGTGTTAGAAGAAGAGCGTAAGTATCTTGCTGGTGTATACACATAGGTAAGGTCGGATAAGTATGTTGGATTATTGTACGTGAGTGAAACGAAGCACAGAGAACAAATGTATATTATATTCATGCACTATCAACCAAATACAGCCATCAAGCGACGTCAAGCTCACACAATCCTATGTTAACGTCTTCTGGTCACATGAAGAAGTCTATACTCCACAAGGACGATTTAAATGTATTTAAAAAACAAGGGTGGACAATATGGTGGTGAATATTGGTCTGACAGAGAATATATTCCTAAGACGATAAAGTTTAGAAATCATCTAAAATTAGTTGCAGAAAAATATATGGATAATGTGCTTGATAATATTGTAAACGAACATGGAGGTGAATAATCATAACTTTTCTAACATTCATACTGATACATTTAAAAGTGTGTGTGTGTGATAAAAAGTCAGTTTCAAATTGCTTTCCCAGATGTTCTATCGATACTGATGAACCAATGTACAGGCTTCCTGTAATATATTCCTAAGTTTTATTCAGAAGGAAATTTGCCATCTAACCTTTGTGCATATGCATAGAACATATACAACACAACCTCTACTGTGGATTGCTACAGGCGGAACAAGACAGGACAGGACGTACCGAATTATTGTAATATATTGTGTCACGCCAACAGGAGTAAATAAAGTTTCTCCAAAATGTGTGTACCTGATTTTATTATAAACTTAAGTTTGAAATATAGAGACTTACTGGCAATATAATTTTCATATTTTTTCTTTCCTATATTTGCACATGTGAACAATATATACTTATATTTTTAAATGTGAAAAATATACCCTTATAAAAGATTTCCCATCATGCCCTGCGACGATGTACTGTATGTGTATATACAATTTTTACCTGCAACAACAAAAACGAGTACTTTGTGAGCTAGAACAAATAAATAGAAACTACCTTACCTTTAATAACCTGAAGTTATTTTCACTTGCTTCCTTGATAACAACGACAATTGAATCGGACTCGAATTGTTTACAAGATAGGGTGAAATAGTTTATAGAATGGCAAACATGTACTTTATTGCGACAGATTCGGTCAACCAGAACCTACCGCTTTCTAAGGTCACGTGTATATAGATATAGATATATATATATATATATATATATATATATATATATATATATATATATATATATATATATATATATATATATATATATATATATATATATATATTTATATATATATATATATGATCAGCTATGATAAAGGTGAATTGAATTCAAGAAAAGGGGAGGATAGAGTGTGTCTTGCTGAAGAATGAGTCTAAACTTGTAAATTTCGATTCTGTAGCAAGTTTAGTATATACATTTTTTATAAATATATTCCTACATTAATAGCGATGTACTGTGATACCAGAAACTATATTTGTAGTACCACACGATAAAATATATCTGGTATCAACACATGAAAACAAAATAGTCTCTATATAATCGTATTTCTAAGGAATTTGTACGTAATCATTTAATGATATAAGAATTGTGTCTATCATCCAGTGAGATAGGGAAGGTAATGATTGAAAAGGGAAGACAACATATAATACTTGTTGAAAATATGAAAATATGTAATTGAAATATGAACAAATGGGATTTTGAAAACTTGGAACACAAACAAGATAGACAACGTATAATGAATTTTTTTGGTATGTACATAGCTTGTTTGTTATCTAGGGGGCTTGGTTGATTAAAAGGTAAGGATATATATATATATATATATATATATATATATATATATATATATATATATATATATATATATATATATATATATATATATATATATATATATATATTCGATGCGATATGATCATATACAGACATGCAGTAATATTAAAAGTTGAATTATGAAATGTCTTGCTAAATTACACTTGTGATTTTTTGCAGTAATAATCTGAAATGTTTTTAATGATTTATACTTTTCAGAGTCCCGTTGAAGACATTTATATTTTTGACATATATCACAAGCCATATCAGTACACTTAAGACTAAAAGGAAAGGAAATAAACAAAATTAACGGAGTCGAATATCTTGTTTAAGGTATGTATGCTCCTTAATCTACAAATCACATGTAGACTTTAATTTTCGTAAGTTATTTTTGTAGTTGAACTTTAATAGATATGCACGTTCCTTTAGACAATGACCGTTATCTTATCTTCCACACAATCATGTAAAATTTACAAGACGGTGAAACCTTTAGTATATGTATTTGATTTACATTTTCGAAAGTAGAAGCTTCATTTCGTACATTTTAATGTATGGTTTGAAATTATGAGCATGTTCGATGCGCTATGATCATCCTCTCATGTTTCTTTATTAGTGTCGCTTTTGAAAGTATAATATCAATATTAGTAACAGTTAGTGCTCATAAAATAATAGGAAACATCTTTTGTTACTTATATATATATACACACACACAATCTACTAGAATATAACACAAGTTGTACAATCAAACGTTAATAGAGCAAAATCGACCAGTATATATTTCATGTTTAAGAATTTATTAATTATTATTATTATTATTATTATTATTATTATTATTATAAAAATTGTTTCCAACCTCGCATAAATTAGCTTCATTCAAGACAACAGCAGGCATGATGCAAACGAGTTTATAAGCTTCATTCAAGAGAACAGTAGGCCTGATGCAAACAAGTTTATAACCTTTATAAATTGTAAATAATGGAAACCGGTTCATTCTGACAAGTTTGAAACAAGCTTATTTTGACAATTTCTCGTGTTTTTTAGTCAGGTTTTTAGTTCACTGCCAGTTTTGTATGCAAAGAAGTGTTTTTCTAGTCCCTATGATGATACACACTAGATTGCGGTCTACTCGTTCCATAAAATTTATCGGTTTGATCTATCTTGAATGAACAAATTTCTTGCATATATTCGTGGTTTGTTTTTATGGCCGTATGCAAAGGCTGTATACTTATCAATTCAACCGATACAATTGGTTTAGTAATATTTTTTCATTATTTGCATAATATTTCTAAATATTTCTGTCTTGTATACAATCAAAAATTTCAAAACGATCAAATATTGATATATGATCAAAATGTTGTTCTTGTATATGACACCCATTACTCCCATTTTCTCTACAGAAAATGAGATTGCAGACATAATTGCATATATATATATATATATATATATATATATATATATATATATATATATATATATATATATATATAACACCTGGTCGATTTGCTATTGTTAGGCTTGATTGTAAAACAATTTGGTCGATTGCAGCATTGTCATATTGGATTATGGTAAACTGTAGTGGATTGTAGTATATATTAACTGATTGTGGTACGTTGTAGTGGATTGTACTAGATTGTGGAGTATTGTGGTGGATTGTAGTAAATGGTGACGCCCGTCCTAATAGGTATGACCTATAAAAAGCTTAAAAAAGGGACCGCTGATTGCGGTAAGAGATTAAAGGACGGAACTTCTTGCTTAAATTACTTGCATCTTCACCCTTCTTTGGCAATTACAAGTTTCGGATTTTGTTAAAATACTTTGAACAAGGATTTCCGTTCATGGATCGTACGTGAGAATATGTGCTACTGCAGAGTGAAATTATATATTATATATTAGGAAGAAGATTATCATACAGAAACTTCCATATCACCACCCACCCACCCCGATCATATGCATATCAACATGATAGGGATGGAACATATTTGCTTATGTGAGCAGTCGTGCATATTAGATATAATCAAGAGCAGTTCTAGTAATTACATTCTTACATAATAAACAGTAACTCCTGATTCTAATGGCAGCAAACAAGATATATTGAAATTAACATAGGTGCAGATATACACCTGGCAGAGTGGAAAGCACTGTACGTTGATCCAACATGAGGGTGTGTGGTATATACACCTGCCTTAAGTGAACACATCCATATACAAAGCAGACCTGCTCATTAAGGACATGCATTTATCTGCAAAATTTACTTACGTAAAGAAAAAGGGTACCTAACTACAAAGGGCAAAATTAAATTTGCATCGTCCTGCAAGTGATACACAGGTTTTTCTGCCTCTTGGTATATAAACTAAGTTATTGCATAAAGCCCTGCAAAAATTTTAATTTTGATTATTACAAACATGATTCTAAAGTCAACATATTTGACACGTGTCACGTGTACAAGCTTGGTAGTCAAACGGGATTTTGTGAAAGACGTTTGTGGGAAATCCAAATTCTGAGCATATTTCGGATATTAAACAAAACCGTCTGTGATAAATAACTTGACCTGGTGTTGGTATCCCACTAAAGGTTTCCCTGCCTATTATATCCACGACCCTTGTATATATAGTCCGACGGTCTACTAAGTGAGCTTCCATGGCTCCAGACAGACAGATTGAATAATATATAGATAAATATGTAGATAAAAAGATGTGTTTTATTTACTCATTATTGTGATCCAGATCCTCCTCCCCAACCGTATCCACCATACCCTCCATTACCTATTCCCTTGGGGATGCATACTGGGTATCCTGACTTTTACATTGCATATACCACATTCACTAGGGCAAAGGAAGCCAGGATGGAAATGATGACACACCGCATGATCATTGCTGAAAACACGAATAGAAAGTGACGTTTTAGAAGTGCGTAATTACAGGTTGTATATGCCAATGCATTCTATATATTTTGTGTTTCTCAGTAGCTGATTATCAGTAATGCTCTTAAATTAGAGCATTATGTGCATTTCAGTCAAGTCGATTAGGAGGCATTAGATTTAATTCCTCGCCACTGAGAACGGTTTTCATAACTTCTTTTGTTCATGTATGATATATGGCACACTATGACGGCGGAAGGAGACAAAGTCACAATTGGAACATAGTCAACCATTTTTGGTGCAGCATAAATGGTGCAGTCCGCCAACTCAAAAAATATTTATAAAATGTACATGTGGCATTTCTCGTTTGATTATTTGTGTCCATGCCAGTTACATTGAACTCTGAATATGCACGCTTTGGATATACATCGTCTATCATCCAGTGTGTGTGTGTGTGTGTGTGTGTGTGTGTGTGTGTGTGTGTGTGTCATTGCGGCGACAGTTCAAGTAAATAAGGGCATGGACCTTCAAGATATAATATGTCACTTTTGTGTTCTTTGCTCTATATTATCATACAGTTCAGGGCCGGATGAGGTTAAGTGTATGGGGGAGGGGGGTTAAAAATTTTCAAAAGGGCCTTGACTTTCCTCGATAGGGCACCTTATCAAAAGTCTGTTTGCTGAAAGTGTGCATAATACCCATAAATGTGCTCAAGAAGAAAACGATGATCAAATTTAAAGTGACAAGGTACTATTTTTGTGTATGTACGCTTTTGTAGCGGGTGGGGGGAGGGGTCAGAACAGCCTACGCCTAACAGTCTCTGCATTTTATTTCCAGTTTAAATTATACGATTGTGGCGTAACGTTACTATATAAGCTCACTTTCATATTTCTCTGACCACCATACTCCCACAGGGCTTGTATCGTTGCTTACAATTTGTAGTGTAAGCGGTTATCTAATTAGCTTTGGGATATCACTTGACAGTAAAAGTAATCAGATATTCCAGACTGGATTAGAACTGATACGAAACAACAGCTGGTTTATGTTATTCGTTCACTAGAGTTGAAGTTCTTTGGGAAAATACTTTCAGGGCAGTCTTTACTCTTCTTTCTAACTGTACTGATGTCTTGTATTTAATAACTAGTATAGAACACCTGCAGTTAGTTTTCAATAACAAATAACGTTGCATAGTAGCAGCAGAGTTAAAAATGACTTCAGTTCAATTTACAAACCCGGACAAATTTGACTTTTCGAAACCTGAAACTTAGAAAACGTTGTTTCAGCGCTTAGAACGCTTGCATCAAGGGTCTGTACTTAATGAAAAATCGAAAGAAATTAATGTAAATACCATGGTTTGTTACATCGAAAGTAAGGCTGGTGACATTTTGTCTTCATTTAACCTGTTAAAGGAAGATCAAAAGAAGTCGAAACCGGTCTACAGATATATTCGTGCGATATTTCATTCCAAAGAGGAATGTAATTTTTGAAAAGGTAAAATTTAACCAAAGAAAATATGTTGCGGGAGAAACAGGGGACAGTTTTGTTATAGCTATCTACATGGTAGCAGATGATTGTAATTTCGGGCCACTACATGATACAATTAGCAGAAACTGACTTGTAGTTGGACGGCGAGATTCAAAACTGTCGGAAAAAATTGGAGCTAGATGTAAATTTACTCGAGAGTCTGCCGTTAGTCAAGCTATACAAAACGAGGCTGTTAAAAAGCAACAATCAACTATACGAACAGCTGGAAAACGAATGAATGAAATGCATGCTGTAAAATCATCTTCACTGAAATATGAGAAGCAGAAACTTAAACCCCAAACAGAATAATATCAACAGATAAGGATACATGAGATGGGGAAATAAAGTTAATCATTCTCGGGACCAATGTTAGCCAAAGAAGCAGAATATCACACAACTGTAAGAAAAGGGGGACATTGTGCAAAATGCTGTCTGTCAAAATCAGGATTTGTACAATATAATCGAGAGTAGAACCTGGATTTCTAGAGACTATTAGCACAAAGAAGGTCAGCCATGGACAAAGCGCGTGAGGCCGAACACCGCTTTACTGTAAATAAAGACTGAAACTTGAGTTGATGTGACTGTAATTCATGAGAGGGAACGCGACAATGGTTGTCGTTCTGAAACCAAACGGTACGGTAAGAATTTGCGTGAATAAACCGAATGAATCAGTAAAGAGAGAGAATCACCCACTACCACCAGTTGAAGAATGCATTGCAAAAGTAGCTTGGTGAAAGGTTTTTCACTAAACTTTATGTACACTCAGGCTTTTGTACTCATTTTGATTTGTTATATTTTAATCGCCTTCAATTCAGATTCAGTTCCGCGACTGAAATTTGTTCAGCAGACGATGTCAGGAACTCTAGAACGACATGTGGAAACATTCTGTCACATGGACGATGTTCTTGTTTTTGGGAAAACATAGAAACAGCATGAGGAAAGACGAGTAATGGTCATAAAATCAACTCAAAAGGCCGGCGTCACTTTGAGCGCTGAAAAGTGTGAACTTTTGGAGACCATCTATTATGTTTCTTGATCATTGTCGTTGACAAAAATGGTTGCCGACCTGATCCGGAAAAAGCCAAAGCTATAACTGAAATGAAAATACCGCAAAGCGTAACAGATAGGACGATTTATCGGTATGGAAAACAGCTTGGCAAATTTAGTCCGAATTTTGCAGAAACATCAAAACCATTACGTGAGCTTTTGAAAGGTAAAACTGGTGGACTTGGGGTCTAGATCAAGAACAAGATTTTAGAGATGTCAAGCAAGAAATGATATCTTCACCAGCACATTATGAGCTCAACAGAGAAATAGTTGTATCTGCTGATGCATCTTCATGTGGACTAGGTGCTGTTCTACGGCAGAAGCACTGTAGCACTCTGGGTATGTCAGAAACTGAGTAACGCTAATAGACAAAGAGGCTTTTGCAATCACTTGGGCATGTGAACGCTTTAGTAGCTAATTAATTTGGTCATAATTCAAACTTGAAATTGACCGTAAACCATTAGTACGACTAATGAGCACAAACATCTTGGGAGATTTACCCCCATGAATTCAACGGTTTAGAATGCGTTTGATGACATTCAACTTTTGTATAGTTCGTGTTGCTGGCAAAAATCTATTAACTGCTGATGCTCTGTCCTGAACACTTTTAATTTATCTCTCTGAGAGTGACAGAGAATTTCAGGCTGAATGTAACGCATATGTTGATTCCGTAGTTAGTAATTTACCCGCATCAAATACTTAACTTGGACAAATAACGTCTGAATATAGAAATGATTGGATTTGCAATTAGCTTGTACAATTATGTGAAAAGAAGTGACCTTAGAAATCCGCTATTGACAGAAAACGTCAACCATACTGGTCAGATAGAGGTGAATGTACAATTCAAATTGGTCTTTTAATGAAAGCTACACGCCTGATCGTACCAGAATTACTTCAAAAAGAAATCCTAGAGAGATTTCACGATGGTCAACAAGGCATAGTTAAACGCCGAGAACGCGCCAGAAAGTCAGTTTGGTGGAGAGGACTATGAACTCAGCTAGAACACTTGAAAAGGTCTGGTCAAAACTACGAAAAGTCAAGAGATCAAGCTGAATTAATGATACCAAATGAAATTTTAAGTTGATCTTGGCAAAGAGTCACTTCACACTTGTTTGAACTAAAAGGTCAAACATATCTCTTTGTTATAGATTTTTTTTCAGGATACATCGAAATAACAAAATTGCAAGGCACATGTTCAAAAGCAATAGTCAGTCATCTAAAATAAATCTTGCGCGACACCTTATACCAGGAGTAAAACGTTTCAGATAATGACCTGCTATACACATTCACAATACTCAAAGAATCTGCGGCAAGTTACGGATTCAGGCATATTACAAGTAGTCCAAAATATCCACAGATCTTAGGTCTCGCCGAAAGAGCTGTTAAAACAATTAAACGAATACTTAAAGAAAATGACCCTTATATAGCTCTTTTGACATATCGCGCAACACCACTAACCAATGGATACATTCTTGCCGAATTATTGATGGGAAGAAAATTACAAACTACTTTACCAAAGCACAAAAAAAAAACTTAGCATGAAATGGCCGGATTTAATGAAACGGAAGAAATCGGTAAACTATCAAAGGCAAAGTCGAAAAAGAAATTATGATCGTCGACATGGCGCCCAAAATATAAAAAACATCATGTAGGGAATAAAGTATGGATTTAAGATAATTGTTCTTCAGGCAGTTTTAAATCTGAGGCATCTATACCTCGTTCATACATGGTAGTAACTGAGGAGGGAGAGAATCAGCCTAATAGGAATAATTTAACTCCGATGCCAACCTCACTATCGGATCCTCTCATAGTGACTATTTTAAACCGTGATACTTTGTCTGACTCAGACGAAAGCAGAGCAGTGCCAACCAGTCAAAACGAATATTTCACACGTTCAGGAAGATTTTCAAAACCACCCGAGAGACTGAACTTGTAAAAATGAAGCTTAGGTACTTGTTTAGAATAATTTTGGACAAGGACATATTTCTACCGACGTAGACACATTTTAATTAATCCAAAGCTTTTTGGGTACGCCGTAAGTAAGTGCTGGAGAACTATTCTAGTTTAATTCTTTCCTTACTTTCCCTATTGTCATGAAACATGGCATAATTATGCGGGAGAAAAAATATTCTTTACATGACTCGTATGTTTAGTTTTAATGGGCTCAGATGACGATAAGCAATATCTAAAAAGAGCTTCATTATTTTAAACAAAGGCTAAATTATTACATAAATGTGAACTTACATGTAGATAGTATATGCATAATCAAATGTATTTATTTCCTTGCGTCTTGTATGATTTAACTGAGCACATGCACGTATGCAATTAAATGATTTCAATGGCTTGCAGGACATGACGTAACCAATGAACTAACTCTTGGTTAGTCATTTCTAGCTCCATTACTCAGAGGAAATAAAATAAATAAATTCCTCCCATTTACTCATTAGTCTGTACATGGAACTTTTAAAGAGCCAGGAAGAGAGATTACTTGCACTGGTTTCTTATGATTATTAGTTTACGATTTCAGTAGACTTTAAAAATAATGGTTCTTTAAGGAAGTATCGTTTATAGCTTAACGTCCAGTGATGACAAGATACATTGCTGCGTTGGAGTCATTATTTTTTTATGGTTCTTGCAATTAGAACACGTCGTAGCTTTCTCCATTTTCAGTTTGCTTCTCTGAGAGAACAAGGTCTGGAAAGTCCTGAACCTGCTAAATAGAATCAGATCACAATTAATTTTACTAGATATATTCTCCATTTGTTTCTCAGTACTGAACTTTACGTTGTGCCCAAATAATAATAAATCATATCTTATTCTAATGTACATTTAAAGATAAGCTCATATTGAAGTTTTTGTTATAGGTTATCCAGCAGTGTTTTGAGAGGCTTGACTAGAAACAAGGCACCTTATACTGAATCACAGTTTTCACTTTCCGATCATCATCAACGGCTCATAACTGGGAACTGTCGCCAAAATGGACACTGACAACCACACCTTACTGCTCAAGTTCTAAAGAATAAACAATTGCCTTTAAATCAATAACAAGAATTCTTAAATCTAACTCCCTGTATCATCACCAAAAGAAAAGAGGCAAAACTTCTCTATACAGCCTTGGACAATATTAGTGGGTACTGAACCGGAAATAATGAATGTGATCTTATTTCGAATACTGACGAGAAACAGGTAAATTTGGGAATACTGTTTAGATTGGCATAGTTAATTATAGTTATCTTCTATATCTCGATAGAAACAAGTATTAATGGAAAATAAAGTTATTTTGCAAACAATTTAACTAAATTAAATATCGAACGTAAAACAAACCAGAGGAAGGAGCACTTTCGTATATGACATTTTGAAAAGTTACACGAGTTACTTAAAACAGTGTCTGCTTACATATTTGCCCATATTTGCTCAAATTTTACCCTGTTATCCCATTACAATTAGGACTGCGAAAATGTTAGTTTCTCATGGTCTTCTCGTCAAAATTCTGTTGTTTGTTTTCTTTCCATTATTCATTTTTCCCATCATTCTTCCTGTTATAATTTTAGCATATATTTATTTGTCACTTTTATTATGACTTTTTATAACATATATTGAGACCTCTAAATTATTCTTTCCCTTGTATAACTTCCAGTATCTGCCTTTGGGAGATAAAAAGACAGACAACGGAGGTCTGTGTGCTGAGAAATGGCCCAGGTGATGTCAAATGTTTATGTGCTAGACAGAGATCCTCATTTGCTTTCAATAGTCCTACCACCATCTTCAGGCTTATGTCAACATACTCACTTCCACATATTCCTATCATATAATTCATAATTAATTTCTTCATTGAATATTGTTCCTACTCCCCAGCCTGTTTCTTGAAGCATCTTTATGAGTTTTTAATGCAGCAAATTAATTCGGTCCTAATTATTCGCACGGCTTCCAGACTCTGGATTTTCTGTATCCTGTTATTATTTTTACACTGAAACTCCATTAATTTTCCTCTCAATCGTTCCACTTCCTCAATCATTTTTGACTGTTTGACACTGCTTAGTAAGGGGTGGATATCAGGACATTTTCTGCTTACATTAATTTTAAGACATTGTTAGTATTCTGTCTGGAGGCCATTGTATGCAAAATTTAGAATTAAATTTTCTAGCGTTTCTTATTTGATGGATTCTACGGATATCACCCGTAAATGACTGCTTTTCCGGCCAAAAGGTGACTAATGGGTGTCTTCTGCTGGATATAACTTCTTTTGTTGCATCCCTGTGTTCCCTGACATTTTCCACAACCTGAGATTTTCAAATCAACAACAGTACAACAATAAGTTGATGGCTGTTACGATCTATTCCACCAAGATATTTAGTGCATATGTTGCTCGCAAAATATATGCGATGCGCACGAATTACCTTGCCGCGGCCATACTGTGTGCTGACTAATGAAAACGTGACTATTCGTACATGTTTAGTGTTATAAAACATCAAAACTATTCGTCAGCAGGTTCAGCAAACCTACCCAGGGATGGAGAGCACACTGAAAAAATTTAAACTTAATGTAAAGCAAATACTAGTTCAAAAGACCTGCAATATTACTATTTGTTTAACAGGGTCACTGAGTTCATCCCGCTGACACACCTGACCTTATTCAGTTAAATAGGAGGTTCTGGATGGTGAAAATAATTAATAAACAGTGTGTCACATGACTAAAGACACTCATAATCATGATCATGTTTGATCGACGTATATAAATTCTGACCCATGTTACAAGTCCTTCCGATGGTATTTTCATATAATTTACTTGTCTTTTGATTAACTCTATACGGTTCCAATACATAAACACTACCGCTTTAGCTGTTGGGATAGCTAATGTAATAAAACGATGCAGGGGATGAATAATTGTTAAAATTAGAAAGGTTAGAAAAATGACCAGTAAATATATTTGACAAAAGAGAGTTTTAAATAATTTTTCCATATGTACATCGGGGCCTTTAGTTGCCTAATTTTAATTAACAATGTGCACCCACCGTCCATAATTTCTCTACAGAAAAGAAAACGTTTGTTACATAATTATATTTATAAAGTCAACGCGGAAAAAAACAAAATTTAACATATTATAGAAATACCGAAAACATGTATTCATTTTATAATTGGAAATTATATAACAACATTGAATACATTATCTTAATACTGTTTTCCTAAATCAAACCGATATTTCCGGTTCTATTTCTTTATCTACACACTTTCGCTTTCATGATGATTTAAAAGAAAAAAACTAGCAATTAAAAACGTTTAAACGTTATACGGTTCAGATAAATAATTATTTAAACATCGCTTTCCTGCTGGTTCAAAACACTAGCCGTTAAAAACGTTAAAACTTTGAGATAAATATTATTTAAACATCGCATTCCTGATGGTTCAATACAATATATTTGTTTGTTGTTGCTGTTATCGTTAAATGAATCTTTACACCTTGATGTACATTTGAATGGTGTGCGATAAGTAACACTCATAACTATTAATTGATTCCGGCAATGTGTAAAGAAATCGAATACGTTATTTCTCCTATCATCGGTGTTTTAAGTATTTTAAGTTATTTTAAGCATTTTTCTCAACAAAATCGCTGACTGTTCCAATGACTGGTTCTGTGCAAGGACATGGTTAGTTGTCTGCCGGGACAAACATATACAACGTGTAAATTAATCCAGTACTAAGCGGAAAGACGCACAGAAATCGTACTTCTAAGTATGGACGATATAGATGATTAGGTTCATCTAACACTTTGATAGACGTTTAAGTCTATTTTAAAATATTGTGTACAGCCTTACATAGTTTCAGGCAAGGACATATATGGTACTCTGCACTGATATACACTTAGGACGTTTCAATGGGTACACTCTAAGTTCAAACAGAATATCATGTTGCTTGTGTACACGATTCTTTCTAAATGGTGACATAACTGGCTATTTGGTTCATAGCGGGGACATGACCAGAAGGCATGATTTTGGGCCGAGACGCAAATGTATGCATATAACTATATTGGATCTGAGCTAGAACATTCGATACAATCTCATTAAAAGTCTGTTTCTCAGCAGTGACGTTATGGGAGTTTACGAAGAGCAGCTGTTTTAACGTTTTATTTTGTTAATGTGTCAACGTGGACATGCAAAGTGTAAATAGTTGGGATATGAAAGGTGACACGCTCATAGATATTTTTCTCAGCTTGATTCTGATCTAGGACATAATTGGATTTTTCAGGTAAATGTCTTGAGATATTTTGTTCTGTAGATATTATAACGGATATAATTGTCTCCGGTCAAGGACATTAACTAATGCTTTTGATTACGTTTACTTTATGTTCGGATACCCTGTAATGTAGTTTTGTTTCATGTTTATTTTTTAAGCCTCTCCCTTTGAGTTTGGATGTCCTAATCAAGGTTTTATTGTTTACTCCTCTTTCTCATTTTAGATATTCGTTAGCTTGGTACTGATAGAGGATATGGATGATTCTGTGGATATAAGATGTTTACTCACGTTTTAGTCTAATCTAAACTTTGTTTTCTGAGCAAAGACATAATTTGTTAGGAAAAAGAAATAATTGCTTCTAGGCATATACACTTATGGAGTTTTAATAGGTTCAGTCTAAGTTGAGACATTATATAATGACCTTTGGTAAAGGATTCATTCTGATTGTGGACATAACTGGCTAGTGTCTGTACATAGATCTGGAAATGAGCGGACACAATATATATATATATGTGTGTGTGTGTGTGTGTGTGTGTGTGTGGAGAGAGAGAGAGAGAGAGAGAGAGAGAGAGAGAGAGAAGGATAAACAGAAAAAGTACTTCTTTTAAAACCAGTTTAAATTAGTAAAGCCATAGAGGACGGAACACGTCCGTATATGAAATTAAACAATACAAGTTACATGATAGTTATTTATAAGAGCTTTGGCTTAACTATTCTCTCATACTGTACTCTAGGGTTAGATTTTACTAAGGACTGCATTTTCAGTCTTTTCTCGTTCAACTTCTTATATTTTCCATTATTCGTTTCCAAGTACCTTCGCAACAAAAGGCCTCTTTGGTTCTACAGATTCATGATGGTATGTCATTTCCATATAGTTATGCACATATAATTTGAAATGCTCATATTGACTCGTATGAATAACTTCCGGTCTCCTCCTTCTCGAGATGAAATTACATATAACTTGATGTATGTCTGCTGTGAAGAGAAATGTCGCAGGTGCTGTGCTCAACTTATGTTCTAGACATAGATCTTCGTTCCTTCAGATCTTCGTTCCTTATTCACTTTCGAGTAGTTCCACCACAACCAAGCCATTCAGTTCAATCGATAATTAGGTTGTTCTTCGTTGAATAGGGTTCCTTCTTCATAGCCTATGTTATTATATGGTATCATTACGAGTTTGTTAAACGGCAATCAATTCTTTCTTAATTATTTACTCCGCTCCTAATCTCAGGATTCTCTGCTTCAGGATGTCATAATCGCACTGCACCTACGCCAACTTTCATGTTTGTCTTTCCATGTCCTCATATTTGTTTATTGATTTCTTTGCTGATTTCGGACACTGTTTAGTCATGGGTGGATCTAAGCACATTTTCTGTTTTTGTTTACTTCGGCACATCGTCAGTATATACATTGTAGGCCGTTTGATGCCAATTTAAAGTTAAATTGTCCAGCTCTCCCATGAATTATATTTTGTACGGTCAGCTTCGAAGATCTCACCCTCAAAAAAAATTGGATAATTGAAGTCTGTTGATATCTCTTCCTCTAACTTTCTGGATAGTGTTTCATCTACTTCGTCCCCATCCATGATAGCCTGTACTATTCTTTCTCCTTATGTTGCCCCTGCTGTTGCTTCCATATGCTCCTTGGCATTTTATACGATCAGGCATTTCCTAATTTACAAAATTACAACTACAAGTTAAGAGCTACTATAAATCATTGCATTTAGAGATTGAATGCATACGTTGCAAGCAAAAAGTACAAGTCTTTGCATAAATTACAATGCACTGGAAAAAGTCCCTGCTGACTGATCAACATATGATTAGTTATGTATTTGTAGAGTCCTAAAGTGTCAAAAATAGGTATCGACCAGTCTATTAAACCCTGCCAAGGGAAGGGTACAAGACACATCTCCACTTAGTGTGAAAGAAATATTTGTTCAAAAGACC
This sequence comes from Sinohyriopsis cumingii, assembly GCA_028554795.2. Lineage (NCBI taxonomy): Eukaryota > Metazoa > Mollusca > Bivalvia > Unionida > Unionidae > Sinohyriopsis > Sinohyriopsis cumingii. Next base: position 93,311,152 of record CM068829.1, on the reverse strand, counting down.
TGCAATATTACAAATTGTTTACCACGGTTATTGAATGCATTCCGTTGACAATAAAGGACCATACTCATTTCATATAACTGTCTGGGAAAAGACTGATATGACTAATACAATAAGGAAGAGTAGTATACACTTGCAAACGTCTTTAAGTATTTTCCTTGGGTGTGTTTCAACAACAGATTCCAACTCAAGCTCGCTGCTGTTCGACTGTACCTTTTGTAACAGATGGCAAAGATCATTTTGATTCTGTTATACAGTAATTTCACATGCAACGTCCTCTTGTATTCTCTTCACAAGATAATGTATTGCATTCTTCCAAGAACAAGCGTTGTCTCATTTATAAACCAGTGGATAAAAGTGCACGTATAATTATAATAATAATAATAATAATAATGACTTTGTATAGCCCCTAATCATTCGAAGCTTTAAGCGCTTTACAACATTATACAAGATCTATATCATAAAACATATATAATGATACGATTACAAAAAAACAAACACCACGAAATTATAAAACATAATTGTTCTTGTTGTTGTTGTGATGTGGATTTTTAACGTAGCTTTAACAATTTCTACGATGTCTGCACTATATAAAACATAAAACAAGTTGAAAATATTTAAGGTTGGAAACATTATTAGGTCTTTATGTTTGTTATTGCATTTGAAATAGGCGAGTTTTAAGAGCATTCTTGAATCGGATCACTGTGTCGTTGTGTCTAAGTTTAGTGGGCAATTCGTTCCACATTGCTGGGCCCTGCTATGCAAAAGAACGTTGTCCATATGACCCTATTTGCGCATTTTGGAATAATTAGAATACGAGTGTTAGAAGAGGAGCGTAAGTATCTTGCTGGTGTATACACATAGGTAAGGTCGGATAAGTATGTTGGATTATTGTACGTGAGTGAAACGAAGCACAGAGAACAAATGTATATTATATTCACGCACTATCAACCAAATACAGCCATCAAGCGACGTCAAGCTCACACAATCCTATGTTAACGTCTTCTGGTCACATGAAGAAGTCTATACTCCACAAGGACGATTTAAATGTATTTAAAAAACAAGGGTGGACAATATGGTGGTGAATATTGGTCTGACAGAGAATATATTCCTAAGACGATAAAGTTTAGAAATCATCTAAAATTAGTTGCAGAAAAATATATGGATAATGTGCTTGATAATATTGCAAACGAACATGGAGGTGAATAATCATAACTTTTCTAACATTCATACTGTTACATTTAAAAGTGTGTGTGTGTGATAAAAAGTCAGTTTCAAATAGCTTTCCCAGATGTTCTATCGATACTGATGAACCAATGTACAGGCTTCCTGTAAGATATTCCTAAGTTTTATTCAGAAGGAAATTTGCCATCTAACCTTTGTGCATATGCATAGAACATATACAACACAACCTCTACTGTGCATTGCTACAGGCGGAACAAGACAGGGCAGGACGTACCGAATTATTGTAATATATTGTGTCACGCCAACAGGAGTAAATAAAGTTTCTCCAAAATGTGTGTACCTGATTTTATTATAAACTTAAGTTTGAAATATAGAGACTTACTGGCAATATAATTTTCATATTTTTCTTTCCTATATTTGCACATGTGAACAATATATACTTATATTTTTAAATGTGAAAAATATACCCTTATAAAAGATTTCCCATCATGCCCTGCGACGATGTACTGTATGTGTATATACAATTTTTACCTGCAACAACAAAAACGAGTACTTTGTGAGCTAGAACAAATAAATAGAAACTACCTTACCTTTAATAACCTGAAGTTATTTTCACTTGCTTCCTTGATAACAACGACAATTGAATCGGACTCGAATTGTTTACAAGATAGGATGAAATAGTTAATAGAATGGCAAACATGTACTTTATTGCGACAGATTCGGTCAACCAGAACCTACCGCTTTCTAAGGTCACGTGTATATATATATATATATATATATATATATATATATATATATATATATATATATGATCAGCTATGATAAAGGTGAATTGAATTCAAGAAAAGGGGAGGAGAGAGTGTCTTGCTGAAGAATAAGTCTAAACTTGTAAATTTCGATTCTGTAGCAAGTTTAGTATATACATTTTTTATAAATATATTCCTACATTAATACCGATGTACTGTGATACCAGAAACTATATTTGTAGTACCACACGATTAAATATATCTGGTATCAACACATGAATACAAAATAGTCTCTATATAATCGTATTTCTAAGGAATTTGTACGTAATCATTTAATGATATAAGAATTGTGTCTATCATCCAGTAAGATAGGGAAGGTAATGATTGAAAAGGGAAGACAACATATAATACTTGTTGAAAATATGAAAATATGTAATTGAAATATGAACAAATGGGATTTTGAAAACTTGGAACACAAAAAAGATAGACAACGTATAATGAATTTTTTGGTATGTACTTAGCTTGTTTGTTATCTAGGGGGATTGGTTGATTAAAAGGTAAGGATATATATATATATATATATATATATATATATATATATATATATATATATATATATATTCGATGCGATATGATCATATACAGACATGCAGTAATATTAAAAGTTGAATTATGAAATGTCTTGCTAAATTACACTTGTGATTTTTTGCAGTAATAATCTGAAATGTTTTTAATGATTTATACTTTTCAGAGTTCCGTTGAAGACATTTATATTTTTGACATATATCATAAGCCATATCAGTACACTTAAGACTAAAAGGAAAGGAAATAAACAAAATTAACGGAGTCGAATATCTTGTTTAAGGTATGTATGCTCCTTAATCTACAAATCACATGTAGACTTTAATTTTCGTAAGTTATTTTTGTAGTTGAACTTTAATAGATATGCACGTTCCTTTAGACAATGACCGTTATCTTATCTTCCACACAATCATGTAAAATTTACAAGACGGTGAAACCTTTAGTATATGTATTTGATTAACATTTTCGAAAGTAGAAGCTTCATTTCGTACATTTTAATGTATGGTTTGAAATTATTAGCATTTTCGATGCGCTATGATCATCCTCTCATGTTTCTTTATTAGTGTCGCTTTTGAAAGTATAATATCAATATTAGTAACAGTTAGTGCTCATAAAATAATAGGAAACATCTTTTGTTACTTATATATATATACACACACACACAATCTACTAGAATATAACACAAGTTGTACAATCAAACGTTAATAGAGCAAAATCGACCAGTATATATTTCATGTTTAAGAATTTATTAATTATTATTATTATTATTATTATTATTATAAAAATTGTTTCCAACCTCGCATAAATTAGCTTCATTCAAGACAACAGCAGGCATCATGCAAACGAGTTTATAAGCTTCATTCAAGAGAACAGTAGGCCTGATGCAAACAAGTTTATAACCTTTATAAATTGTAAATAATGGAAACCGGTTCATTCTGACAAGTTTGAAACAAGCTTATTTTGACAATTTCTCGTGTTTTTTAGTCAGGTTTTTAGTTCACTGCCAGTTTTGTATGCAAAGAAGTGTTTTTCTAGTCCCTATGATGATACACACTAGATTGCGGTCTACTCGTTCCATAAAATTTATCGGTTTGATCTATCTTGAATGAACAAATTTCTTGCATATATTCGTGGTTTGTTTTTATGGCCGTATGCAAAGGCTGTATACTTATCAATTCAACCGACACAATTGGTTTAGTAATATTTTTTCATTATTTGCATAATATTTCTAAATATTTCTGTCTTGTATACAATCAAAAATTTCAAAACGATTAAATATTGATATATGATCAAAATGTTGTTCTTGTATATGACACCCATTACTCCCATTTTCTCTACAGAAAATGAGATTGCAGACATAATTGCATATATGTATACATATATATATATATATATATATATATATATATATATATATATATATATATATATATAACACCTGGTCGATTTGCTATTTTTAGGCTTGATTGTAAAACAATTTGGTCGATTGCAGCATTGTCATATTGGATTATGGTAAACTGTAGTGGATTGTAGTATATAGTAACGGATTGTGGTACGTTGTAGTGGATTGTACTAGACTGTGGAGTATTGTGCTGGATTGTGGTAAATGGTGACGCCCGTCCTAATAGGTATGACCTATAAAAAGCTTAAAAAAGGGACCGCTGATTGCGGTAAGAGATTAAAGGACGGAACTTCTTGCTTAAATTACTTGCATCTTCACCCTTCTTTGGCAATTAAAAGTTTCGGATTTTGTTAAAATACTTTGAACAAGGATTTCCGTTCATGGATCGTACGTGAGAATATGTGCTACTGCAGAGTGAAATTATATATTATATATTAGGAAGAAGATTATCATACAGAAACTTCCATACCACCACCCACCCACCCCGATCATATGCATATCAACATGATAGGGATGGAACATATTTGCTTATGTGAGCAGTCGTGCATATTAGATATAATCAAGAGCAGTTCTAGTAATTACATTCTTACATAATAAACAGTAACTCCTGATTCTAATGGCAGCAAACAAGATATATTGAAATTAACATAGGTGCAGATATACACCTGGCAGAGTGGAAAGCACTGTACGTTGATCCAACATGAGGGTGTGTGGTATATACACCTGCCTTAAGTGAACACATCCATATACAAAGCAGACCTGCTCATTAAGGACATGCATTTATCTGCAAAATTTACTTACGTAAAGAAAAAGGGTACCTAACTACAAAGGGCAAAATTAAATTTGCATCGTCCTGCAAGTGATACACAGGTTTTTCTGCCTCTTGGTATATAAACTAAGTTATTGCATAAAGCCCTGCAAAACTTTTAATTTTGATTATTACAAATATGATTCTAAAGTCAACATATTTGACACGTGTCACGTGTACAACCTTGGTAGTCAAACGGGATTTTGTGAAAGACGTTTGTGGGAAATCCAAATTCTGAGCATATTTCGGATATTAAACAAAACCGTCTGTGATAAATAACTTGACCTGGTGTTGGTATCCCACTAAAGGTTTCCCTGCCTATTATATCCACGACCCTTGTATATATAGTCCGACGGTCTACTAAGTGAGCTTCCATGGCTCCAGACAAACAGATTGAATAATATATAGATAAATATGTAGATAAAAAGATGTGTTTTATTTACTCATTATTGTGATCCAGATCCTCCTCCCCAACCGTATCCACCATACCCTCCATTACCTATTCCCTTGGGGATGCATACTGGGTATCCTGACTTTTACATTGCATATACCACATTCACTAGGGCAAAGGAAGCCAGGATGGAAATGATGACACACCGCATGATCATTGCTGAAAACACGAATAGAAAGTGACGTTTTAGAAGTGCGTAATTACAGGTTGTATATGCCAATGCATTCTATATATTTTGTGTTTCTCAGTATCTGATTATCAGTAATGCTCTTCAATTAGAGCATTATGTGCATTTCAGTCAAGTCGATTAGGAGGCATTAGATTTAATTCCTCGCCACTGAGAACGGTTTTCATAACTTCTTTTGTTCATGTATGATATATGGCACACTATGACGGTGGAAGGGGACAAAGTCACAATTGGAACATAGTCAACCATTTTTGGTGCAACATAAATGGTGCAGTCCGCCAACTCAAAAAATATTTATAAAATGTACATGTGGCATTTCTCGTTTGATTATCTGTGTCCATGCCAGTTACATTGAACTCTGAATATGCACGCTTTGGATATACATCGTCTATCATCCAGTGTGTGCGTGTGTGTGTGTGTGTGTGTGTCATTGCGGCGACAGTTCAAGTAAATAAGGGCATGGACCTTCAAGATATAATATGTCACTTTTGTGTTCTTTGCTCTATATTATCATACAGTTCAGGGCCGGATCAGGTTAAGTGTATGGGGGAGGGGGGTTAAAAATTTTCAAAAGGGCCTTGACTTTCCTCGATAGGGCACCTTATCAAAAGTCTGTTTGCTGAAAGTGTGCATGATACCCATAAATGTGCTCAAGAAGAAAACGATGATCAAATTTAAAGTGACAAGGTACTATTTTTGTGTATGTACGCTTTTGTAGCGGGTGGGGGGAGGGGTCAGAACAGCCTACGCCTATCAGTCTCTGCATTTTATTTCCAGTTTAAATTATACGATTGTGGCGTAACGTTACTATATAAGCTCACTTTCATATTTCTCTGACCACCATACTCCCACAGGGCTTGTATCGTTGCTTACAATTTGTAGTGTAAGCGGTTATCTAATTAGCTTTGGGATATCACTTGACAGTAAAAGTAATCAGATATTCCAGACTGGATTAGAACTGATACGCAACAACAGATGGTTTATGTTATTCGTTCACTAGAGTTGAAGTTCTTTGGGAAAATACTTTCAGGGCAGTCTTTACTCTTCTTTCTAACTGTACTGATGTCTTGTATTTAATAACTAGTATAGAACACCTGCAGTTAGTTTTCAATAACAAATAACGTTGCATAGTAGCAGCAGAGTTAAAAATGACTTCAGTTCAATTTACAAACCCGGACAAATTTGACTTTTCGAAACTTGAAACTTAGAAAACGTTGTTTCAGCGCTTAGAACGCTGGCATCAAGGGTTTGTACTTAATGAAAAATCGAAAGAAATTAATGTAAATACCATGATTTGTTACATCGAAAGTAAGGCTGGTGACATTTTGTCTTCATTTAACCTGTTAAAGGAAGATCAAAAGAAGTCGAAACCGGTCTACAGATATATTCGTGCGATATTTCATTCCAAAAAGGAATGTAATTTTTGAAAAGGTAAAATTTAACCAAAGAAAATATGTTGCGGGAGAAACAGGGGACAGTTTTGTTATAGCTATCTACATGGTAGCAGATGATTGTAATTTCGGGCCACTACATGATACAATTAGCAGAAACTGACTTGTAGTTGGACGGCGAGATTCAAAACTGTCGGAAAAATTGGAGCTAGATGTAAATTTACTCGAGAGTCTGCCGTTAGTAAAGCTATACAAAACGAGGCTGTTAAAAAGCAACAATCAACTATACGAACAGCTGGAAAACGAATGAATGAAATGCATGCTGTAAAATCATCTTCACTGAAATATGGGAAGCAGAAACATAAACCCCAAACAGAATAATATCAACAGATAAGGATACATGAGATGGGGAAACAAAGTTAATCATTCTCGGGACCAATGTTAGCCAAAGAAGCAGAATGTCACACAACTGTAAGAAAAGGGGGACATTGTGCAAAATGCTGTCTGTCAAAATCAGGATTTGTACAATATAATTGAGAGTAGAACCTGGATTTCTAGAGACTATTAGCACAAAGAAGGTCAACCATGGACAAAGCGCGTGAGGCCGAACACCGCTTTACTGTAAATAAAGACTGAAACTTGAGTTGATGTGACTGTAATTCATGAGAGGGAACGCGACAATGGTTGTCGTTCTGAAACCAAACGGTACGGTAAGAATTTGCGTGAATAAACCGAATGAATCAGTAAAGAGAGAGAATCACCCACTACCACCAGTTGAAGAATGCATTGCAAAAGTAGCTTGGTGAAAGGTTTTTCACTAAACTTTATGTACACTCAGGCTTTTGTACTCATTTTGATTTGTTATATTTTAATCGCCTTCAATTCAGATTCAGTTCCGCGACTGAAATTTGTTCAGCAGACGATGTCAGGAACTCTAGAACGACATGTGGAAACATTCTGTCACATGGACGATGTTCTTGTTTTTGGGAAAACATAGAAACAGCATGAGGAAAGACGAGTAATGGTCATAAAATCAACTCAAAAGGCCGGCGTCACTTTGAGCGCTGAAAAGTGTGAACTTTTGGAGACCATCTATTATGTTTCTTGATCATTGTCGTTGACAAAAATGGTTGCCGACCTGATCCGGAAAAAACCAAAGCTATAACTGAAATGAAAATACCGCAAAGCGTAACAGATAGGACGATTTATCGGTATGGAAAACCAGCTTGGCAAATTTAGTCCGAATTTTGCAGAAACATCAAAACCATTACGTGAGCTTTTGAAAGGTAAAACTGGTGGACTTGGGGTCTAGATCAAGAACAAGATTTTAGAGATGTCAAGCAAGAAATGATATCTTCACCAGCACATTATGAGCTCAACAGAGAAATAGTTGTATCTGCTGATGCATCTTCATGTGGACTAGGTGCTGTTCTACGGCAGAAGCACTGTAGCACTCTGGGTATGTCAGAAACTGAGTAACGCTAATAGACAAAGAGGCTTTTGCAATCACTTGGGCATGTGAACGCTTTAGTAGCTAATTAATTTGGTCATAATTCAAACTTGAAATTGACCGTAAACCATTAGTACGACTAATGAGCACAAACATCTTGGGAGATTTACCCCCATGAATTCAACGATTTAGAATGCGTTTGATGACATTCAACTTTTGTATAGTTCGTGTTGCTGGCAGAAATCTATTAACTGCTGATGCTCTGTCCTGAACACTTTTAATTTATCTCTCTGAGAGTGACAGAGAATTTCAGGCTGAATGTAACGCATATGTTGATTCCGTAGTTAGTAATTTACCCGCATCAAATACTTAACTTGGACAAATAACGTCTGAATATAGAAATGATTGGATTTGCAATTAACTTGTACAATTATGTGAAAAGAAGTGACCTTAGAAATCCGCTATTGACAGAAAACGTCAACCATACTGGTCAGATAGAGGTGAATGTACAATTCAAATTGGTCTTTTAATGAAAGCTACACGCCTGATCGTACCAGAATTACTTCAAAAAGAAATCCTAGAGAGATTTCACGATGGTCAACAAGGCATAGTTAAACGCCGAGAACGCGCCAGAAAGTCAGTTTGGTGGAGAGGACTATGAACTCAGCTAGAACACTTGAAAAGGTCTGGTCAAAACTACGAAAAGTCAAGAGATCAAGCTGAACTAATGATACCAAATGAAATTTTAAGTTGATCTTGGCAAAGAGTCACTTCACACTTGTTTGATCTAAAAGGTCAAACATATCTCTTTGTTATAGATTTTTTTTTAGGATACATCGAAATAACAAAATTGCAAGGCACATGTTCAAAAGCAATAGTCAATCATCTAAAATAAATCTTGCACGACACCTTATACCAGGAGTAAAACGTTTCAGATAATGACCTGCTATACACATTCACAATACTCAAAGAATCTGCGGCAAGTTACGGATTCAGGCATATTACAAGTAGTCCAAAATATCCACAGATCTTAGGTCTCGCCGAAAGAGCTGTTAAAACAATTAAACGAATACTTAAAGAAAATGACCCTTATATAGCTCTTTTGGCATATCGCGCAACACCACTAACCAATGGATACATTCTTGCCGAATTATTGATGGGAAGAAAATTACAAACTACTTTGCCAAAACACAAAAAAAAAACTTAGCATGAAATGGCCGGATTTAATGAAACGGAAGAAATCGGTAAACTATCAAAGGCAAAGTCTAAAAAGAAATTATGATCGTCGACATGGCGCCCAAAATATAAAAAACATCATGTAGGGAATAAAGTATGGATTTAAGATAATTGTTCTTCAGGCAGTTTTAAATCTGAGGCATCTATACCTCGTTCATACATGGTAGTAACTCAGGAGGGAGAGAATCAGCCTAATAGGAATAATTTAACTCCGATGCCAACCTCACTATCGGATCCTCTCATAGTGACTACTTTAGACCGTGATACTTTGTCTGACTCAGACGAAAGCAGAGCAGTGCCAACCAGTCAAAACGAATATTTCACACGTTCGGGAAGATTTTCAAAACCACCCGAGAGACTGAACTTGTAAAAATGAAGCTTAGGTACTTGTTTAGAATAATTTTGGACAAGGACATATTTCTACCGACGTAGACACATTTTAATTAATCCAAAGCTTTTGGGGTACGCCGTAAGTAAGTGCTGGAGAACTATTCTAGTTTAATTCTTTCCTTACTTTCCCTATTGTCATGAAGCATGGCATAATTATGCGGGGGAAAAATCATCTTTACATGACTCGTATGTTTAGTTTTAATGGGCTCAGATGACGATAAGCAATATCTAAAAAGAGCTTCATTGTTTTAAACAAAAGCTAAATTATTACATAAATGTGAACTTACATGTAGATAGTATATGCATAATCAAATGTATTTATTTCCTTGCGTCTTGTATGATTTAACTGAGCACATGCACGTATGCAATTAAATGATTTCAATGGCTTGCAGGACATGACGTAACCAATGAACTAACTCTTGGTTAGTCATTTCTAGCTCCATTACTCAGAGGAAATAAAATAAATAAATTCCTCCCATTTACTCATTATTCTGTACATGGAACTTTTAAAGAGCCAGGAAGAGAGATTACTTGCACTGGTTTCTTATGATTATTAGTTTACGATTTCTCTAGACTTTAAAAATAATGGTTCTTTACGGAAGTATCGTTTATAGCTTAACGTCCAGTGATGACAAGATACATTGCTGCGTTGGACTCATTATTTTTTATGGTTCTTGCAATTAGAACACGTCGTAGCTTTCTCCATTTTCAGTTTGCTTCTCTGAGAGAACAAGGTCTGGAAAGTCCTGAACCTGCTAAATAGAATCAGATCACAATTAATTTTACTAGATATATTCTCCATTTGTTTCTCAGTACTGAACTTTACGTTGTGCCCAAATAATAATAAATCATACCTTATTCTAATGTACATTTAAAGATAAGCTCATATTGAAGTTCTTGTTATAGGTTATCCAGCAGTGTTTTGAGAGGCTTGACTAGAAACAAAGCACCTTATACTGAATCACAGTTTTCACTTCCCGATCATCATCAACGGCTCATAACTGGGAACTGTCGCCGAAATGCACACTGACAACCACACCTTACTGCTCAAGTTCTAAAGAATAAACAATTGCCTTTAAATCAATAACAAGAATTCTTAAATCTAACTCCCTGTATCATCACCAAAGAAAAGAGGCAAAACTTCTGTATACAGGCTTGGACAATATTAGTGGGTACTGAACCGGAAATAATGAATGTGATCTTATTTCGAATACTGACGAGAAACAGGTAAATTTGGAAATACTGTTTAGATTGGCATAGTTAATTATAGTTATCTTCTATATCTCGATAGAAACAAGTATTAATGGAAAATAAAGTTATTTTGCAAACAATTTAACTAAATTAAATATCGAACGTAAAACAAACCAGAGGAAGGAGCACTTTCGTATATGACATTTTAAAAAGTTACACGAGTTACTTAAAACAGTGTCTGCTTACATATTTGCCCATATTTGCTCAAATTTTACCCTGTTATCCCATTACAATTAGGACTGCGAAATTGTTAGTTTCTAATGGTCTTCTCGTCAAAATTCTGTTGTTTGTTTTCTTTCCATTATTCATTTTTCCCATCATTCTTCCTGTTATAATTTTAGCATATATTTATTTGTCACTTTTATTATAACTTTTTATAACATATATTGAGCCCTCTAAATTATTCTTTCCCTTGTATAACTTCCAGTATCTGCCTTTGGGAGATAAAAAGACAGACAACAGGAGGTCTGTGTGCTGAGAAATGGCCCAGGTGATGTCAAATGTTTATGTGCTAGACAGAGATCCTCATTTGCTTTCAATAGTCCTACCACCATCTTCAGGCTTATGTCAACATACTCACTTCCACATATTCCTATCATATAATTCATAATTAATTTCTTCATTGAATATTGTTCTACTCCCCAGCCTGTTTCTTGAAGCATTTTTATGAGTTTTTAATGCAGCAAATTAATTCGGTCCTAATTATTCGCACGGCTTCCAGACTCTGGATTTTCTGTATCCTGTTATTATTTTTACACTGAAACTCCATTAATTTTCCTCTCAATCGTTCCACTTCCTCAATCATTTTTGACTGTTTGACACTGCTTAGTAAGGGGTGGATATCAGGACATTTTCTGCTTACGTTAATTTTAAGACATTGTTAGTATTCTGTCTGGAAGCCATTGTATGCAAAATTTAGAATTAAATTTTCTAGCGTTTCTTATTTGATGGATTCTACGGATATCACCCGTAAATGACTGCTTTTCCGGCCAAAAGGTGACTAATGGGTGTCTTCTGCTGGATATAACTTCTTTTGTTGCATCCCTGTGTTCCCTGACAGTTTCCAAATCCTGAGATTTTCAAATTAACAACAGTACAACAATAAGTTGATGGCTGTTACGATCTATTCCACCAAGATATTTAGTGCATATGTTGCTCGCAAAATATATGCGATGCGCACGAATTACCTTGCCGCGGCCATATTGTGTGCTGACTAATGAAAACGTGACTATTCGTACATGTTTAGTGTTATAAAACATCAAAACTATTCGTCAGCAGGTTCAGCAAACCTACCCAGGGATGGAGAGCACACTGAAAACATTTAAACTTAATGTAAAGCAAATACTAGTTCAAAAGACCTGCAATATTACTATTTGTTTAACAGGGTCACTGAGTTCATCCCGGTGACACACCTGACCTTATTCAGTTAAATAGGAGGTTCTGGATGGTGAAAATAATTAATAAACAGTGTGTCACATGACTAAAAACACTCATAATCATGATCATGTTTGATCGACGTATATAAATTCTGACCCATGTTACAAGTCCTTCCGATGGTATTTTCATATAATTTACTTGTTTTTTGATTAACTCTATACGGTTCCAATACATAAACACTACCGCTTTAGCTGTTGGGATAGCTAATGTAATAAAACGATGCAGGGGATGAATAATTGTTAAAATTAGAAAGGTTAGAAAAATGACCAGTAAATATATTTGACAAAAGAGAGTTTTAAATAATTTTTCCATATGTACATCGGGGCCTTTAGTTGCCTAATTTTAATTAACAATGTGCACCCACCGTCCATAATTTCTCTACAGAAAAGAAAACGTTTGTTACATAATTATATTTATAAAGTCAACGCGGAAAAAAACAAAATTTAACATATTATAGAAATACCGAAACCATGTATTCATTTTATAATTGGAAATTATATAACAACATTGAATACATTATCTTAATACTGTTTTCCTAAATCAAACCGATATTTCCGGTTCTATTTCTTTATCTACACACTTTCGCTTTCATGATGATTTTTTAAAAAAAACTAGCAATTAAAAACGTTTAAACGTTATACGGTTCAGATAAATAATTATTTAAACATCGCTTTCCTGCTGGTTCAAAACACTAGCCGTTAAAAACGTTAAAACTTTGAGATAAATATTATTTAAACATCGCATTCCTGATGGTTCAATACAATATATTTGTTTGTTGTTGCTGTTATCGTTAAATGAATCTTTACACCTTGATATACATTTAAATGGTGTGCGATAAGTAACACTCATAACTATTAATTGATTCCGGCAATGTGTAAAGAAATCGAATACGTTATTTCTCCTATCATCGGTGTTTTAAGTATTTTAAGTTATTTTAAGCATTTTTCTCAACAAAATCGCTGACTGTTCCAATGACTGGTTCTGTGCAAGGACATGGTTAGTTGTCTGCCGGGACAAACATATACAACGTGTAAATTAATCCAGTACTAAGCGGAAAGACGCACAGAAATCGTACTTCTAAGTATGGACGATATAGATGATTAGGTTCATCTAACACTTTGATAGACGTTTAAGTCTGTTTTAAAATATTGTTTACAGCCTTACATAGTTTCAGGCAAGGACATATATGGTACTCTGCACTGATATACACTTAGGACGTTTCAATGGGTACACTCTAAGTTCAAACAGAATATCATGTTGCTTGTGTACACGATTCTTTCTAAATGGTGACATAACTGGCTATTTGGTTCATAGCGGGGACATGACCAGAAGGCATGATTTTGGGCCGAGACGCAAATGTATGCATATAACTATATTGGATCTGAGCTAGAACATTCGATACAATCTCATTAAAAATCTGTTTCTCAGCAGTGACGTTATGGGAGTTTACGAAGAGCAGCTGTTTTAACGTTTTATTTTGTTAATGTGTCAACGTGGACATGCAAAGTGTAAATAGTTGGGATATGAAAGGTGACACGCTCATAGATATTTTTCTCAGCTTGATTCTGATCTAGGACATAATTGGATTTTTCAGGTAAATGTCTTGAGATATTTTGTTCTGTAGATATTATAACGGATATAATTGTCTCCGGTCAAGGACATTAACTAATGCTTTTGATTACGTTTACTTTATGTTCGGATACCCTGTAATGTAGTTTTGTTTCATGTTTATTTTTTAAGCCTCTCCCTTTGAGTTTGGATGTCCTAATCAAGGTTTTATTGTTTACTCCTCTTTCTCATTTTAGATATTCGTTAGCTTGGTACTGATAGAGGATGTGGATGATTCTGTGGATATAAGATGTTTAGTCTAATCTAAACTTTGTTTTCTGAGCAAAGACATAATTTGTTAGGAAAAAGAAATAATTGCTTCTAGGCAAGGATATACACTTATGGAGTTTTAATAGGTTCAGTCTAAGTTGAGACATTATATAATGACCTTTGGTAAAGGATTCATTCTGATTGTGGAAATAACAGGCTAGTGTCTGCACATAGATCTGGAAATGAGCGGACACAATATATATATATATATATATATATATATATATATATATATATATATATATATATATATATATATATATCTGTGTGTGTGTGTGTGTGTGTGTGGAGAGAGAGAGAGAGGGAGAGAGAAGGATAAACAGAAAAAGTACTTCTTTTAAAAACAGTTTAGATTAGTAAAGCCATAGAGGACGGAACACGTCCGTATATGAAATTAAACAATACAAGTTACATGATAGTTATTTATAAGAGCTTTGGCTTAACTATTCTCTCATACTGTACTCTAGGGTTAGATTTTACTAAGGACTGTATTTTCAGTCTTTTCTCGTTCAACTTCTTATATTTTCCATTATTCGTTTCCAAGTACCTTCGCAACAAAAGGCATCTTTGGTTCTACAGATTCATGCTGGTATGTCATTTCCATATAGTTATGCACATATAATTTGAAATGCTCATATTGACTCGTATGAATAACTTCCGGTCTCCTCCTTCTCGAGATGAAATTACATATAACTTGATGTATGTCTGCTGTGAAGAGAAATGTCGCAGGTGCTGTGCTTAACTTATGTTCTAGACATAGATCTTCGTTCCTTCAGATCTTCGTTCCTTATTCACTTTCGAGTAGTTCCACCACAACCAAGCCATTCAGTTCAATCGATAATTAGGTTGTTCTTCGTTGAATAGGGTTCCTTCTTCATTGCCTATGTTATTATATGGTATCATTACGAGTTTGTTAAACGGCAATCAATTCTTTCTTAATTATTTACTCCGCTCCTAATCTCAGGATTCTCTGCTTCAGGATGTCATAATCGCACTGCACCTACGCCAACTTTCATGTTTGTCTTTCCATGTCCTCATATTTGTTTATTGATTTCTTTGCTGATTTCGGACACTGTTTAGTCATGGGTGGATCTAAGCACATCGTCAGTATATACATTGTAGGCCGTTTGATGCCAATTTAAAGTTAAATTGTCCAGCTCTCCCATGAATTATATTTTGTACGGTCAGCTTCGAAGATCTCACCCTCAAAAAAAATTGGATAATTGAAGTATGTTGATATCTCTTCCTCTAACTTTCTGGATAGTGTTTCATCTACTTCGTCCCCATCCATGATAGCCTGTATTATTCTTTCTCCTTATGTTGCCCCTGCTGTTGCTTCCATATGCTCCTTGGCATTTTATACGATCAGGCATTTCCTAATTTACAAAATTACAACTACAAGTTAAGAGCTACTATGAATCATTGCATTTAGAGATTGAATGCATACGTTGCAAGCAAAAAGTACAAGTCTTTGCATAAATTACAATGCACTGGAAAAAGTCCCTGCTGACTGATCAACATATGATTAGTTATGTATTTGTAGAGTCCTAAAGTGTCAAAAATAGGTATCGACCAGTCTATTAAACCCTGCCAAGGGAAGGGTACAAGACACATCTCCACTTAGTGTGAAAGAAATATTTGTTCAAAAGACCTGCAATATTACAAATTGTTTACCACGGTTATTGAATGCATTCCGTTGACAATAAAGGACCATACTCATTTCATATAACTGTCTGGGAAAAGACTGATATGACTAATACAATAAGGAAGAGTAGTATACACTTGCAAACGTCTTTAAGTATTTTCCTTGGGTGTGTTTCAACAACAGATTCCAACTCAAGCTCGCTGCTGTTCGACTGTACCTTTTGTAACAGATGGCAAAGATCATTTTGATTCTGTTATACAGTAATTTCACATGCAAAGTCCTCTTGTATTCTCTTCACAAGATAATGTATTGCATTCTTCCAAGAACAAGCGTTGCCTCATTTATAAACCAGTGGATCAAAGTGCACGTATAATTATAATAATAATAATAATAATAATGACTTTGTATAGCCCCTAATCATTCGAAGCTTTAAGCGCTTTACAACATTATACAAGATCTATATCATAAAACATATATAATGATATGATTACAAAAAAACAAACACCACGAAATTATAAAACATAATTGTTGTTGTTGTTGTTGTGATTTGGATTTTTAACGTAGCTTTAACAATTTCTACGATGTCTGCACTATATAAAACATAAAACAAGTTGAAAATATTTAAGGTTGGAAACATTATTAGGTCTTTATGTTTGTTCTTGCATTTGAAATAGGCGAGTTTTAAGAGCATTCTTGAATCGGATCACTGTGTCGTTGTGTCTAAGTTTAGTGGGCAATTCGTTCCACATTGCTGGGCCCTGCTATGCAAAAGAACGTTGTCCATATGACCCTATTTGCGCATTTGGAATAATTAGAATACGAGTGTTAGAAGAAGAGCGTAAGTATCTTGCTGGTGTATACACATAGGTAAGGTCGGATAAGTATGTTGGATTATTGTACGTGAGTGAAACGAAGCACAGAGAACAAATGTATATTATATTCACGCACTATCAACCAAATACAGCCATCAAGCGACGTCAAGCTCACACAATCCTATGTTAACGTCTTCTGGTCACATGAAGAAGTCTATACTCCACAAGGACGATTTAAATGTATTTAAAAAACAAGGGTGGACAATATGGTGGTGAATATTGGTCTGACAGAGAATATATTCCTAAGACGATAAAGTTTAGAAATCATCTAAAATTAGTTGCAGAAAAATATATGGATAATGTGCTTGATAATATTGCAAACGAACATGGAGGTGAATAATCATAACTTTTCTAACATTCATACTGATACATTTAAAAGTGTGTGTGTGTGATAAAAAGTCAGTTTCAAATAGCTTTCCCAGATGTTCTATCGATACTGATGAACCAATATACAGGCTTCCTGTAATATATTCCTAAGTTTTATTCAGAAGGAAATTTCCCATCTAACCTTTGTGCATATGCATAGAACATATACAACACAACCTCTACTGTGCATTGCTACAGGCGGAGCAAGACAGGGCAGGACGTACCGAATTATTGTAATATATTGTGTCACGCTAACAGGAGTAAATAAAGTTTCTCCAAAATGTGTGTACCTGGTTTTATTATAAACTTAAGTTTGAAATATAGAGACTTCCTGGCAATATAATTTTCATATTTTTTCTTTCCTATATTTGCACATGTGAACAATATATACTTATATTTTTAAATGTGAAAAATATACCCTTATAAAAGATTTCCCATCATGCCCTGCGACGATGTACTGTATGTGCATATACAATTTTTACCTGCAACAACAAAAACGGGTACTTTGTGAGCTAGAACAAATAAATAGAAACTACCTTACCTTTAATAACCTGAAGTTATATTCACTTGCTTCCTTGATAACAACGACAATTGAATCGGACTCGAATTGTTTACAAGATAGGGTGAAATAGTTTATAGAATGGCAAACATTGCGACAGATTCGGTCAACCAGAACCTACCGCTTTCTAAGGTCACGTGTATATATATATATATATATATATATATATATATATATATATATATATATATATATATATATATATATATATATATATATATATATATATGATCAGCTATGATAAAGGTGAATTGAATTCAAGGAAAAGGGAGGAGAGAGTGTGTCTTGCTGAAGAATGAGTCTAAACTTGTAAATTTCGATTCTGTAGCAAGTTTAGTATATACATTTTTTATAAATATATTCCTACATTAATACCGATGTATTGTGATACCAGAAACTATATTTGTAGTACGACACGATTAAATATATCTGGTATCAACACATGAAAACAAAATAGTCTCTATATAATCGTATTTCTAAGGAATTTGTACGTAATCATTTAATGATATAAGAATTGTGTCTATCATCCAGTGAGATAGGGAAGGTAATGATTGAAAAGGGAAGACAACATATAATACTTGTTGAAAATATGAAAATATGTAATTGAAATATGAACAAATGGGATTTTGAAAACTTGGAACACAAAAATGATAGACAATGTATAATGATTTTTTGGGTATGTACATAGGTTGTTTGTTATCTAGGAGGATTGGTTGGTTAAAATGTAAGGATATATATATATATATATATATATATATATATATATATATATATATATATATATATATATATATATATATATATATATATATATATATATATATATATATATATATTCGATGCGATATGATCATATACAGACATGCAGTAATATTAAAAGTTGAATTATGAAATGTCTTGCAAAATTACACTTGCGATTTTTAGCAGTAATAATCTGAAATGTTTTTAATGATTTATACTTTTCAGCGTCCCGATGAAGACATTTATATTTTTGACATATATAATAAGCCATATCAGTTCACTTAAGACTAAAAGGAAAGGGAATAAATAAAATTAACGGAGTCGAATATCTTGTTTAAGGTATGTCTAATCCTTAATCTACAAATCACATGTAGACTTTATTAATTTTCGTAAGGTATTTTTGTTGTTGAACTTCAATAGATATGAACGTTCCTTTAGACAATGACCATTATCTTATCTTCCACACAATCATGTAAAATTGACAAGACGGTGAAACCTTTAATATATGCTTTGATTAACATTTTCGAAAGTAGAAGCTTCATTTTGTACGTTTTAATTTATGGTTTGAAATTATGAGCATTTTCGATGCGCTATGATCATCCTCTCATGTTTCTTTATTAGTGTCGCTTTTGAAAGTATAATATCAATATTAGTAACAGTTAGTGCTCATAAAATAATAGGAAACATCTTTTGTTACTTATATTTAAGAAATTAATCGAAAGGAATCTGAGGAAAATGTCGGATTATTGTCATCGTATCCCATTGGAAGCAATGAACCGAGAATAATGTACAGAACTAAGAAATCCGATAATCTACTTCCAACAGAATAATTAAACGTCACTTATCCATATAATACTTGCATTGCTACCGACTTGTTAATGGACACACCCAAGATAAAACAGAATGGTTATATGTCAGAGAGCCAGGCAAAGCCGTCGTCTAATCGGTTGTATGTTCGTATTAGACATGTGTCGATATAAAGTATGAGAACTTGTATGGCATGCACAGTTTCTCTCAACCAAATTAGGTTTCAAAAGCCATTTATACGAAACATTGATTGAGACGATTTTCGTTATTTTTACATACTGTTTGATGCAGAGTACAATGTTGTTTTGGGGAATTATCTTAGACTAGCCCAACATTACTGAATGATTTTATTTGTGAATATCAGTAAGAATTTAATCAATATTTAAATAAGGCTTTTAAAGCAGTGGACAATATGCATGCATGCTTTTATTACATTGTCACTGGCCTGCGACAAATATATTTAATACAATTAACATTGATTTAAGCTGAATTGTCTATATGATATCAAACTATTTAAAAACGGGAAGTAGTTAAGTGGGCCACCATAGGGACAATGGGACTTAGCATTAAAAACACCCCTGGGCCACTATAGGGACAATGGAAATTTAACATGGAGAAAAACGCTGGGCCACTTTAGGGACAATGGGAATTTAACATAGAGTTTGGGTCTGTCTAGGGACAAGGGAAATTAACATGGGAATAGAGTTTGGGTTTGTCTAGGGACAAGGGGAATTGAATATGGGATTTTTTTTTTTAAATTTTTTAAATTTAAATTTAAATTTAAATTTAGAAAAGGGGTAGGCAATGGAAAGGCTATCTCTTTTCGAGAAATATGGCTGGCCCTGAAAAGGGCCTTTGGGTTTATGTTAATGTATTCATTAAAATAAATGGTACCGCATTGGTCTTCTTCTTGTCCTTAGGCTACGTCTCACTGTTGGTCCGTAAATCAGCACTCTTTTCAGGCATCCTTGTCTTTCTACGTAGATCCTACGTATCCACAGGCTGGTGTTTGTCCTGTGGACAACGGTCCACTTGGATCGGACATACATGGGTATGTCCGTCCGGAACATCATGGAAGACACAAGCGTAGAAGATTGCACATCGGTCCACATCTTGAAGCGACGAGAACAGGTGAATCAATGCACTGAACTGCGCTTATTTATAGGTAGAGGAAGGATTGAAACGGATTGAGTTCATTCACCAATCCCAACACGCGTTACAAAATTCAGTCAGCCCGCATCCAATCCGAAGAGAGTAGTCTGTGACGTCAGTTGGTCTATATAGATTCGCTGGCGCTTGTGTGCAGTCAATCTATGCGAAAGTGATTCAACATGACGGAAACTCAGAAAACGATCCATTGGGGTGCACCAGCAGGGGAGACTGCCCAAGGAGAATACGACCTTCCCGAGCTAAACACGCCAACCCTGTGACTAAGCCTGTCGTACCACCCTTAGTGATTTCAACCCAATCATCAGAAGTAGGCCTTGGCCGTGGCAAAGGCTTAAGGCAGTTAAAGTTGATTGGTTAAACTCACTCCTACACCATAAAGAAAAAAGGCCCTTTTCAGGGCCACCCACATTTCTCGAAAAGAAATACAATTTCAATTTGCCAATAACTCAAAAATAAACCCACCCATTTTACCCTTATAGTACGTGTCTGTGTATGAGTGCGTGAGTGTAGCTTCTTATTTTAAAATCAAAACTCAAAGACACTTACCTTATATCATTCATGTATTCTTTTATCCATTTTTTTACAATCCAATTCACAATTCACCACAGAACACTTTAAAAAGTTCGTACACTTCTTCTTTTTCATTATTTAGTCTCTCTGTTTTTTGAATTTCTTCACCGTTTTTTCCTCATTTTCTTCCCTTCTTCTTTTCTTCTCCTGTTTCTTTGCCTCTTTTAAATAGAATTGTCTTCTTTCTTCCTCTTCTTCCTCTGAAGAATCCCTCTCTTCTTCCGAAGAATCCCTCTCTTCTTTTGAAGAATCCTTCTTTTCTTCTGACTCCTCTTGTTTCTTTTTTGGGCAATCTGGAGACCAATGTCCTTTTTCTTTACAATAATAACAGGTATCTTGACTTTTGTCTTTTTTAGTCCCTGTTTTTGTTCTTTTTTGACGGTCTGGACACTCTGAAGACCAATGCCCTTTCTTCTGACAGATATAGCAAGTATCTTGACTTTTATCTCGAAAGGAAGGAGAGTAGTCCGTCGGCTGGTCTGAAGAGAATTTTCTAATGACCCCTCGCAAAGCTCTGATGAAACGTTCCATCTGGGTAGTCTCTTCCATCGTTGTGCTCAGCTTGAGAGTGAAATGAATAGTGAAAGGACAAGACACACACCCTTTTTATATACGCTGGTTTGCCAAGACTATAAATTAGTCTATGGTGTTTAAACTTGAGTCATTTGACGTTTTGCACTCAAGATGAAACGATCCCATTCATTCGAGAAGAAAGAAGAAGAAGAAAGTAAGAGGCAGAAACGTGATCTATCGCCTCGTACCAGGGCTGAAATTTTGGCACAGATTCATGCCAGTGATTTTGAAGAGGACATGAGTGAACCAGAATTTGAAACCTCTAAACCAAGTTCGTCACCCTTAGTCAACCCTGAAATATACTATTCCATTCGAGAGACGGAAAAGCGCTCCTCTAGAAAATTTAGAACCACGGCTTACACCTACACGGTGAAGTTTAAAGATTTCATGGCCGACGTACCCTTGGAGAAAGCAGAAGGGTTCATCACCGAGATGTGGGATTCTTTGCTCACCGCACTCAAGCGACAATGTCAACCCAAAGAAGACGATCGCTTGACACTATCCATAGATCACGACGGTTTGAAATCCCTTGTTTGGATCGAGTTTAGCAGACCTGCAGAACTAACCCCTTCCAAAATCATGGACAAGATTCAACACGTACAACAATCTAATGACCAGTTTGACATCACCGATGGTAAAGCCACACTGAAAATGGCCCACGTCTCTCTTCCTCAAGGGACAGGACGCAAAAAGATGTTATTGGTGAACGAACTTCGCAGCATTAAGCGTAGTCTTGTCCAAATTCACAATCCTCATGACCAGATGTGTTTAGCCCGTGCCATCGTGGTGGGACGAACCTATGCCAACAAGAACGACACGACAGAATGGAAAAGAACCTGGGAGAACATTCGAAAATCGAACCGAACCAAACAACGAAACGAAGCAGAACTCCTGTTGCAACAAGCTGGCCTGTCCAAAGACACACCCTGTGGCATTCCTGAGATGCAAAAATTGCAAGATGTCCTAGCTCCACGCTACACCTTGAAAGTGCACCCTCAAGAAATACGCGGGTCTCTGTTGTTTCGAGGCCAAGACTTTAAGGACGGAAAATACATTCATGTTTATCATCACGATGACCATTTCGATACCATTACCAGTATCACCGGATTCCTGGGATACAGATATTACTGTGAGAAATGTGACTATGGTTATAATAATCGAGAGCAACACAAGCATTGTGGATGGAAATGTCCAAGATGTTTGGCCTCTCCACCCTGTCTGAGCGAAGAACCAGTGCCTTGTTCGACTTGTCTGCGCACGTTTGTCAGCCCTACCTGTTACCAACAACATTTGAAAACACAAGGTTCACAGAAGAAATGTGCTTGTCAACTCCTGAGATTGTGCCCTACGTGTAGACAAGGCATACGTACCAACAATGCCAAGGCACACGTATGTCGAGGAAAGAAAAAATGTCACATTTGTCACCACATCGTGGACTTGGAACATGAATGTTACGTGCAAAAATACCAACCCCCACCAGAGAAAGAGGACGGTCACAAGAAGAAAGGCAATTTCATCTTTTTCGATTTCGAATGCATGCAAGAGACTGGCATTCACATCCCTAATTTCTGCGTGGCTCATCGAGCGTGCGAGAAGTGCATTCAAGAACCTATCTTCAGTCATTGCCCTCACTGCAGCAATATTCCCGGAGTGCGTGAAAAAATCTTTCGGGGACCAAACACGTTAGCCGATTTTGCCCAATGGGTCTTAGACCCCATCGACAAGACGTGGAGCCAAGAGGACATCGAACGTTACGGAGATTGTCATCGTCATGCCACGGTGATGGCTCACAATTTCTCCGGATACGATGGACAGTTTCTTTTGAGGTACTATACGGAACATGGCACCGAACGTCCTAAAGTGATTTTGAACGGAGCCAAAATCATTTTCATGCAAGTGGGACAAGTACAGTTTAAAGATTCGATGAGTTACTTGGCCATGCCTTTCAGCCGAATGCCTAAAACGTTTGGAATGACAGAAATGGCTAAAGGGTACTTTCCACACTTTTTCAATACGGAAGCCAATCAACACGCCGTTCTACCCCATTTGCCTGAGGCTCACTATTACGACCCCGACAACATGCGTACCGAACAACGAGAAGCTTTCTACGCTTGGTACCAAGCTCACGCCTCGGACCCTTTCGACTTTCAGGAAGAAATGTTAAAGTATTGTCGTTCCGACGTGGACATTTTACGGCGTTGCTGTGGAAAATTTCGAGAACTGTTCATGGAACACGGAGGGGTCGATCCTTTGAAAGAAGCTTGCACCATTGCCAAAGCGTGTTCCTTAGTGTACCGCCAACGATTCATGCCTGAAAACACCGTGGCTGTCATCAGTCCTCAAACGACCCACTATGTCAAGCGTCAATACTCGGTCAAAGCCCTACGTTGGTTACATTACTTGTGCGACAAGGAAGACAAATGGATTCAGCATGCCCGCAACGGAGGAGGCGAAAAGACCATCGGAACGCATTCGGTCGATGGCTGGGACTTAGAAAACCCCAAGATCGTGTACGAGTTTAACGGTTGCTTATTTCACGGATGTCCCGTCTGTTACCCTGATCGTAGCACTAAAAATCAGTTTTTACAACGAACCATGGAAGACTTGTACCAGGACACTTGTCAGCGGCGCCTAAAGTTGGAACAGGAAGGATACCAAGTGGTGGAAATGTGGGAACACGAATACGATCACCGTTTGAAAACCGATCCCGAGTTTAAACGCCTCGTGGAAAGTTACCAGTTCATGGACCTGCTGAACCCGAGGGATAGTTTGTACGGAGGAAGGACCAATGCCACCTGTTTGCTGTACCAAGCCGACGAAGAGAAAGGAGAAGAAATCAAATACTTGGACGTGTGTTCGCTGTATCCCTACGTGTGCAAATATTGTCGCTTTCCTGTAGGGCACCCGCATTTGCTGACGGAACACATCGACCTGAAACACATTCGACAATACGAAGGCTTGATCAAGTGTAAAGTTTTGCCTCCCACGAACCTATACCATCCCGTCTTACCTCACCATTGTCAAGGCAAACTGATGTTTCCCTTGTGCCGTACTTGTGCCGAAACGTGCAACCAGGACCAACCTTGCCATCACAGCCAGGAAGAACGGGCCTTGACGGGAACCTGGGTCAGCGTGGAAGTGTTCAAAGCTCTGGACATGGGATACCAACTGTTAGAAGTGTACGAAATTTGCCACTTTCCCAAGACACAACAGTACCACAAGGGTGACCCCACTCAGAAAGGCATTTTCGCCGACTACGTGGATGCCTTTTTGAAACTGAAACAAGAAGCCAGCGGCTATCCTTCCTGGTGTCACACTCCCGAAGACCAAATACAATTCAAAGAGAAATACTACGCACAAGAAGGCATCTCTTTAGACCACATCGAAAAAAACGAAGGCAGGCGATCGTTTGCCAAAGTGATGTTAAATTGCTTGTGGGGTAAAATGGCACAACGACCGTGTTTACCCAAGGCGGAATATTTGACAGAACCTTCCCGCTACTTCCAGATGATTCACGACAAAACCAAATACATGAAACACGTGGACGTCGTTCGAGAGGATTTGATCTTGGTCAATTACGAAGAAGATCTGGACTTTGTACAAGACGACCCTTTTGGAAATGTCATCATTGCGGCTTACGTGACAGCTCATGCTCGCTTAAAATTGTACGAAGCTTTAGAACTGTTAGAAGAACGCGTCCTGTACTTTGACACGGACAGTTGCATTTACATCCATCACCCGAGTCAACAGCACCCTGACATCGAAGGAGACCGTTTAGGAGCCTGGACAGACGAGCATCCCGACGACAAGATTCTAAGTTTCGTCAGTGGTGGTCCCAAAAATTACGGCTACGAATACCGGGACAAACAAGGAGAAGTGCACACGACGTGCAAAGTGAAAGGACTGACTCTGAATCATCGTACCAGTCGAGTGGTCAACTTTGGGGTATTGAAAGAAGCCTTGCAATCGGGAGAGGATGGAAACTTTAAAGTGACCACCTATCAACCGAACAAGATTGTACGTTTACCCACTCACAACATCGTCAGTCGACCCTTGGAAAAAGTCTATCAAATTGTATACCAGAAGCGAGTGCGACTTCCCAATCACTTCACCTTACCGTACGGTCACGTCGGTATTGGTCTGTATATCAAAAGGAACCCTAGGCAAGATCGATAGTTCATTGTTCATTGAAGTAACTTACCATGTCGTTGACGAAGAAGAAACCAGATTGGTTAGGAATCAAATGTTGGACATCACCGAGACCAGGGTTTTGAGGCTTGGACACAAGAGGTGGCTTAGTATGCACGAGAGTTATTCAAGGAAAAAAGTTACTTTTCAACCTGTGTTAGTGACGGTGCCAGAAGAACCCGTCACCCAGGACAGGACTGTCGTGGACAGGCCTGAAAGACCCTTTCGGGAGGACACTTGTGTGACCTTACCCCTACTATAGAACTGGTTAGAACTTTACCCAAAAGATGTTGTACAGACACTTGTGTTTATTCCACGTTCATGGTTATCATGTGCCTTTTATTCTTGTACTTAAGCCTTTGGCTTTTATGTATTTTTTGTCTTTCGTATTCATGTTTGAAAAAACATTCAATAAACGTGTTCTGAAAAAGTATATAAACTCTTGTCTTGTTTGTTTTTCGTGTCACAAGTGACATTTCTCACACCATGGCTACCTCTGCTGTCTCTGCTCCCTCTTCCTCTACTGTCAAAGTCATCGACGAACACTTAGATCGTGCCAGTTGGGAGGCTTTGTATCTTCGTCATCCCTTTAACATGCTCATTGCTGGACCTAGCGGTTCAGGCAAAACCGAATTCGTCAAACGTTTGATCGAACATAAATATCATTTGATCGATCGACCCCCTCAACGAATCGTGTGGTGTTACAAAGAGTGGCAATCGGCGTACAGCCTCTTGCGAGAAAGTCAAGGCGATTCCATCGTGTTTGTGGAAGGCATTCCTAAAGAAGACGATGGCATCGTCTCTGACTCCCGTCTAACCCATTTGGTCATTTTCGACGACATGTTAGGAGAAGACGAAGAAGAAATTAAACTGTGGTTCACGCGCAAAGGGCATCACCGTAATGCCAGTGTCGTTTACATCACCCAAAATTTGTTTCAACAAAGTAAAGCCCATCGCACCATCAGTCTCAATGCGCATTACGTGGTCTTGTTTAAACGCCCTCGAGATAAATCGCAAGTGCAAGTCTTAGCCAAACAGTTAGGAACGCCTTGGTTGACTCAGGCGTACGACGATGCCACTCAAACTCCACACGCCTATTTACTCGTCGATTTGAAACCTACGACTCCCGAGGATTTGCGATTTCGTACCCACTTGTTTCACCACTGGTGCCAAGACGGAGGGCCTGTCCTGTACACGTCTCCGTCCTCGACTTCATTTCACTCCCCATAAAAAAAATCTATCAAAACCTCAGACCCTTTTTTGTCTGTCTCACTCTCAGTGCGAACATGACGTCCCTTCAGTCGCATCTTCCCGTCAAATTGATTCGTGCCTTGTATGGCATCAGTCGAGAAAAAGATCCACAAACACGAGCTCGTGTCTTAGAAGCTAGTCTCAAAGAAGTCTTACGATGGTTCACGGTGACAGCACGTCAATTACTCCAAGGAATCATTCAGATTCCTCATCAAACCAAACGCTTTTTCGATCGAAACAAAATCGCTTTGGTCCAACTGGCCGATCCCCGCATCGACACTCAAACCAAAAAACAAATCATTTTGAAACCTGGAGGGAGCGGTACTCTAGGAGGGGTCATCATTCGCTCACTCTTAAGATGGGATCCTAATGCCCCCAAAGTTATCCCCAAGACAAAAGTCCAACGAAGCCCCAAGAAGAAAAAGACCAGGTCCCCAAGGAGAACTTCTCCAGTGGCAGGACCCTCCTCTGACCAGACACCACCACCACCCCGGAAAAAGAAAAGAAGCCCCCAGAAAAAGAAAAGTCCACAGAAAACTAGTCGCAAGAGAGGCACTTCGGCCAGGACGCAACCTTACACTCGCAAACCACGACCTGCCACGGCGGTGACTGCGTCTCCGGCAGCTTCACGTTTGTCCACTTCTCCGTTAATGACACCCAGAACTGAAGAGTACTTGGAGACCTTGATCACACCAAGAACTTCTCCGTTGATGACCCCCAAAAGAACTTCCCCAGTGGCAGGACCTTCCAATTTAGTGGCAGTGGCTGCTGCTCACAAAGTACCTTCTCCCAAAATCAAAGTTCAAGAAAGATCGGGCATGTTACAAAGTTTACTGGATTTGTCCAAGCAAGAACTGGCTCGATTTAGTCCGTTACGTACCCCTGCACGACGTGTCATGCCTGTCCTCAAACTAATACGACGTAAAGACAATCAGTGGCGACGCGTTCCAGTATAAAAAAGGCCTGTGACCAAGTCGGGTATCAGTGTTTTTTTGGTGCTCCTGAAGACTCAAAGATGTCACCCTCCAGAAAACCCCAAGGAAAGAAAAGGAAAGGACTGCCACCACGTTTAGCCAAACATGGGGACATGTTATCTGTCCTGTCCAAAGCTTCTCCACCCCTACGAAAAAAACTCATTCAAACAGCCTCCAAAGAGGTCATCGATACCGTGTGCGAATGTTGTTTGAACGTTTTGAAAGGCACGATCCCTTTGTCCAAACACCAGAAACAATGCTTAGGCAAACATCGTCACGTTCTTCGCCAAATGGTTCGAAAGAAAATTCCCATTCGTCAAAAAAAGAAGATGTTAGTGCAACGTGGAGGTATTTTACCTGTCTTGTTAGGCCCCATACTGAAAGGAGTCTTGGGAACCATGTTGGGAGGACTGGTGGGAGCAAGATAAAAAGGCCTCGGAAGTTCCAAGATCTCAGAATCGACCCCTGACAACCCCATGGAAGGACGAAAACTAGCTTTAGTGCCTTACAAACGATGGATGGAATACCATCGGTGGCAAGAACAACACACCCCGCATTTACCTCCCAATCCCCATTTGAGCGAGATGTCCCAGTTACAACACGAATTGCAGTCCTTGATGGATCGCCAAGATTTGTCCGAAACAGAAAAATCGCAAAAGTACGGTCAACTCTTGCAACGACTGCAACTCTTTCACCAGAAAGCTTTAGACGAAACAGCTCTACCCACTCTGAAAGATTTTAAGACCTTGATGAAAAGTCCAGCACCATCACCAGTACCAGTACCAGTACCAGTACCACCAGTACCCGTGACCAAGACAGAAAAAGGAGAAGAAGAGGAAGGGTTTCAAACTCCACCAGAAAAAGTACGCAAGTTAACAACACCACCTACCTCCAGAATTGGATGGATTAAAAAGATGATGGCCACCCCTTCTTCCTCACAAGAGAAAAAGAAAGTGAAGACAGAAGTGAAGACAGAAGTGAAACAAGAACCGATATCCCCCGCTCAGACATCCTTCTCCTCTTCGACACCTATTGCTGGCCGCACACGCAAAGCATTGCAATCCAAGAAAATACCCGAAGAGAAAAAGAGTAGCATCCTCCAAGAGTGGGTGTCTTATTAACACACCAAGCAACACAAAAAAATGGAAAAAGTCTTAGCCAGCATTTACTACGATCCTTCCCATCCTGCAGGTTACGCAGGAGTTCAAAAATTGTATCGTGCTGACAAAACGCGACTGAAAAGTCTCCGTTTACCTCAAGTGCAACGATGGTTACAAGAACAAGCTACCTACACTTTACACAAACCCATTCGACGCAAGTTTGCCAGAAGTCGCACCCGAGTGGAAGGCATCGATCATCAATGGCAAGCCGATTTAGCCGATGTCTCTCATTTGGCCAGCTACAATCGTGGCTACAAATATTTGTTTTGTGTCATCGACGTCTTTTCCAAATTTGTCTGGGTGGTGCCCTTGACTTCCAAATCGAGCAGCGAGTTAGTGCGAGCCCTGCAACGGGTGTTGAAACAAAGCGGTTGTCACCCTCTTCGATGGCAAACGGACAAAGGCACCGAATTTCTGAACCAAGCTTTCCAAAAAGAATTAAAGAAACGTGACATTCATTTTTTTACCACCGAGAATCCTGAAACCAAAGCCAGCATCGTGGAACGTTTTCAACGCACTTTGAAAGAACGCATGTGGAAATATTTTACGCATCACCACACTCTGAAGTACATCGACATCTTACCACACCTGGTGCAAGCGTACAACCAATCTTACCATCGAAGCATCGGACGTGCCCCGCAAGACGTGACTCCCGACAACGAAGTTTTGGTGTTTGAGCGCCTGTTTGGCACGTCCCCGACGAGGGCTGTCCCCGAGAAAAGTGGAATGTTGGCCGTAGGAGATTGGGTGCGCATTGGCAAAACCAAACGCACTTTCGACAAAGGTTACTTACCTAACTGGACGACCGAATTGTTTCGCGTCACTGGACGAGTGCATGGCCGTCATCCTGCCGTCTATAAATTGGAAGACATGAACGGAGAAGTGCTCAAAGGAACGTTTTATTTGCCCGAGTTACAACGTGTCACCAAAAAAGAAGACCACGTGTACGACATCGAAAGCATTCTCCAACGCAGAACCCGTAAAGTGGGCAAACGACGTGTCAAAGAAGTCAAAGTACGTTGGAAAGGATATCCCCCCAGTTTCGATTCTTGGATCGACGCTTCGCAAGTCATCGACTATAAAAAGAAGTGACCATCATGCCCTTTCACACAGCAGACGCAGCTACGTCGACCACTCCTCCTTCACCTAGTTCTTCTGTGCAAGATTTACAAAAACAACCCTTGTGGGTGTGGTGTGGAGAACGTGTGCCTAAAACGCAAATCGTCTTTTTCTGCCAAATCTTCGTGGTGTATTGTGTCATCGGGGCAGCCATCGCCAATTTGAGTTTGCAACAAGGAGACAAACAATTGTGGACCATTTTATTGAGCAGTTGCATCAGTTACCTGCTTCCTAATCCCTCCCTGAAATTCACCTCGAACGGGAACCACGGGAACCTTGTGTCCAGTGCCAGTGCCAGTCACCACTTCAATCACAACCAGAACCCCATTTTGGGCGGAGACACGCCTCTGACGTCCAGTAACCCCTCGGACAGCCACAGAACTCTGGAATTATGAGTCACCAAAACCAATTTTACTTAACTTTACCCAGTGACAGTTCCATGGAGGTGTTTCCCAAGAACACGTTGTGCTGTTACACGGCCAAATTACCTCAAGCCATGCAGTTAGATCACGAAGCCCATTGGGAAGTGGCTTTAGTAGAAATGATTCACCCGACCCAAGTCCTCAATGTCCCTCCCAATCAAAATTTTTTTGATGTGGAAGTTCATGACGAGCAAATGCAACAGTGGATGGATAGCAATGTCAAATATGACAAGAAAACCCGTACACAAAAGTACACCACCTATCACTTGTTCATTCCCCCAGGCTATTATTTTAGTGGTCAACATTTGGTCAGCACCATAGCCTCCAGGTTTAATGTCGTGTTTCTGAAAGCTTTGGAGCATGTCAACAAAAGTGTCACCATGGAGTACCACAAAGCAGCTCGTCGCTTCTTGCTGAAATTTGAACGAAGTAAAATCATGTCCATTTTATTTTGTCCTGAATTGTTTGACATGTTGGGCGGAGACATGGACATGAGAAAGGCCATGCTCAAGAAAAACGAATTACCCATCGTTTACGACAACGAGTCTTTTAGCAAGTTATTTCGTGCCCCGGTAGAACTGAACCAAGGACTGAATTTGATGTTTGTGTATTCCGATGTGGTGGAGTACAACGTGGTGGGACACACCTCCGTACCGTTACTGCGTGTCATTCCTTTCAAAGTGGATTCTGCCACAGATGCTGACGAGGAAGGTGTAAACACTTACCACGTCCACCGCGAATTTGTCCATCCTCACTATTTGCCTGTCAGCAAGTCGTATTTGGACACGGTCAACATTGCTATAAAAGGAGATCTGGGACAAAATATTCCATTCACCAAAGGAAAAGTCACGGTGAAACTCCATTTTCGAAAACGGTTCTCTCACGACTCTTAAGTCATGTATCCAGTGTACCGAGGGGTTGCTCGACAGCGAGGACACGGCTTAGGAGACATGTTAAAATCGGCCTTTCGTTCGGTGGCCCCGGTGTTGAAACCGATGGTGACACGCGGATTGCACGCCTTGAAAGATGCGACACTGACGCAAGACAAAGAATTTCTCCAAAATGTCATCATCGACAAATAAAACCCTAAAGAAGCCTTCATGAGGGCAGGCAAAAATGTCTTGCTGCAAACGGGCAAAGACATTTTAGGCCAACGAGAAACACCTATAAATGCCCTGCACGCTACCGAGTCAGGCATTCAGCAAGGACAAGGCAGAAAGAGACGACGAAGAAAACACCCTTTCACCAGACTTCAAGCGAGAAAGGCCAAGAAAAGAAGAACCGTTCGAGACTTAGACGTTTTCGATTATTGAGAAAAGAGACAAAAAAATGATGCACCGAGAATCTTGCGCCTGTTCCAAGACGGAACTGGATCTGTTTGCTATGCCCCCCACCATGATGACCATGCAAGAATCCCAGTGGGTGGAATTTCACCCCGTCTCCTCACTGACCGATTCCGCTCCCATCGAGTTTGAAATCAAAGGACAGCCCGAAGATTACATCGATCTGAATAGCAGTTACTTGTACCTGAAAGTCAAAATTCTAGATAAGACTGGAGGTGCTATAGACGATGAAGCAGTAGCTCCCGTCAACAATTTCATGCATTCCTTGTTCAGTGGAGTGGACTTGTACTTGAATAACAAACAGGTCAGTAGCAGCATGGATACTTACCCTTATCGTGCCTACCTGGAAAATCTCTTGACGTACGGAATAGATGCCAAGAACACTCATCTCAATGCCTGTGTGGTATGGGAAGCTGACGAACCTACCAAGTTTGAAATATTGGAAACTGATGAAAAGAAAGACAAGAATGATGGATTTGTAGAACGAAGAAAGAGAATCACGGGAGCCGACACAAGTTTAGAACTGTTGGATCGTTTGCATTTGGACATGTGGTTGCAAGAAAAGTATTTGCTGAACGGGGTGGATGTCCGCCTGAGACTGAATCGTAGCAGTGCCGCTTTCCATTTGATGGCTGATAGTGACGGTTACAAAACCAAAATCCTAGAAGCCAGACTCTACGTACGCCGTGTGGAAGTGTTACCTAAAGTGGGAAACGACATCAGTCAGACGTTGAGCAGAACGACCGCCAAGTATCCCATACGACGCGTGGAAGTGAAAACCTTCACCATTCCCAAGGGACAGCGATCCATGATCGAAGATCATCTGTTCCAAGGACAGTTACCCAAACGTTTGATCGTTGGTATCGTCGAGAATACAGCCTTCAACGGAGCTGCCGAAAAAAATCCTTTCTACTTTCAACACTTTGGCGTGTCCAAAATCGAAGTCAGTCGCGATGGCAAGACCTTGTGTACCCGACCTTTCGAACCTGACTTTACCAAGAAGAATTACTTAAGATCGTACTTGTCCCTGTACGAAGCCACCGGACAGTTAGGAACCAATACCAGTCACGGTATTACGTACGAGGATTATGCAGGAGGCTACGCTTTGTGGGCTTTCGATTTCACTCCAGACCAAGGCAGCGACGAGGGACATTTCCACCCTATAAAATCCGGCCAGATTCGTGTGGAAATTCAGTTTAAAGACCGAGACCCTGACGAAACGGTGAACGTCATCCTGTATGCAGAATTCGATAATGCCATAGAAATCAACAGTTTGAGAGAAGTCATCCTAGATTACTAGAAACCATGGAAGACTGTTATCCCTCTTTACCTAGTGGAGAAACTTTAAAGATGGAATGTGATGAGACTGTGGAAAAAATGTTGTGTTTTGAAAAAAATTGTTTGATGTTATGATGTTGGATTATTGTTAAAAATGTTAGAGTTGTTGTTTAGTTTTAAGTGATTTTTGAATAAAAAATGTTGTGTTTTGAAAAAAATGCCTTTGTCTTTTGTTTAGCTATAAGAATGTTGGATTGATGCTCTTTCATTTCTTACTATCCCTCTCATGACACTCACTAAACGTTGCGACTCAAAAACCGTGTGGGGGATGTTTTCCTTCACGTCCGCGCTTTGACTTTAAGAACCGGGGTTGTTTCCAGTCTAACCATCCATTGTCGACTCATCCTCCTAAGAAGATGTGCTCCAAACTAGCTAAACTCAACGAAGCCTACGTGAATTTGCATAGGGTCAGACACAGTCTGATACCGAAGCCAGAAGAAATAGAGAATGTGAGAATGTTAAAAGTCACTGAAGACCTGATAGAAGAGCTCTTCAGAGAAGAAATGAACAGGGAGAAGGAAGAATGGACAGAGAAGTACAGACTTCAGAGACAGCAGCAACAACAACAACAAGAGCAGCAGCAGCAACCTGAACCTGACAGAGGCTTTGTCGATTGCCGTATCGACACCAAAGAGTTCTTCTTTTCTTTCCGAAGAAGCAGACCTATCGCCAGAAAGTCTATCCTCAGAGGACATCGCATTCTTAGAAACTAAAAAAAGAATGCCATAGCAAACAAAAAAAAAACAGCCCTTTTCAGGGCTACCCCAATACTCTAGAAAAGAAATAACGATCGATTTGCCAATGTGTGTAGGTAGAGTAGTGTGAAAATAAACACTAACTCTTTTTTTAAAAATGTGAGGGTATGTGTTTGTGTGTTAGTAAGTGCTTAAGTAAGTTGGTATGAATAGTAGATTAAAATCATGTTTTTTTTGGTGTTTGAGGTGTATATTTGGAGTTAGATTGGATTGCTTTGCGTATGTGGATAGTCTAATGAAGTGATGTATAAAAAATTTTAAAATAGTGATGGGTAGCATAAAAAAGTGAGTGAGTGTTTCTTTTAGGTCCGCGCGTTGTTGTTTTTGGTCATGATGTAGGTAACATCAATTTTATGTTTTTTAGGGGGATGTTTTCCTTCACGTCCGCGCTTTCACTATAAATTGAAACTCGCTGGGCAGTCTAGCTACCCTTGTTGATTGATCAACACCAAAAATGAACACGAGACTGTCTAAACTGTTGGAACATCATGTGCATCTGGAATATGCCAGGCGCCTGTTGAATGAACTGGCCGCGGAAGCCATTGTGGAGGAGGGAAGGATAAGAGAGGAGGAGGAAAGAAGAAAAAAAGAAGAGGAGGAGAGAAGATATAAAGAAGAAGAAGAAGAGGAAAGAAGATACAAAGAGGAGGAGAGAAGAAACAAAGAAGAGGAGGAGGAGAAGGAAAAGAAGAGAAGAAGAATAAATTTCAGAATCCCAGAGAGCGAAAATTGGGATTCTGAAGCGACATATCCTGCCTCTGCTCTCTCCCCCAAAAAAGTAAAAAGTAACTGGGGGATAAGATGTGTATGTGGCGCCAGGCCTGGAAGGTGCCACCATTAACCAGGTGTCCATGAAGTTCCAAAAAAACAGCCCTTTTCAGGGCTACCCAATACTCTAGAAAAGAAATAACCATCAATTTGCCAATGTGTAGGTAGAGTCGTGTGAATATAAACACTAACTCTTTTCTAAGATAGTGTGAGGGTATGTGTTTGTGTGTTGGTGCTTGTAAGAGCTAAGGTATGTTTGTGTGAATAGTAGATTATGGGTTTCTTTATTGTTTCTTAGCGTATGTGGAGAGTATAGTTTGGGTTTTGTAACCGCTCACGTACGATTGTGTGGATATTAGATTATGGATTTTGTTTATTGTTTCTTAGCGTATGTGTTTGTGTTTGTGTTTGTACCCGCTCACGTACGATTGTGTGGATAGTAGATTATGGATTTGTTTATTGTTTCTTAGCGTATGTGGAGAGTATAGTTTGGGTTTTATTATATGAAATGAAAATGTAGGGGATGTTTTTCTTCACGTCCGCGCGTTGTTTGGTCATGATCTA
Source organism: Sinohyriopsis cumingii (assembly GCA_028554795.2). Lineage (NCBI taxonomy): Eukaryota > Metazoa > Mollusca > Bivalvia > Unionida > Unionidae > Sinohyriopsis > Sinohyriopsis cumingii. The sequence continues at coordinate 93,275,576 of CM068829.1, read as the reverse complement.
GGTAAGATCAATTTTACGTTTTAGGGGGATGTTTTCCTTCACGTACGCGCTTTAAGTATAAGAACCCACAGTATTCGTCGTTCAAACCATTCTGCAAAGAATAAAAAAAGAAGATGGCTTCTAACCAAATGGACAAAATACAAACATTACAAGACGTTTTAGACAACTTAGGAATGATGGAGCAGATGTTGATAAGACTGGTTGAAGACCATTATTCCTATAGTCCCCATCGTGTAAAGATGGAAATTAATAACTTAAAAAAGGTAAAGGACAAGATTAGTGGTGTCATGAAAGAGATAAAGGAGGAGAAGGAGGATGAAGAGGAAAGAATAAGAATAAGCAATGGAACGAAAAGAATGAAAAAGAAGAAGAAAATGAGAAGAGGAAGAAAGAAGAGGAGGAAGAGAAGAAGAAAGAAGAGCAGGAGAAAAAAAAGAAAGAAAAGAAGAGAAAGAGTGTTGGAGATAAAATAAGAACTTGGTGGAGAAAAAGAAGAAACTAGAAGCAGAAGAAAACTCAAAGGCCCTTTTCAGGGCCAACTATATTTCTCGAAAAGAGATAGCCTTTCAATTGCCTAAATTTAAATTTAAATTTAAAAAATTTAAAAAAAAAAAAAAAAAATCCCATATTCAATTCCCCTTGTCCCTAGACAAACCCAAACTCTATTCCCATGTTAATTTCCCTTGTCCCTAGACAGACCCAAACTCTATGTTAAATTCCCATTGTCCCTAAAGTGGCCCAGCGTTTTTCTCCATGTTAAATTTCCATTGTCCCTATAGTGGCCCAGGGGTGTTTTTAATGCTAAGTCCCATTGTCCCTATGGTGGCCCACTTAACTACTACGGGAACAGCTCAGTTATCATTTTTCAGTATATGTAAAGAGGAGGTAGCCGCCAAAAAGTAATAACTAACACAGGGAAATAATGTAAAACAAACCCTAATCAATCAACTTTTTTAACCAAGACCATTAAACACTTATTAGGAGGGTAAACACCAACAAAACTTTCAACCATAGCAAGGTCCGTAAAAGACGGTAAAAAAGACTCTAAAACAACATGTACAAAATAGGAAGTGAATTTCAGAATAATTATAGATGCAGTCCATACATCAGAATATATAGTATTGAAAATGTAATATCTAAAACACCCTGATATTGATTTCTTAATTTAGATTAACATAAGAAATGCACTGTGGTAGATTTTGATTCATCGACTTCAAGATGAGTACGTTTTCCTTATTGAATAACCATTTGCTTATTCCCAATTCAAAACAGCAAAATTAAATATAAACACTCTTCGGAGCATTTGTAGTTAAGGTTCCACGCCCAATCGCTATTATATTCTGAGACTAAATATCTTGTAGAGCTTAATCGGAGAAATGTGATTGTTCTTAAGGGTAAGGGCTATATAAAACTTAAAGGAGATAACAGATTCAAATAAGAGTTTCAATGACGAAAATCCTGGGATATACTATTTTAATCTGAATCCGTGTTTGTTTGGCAATTTGAAGTTCGGGATTTGCTCTAACAGCAAAATTATTTTGAGAAAATTCGTCGAGCCAACTTTGTATATTAAGGGCTAAATACATAATAGCGAAAAGAAATCTCCCTTGGAAATTACTTTTCAATGTGTGGACCGTAACATTCCTCCTCAGATGATTTTGACATGGACCCTTCTTTGAGATTTTGGATCTAGTGACATGTTTGACCCCCAGAAGAAGAATTTACAAAATACGTCGAGCGAAATCATACAAATATGACGGTCCTTATTGTTATTGGCTTGGTAAAACTGAATTTTTGTGAACCGATTTTAGCAACAGTTGCACTACGCAGTCGTATACTTCGTGATAGTTGATTTCAATAAACTTTTGAAAGTTTATTAGATAGGGTTCTGATACAAAAGGTTTAAAGGTTAGAGAAAATATGTATCTGCGATTGTCAGAAATATCAGGATGTCTGTATGGTATCTATTATATAAAGTCCATCAAGATATTACATGCGGACCCGAACAGCCGTCCTCAAATGATTTTGAATATATTCTATCCCCATAAAATGTTTACTAAATAAAGGACCAGCCTTATGGGTACTGGCTGCAAAAAATCGGTATGGATATGACAAATTATATCAACGCTTTGCATCCCCGACTTGAGCGTTTATATCTGGGCATCTGTTCCAACAGTAGAATAAATTTAGATAATTTCGCCACGTCGACGTTGAGAAATAGATCTAAATACAAATGAGTAAAAACAAGAGCAAAACAGGATTAAATATTACTTTCACATATTATCTCTAACACAATTTCTTCAATAAATTAGCAGTAGCAATTCTCTGAGGCTTTATATCGAAGGATATTATCAAGCCCCAGGAAAATTATTGACGAAATTTATGTAAATGATTCGTAGAAAGAGATTTGTTAGCATGGGTACTGGTTATAAAACGAAGACTTAGTGAATCGATTGTATTAATATTTTTGCACGAACTGAACATTGTTTTTAAATTTCAACTCTTCTGTAATAATTTTAAGCAAGGTGCTACTCTACCTGTAGGACGAACATTCGAGAAAATTCGTTGAGCTGATATCCAAAAGAAGGAGCTAACAGTATACAACCCGTAAGATTCTCCGTAGAGGAATTCTATACAGAGTCAACAAACTGACCCTAAGAACCACTAATCACATAATTTTGTAACTTTTAAATTTTATACTCATGACTATTTTCAACACCAAGAAGAAGTATGGATAAAGGAAAAGTGGAAAAGTTGGATCCTTACCGGTACAAGCCAAAAAAGGCAGGCACATAGGGGAAAAACTGATTATATCAACTATAATAATCCTACTTAACGGACTCTAATGTGAATAACTTTTCGACGTTGTCTAGTTAAGGATCTACAGCAACAGTGGGAAAATCTGAGAGCAAATCCGTCAAGCCAAACTAAAAGCAAATATTGTGATACACACACACACACACACACACACACTTACACACACACACACACACACACACTTGTGTGTGCGTGTGTGTGTGTATGTGTGTGTGTGTGTGTCAGTACAACATATCCGATTAGTCCATGGACCCTGCAATCCACTCCTAAGCAAAATGTGACACGGATAATTTGTACTTAGGTTATGTTTCACCTTCAGGAATGAAAGTGTTAACGAAATAGTTGGGGAGGATATCAGTAATATAAACGCGGTACAGTGAGGGCCAATTGTATCAATATTTTGCAGTATATGAATCCTGGCTCGTAAGACTTTACTTTCAAACCCTGTTTGATAGTTTCTCATTAGAAATCAGTTACAATAGTAACAACGTTTAGAGGCAATATCTCAAGCCAATTTTGAGAAAGAAAGGGGATGAACCTACTTGGGATATAAAAAGGCCATAATAGAATTCAATGTTGTGTCAATATGGGCCCTTGCATCCCATCTAAAAAGAATGTTAACCTGAACCTGGGCTCGTCCTTGAGACTTAATCTGAGTATTATCAAAATTCGTCGATGGGATCGGACTATGCAAAGGAGGTGCAAAAAGAACCGATGTTATCAAAGTGGATGAAATAACAATTATTTAAGTAGAGATTTACTTAAAGCAATATATTTTTCGAATGAGTCATCTCAATACCAGTTGTATATCGATGGCTCTCATATTTATCCGATTTGTCTCAACGAAGTCTGCAAATACGTTTTCTTAGTACGAACATATCCCTAGATATCGAGAAATAGTCTATAAAGGAAAAAAAATGGAGGGGACTGCAGGATCCATGTGTGGACAAAAGAGGCAATTTTCGTATGGGCTTTGCTGTATCTCCTGCACATTTGCCCGTCGACTACTCAAACTCGGCTCGAAAAAAAACTTTCTCTAAACAGTTCTTTGTTATGGAACCGATCTCAAGCTAGAATCATTCAAATAATCATGAGAATAAAATGTTCAAACTATACTTGAATCTATCGTGGGTTGATTGAACTTTAACCCCTACGAAGTTTACGTCATGTTTTGTAAAATACTCTTTCTTCATAATAAATTGAATTATCTTCGGCATGAATACCTCATTAAAATAATCTGCTCTCTTGATATAGTTGGTGAAACATATTAGAAAAGGATGTCAGCAAGTTCATGTTTACTGTTTGCATTATCTTAAATACAATTTTATTGCAAAAGACAAAAACCAAAAACATCAAAAAAGCAAAACAAACGAAAACCCATTTGTATTTCAGCCAAAACATTTCGGGTCAGACTTATAGGAACTGAACAATGATTACACTTAGTCCTGCATCAATTAGACCTCCTTGTCTAATTAAATATGTTTTATGTTTTAATTTTGAGCTTGCTGCGTGAAAGATTAATTTGAAGAACAGCTTGATATTTACCGCAATGACTGCATGTTTTCCTGAATGTTATCCTCCATCAGAGAATTTTCAAATAAGATTTTACACCGAGGATTATACATATCCTCTGACGGTATAATAAAGTAGGTTTTTGGGGGCTTAGCAACATTTTCCTCTTCTTGGCATAATTCATGGCTATGTCTACAATAACTTGTAACCTACGAGCAGAATAACTCAGTATTGCTGCTACATTGGTGAATCCTTAATATGAATAAGAATTATCATGCCTGCATATAACCTTTTATTCTACATGTTTGGCTCTAGTTTTCGTTGGGAAAAAAAAACAACCTTCGTTGCAATTCCAACTCTAGAAATAAGCAGTAAGAACGGATTCAAAATGACGCTTGTCTAAGCGACATCGGTGGTTGTAAACACATAAACAATGAGAACTGCCAGACAAAGTAACAGGCGCGATAAATCCTGTAAGAGTGTTTGAAACAACATGTTCGTTTCAGATAATGCTCATAAAACGCATATAATTTTCGCTCTTATGGCTACAGATTCTCGCATATGTGACTGAAGTCTGTGATCTTTTTCATAGTTTACAAAAAGATTAGTCAATAATCTCGTCCTACTCGGCGGTTGATTTGACAACAGTATATTCTCTGCAACTATATCCACTATTGTCTTGCAAACCTGCGGAGCGTTTTCAGGAAGATTTCTGATCATAAAAGGCGCTGCAGATATTTCATCTAAGTTCTGCTTGATGGTCTTCAGTAACTACTGCTACACTAGCTAAGTAGCTACTGGCGGGTTTGAGATGTCAGTTGCTGAAGCGTCTGATTTATTATTAAATTATACTTTGCTCAGCCGCCAAAAGAACAATGACATCATATAATTTTGTATCCTTCTAGACCAAACAATATGGCATAGCACCTCACCATTTCTATTTTATTTTTTATCAGATAAAGCAGCAGTTCAATTTGAACCTCATCTCTTTGGACAGCCGAGTTATCAATATGAAAATAAGTTTTCCTCAGGTTTATCGCTCAACCTAGCAAAAGCTATTTTGTCTTCAGCTGTTAATGTTCCGAAGTATGCAAGAGGATATGCAAGTTTGTTACTGAAAATATTGATGTTGCACTTTCTAAGATGTGATAGTAACGCCTTTTTCACCATCACTGGTTTTTATCTGTCTGAACTTTCTCTCGTTGCGGCTGTGGTTGCTATGTTAACGGTTGCTGTTGATATAGCGGTTGATCTGCTTTCATTGGCTATCTAATGCAATGCCATTACTTACAATGTCGTACCTATGTCATCACAATTCACGCCAGCTGTCTTATGAATCGTGTTGTATGGCATTCTGCAGTTGCCGATTTGTTTTGAAACTTACTCGCCTGACATTTGTTGTTACTGCATTCCTAGTCATACCTGTGATCCCGATCTTCCAACTATGCCATTTTTGTGCGTTTGATTTTTCTCTTGTCTTAATATTTGCATCAGCAGCAGAGAATGATGATTTTATTAATTAGGACCTAAATGTGTTTTCTTCAAGTGCTCCTGACTTCTTATAGCTGCAAGACTTTCAGACTACTTCAAACTTGTGAATTTCTGGTTTTAACTGTTCTACTCGCTTTCGGGCAGCTGAATAATAATTTTGCGAATTTTCATCTAGTAGAGCGCTAGCCAGGGAAGACTTTAAAACCTACAAAAACATATTAATTGGACCAAATAATCAAAAAAGCTTTCAGGTACGTTTTCTGAATGGTTTGATGCTTTCATCAAATAGGTGTTTGTAACGTTTCGTGACTGTTCTACCAATCTTAGATATATGTAAACTATTTTATTACGCTCATCAAGAGTAGGACTTTAAACAAGCGATAAGTCCATATTGGGTGGATGTGCAACTACGAACTAAAATCGGAAGTACACAAACATGGTTCTGTTAATATAATCAAAACCTTTCTTTTCTACAGGATGTCGTATTGCCACATACAACGACGTTCATTCTGTTTTGCCAAGGTTTCTTGCCTCAGATCGATTGCCCTTTGGCACTGAAGTGTCATCGGCTCGCCTCGAACGTGAAATTTCCATACGGCTACAGGTACTTGGAATTCCGTTTGTATCCAGAACTCTTTTTAAATCCCAGTTGTATGCCGCGGGCCTCCACTATCAAACTAAATGGTATAGAATGTATGGTGTTCGTCTGAGTAATCTGACGATACCATTGCTATAAATCTTTTTTTGTTAAACCTGTTCCCTGCAATATAGGTATGATGCTTAAATTATCTTTAAGTGCTTGTTTTGTTGCTGCATATGTTGTTTTGTTTATAGCTTTCGGACACCAACATTGTTTATCACTACTAATGTTACACTGATACCTTTCGTATTTAATTCAAACATTGGATAGTCGAAAATATTTGAAATTTTGATGCCTTATGGCGCCTGGAGGTTCATTGGCCAGGACTCTATCGCAGTCGTTCTCTGAAGAAAAAAAACTCTAAGAAAAACAATCAACTCTTGCCTTCTGGTAGATCTGTTAAGATGCCAATATTTATGTTTGTACATTTTGACACCTTAACAATTAAATCGTTTTCGGACCGAATTATTTGTCTGCGTATATTTTACCTACCACTTGGTCATTTGAAGTTGGTTCATCGTTTAGTGTGATCTTAATGTCACCCTTGATGATGTCACCATCCATTATGCTACAAACCGATGACACAAACAAAACATCTGATGAATGTTTCGCAGAGTATGTGTATTGACTCCATTAAACACAACTAAAAGATTGCAGTTATCTTTGGTCGCGTTAGGTATTTGTGTATATCGCTGAGTAACACAAATCATGTCTTGTTTTTTTGTTGTTTTTTTTTGCATGCTGAATTTTTTGATTATCCAACATCACATCATCGTATACTACAAAAATATTATTAATCAATCTAGACCATCTACGTATGAGGCTTCATCAATATCGATGATAAAATCAAAACCATCATTACTGTCTTCATCCGATGGCTTCGCTTCTTCATTCGACAACTTCGCAATTTCATTAAAATCTTTAAGCACGTTGTTGCATCGCTGATCGTCCATGGATGGCGCCACCAAATGCAACTTTTCCCAACTGAGCCATCTCATCATCTGATTAAGCAACTTCTGCGTCGTACCAGATCTAGATGGGCCTATCATAATTGTTCTGATATAATTTGGTAGCGCTGAATGATACTTCACTGGCTCTTTAGTTCGTGTCGCTGAGAAATCAACGATATCCATGCTGTTCAAATAAAAAAAATAATATGAATTTATATTGTGTTTGATGCAGAGACTCCCCCACACACACACACACACCAACTAAATAATTACACATATACAGGATCATTATTACTGATATTTCTGATACAATCAAATATATAATCATCCCGAAATTTAACAGTTCTCTCTCGCGGAGACATTGTTAAGGCCGATGTCAATTCACGTTCGTTATGATAAAAAAAAAATTGTTATTAGAGCTCTTCTGGATTCACATTTTGATGATTTATACAAAATCTCGCCAGTTCGTGTCTTCACCGTAATCGGAAATTTTAATTTCTTTTCCAGGTCAGCAAAGTTGCTGATAGACGTACCGTATCTTCAACTGTTTCTGTCCATTTTTTTACGTTGCAAATCCGTTGCACCATTTCCACGCATCACGTTTGTGAAGTGTTCCGTAACTCGCTCAACTACACAATTTAATCTAGAAAATTTCATCAGTTTGAGATCATCAACGCTAAAAAAGGTAAAACATGTGTTAAAAGTTGGATTAGTTTTGTAAAGCCTGAAACTAAAATCAATAATTAAAATGTTAAGTAAGTTGAAAAGCATGGTTCAGATATGACTTTCTTCAAGTACTTCTACAAAAGATGGAGCCTCTGTGCCTATATTTGGTTAAGAGATATTAATACAAAAAGGTTCTGGGTTAAAACGGTTACTGTATTTATACAGGATTCTTGTTTCTTTTAATATTGTTTCTTATCTAAAAGTATTCTGTCATTATTCTAAACAGTGAAAGTTCATAGGTAAGCGTGAACGTTGTAGGGATTTTTGCTTGCGACAAAATGTCCCTGTGTTATTAATCCGTCAGTATGGAATATGACTGAAACAGAGTGGAATTAAAGTGGAAAATATCGGACAGTAAGTGATGAAAAAGTCATGTACAAATGTTTAGAAATAAGGATAGAAGTGCCAAGGTATGAGTTATGCATTATATAAATATTAAAAAGGACGTAACAATCTTAATAAAAATTATCACCTAATAATTCATACCTAGTTGAAGCGTATGCATGTTTGCATATTTTTTGGTATGGATCGTACTGTGCAGAATTATAAAATTGGCATAGATGACTGTGTAATCGGTTGTATTAAAATCTCTCTCTCTCTCTCTCTCTCTCTCTCTCTCTCTCTCATATGCATACAGAGAGAGTGTGGGGGAAGAGTCTAGGAATTATGACTGTTTCACGGAGGATTATCCAGTTATATTGCTGAACGTGTGATTTGAGTAACTTGATTATTTTTAAATATCAAAGTTTAATCATAGTTTACTTTGAAATGCTAGCGTGTTCTTTTACCTGCGTGTCAATGCACACGAGAAGCAAAACAACCCTCATTAGCAAAAAATAGTTTGCCATAAAGTGACGCAAGGATTCCGTCATGATTGAAAAGACAGTGTAGAATAAAACTGTGCGAGTTGTACGTGTCTTGTCACATCTGACATTATGCCAGGTGAATCCAGTTAAATTGCCGAACGCGTTATTTGAGTAACTTGATTATTCTTTTAAATATCAAAGTTTGATCATAGTTTACTTTGAAATGCTAGCGTGTTCTTTTACCTGCGTGTCAATGCACACGAGAAGCAAAACAACCCTCATTAGCAAAAAATAGTTTGCCATAAAGTGACGCAAGGATTCCGTCATGATTGAAAAGACAGTGTAGAATAAAACTGTGCGAGTTGTACGTGTCTTGTCACATCTGACATTATGCCAGGTGAATCCAGTTAAATTGCCGAACGCGTTATTTGAGTAACTTGATTATTCTTTTAAATATCAAAGTTTGATCATAGTTTACTTTGAAATGCGAGCGTGTTCTCTTACCGGCACACTAGAAGGTAAACAACCATCATTAGCACAAAGAGTTTGCCTTAAAGTGACGTAACGATTACGTCATGATTGAAAAGCTAGTATAGAATACAGCTGTGCGAGTTGCACGTGTCTTGTCATATCTGACATTTTGCCAGGTGAATTCAGCTGTTTTCCATCGACAACCCCGATTTGTTTAGCCTTTTGTCTCGCAAAAGAAACGAAATTTTTACTACTGGGAGCAGCGAAAAATTTATCTGATTGGGCGAGAATATTGGGGTTAGTGGATCGAATACAATTGAAATAGAATGGGGCTAAAACTTCATTTCTAACTGTTAGTTAAGAACTGTTCCTATCTGTGTACATGCGTGACGCTATGCCTTTAATGGTAATAACACAACCGAATCACTGGAATGAACGCCAGTGTTTGTAAAAGATCAAACCGATTTGTGTTTGTTTCATTCTTATATCACAAGGTACGATGCGTAGCTCTCCTGTATGGTGTACTAAATGGGTTATCGTTACATTCAGCTCGGATCGACTACAGTAATGTGTCCGAGAATCGGCTACAGTAATGTGTCCGATAACATTCAGCTTAGACTGGCTACAGTAACTTGTTCGATTACATTCAGCTCGGATCGGCTACGGTAATGTGTACAATGCATTCAGCTCGGATCGGCTTCATTACTGTGTCCGATTACATTCAGCTAGGATCGGCTACAGTAATGTGTCCGATTACATTCAGCTCGGAACGACTATAGTAATGTGTCCGATTACATTCAGCTCGGAATGACTACATTAATGTGTCCAATTATATTCAGCTCGGATCGGCTACACTAATACGTGCATGTGATGACACTTTTTTTTTCTCGCCTCGATACGATAGAACTATCAAAAGTTGTTCCCCCTACTCTCAACTATTCCCTTTACAAAATAAATAAATAAATGAATAAATAAATATAAACTGAAATTAATTAATAAATAACATACATACATAAATACATACATACATACATTTGTTTGAATTTTGCGATAAACTTTTAAAGAATTTAAGACAAATCAGCATTAATAAGGAGACTGTCATATGTCAATAACAAAATGATCGTATTTCATTTAATAAATGTATCGTATGAGAGCTTGTTGATGATAGTTTTAAAAAGAAATTGTAACCTATTAGTGATAAAGACGTGTTGGAGTAAAATAATTATCCACGATGTCAAGAACTGTATGACAAATCTTGTTGTCTTACTTCTTCATTTAAGTAATTACAATGAATTCTGCAGAGTTTCTCCGTAGTTCTTTCTTGAGCTTAGCCTTTCTCCTCTTTCAATGTCTGCTTGATCAGGATCAGTTATCAGTAATTCTAACAAACAGTTGCTTCCCCCCAAATGCTCGTTGGTTACATATTGCTCCTCCAATAATTAAACATTTTGCGGACATTCTTTTAGCTGATGCTATGCTATTTATATATCGCCAAAGACTGTGGATGCAGTCCCTCTCCCAAACACACGCACACAAAGTTTATATATCAGTCAAGACCAACAAGTTGTTCTCCGCCGTTTAGTTTGTTTTTTTTTTGACTGGCGGCGGAGACCAACGGTGTTATGCACTAACTGTGCTGAAGCTTTCGCCGGTGTATCAGTGGAAAATATCGTGTCTATTCCCCAATGGAGAGCTGATGATACTCATGATTGTAACTCTGCTATTTAATTTTTTCCACCATAACTCTAAATTTCGTCCGACAAGTGTTGTATATGAAACGTAAGCAGATACTTCGAATATGAATACTATATTTTAAAACGGAATTTAAGCGACGATGAATCAACATCGGTATTTGATAACTCACACGATTGAAAATTTAAGGACGAAAAATTACACGTTTTTTGAGCAAACATGTGATACAGTTTCAATAACTATCTTTAAACAGTATAAACTTTGATGCATTTGAGTGATCCATTTTATGGAGTGTACGTGAAAGTTTAAACAGTAGTTTCTATAATTTTCAAATATAACATTATTGTTTCAGTTTGATTCTTTTTAATATGGATCTTACATTTTTAGTTTTGGGAATAATGAAAGAAACTATGACAAAACTATTTAAGTTCTGTTTTTTTTCTTCTTCAGTTTCAAGCTCCACCTGGTTCCAAATACTTCCACTGAGTCTAGAAACAAACGTTTGTGTTTAAAAATAGTTGTCTAAGTCCTGGAATATTATGTTCTGTTTGGTTTCATAACATCTGAAACTATAATTTTCATATAAGTTGTAGGGATGCTATACAGTCTTCAGAACAGATTCCATCAATGTATAACTTCTTAAGCTTTGTATGATATATAAAAATTGATATGATCGATGTAAAAAAAAAATCGGGTCTGGTTTTTATCCGGTTTGTGTGCAGTATAAAATCATGAATCAGCTATGAATTTAAAATGTAATGTACATAAAAAGATTGCAAGCAAATTTGTAGCAATTTATTTTAGAGCACATAAGGTTTTCATTAGATTAGCGAAACATAAAGCATAACAAATATTTCATAAAATCTAGATAAAAAGAAGTAACTATAACATAATTAAATGACGAAGAGAGCTATCATCGCTTCAATTACTGCCTTGGGATTAAAAAAGGATCTAATCAGACGAAACTATAGAAAACCAGTCATCAGTGAAATGTTAGGTACACAGTTCACCAATTATTTCTTTTACACGGATGCAATGTTACCTGTGATACCCGTGGAAATAAACAGACATTTACAGTAAATATTTACGTACAGTATCGAGCACTGAAACTGTTGCGGAATGTCACGTGATACAAGTATGGCTCTATGCGACCTCAGATCACAGTTATTTTCCCTCCATAGTCCCTACATTTGTCTGTCAGTAATTAGTATTCCAGTGCGTCCAAATCCTAATAATCAAAACTTAATAAAAAAATATCTTCACAGATGAATTCAATGTCAAGTTCTTGTCATAGGTTAAACGACATCGTTTAGACGCTGGACTGTCACATATTTCATTTCCCAACCAGGAACTATTGTGCAGAAAGGACCAGCAACAATGCTTCATTACTCACTGTGCACTGTCGCCAAACCCCAAACAGACAACATTATAATGCCCGTATTCTAAAGAATAATTAATTACATTTAGAACAATACCAATAATACCTAAATCTACCTCACGCATCACCACAGTGAGAGGGAAAATGCTCTAAAAATAGATTGCGATTACATTCGTGGGTACTAAATCGAAATAATAATTGTGACTCGAGTCATACATTTTTCTAGCACGTATTTATTAGTATTATCATTATTATTATTATTATTATTGTTGTTGTTTTTGTTGTTATTGTTGTTGCTGTTGTTGTTGTATGCTGGTTACTATTTTTTAATGTAGGCAACACTATGTACACTATGTGCTGTGAAACTCAACCTATAACTCTTCATGATTGGAGCTCTCCGAACATAACTTGTGCATTATCCTCTGCATATAAAATAATTAATCAATCATGCGGTATTTTAATTAGCTGTAAACGTAATCTCTAGCGTTTGATAGTTCTACTATCTTGACTTTGAGACTGCTTGAACCCTACCGTTAATCTCTGAAATTTGGATCTGTAATATTATGATATTCGTCCCATTTTTTGTATGTTACTTTTTATATAACTGTACCTCTCATGTAATCGTTGTAGATCACTTCCTCCCTCGCATGTAATAAATACATTCGTTACCAACGATATTTAAAAAAAAATGCTTTCATCAAACTTGTATAGTTGTATATTAATGTTTCCGTATGATTGCATGCGCTGGTTTCATTCAGCTACTACATTTAAAGTTAATGGACTTTACCTAACTATATTACACACCAAAATGTCAAAGACTGCATTTGAAATTCTTGAATTTAGAGGATAGGGAAATGGCTTACATATCTTAAAATGCTGAAACATTGTTTAGTGACTAATTATCAGGTAATGTACGCTACAGAAATAAAAAAAAAAAAGACATCTTATCCTGCAACATAGAGACTACCAAGGTATTATACGTTCCTGGTACTATACTCATTGGAGAAATGACTACATTATATTTTGGAAAATTTACCTTTTTAAAATCACTCCTACTGCTCTCAAACTGTTAGCCGTGACGTTTAATTAATATTTTAAGCACAAGAAAACGCAGACCTTCTGTATGAGAAAAACTTAGAAATCAAGAGCCAGTTCCTCCCAAACTAGCGGAACAATGCATTCCAAATTTTATAAAAGTGATAAATAAAATTAACTCTTTCGATTGATTTCAGAGTCTACCTTAGCCCTGATTTCGTTTTAAAACTTCCAATTACTGTAGTACATAAACGAGTACTGTTTGGGGATCCAAAGCAGTATTTGTCCCCAACGATGGGAAGGACGGTGCCACATATGATTTGAGGTCCCCAACAATGGGAAGGACAGTACCACGTATTTGTACAATTCTCTCTCTCTCTCTCTCTCTCTGTGACGGTTAAAATGTGGCAATATATCCCGAGCTGAATGACAATACAATAATTGATTGGATGCTACGATATAAACAATTAGCACGTACTGAGAAAACCTATATATTTATATGGAACGTTTTGATCGTAAAAAAAAAAAACACAACTTATAATAATCCATTATTAGGGTGAAGTTTCAGAACAACACCTACATTTCTACATTAAATCAGCTTGATTAATATCTGACGTTCCTGAATTTATTGGCAGAATTAAAACCTACGTGGGGGTGGGGAGGATTGGGGGACAGGAGTGAGAAATTAAGAAAGAGGATTCATTAAAATTCTTCGAAGTTTTACAGCGATGAAATACAAAATATCTTAGATTTAGTATTATACTACGGAAAACAAATCCATCAATTTCATCATGTTAATCTATAACTCTCGTGACTATGATCCTACTCTAAGCCACTTAAAATTTCGCAAAATGATCTACTTTGTTATGGTTCATTGGCCTCATGTGTCACTCAGTCACTGTTTGATGTGTTGATTACTTATATATTCTTGGCAAGTATGCGGAATGTAGAGAGCACATTAACCTGCTACGATCGAATCCTATTCTTCTAAACCTTCAGACTTTTGATTTCTAATAGCGCATTCATATATATATATATATATATATATATATATATATATATATATATATATATATATATATATATATATATATTCTCATATTTACCTTTCCGTTGTGACGTTAACTTGAGTCGCTGCACTTCTTCAACGAAGGAAAATTGTGTATATTTTATCCAATGTTAAGCCTTCTCCAGATTTTTTGCAGTAAAATAGTATACTGTTAAACGCAGATTTTGAATCTCTAGTCTCGACTGTAGGAACATCCATACTCAAATTTCTGTAGTGAATGTAACCCCAACCCCTCAACATTAGAAGTAGATCGTGAACCACTTCAGAGGTCCCTAAACACCAGTATTAAACAAACTAAACAATTTCAAGTACGTTTCACACGTGAAACAAATAAACTTAGAATGGACAGTGAACTTATTACACATGCTTCCTTTGTGTATTTACAGATACAGTCTATATAAACGGTATGTTATACATTACAGCTATGTGGGCATCTGCTTACATAATCTGTATGGACATTGTCGTTGTAAGGTTTGACGCAGCTGAGGTGGCCTTTCATATACGATTCGTCAAACATTCCATATCTTCAAGTGTACACCAAGCTTTAAAGAGCTAAACTTTTCAATATGTAATCTGATTATGTCTGATCCATAATTACTCCTGTATAGAGTTAATTCAACATACTGTTGCTGTAAAGCATGACTCATCATTTGGACGCAGAAACAAATCCAAAGAAACAATGCTGAATATATAACCATTAATGCTCACTGCTTAAGAAAATACATTAATTTAGTGCATTAACTGGCATTAGTATTATTTATAGCTACTTGGTTTATACCTTAGTATGGAAAATATAATAATTTTAATTAAACAATTTATAACATTATTCATACCGTTATCTTAATATCGTTGGCTCTTTGCAATCGAAGATACTGTGACTTTGTTTCTAAGCTGAATTGTTCCATGAAACATCCATTAAGAATGCTTTTACACTAAATAGAAAAACAATCTCGAGGCAATGTATATATATATATATATATATATATATAAATCATGTAATGCTAAGGATAACCTCTTTTCTTTTACTAAGAGCGGCGGAGTTAGCTTGCAACAGCTGAAAAATAGCAGAAACTACCGAATCTGTGTCATACTTTGACTCTGCATGGTTAATGTTAATAAGCGGACTATTTAATTGATACATTGTTAATTGTTTCATACATTGACACTGCATGGTATTCACATACATATCATTTAAATTAATTAAAAAATATATAATAAAACAGAACGTTTAATTACGCACTCTCACTTTTAGTTGACGTGGTTCTCCTGCATTCATGTGTGTCTCGTATCGTCCAATGTTCGTCGCTTGACCATACTCAGCCACACCATGCAAGAGGAATCTTTACATTAAGGTCTTGCAAGGTAGTACCAGTGATGCCAATATACCATCAAAAATATATGCATTTCAAAATATAAAAGAAGATTTTTAAAAAAAATTATGATCTGTACTCTAAAACTGCTACACACATTTTGACTACATTTGACGGAAATCATTTCACCATAAAGTTCTTTAAATTTGGACCAACGTTATTCAAACATTAAACATCTTTATATGAGCTTATTTCAAACATCGTTCCAAATTTTGTTGACCTAAGCCGACATAAACCATTCAGTAAGCTATCATGAAGGTCTATTAGTGTTTGTACTAATAATGCGGGGTTATTTTCAGATTTCTGGGCAACCTATGGCTGTGAGTAATTATTTGCAGATACCATGGGAAATGGGACTTGGTATAAGTCTCGCACACAGAAGAAATAACTGCATCATTCATGTTTACCTTTTATCCAGTAAAAAGCCAGTAAAAGTCGGTGTTGAAAGTATAAATAGAAACGAAACGTTTTTTTCATAGTCTCGTCGTATCTTTTCCATTGATAAAACAGAGAACAGTTTCGCTCAACAAGTAGAAAATAATCAATCCTTTTCTAAATCCGTAAATTAAAGTGTAAGAATTAAACAAAGTAAATCGAAAGCCATCCGTATATCTCTGCCACGGTCATTCAAAAATGGCCATAAGATAACAAAATTATATCCAACTAAGCCAACCAAATTACTCTTTGTTCATAATGTTAATGTTAGACCGAAACATAGCCTTCAAAACACTACAGTGGACATTGCAAAGTCCCACTTTATGGTAACATAGTCAATTTAAGCTATTTTCCAAAAGTCAACATATCTATCTGCAAAGAAGCGTACATCACCCGGCTTACCCACCACCTATAACCTTCGTCATCGAAAGTGACCCACTATGGGAATTTTAAGACGCCATGTATTTTCGTTTCGATTTGCAGATACGTTTTGATTTAATTCTGTTTTCATCAAACTTTTCAGATAAATGAGGATGAGTTCGAAACACAACGGATATCGGATATTTGGTTATATTTGTTTATCATATGACGTGAACTTTCTTTAAACATATCAGCCAATAGTCGGTTGAGGTACTTGATATTATCAGAGCACGGGGTAAATATTGAACAGTGATAATACTCCGACAAGTTGGCTTTGGAAAGTAGGCAATTTCAGTGCAATTTTGTACAAAAACGTTTCAAAATACGCATACATCAAATAAATTACCTCGGAGCAGCATTTCATTCAAACTGGGCTTTATATTCCTCTGTAGTACAGTCTAATAAACGCCTGCACAACTGAGTATTACCTATTGGAATCGCTCAGTGAGAGAGGGGGGGGGAGTCCTCATTTTTAGATCTGAAATGTTAGATGCGATTATTTATAGTATACTTTTCTTGAAGAAAAAGTGTACTTCATACTTGGACGCACTCTCTTGCCTTGATTCAAGTAAAGTTTCCTCTTGAAACAAAATGTTGTACCCAGAAGGCAGCGTAAATGGGAACGAGTGCCGGAAAATATCTGACTGCATTAAAGGATTATTTCCATTCGCAGCTTTGGGATTAATCAGTCTGATCATAACTGGAACGTAAGCCGTTAGTTACCATTCAGATCACCTCGGCTATTTAGGAAACAAGGACTGAGAGAGAAGCTGCATTACAGAAACAGGTGAGGTACTCCGAATACATTAGTTTCTTTACCGGAAATTTCCGGAGAACAAAATATATGATGTTTTTTAAAGTACTGCTTAGAGATACATCAGAAACATACGTTCTTTCAATGAATTAGATGAGATGATCTGAATGGATTGTTTTGCTGATACCCGGCCTAAGTTTACATGTCACTATGGTAGGCGGTAACTAATAAAATCTGTGTCTCCCGATTACAGGTATAATGGTGTAAATAGCATCAAGCATGAGAAGCAACGAATCCTAGACTAGTGAGGGCGATATGTCATGTGAAATCTACAGAAATTCAGTATTTTCACCAAGATGGTTGATGTTAGTCTCATGATTACCGGAAGTGCAACGCAGTGTCATGAGTACCTGAAGTGTAACGCAGTGTTATGAGTACCTGAAGTGTAACGCAGTGTTATGATCTATGAGAAAGGCTGATTATAACATGACGATGTTCGGCTTACGCAATGTAAACAGGACAGTGTGTACAACGCAAGAGTATACTTTTAATCAATCATATAATCTTATTTTTCTACTTCTCTGCGCGTAGGGATAATCGAACGAAACATTGAAATCGGCCATTTTAAAATAACGTAAAAAGTAACCGCAATAATAATCAATCAATTATTCTAATATGCTTCTTGATTTCTCAGGGGACATATATATATAATATTTGTTGCGCACATTCATCAAGCACAGTATATGTTTAATTGGTCAAGAGGGCATGTATGGCCCACTCAAACTTAAACCGTGGAAATAATTTTTTAATGTTGGGACCTATATTTAGGTGAGATAAACGTGCAAAACTGTTTCACAAAATAATGTACTTAGATTTATCCAGCAATCATAATTATTTGAGCCAAGTACTCTTTGACGCGCAGACAGATCAGAGTGCATTGTGTTCTATCGCGAAATTTTATCAGAACGCTGACCAATCCTCACAGGCACTTGATTCTATCAATCGAGTGAGGGCAACTAATCATAACACCATCTCCTACTCCCAATTAGCACAAGGTAACTAACATTCGCACTTCACAATCCGATTCCTCGATCTTTCCGTTTTAATTTGTCTTACTATCTGCCTATTTAGTCATTCATAAGCTACATCATTGTAAAGAAGATATTCCATACCTTTCCTATATGTACGTTAGAGTATGTTATTGATGTTGAATAGACGTATTTACGCAAAGTTTTCCATCGCATCACGTTTTGTCCGCTATGCTCAGGATTTCAAAAACTACATTTCCGATCAACTTCGGAGTTAGTGCAACTAGACAGTGATTGCTTCAAAGATTGATTATTTCATTTAGCGAGTCGTTTCAAACATCGGTACCAATCTCTACATCTCGGCCTAAGATGGTAAATACGGGAGCATTGGCAATGACATTACCTCTACGATTAACGTACATTATAGTAAACAAATGTTAGTTTTGAAGAAAAAAATGTTCGAAATTTTATTTCCAAAATTATCCTTAAAGAAAATAAACTTAAATTTTATTTTAATTTCAATTGTTTGTATATTTGGAAACTCTTTGTTGTATGATGCCAAATACTCGCATTTACCCTGAAGTGGACAGGAAGTGAAGTATTAGAACAGATGCGCATAATCCACAATACACGAAGCAACTGATAAACGAATAAAGGCTGTTGTCATTAGTTTTTTACATTCGACTGATAGAAACAAGTGCCTGTGCCAATCTTATCGAGTTATTACAAAATAGTAATTTGTTCTTATAAGGAGTATACGAATAACTAACGATGAAAGCAGGTCATAGCAGCCCATATTATTCTATAAATAGATGCGGCGAATGTCTCATTATCGATATGTAATACACCTTGTCCTCACACACAAACATAATAGTTCAGTTATCTAAAACCGGGAGGGGGTGAAACATTAGAGACTGTCATGCTGCATGGTAGTTTTCTTTTCTTCTTCATTAAAATTAACTTGGACAAAGTTTCCTGACACTACTTAGGTCGCAACGATCTATTTGCCAGCTAAAATGGCCGTGCTAACTGTTTGGACGTTATATAGGAGAAGCATGTCAAAAATAGCATTTAAATCCTTTTTATTCACACACATTATGCCTTTAAACTTTTGTCAATTGTGAACATTAAAGTAGAGAAAGTATTCATTTCGATTGATTTTGAAGATGGGAAACACGCAATAACTGTTTCAGCCAGTTTCACTTGCGTTCTTGATAATTTTGTAGAGAGCCAAGATTATTCTACACTTTGTCTTTTCATCTTCTGTCGGTAAAATACATACAAAGCCTGTACCATAAAATCCATCAGCAGTAATGCAAATGCATTTTAATGCACTTTGCAGTTGTTAAATATGACAGTGCGAAAGCTGACAGGTCCTGGTTAAGTGGGGTGGGTCATAGCGGCACGACGGTCGTGCCCCGTTTGCAGTGGATAAAATTATGTGTGTTTGAATTAAACAAATAAAGGTCTAAACCGTCTAATACTTAGGGTAATATAGGTATAATAATTATATACATATGTACGTATAACAGGCAGTTTAAGGACTGCTTTTCAGATTGTAACCAGCGCAAAACTCGGAGCGCAGTCTAGTATCCTATCTTCCTACAATCTGCTTTCGCCAATGTCCAGACGTGCACTGATTGTTTCACATTAGATTAAACATAATAATGTCTGGCTGCGTGATAAACCCACCCTTAATTCGATTACCTTAGTTCTGATCGGATACCGGTGGTCTCATTAAAAACGGTCTGGGTTGGTATCACTGGAGTGTTACTATGTCGGGTTTCCGGACTCCAAACCTAAACCGACCGGTGACATCACTGCTAATTGCAAACAACCAGTGTTTCGCCCCATGGCATGTTTCTTCAAAGGAAGTAACCGCGAATTTGAAGTTAACGCAGTGGCTAAATCAAGGACAGGCATTTTCTTTGTTTCAGAATCGGTCTAAAATCGTAATATTATATAACACGTACTGAAGTTACCCAAAGTACTTTGAATGACGAATTCTATCAAAAGACATTTACAAAAACGAACAGGAATTGTTATCAAATTTTCTCATACAACGTGACAGTCCAGTGTGTGCTATATGTATGTATATAGTGGTATGTTTGCTGTATAGTTTTGTTGTATGGACTAACCTTTATCCCGTCAAATTTAGTTCTGGTTAATTGATGATTGTATATCCTTACAAAAAAATATTTCTCCATGTGTATTCGTGAAAGTGTTAGATTATATATATATATATATATATATATATATATATATATATATATATATATATATATATATATCGTATTATTTCTATATTGTATGCATTTATGTATGCACCTCCTTTTCTTGTCCGGACCGTGATTTATTTCATTAATTTTGCTCTTTGAATTTATAAATGAACTGCATTTGCAAAAAAAAATAACTCGAAAAATAAAACGGTATGTTTCTGTAAAGTCTGCATGTGTTGTGGTTGAATGCAAACGCGTATCTTATTATAGTACAGCTTATCTCACCGGGAATAAAATCGAATAAACATAAAATTAAAAATTACAGAAAAATAATTAGCCATAATATCCTAATATTTCTCCAAAAAGAAAGAAACATATATAATATATTCTTATTCCCTTGTACTGTTTGTCCTTAACTCGACGTTGGCGCTTTTCATTGGCTCGCTCACATGCCTTCCTACCTCGCTTAGAGCCTGTTTGTATAGCCCCCCCCCCCCCCCCGCCCCCGTAAGATCGATGCCTTTTACTTCCCGCCAAACATGGATCACTGCACACACACCCCGTACTTTTTAAAATCCTATTTGTGTTGTTAGAACTTATGAGCATTAGGCTGTATCTTCACAATATATCATTTATATTATTTAGCTGTGGAGGAGCCTCCATTGTTATCAGTAGTACAGAGATACAAACAGACATACAGCTGAAACTAACTGTTGTTTATCAAATATTAGTTAAAATTTTACAGTGTTACGTTTGAAAGCAATACTGACATCCTCGTTGATGACTTACGAAGAGTGGGAAATTCAGTGTGGTTTCCTCGCTCCCTTCTTAATTAGACCATTCCCGAATCGTCGTATTGTTAAACCAATATGTTATATCAAAACATTATTCACTGCATAGTTTCAGCTATATACAATAATTTTAAATCGTGTCAAAAATTCAATTACACTATATATGCATATTACATTGAATAGATATATATAGTAGCTACCGCCGACAATCAAAGCAACTTCTCTGGTATGTCACCTATATGTCTATAAAGTCAATAACCTTGGTTATTCTATTTTTATTTGCCAACTCATCTAGGTCATTTGTTTGACTACTATTGAGCCATACAAAGGGCCTGGTTGATCGAGAATAGTCGTTTTAATTGAATAGTTTCACTGAGCTAATGAAACCTGAGTAAATAAGTAATAACCAGACAGCGTATCAAGGTATTACTAACCCGTACATCTAAAACAGCCTGACCTGTAACTTACTGACATAGCTATATAAACAGGTATACCATTCTCACCGAGCTGACACAGTGGAAGTTTTCAAAATATCTTGTCATTTTTTGATGGAGTATGGTTGTTTAACGAGTAAGTATATTGCAAGCAAAATTGTTTTAGTCTATTTAATTTCATTTGGTAGGGACATGTATAACTTACACAATGTTATACTTTATCAACAACAACCAACGTGTTGTGATAAGTTGTTTTGGCAAGTAGGTCGCATTAATGTTCAAGTTTATGCTTTGTTTGTTGTCACTGAAATATATTATTTTAATTAACTGATGCATCATGTTCTTTTCGTTCCTTGTGTCACTAGTACTAACATTAGTATCAGTACTTTTCGTGTTAGTATGCGTGTTAGTAAATGCTACGTTATTGCAATACAAATATTATTATCGGCATTAGTTTAAGTGCTAATATATTAGTATAAATTATTTGTACCGATATAAGTATTAACATGTGTCCTAGTGTGCGAGTTGTTATGGTTGGGGTGGGGTGTTCCCAATATTTTAAAGAAGTCCCACCCAGGCTCGATTTTGGTTGGAAGTTAAATTAGTGAAATGTAGATGTAAAGCTCCGAGCTCCCAGTCAACAATGTCGACGGTTAGATGGTTAAATATACACAAAGGTTGAAGTTTAATGCATAACAATTGTATAACGATTCAATAATCAAATGATTCAAATTCCCAATTACACTCATTCCGCTCGGCTCTTTAATAGCCTATTGCATCACTTGATTAGCAGTGTCAGATCGATTTCCACCTGTTCTCGTATTCTGCTCAACTGTGGTATTATTCTCTCTCCTATTTCTCCCAATTCCTTCTCTTACTTCCCGGCTTTCTCCAAATTCCTTCTCATCCTCGTTTTCGATACCCTATCTCCTCCTCCTCCACGTTTTCCCACATATTCCATTTCCTCCTTCTCCACCTTCTCTCCACCAACTAAACTTCCGTCGACGCCGACCGTTTCAGCTAGCCTCGCTTCCGTCTCCAACTCTTGAAGACTCCGGACTCAATTGAACCCGAAGTTCTGCGTCCCCTAAAAATCTTTCCTTTCGAAACTTTGCCTTTCCTTAGAATGTAACTCTCTTAGTTTTACAGCCAAATCGATATATTTCACCAAATTTAACCTTATTATAAGTGGTTTGCGAAACCTCTAGCTCGCTCATCCACTAGTGGATGGTGTGCCTATTCCAGTAACAAACAATAAACTGTGACATGCTTAATTCTTGACAGTGTTAATTTTAATGGGAACAATCACAACATTGACCAGGGCGAGATTATGGGACCAACAGAAAGTTTACAAAGAAAAATATCTAAAACAGAGTGGGAACGATTATAGGGACAACTGACTGAAAAATATCTTGCTCCATAGGATTTTCTATCTGTATTAATCTTGTTATTTTTTATTTATTTTTTCATTTATACGTGTCTTAGTTTCATTTACACTGGTATGTTTGTGGTCATGAAACTCTACACTGGTGTACATGTACTTATCAAACTCGAATCTTGCCTTCACCTTTCTCACTTAAGTTAACAGCCATTCAAAGTTCATTATGCTTGTAATAATCTTCGTTATTGCTAAAATAGATGTCATAACTGTTAGGAACATGTACCGGCAAAACAGCCGAAAAGTAGCATTAACAATCTTTCAACTTCCTATCAATGACAAAGAAAGTCATTTGGATTGATTTCGTTGACGGGAAACGTATTTATTCAGTTTCACTCCAATTCTTTTTTGTTATTGTTTTAGATCCTTTCTTAACCTCTTCTATCCGAAAATTACACCGTCCACCGTAAAGTCCATCAACACTAGTGCAAGTGTATTGTTCATGAGTTTTAGAGTTAAATGTACTGTTGTAATAGCGAGACATGCGTTTCACTTGTATGTGTGGTGAGGTTACGTCACGGTCTGACCGTTTGCAAGATTTTTTTGAAGACACAAATGCCTATATTACTAAAACAGTATGTCCTATTAAAACTTGAGGGGAAAAAAAGAAGAAAAAGAAAACTGTACACGATATGATCTATGATTTTATTAGGAACGCCGAATAACCAGTCAACTAATGTATGACTGTACCAGAATTTTGATAAAGGCCCGTTTTGTGCGTTACTACAGTTTATATTACCTTTAGAACATCTTGCGATATAACATTAATTCCGGTAACCTGATATATACGTTTCAGTTCACACCCAGCACCATTCATTTCTTCAAGGGGATTGCAAGGTACGGAACGTAAATTCAGGCCATTTACAGTGTACATTTGATTTCTTTTAACTACTGTCATACCACGCGATCTACTTGATTTATTCGGATATGAACGCAAACATTTATATCACGTTATGTGTTTTATCCACACACCTTTCCGTAAATACCTAGAATTATGTAATCTATATTGTTGATCAAACCCGGTTTTTGCTCAAACTGTTGGGAACAAAATTATAAATGATCCGCAAATGATTCACTTTAAAGATATTTATTCCATTCAAAGAAACATGGTCATAAAAGGAACACGTTGTTGTCTATAAAATATATAATAATCGTCATTACCTCTTGCTCTTTTCCTCGCATGAAACCATTTAAGCCATTTCATATTATTCCATTCACCGTTTGTAATTAAAAGTGTATACCCCTGACCCACCCACCCCGGGCATTAAGTCACTTGACAACAAAGTACACTTAGTAGCCATATTACTGATAATTTAGTTCAACTTAAAGAAGTTCATATCTCACCCCCACCCATCATACTTTGGTACGAATACCACAATACACTACAAACTCTATCGATATATTTAAACATTTAGAAGAGAAAAAATCTTGATCCGTATTTCAGCTTTTGTTACCGATGTTTTAGTAAGGTATCTACTATAGCACTGTTTGAAAAGAATACAAAACCGTACCTATTAAGCATCATCTTCAAAATGATTGTGTGGGTCCGCGAGTGGCCGAATGGTCTAAAGCTTTACGTATCACTGCCATCACACCTCTGTCTGCCTGAGTTCGAGTCTCGCATTCTGCCAATGTGGGTATGTGAGAAAGCTTGCCAGTAGCTTCTCGTCGATCCGTGGTTCTCTAATGGTGTTTTCCGTGTTCTTCTTCCACTATTAATACTGGCCGCCATGTATAGCCTATTGTGTGCTGAAAAATGGCGTTAAATCTCACAACTAAACCAAAATTATTTGTTAGATAGTCCATTTTTAAAGCTAAAACCACATTCTCAAACATTTAGTAATTCCTGCACAAAAATTAAATTTGCAATACGAACGATACAAAGAGCATGTCCATTTTGCTTCCAAAACATTTTCTTAATTTTGAGCACAATGGGCTTCGTGTAATGTGACGATATCAACATTTTCCTTGTCTAATGTGAAGCTATTCTTCATGCAGCGACGTATCCGGGCAGTTGTTGTACCTTAGGAGATTGAGCCGCACAGGTTTTTAACTGTCAATTCTTTCATTTGCCAATACATTGAGGCATCCATATCGTATGACCCGCAACCAGCTGGGGTTGATATGGATTCTTGGCTGCTTTCGTTGAATATGGCCTCTCGTTTTCAAGCAGATTATTTGTAAGGGATTAGTAAGTCAATCAGTAAATCAAACCAATCTATATCTCGTTAAATTTTACGTCACCTGTTCATTACACAAAATAAAATGTGCAAAATAACGTATAACGTTTGGTGCGCCAAACTTTGAAAGGAAACATATCATCGATGTTTTATTGTTGTTCATCATTGATTTTTAATGTATAGAATGTAAATACAATCTGTCTATTAAACATAAATGAGTTGTCATTTCCCAGTAATCAATACAATTTTCATATGATTGATTTCTGAACCAGATCTTGAAGATATTTAACGTTGATCACTTCATGGACATGCCTTCAACAACATGATGTTTATTCTGAACCAGCGTTCAATTAATATCATTAATTTTCACATGGTTCACTAAATTCGCAATTTAAATTTGTAAATGATATCAAGTGTATGATTTTGAGCGAACGTTAACAAAAAATAAAGAATCCTTTTGTTCTTCATAGATTATTCGACGATGTCACAGTATGCCCTACTAGCTGTTTTTACTGTCATCGCTTGTCTTGTAAATGGATCACATGGGGAAGTAACAGGTAAATACTTCAATCTTTCATAATAGTTATAATAATCCGTTGTCGATAGAACGGTTTCTACAAGCACGAAAAATATGCAATGTGCTCCGTTTCGTTAACATTTTTATTGCATATTGTGTCCCCTAATAAAACTGTATTTATTTCAGCGCTTTATCGCTTTAAAGACCTCTCAAATGGTATTGTGTCATTTATTTCTTTTCATGGCTTTTACTTGTCAGAATATATATATATATATATATATATATATATATATATATATATATATATATATCACTGTCAAGCGGTGTATATATATTTTCTTGTTTCTTTCAAATGTCTGACTGCCTACAACTTTTGATACATGCTTGTGTAATGTATAAGTTGCGTTTTTTCCGTTCACCGTTCTTTCAGTCGAGTATATAGATTTTACCGTGTAATTTGTTGTAAAAAATAATTTATGTTTGTATAAATAATTACACTTTCTAAGGAGAGGCAAATGCCATTTCGGTAATTTACAACGTTTCCTTTATTCTGTTAAATGTATGAATTATCTGAGATTTATGTCAACTACTGCTATTCCCATGGCTGAATCTAAAAGGTATGAATGATCTAAGATTTATGTCAAATATAGTCTTAAATCATAAACACCCATTTGCTATCATGAATCGTCATGTCCTCGTTTGAATTGTAACTTTATCTTCTTTGAATTGCAGTTCTGCTTTTATTGCATTATAGTCAATTTGCACAATTTAGGAGATATTATTCAACCTATACTAAATTTAGCAGATTATAAATATGGGTATTTAACTATATCAAATATGAAATTAAGCCCTTCTTCACACTGCATCTATAAAAGAATCCATTGATAAAAACACAATTACAATTAACCGCTTTTGCAACTAAATGACATCACATCTCCCATGCTTTGTCACTTAACAAGTGGAGCGGCGATAGGGAATGGTGAGAAATTATGCAAATATTTTAAATATTCGATCTTGGTCTCTGATATTGTTCTGTTTAGAAAACCATGTGACATTTGCTGTTGTCCGTTACATTCCTACCATGCCTAATCATTTGCGACACCAACAAAAAAACAACAAGTGGTTATCTTTTGAAGTCTGCACCGTTAATCTCCACACCATTTTACCATCCGAATCACCAGTCACGTGAGTGTGCGATGTAGTTCCCAATACTCGTATCATCTATCAAGGTGATTATGCTATTCTGGAGCAAGCATGACAAACATTATGCGGTAGTAGCCTACTCCTTCCCGTAGAATTTGTTTGACAATTTTGTTTCAAAGGTCACTAACCTCGATGAGATATAAGTGTGGTCATCTAAAGTGGTGCATGAACCGCGAACATGAATTTGTTTTACCCTCAGCGGTGATTTGTTTTCTAATGAGGATGGTTGAACTATTGTACTAATGTTTAATGATTGGATAAAATTCCGTCGGCACATATTTCGATAAATTATCGCTTTTTAAGATGAAAGTACAACTGTTTTACTCTGCAAAGATAAAGAGAAACTGTGTGTAAAGTACTAAACTGTTTTAAAGATCACAGATCAAAGAGAAATGAGACCTTTATTGCCGTCGTTTAATTGGTACGTTTGCGGCATTCATGTAGTGAAACATCGATAAACTGGTTTTGGGATGTGTACATTTCAATTTAGTATATGTATCCTGTCTATGATCAAATGTTGTAGATGATAAATACGTTTAGCAACCTCGCACTTGCCATTGGAAAGCTGCGGTCCAATGACCGCGTCGATGGCTCTTAAAACCTTTATAAAGTAGCTTATCGTTATTTAATGCAAACGTTGTACAGTGTTTAATGTATTTTTTTATATATGGTTGTCATTGTTTCCTTCTATTAGCGAAATGTTGAATTTTCTGCTACATTACCTCTAACCCATATAATCCGTAAAATTGTGAAATTTGTTACGGTTTTCATTGATATTATTGAAGGGCTGCTTCAACAGAGACCCTTTCTTTTAACGTTCAATTAAAATCAGATTGAACAACACATAATCATAACAACTCAAACAAAGGAAAGAAAAACTTTGGGCTACTGGGCTTAAGCAAAAATACACATCAAATTTGACATATAATAGCTAAATATGCAGCTACTGACGACAAGGAAAGAAAAAACCCGGCATGAATCTCACGGGATTTGTTTCTAATTATAAGTGATTACCAATAGTTAGTAATTTCCAATAATAAGGTATTACCAACGATACGTTATTTTCAATAATACGTTATTACCAATAATAACTTTGTGCTACTACTACTACTTATAATAATAATGAGGACTTTGTATAGCGCCTAATCTTTAGAAGCTCTAAGCGCTTTACAACATTAGACAATACCTATAAGATAAAAAACATATAATGATATGATTACACAAACAAACACCATGAAATTAGAAAGAAAAAAAAAACATGCTGAGAATATTTAAGGTTAAGAAACATTATTAGGTCTTTAAGTTTGTTCTTGCAGTCGAAATAATATATTGTTATCAGTAACACGTTATGACCAATAATAAGGCATTACTAATAATACAGTATTACCAATAGCAAGGTATTATCAGTAATAATTTATGACCAATAATAAGGTATTACCAATAGTAAGGTATTACCAATAATACGGTATTACCAGTAATACGTTATTACCAATGATGAGATATTTACCGATAATAAGGTATTACCAATAATAAGTTATGATCAATAATAATGCATTTGACAATGATAAATTATTGCAAATAATAAGGTATTACCAATTATAAAGTGCTGTATTTGAAGAAGCAAGTATGTCATTATAAACATTATGTAGGATGCACTTTGACTAGCTTAAACTTTGAAAACGTATGTAAGTACAGGACTATATAAAAATTCTTAAGAATCCTTGAACAAATATATGTGTAGGAAGTGGGTCATGTGCATTTATCTATATAAACTAGATCAGGTGCACAAAGTGGGTCATGTGCATTTATATGTATGAACTAGATTATGTACATTTATATATACAATTATGTCATGTTCCCAAACTGTACGAAGTAGGTCGTGTTCTTTAATCTGTATGAACTAGGTCATGTGCATTTATCCATACGAAACAGATAATGTTCATTTATGTGTACAACGTAGATCATGTGTATTTATCTGTACGATAAATGTTATGTTCATTTATCTCTACGTTGTAGGTCATATGCATTTATCTACAAGATGTAGGTCATAAGCTTTTATCAGTACGAAGTAGGTGTTTTGCATTGATGTGTACGACGTAGGTCATGTTCATTAATCTGTACAAAATACGTCATATGTATTTATCTGTATGAAGTAGGTCCTGTGCATTTATCTTTATGAACAAGGTCATGTGCATTTTTGTGTACGAAGTAGGTCACGTGCATTTATCTTTACGAAGTAGGTCATATGTATTTATCTGTACAAAGTAGGTCATTTGCATTTATCTGTATGAATATAGTCATGTATATTTATCTTTACGAAGTAGGTCGCGTGCATTTATCTGTACAAAGTAGGTCATGTGCATTTATCTTTAAATACTAGCTCCTGTTTACCTATTTTGTGCAAACTAAATGATGTGCATTATCTGTAGAATCTAGGTTACGTGTATTTATCTGTACGAGAAAGGTAATGGGCATTTAGTTTTCGGAACTAGGTCATGTACAATTTATGTACAAACTAGGTCATATTCATTTATCTGTAAAAACTATTTGTCATGTGTATTTTAGTATTATTAAACATGAAGCTGAAATAGTTTTTTGCTTTCTCTTTATTATCATAATATCATAATTATTGTATGTAGACAGCCCAGCGAGCTATCGGGGCGAATGCCAGCACCACAATCACATACACATCATGATACGTTAAGCTCATGTGGTAGCTAATCACATCTGGTTCCGTATTTTTAAATCTACCGAATAACACCAGTATGTTAATTCCTTCTGAACGCATGATGTGAATTATTAAAGAAAAGGGCCAAAATGTTCACAATATCTTGAACAAGTTTATAAACATTATTCAGTGGTATGACCAAGAATAAATTTTAAAAAATGTATTATTATTGTTTATAAATTTAGGCTTAAGAAAAACTTAATCGTATAGCCAGCAAATGGATGATATACATAAAGGTTTTATCCTTTCAGACTATGTATAACGAGTAACAATGAGTTATACAATGCAGTAGTGTAGTATTAGTCAGTGACTAATGAATGGCAATACAATAGTATAATATTACCTTGTGAGTGATGAATCATACAACTGCAAGTTTAGTATTACCCAGTGAGTAATGAATCACACAATTGCAATAGTGTAGTATTACCCAGTGATCAATGAATCACACAACTGGAATAGTTTAGTATTATCCTGTGAGCAATGAATCACACAATTGGAATAGCGCAGTATTACCTAGTGAGTAATACATCACACAATAGGAATAGCGCAGATGACCTACCGACTAATACATCACACAATTGGAATAGCGCAGTATTACCTAGTGAGTAATACATCACACAATAGGAATAGTGCAGTATGACCTACCGACTAATACATCACACAGCTGGAATAGTGCAGTATTACCTAATGAGTAATACATCACACAATAGGAATAGTGCAGTATGACCTACCGACTAATACATCACACAGTTGGAATAGTGCAGTATTACCTAGTGAGTAATACATCACACAATTGGAACAGTGCAGTATTACCTAGTGAGTAATGAATAACGCAACTGGAATAGTTTAGTATATATTGGTTACTGCATTTATATGGGAAGCTATGAACGAGGTTTTAGGATGGAATACTGCATGACCTTGGGAGTGCAGTATATCCATCCGACAAATTGAGTTCGTTTTTTCCCGTACAAATGTGTAACCTTTTTACTATATGCTCATTTTCTTATTCTACCTAAGGCTTAATTATATAAACAAAATACACCACAAGAAACAATTTAAATGAATGTATGCCGTATTACAAGCTAAATACACAAGCGCAGATTTATCATTACACAACAACAACATTATTAATGCACACTTAACTCCGCCCGGATCAATTGTAACATATTCGCGCGCTCGACATAACTCTCGAAATAAAATGGCGTGTCTAGTTAAAATTGAAATGTTCAGTCATATTGTGAATGTATGCGCATTGCAACAACTTTTCCATTTGATCTGGAATGAATAGATTTTGGTATTTTGTTTCGATTCGACGAAAGTTTGTGATTTTGGACTGGATTCATCTGTGCAAATTGTACATGAAATACATCGGGTTGAAATAGTGAGAAGTAATCAACACATCCAGGTGAAATATTAAATGAACTACGCTTAATCAACACATCCAGGTTAAATATTTAATGTACTACGCTTATTCCACACATTCAGGTTAAATATTCCTTGCACTACGCTTAATCAACACATCCAGGATAATATTCAATGTACTACGCTTATTCCATACATTCAGGTTAAATATTCCTTGCACTACGCTTATTCCACACATTCAGGTTAAATATTCAATGAACTACGCTTAATCAACACATCCAGGTTAAATATTCAATGTACTACGCTTATTCCACACATTCAGGTTAAATATTTAATGTATTACGCTTATTCAATACATTCAGGTTAAATATTCAATGCACAACGCTTAATCAACACGTTCAGGTTAAATATTCAATGCACAACGCGTAATCAACATATTCAGGATAAATATTTCATGTACAACGCTTAATCAACACATCCAGGTTAAAAATAAATTCCATGCAATACGCTTAATCAACACAACCAAGTTAAGTTATTTTCCATTTATTGTTTTAAAACATACAAGTAAATTTATTTACCAAATGTTCTATAATTAAAAATCTTTTCTCGCAGCATTTCATCTGAGGCTATTACAATTGACTAACCTATGTTCACTTATGCCAAGGTAAAACACATTCCAGTCAGGTTTTTTTTTGTTGTTGATAGAAGAGGTCAATGTTTTATCATCATAGTATCTGTATAATTCAACCTCTCTTCATCGGTCACCCATTGAGGTGGCTGCTTAGGAGAATTGAAATATACAATTAAACTAAGAGGCAATAAAAACATGGTTCTATATGAAAGACGACTGTTTAACAGAGGTAACCATTGTAGTAGGTTGTGTATGAAGACGAAGGATTTATCCATGACCCGTTTCATATTTATTTATTTATTTATTTATTTATTGGTTTATTTATTTATTTATTTATTTGTTTATTTTTTTATAGAAAAGAACACGTACGAGAATCATACCTGTATAAGGGAGTGTACACTGAACTCCTCCAGAACCTGCGTCTACGACTTTGTTCTGGAGTATTATTTTACTCTGGCCAAGGCCTGCTATAATTGCCTTATTAATGTAACGGACTGTTACCGGCCTCACTGTGTGGCAGCTAATGGCTACCCTAGGGCTATCATGACGGTCAACAGGATGTTACCGGGTCCAGCCATTCATGTAAGACATTTGTAAAAGATGATAATCATCAAACCTAATTTGGGTCCTATGTATATTTGCTTTAAAATCAAGTAGCGGATCAATACAGAAATACTCTGTGTGTCGTGGTGGGGAGGAGTGTGTGAGAGCAGAGCAGGATGGGCTAAACAAGTGGCCGAAGCCCCCCTGCGGGGGCCCTGGGAGTGTAGCTCCTTCGTTTAAATCGGTTCAATGGCATAGGTTTAACTTCTCTGGATCCGCCCTCGAAACTTGAGAATCCGGAGAAATGGTTTAGCACTCATTCTCTGTCCATCTGTCTCTGTTTTCCTATCTGTCTCCATTACAAAAAATATTTGTAAGATTACTTAGGATAATCCATAGAATACACTATAACATTTCTGTGTCGACAGGAAGTTATGGGATCTTGATTTTGCGTCCTTTATCGTCAACAATTTATGGCATATTTCCAAAATGAATATTGCAAATACTTTTTTTCTTCATACTATTATAATTTCATAACAATGTCTCTTGTAATAGACTTCTGGTGTATGTATATTACCAACTTTGGTCAATAGCGTCCACTTCATATTTCGTCTTCATGCAGTGAATTAAAAATCTACAAACAGCTACCGGAACTTGTATTTTAAATTGTCGGATTTTACAGTGATATATTCCCCTAACGCTGCTTATCTCTGACTCGCTTCCACGAAATAAAGCTTGTTTTCCTGATGCAGAAATTTGATTGCATTCAATGGAATTGCCAATTTACTATACTCAAATAATCTTGGCTGATGGAATAGAAAATTAAAAGATCTATCGATCTAAATATTTTTATTTTTGCGTTTAACAAGGAAAGCAATTTGAAAGATGATAATAAATACAGATCTCTATATGTCTCGAAGTTATATTCAAGGTACTTTACGTATGTGTAGCTTATCAGCTGTTACATCTCACTTCATCGTTGTTTCCTCTAGCAATTTTGTCATATAAGGTTGGACCAAAATATCATAGTAGGTTTTTTGGTTGGTTTAACGGCACTTTTTCTAATTATTCAACGAATGATTGATACTTTTGGGAAGGAAGGTAGATTTGTTTGGTCATGAGAGCTATCTATTCTAGGTTTGCAAGGGAGACACTGTAGTTGTCAATGTCCAAAACGCATTACAAGGGGGAGAGGGAACATCTATCCATTGGCACGGGGTCTTGCAGCAGGAGTCTCAGCATATGGATGGGGTGAGCATGTTAACCCAATGCCCTATTCCGAGTCGCACTACGTTCCAATACAAGTAAGTAAGAATCTTCAATATTTTAGATTTAATTTACGTCGAATTATAAGTTATAACAAGGAACAACAACTCAATCGATCTTTTGAATTGAGGAAACGAGAACCTGGGAATATTAACACCGACCATAATCAGGTTAGGGCTGAACTTTGAAATTGCCTGAAATTGCAATTGTAATGATAGCAAAGTTTATAATGTAATGTTAAATACACACACACACACACACACACACACACACATGTATATATATATATATATATATATATATATATATATATATATATATATATATATATATATATATTTATATATATATATTTATATATATTTATAAACATATCACTAAGTATCATTTGTCCTTGAATCTCACTTCCGCTAGAATTAACAAGTGACGATATTGAATCAACTAATCATTTTCTTTAGTATATAAATCTTTATTTATGAGACACCAAATCTAATAAAATGTGAGCGTAACCCTGTTTAAGTAAAACGTCAAGTTTCCTTTTTTATGTGATAAATCAAAGTATGATTGAGGATATAAAAATTTAGGTGACATTTACAAGAATGTGTTTTTTCCTGCTTTTTAGATTTAAAGCAAACAACGCGGGAACCCATTTTTGGCATGCGCATTCAGGTTTTCAGAGGTCAGATGGTTTGTTTGGTGCGCTTGTCGTCAGAGATGCACCGGAACAAGAGGTTCATTTGGGACTTTATGACTTTGACCTTCCAGAGCACACCATAGTCGTTAACGATTGGCTGATAGAACTGTGTGTAAACAAATTTGCTAATCACCATTACGCAGGAGGAGATAATAAACCAGAATCAATGCTAATAAATGGTAATCACACACAGTGGTATTGACCTTGAATAATTCAAAAAGCTTTAATTTTTTAAAATTTTAATCAAAGCAAGTCCAAATTTCTCTTGTATTTTGTTCACATAAACAAAATCTTTCGTGATATTTCGAACGTTTGACATTTTCAACGTGCAGATTTTTCAATATAAGTGTATGTATATATATATATATATATATATATATATATATATATATATATATATATATATAATTTTACATCTTTTTTTTTAAATTACTGCACTGATTGTGATTTTTGGTTCAGAAAATAAAGGATAATCTAATGGAACAAATTTAATTATTCAGTTTTTACATGTGAGACATACATTGATACTCCATATAATTGCTCAATTCATTCAAATATTTTTAAAAAAGTAATGACCTTTCCCGAAAACATCCCTTTAACCATGATTTATTTCAGGTCGGGGGATGTTTCAGAATTTCTCTAACAACAGCACACAATCCGTTGTGCATAACCCAGCAGCTGTCTTCAGTGTTCGCCAAGGCAGACGTTACCGATTTCGCTCCATTAGTAACGGCATATTGAACTGTCCCATCCAGGTCTCAATAGACAACCACAATTTAACCATGATTGCTTCTGACGGAAACCCTTTTAAAAAGGTCGAGGTAGAATCCTTTAACATTTTCGCCGGAGAGAGATTTGATTTTGTGCTGGCGGCAACGGCGGAGGTGGGGAATTATTGGATCCGGGCTCGAGGTTTGGCCGACTGCAGCGTAAAGAAAGCAAAACAGGTTGCCGTACTGCGGTACGAAGGGGCTCCAGATCAGCTGCCTACGAAATCAATCGCTTACGAGGATGCAAACAGGATTGGAAAGGTCAGGTTGTAAAGAATGCAGCAAAACTTTCTCACAAATGAATTAAATGTACTCTTTTGCAGTTAGGTAGTTCCCATTTTAACGTTTAGTACAAGTAGATAAAGACAAGATGTGAGCCTAAACATGTATTTCATATAGGGGCCACTGGACATTAATTTCAGAGTGGACGCCCTTTATATTTACTAGTTTTAAGTATGTTGGCTTTTTCATTTTTATTGGCATATGTAACTGGCACATACAATTTTGAATTTTTTTGTCTTCACCACTTCTTTGAAAACTTTTCTTCTTTGTGATGTATATTCTTAGAGGCAGATTATATCAGATTATATCGGATCATGTCTGATTATATAGAATGTCATATTATGTCTGATTTTGTCAGGTTATGTCAGATTGTATCTGATTGTATCTGATTATGTCGGATTATATCAGAAAATGTCAGATCATGTCTGATTATATCGGATTATGTCAGATTATGTCAGATCATGTTTGATTGTATCAGATTATGTCAGATCATGTCTGATTAATATCAGATTAT
This sequence comes from Sinohyriopsis cumingii, assembly GCA_028554795.2. Lineage (NCBI taxonomy): Eukaryota > Metazoa > Mollusca > Bivalvia > Unionida > Unionidae > Sinohyriopsis > Sinohyriopsis cumingii. The sequence goes on along the minus strand of CM068829.1, from coordinate 93,239,410 downwards.
GTCAGATCATGTCAGATTATGTCTGATTAAATCGGATTATGTCTGATTATTTCAGAATATGTCAGATCATGTCAGGTTCGTTCGTTGGCATCCGTTAGTCTCGAGAGACGATGGAACTGCGCCCATGAGAGATGTAACGGTTGGTGGTTGTGCAGCGTCTGCTGTGGCTAAGTAGTCCAATGCGGGAGTGGCAGTCCCTGCTGCACTTGCTGCACTTGAAGGTTGTGTCAGGTGTTGGATGAAGCTACTTCTTCTTCCTCTGCGATCGTCTTTCATCAGCTAGCAAGCGTTGCTTGTCTTCTCCGGCTTTCAGACCAGTGATCAGAGCATGACGCCAGCCTGATCTGTCTAGAGCGAGCTCTTCCCAGGTGTTGACATCAATATCAAGGGCTTTCAAGGGTTGTCATCGCCGGGGGCGGTTGTATGAGATAAGCACCCACTTCCCTTGGAAATCTCCCAAATGGCTTGCGTCTGATAGAGCCTCTGACAACCAAGTCCAGCTCCAGGCCTTCACGAGTGGCGGAACCTGTTTAAATTGACTGGAGAAGGGATGACAGGCGAACTTCTGGCGCCTCAAAACCAGATGCTTCGGGCAGATGGGGCTCGTTAACCTTGGGTGGTCGCCCATCTAGGAGAAGGTAAACTCCGATTTCAAACCTTCGCTGCCTTGCGACTATACCTTCTCAGGGGAGAGGTTAAGGGAGTAAACCCCAACAGAAAATCCGGAGTCGGAGTCCCTAAGGCGACTTGGCATTGATTTCAGTGTCATCTCGGCAACTCCTGCGACGCAGCTGGTGCCATGACGTATCGGCTTGTCCTTTCCCTTGGATCCATCAGCTGCTTGGAGAGGGGGGATCAGCTGCATGGGCAACAGTTGATTCTCTATATCACCCTGCCCAGGCTTGCGCCTTGGAGAGGACACTCCAGCTTTGCTCCATAGCGTCGACATAACACGGGAAGCAGCAGTTTACCGGTTATAAGTCACCGCTCGATTGGCGTAGAGCCAGACGCCAGGGGTTGCTTCCGACGGTGGGAGAGACCAACATGTTACACTGGACAGCTACCGCCCGCCTCAAACTGGGCAGCCCCCAGCCAATAAGGTGCCGTCCCGCCACAGTTCGCCTGCCTTGCTGGGTGCGTAAGGCTTAAGGTACGCGAGTACCTGACAAGCGGACTGCAACTACTGCACCAAGAAATAACAAAATAAAAATAAAAAAGAAGACTTCAATCCTCAAGCTAGGTACCTGGAATGTCCGGACCATGCTGACTGGGCTTTCAGATGATCTCCAGACAATCAGTGATATTCGTAAGACTTCAGTCATCAACGACGAACTTGCAAGGCTCCAGGTCGACATCGCCTCACTACAGGAGACACGACTACCAGATTCTGGGTCCCTCAGAGAAAAGAACTACACATTCTTCATGTCAGGTTATATCATATGATATCAGATTATATCAAATTATATCAGATTATGTCAGATCATTTCAAATCATGTCAGATTATGTCAGATCATTTCAAATCATGTCAGATTATGTAAGATCATGTCCTCTGACTGTGTTTGTAGCTTAAGTGCTCTTTTCTCAAAAGTCAATTCTGACCTCTATAAATAGACTCGCTGCTTTTTAGGAATATAGTAAAAGATTACCTGCTACTTGTGCCTGTCTGTATTTATTGCAGGGATCATGTCAAGAGTAGATATAATTAATTGAATTATATAATTACGAAGACAGCTTTACACGATAGTGTCGCGTAGTAAAATGCTTGTTATGTATTTGCATTTATAAATCAATGTATGGAAATTTATCGAGGATTGATTCTGAAGGAAAAGGCAGGAAATTGTCCAGATCAAAACTGTGTACGATGTAGCTATTTGTTAGTGACAAAACCCATATACTTGTTTGTGTTGCATAACCAGTTCGTAACCAGGATGATGAGTCCTTGACGACTATGTTCATATCTTTGTCATTAGGCCATGTATTTTGGTCACATGATATAAAAATGAGAACATCAGAAACTAAATACATTGCAATTAAATCTAACTATTAGGAGTACAATGAACTATACTATTACAATTACAAAATAATTTAAATTGTATGAACTTTCAAACAAATCCAAATCATTCACACTTATTTTTCTATCAATCCAAACTATTCACAATCATTTTTTATTTTTTGTTAATCCAAATAATTCACAATCATATTCGTATAAATCCCTTAAACATTTTTGTCAAGTTAAAGTTCTTCGTAAGATCTATGAAAACTGCAGTTTGAATATATGAACACTATGGTGTAAGTACATCTGTGTCACGGACTTTTATTCACATACTTACAATTCAATTTGATTTTTTTTAAATGATAAAACATGTACAGCATTACCAATGGTGTATGTTTAGGTTGGTCACACGTTTGTGACACGTATAAATGATACACGCTGGATCCATCGACAACTCTGGCACGTGAAAAGTGCGGCAGATTAAAGATCACTTATCTCTTGGTTCGCGTCCGTTGCTCCTGTCACGTGCCAGTATATAGACTTGTACCATTTCAGTACAGTCACATTCATTTGATCACCTTGCGGGACGCTGTCTCCTGTGAGATATACAACATGACGAATTTTGTCAGGAAGCTGTCCACTTTACGGATGGCTTACTGAACAAAACAAAACGCCTGTAAGGCAACATATCTTACAGCATCTTCTGTCCAGCCAAAATATATACACCAATAACCTTTATTATAGCACTGTTTCAGCTCTAGAGGCATATAATCATCTTATACTTTCTTTTTTCCATCGACAGTGTTTCATGCAGTAGTAGTTTTAATCGGTACGTGATTCGGAATTTACTCTAAATTTCGTGGCCTAGTGGTATACAGCGCTCACCGTTACGGATCATTGCCATCCCACCTCTGTCTGCGTGGGTTAGTGTCTCAGGTTCGGCTAATGTGGGTATGCGAGAAAGCTTGCCAGTAGCTTCTCGTGGGTCGGTGGTTCTTTCTGGGGGTTTTCCCTACAAAAACAATAACGATAATCTAAATTTCTATTAGACCCGAATTTTTTTTACTTACAACAATTCTTTCACATATAGAAAAGTCTGTTTCAGATTAGTGTCTTATTTTTTCTTTCTACCGATGATATTATTGGTTAGAGCTACCGCCTCGGACGCGGGAGGTCGCGGGTTCGATTCCCGGCTGAGTCACACCACATACTTATAAAAATAGTACAAGCAGCTACCTCGATACGCGGTCAGCATTGAGAGGTTAGTGATAGGATTGGTCGGCCAGGTGTCAGTGTAATGTAACTGGGTGGGACATTATGATATATGTCTGTGGCATGATGCCCCAATACTAGACACCACTTTCAACTGCTACACTGAAGACATTGTAGCAATCTGAGTGAAATATTGTTACAGCTTAGTTAAAATTCCAAATCACACCACACATAACCGACAGCCTGGGTTGGGTTATGCATGCTGCATATAGTAAACTACCAGAAGTGTGATGAAAACATGTATTTTCATGCAGACCATTACCTCGTGTAAAATAGTGAACATTTGTGTGTTAGAAAGTGAACTTATCCCACGTTTACAAAGGAACACTTTGTAATAAACTGTTGGCGACAAAGAACAAGTGTCATTGGATCTTATACTAAATAATGCAAAACATGAGGCATTACAGTTTTGCTAGTGTTAGTTTTTTAATACAAAAAGTGGAAAAACTGGGTTACAGTGTGAATCAATAGATTATACGACCATGTTGCATTACCATTGCGGCATAACTGTTAACTGGAAATATAATCAATCTTGAATGCAGTATTTTCGTTGCAATCATTGAGACCTAAATGATCAGTATAGCAGGATTCTCGATGCTCACGGTTGTTAGCAGCAATTTAAACTGGTCTTTCTTAAAACAGCTGAGATCTATGTATGTATGAGGAGTTTCTGAAAAGTTTTAAACATTTTTTTATAACATTTATTTTTCGTAAAACCTGTCGATAAATTTAATGAAAATTGACAGTAAAAATAACGTTTTACGGTAGCCGCAGATGGATGCGTTTGACGAGTAACCTAGAAAAGTCGGAGAAGAGAAACAATACTGCCACTGAGCAACAAGCATATTGTTAAATCCTGGAACTCGTATGGTACTATTTGACTGATACAAAATCTCTCTTGAATCAAGTTTAAGGATGTAATATATGCCATGACATTTAATCTTGAAGTGGTTCCGTTGTTTGAAAGATGGCTGTGGATCAATGGCAACTCGTAAAGATACACAGTGGAAGATATTTCTATAATGGTGTACATATTTCTGTAATAGTGTACATATTTCTATAATGTGTACATATTTCTATAATATGTACATATTTCTATAATGGTGTACACATGTATATAATGATGTACACATTTATATAATGGTGTACATATTTATATAATGGTGTACACATTTATATAACGGTGTACATATTTATATAATGGTGTACATATTTTTAAAAAGGTGTACATATTTATATAATGGTGTACAAATTTTTAAAAAGGTGTACATATTTATATAATGGTGTACATATTTCTATAATGGTGTACATATTTCTATAATGGTGTACATATTTATATAATGGTGTACACATTTATATAATGGTGTACATATTTCTATAATGGTGTACATATTTCTATAATGGTGTAGATATTTATATAATGGTGTACACATTTATATAATGGTGTACACATTTATATAATGGTGTACATATTTATATAATGGTGTACATATTTCTATAATGGTGTACACATTTATATAATGGTGTACACATTTATATAATGGTGTACATATTTATATAATGGTGTACACATTTATATAATGGTACCTATTTCTACAATGGTGTACACATTTATATAACGGTGTACATATTTATATAATGGTGTACATATTTCTATAATGGTTTTGTACATATTTATATAATGGTGTACATATTTCTATAATGGTGTACACATTTATATAATGTGTACATATTTCTATAGTTGTGTACATTAATTACTCAGCTGTTTTTAATACGGCGAATCATCTGAATCTGGAAAAGTTTCGTGCAAGATGAGTCCAGCATTTACTGACGCCATATTAAAAGTTGAATCGGACTGAAGTCGCCAAAGAGCTACTCGCCAAATATGAAAACGGTAACCAATAACGTTTAAATGAGATTTTCAAAGGTGATGAAACATTTTATTTTAACCCGACTTGAGAGAATAATACCTTTAGGATGAGAGAGAGAGAGAGAGAGAGAGACCCAAACATTACTCGACAAGGTCGGACTATTAAGAGTTCTATTTTTCCAAAGCGTCGCCAAAAGTTGTGTACACTTCTGTACCATCGTGATAGCAATGGTCCCTGAGGTATCGATCGATTTCATAACAAAACACCGGTGCATAACTCGTCATCGTGACATACTTCTCGAAGGAGCAATACATCTAAACTTACCCACGTCCTCCACACAGTTCTGATATAGCTTTATTCCACTATCAAAGGCGAGGAAGGCGATTTGAAAGCCGCTGTAGGGGAGGAAGTGCAGTTTTTAAAGTATATGAAGAACATACCAAAATGTATATACAAAATGGTATTTATTAATTGAATGATTAAATTATGACAACGTATAGAAGTGCATCGGAGAGTACCTTGAAGGGATGCACTGACGTGCTGTTCATCAATGAAACATTTTTATGCAGCTTAATACTATTGAGAATATAAATCTATCGTATGCAAACTAGCCACTGTTGCTGAGCAATCACTACAAATAATATAATCACTATTTAAACGTGCGAGTCGGACTTGGTGTCAACTGTGATAGAGCACATGCTAGATTAGTCATTAAACTATGGTGCATTTTTTAACGCACTGATTTTGGTTTGCGTTGGCTAGAGTTACTCCACAACGATACAAACATATCATAAATGTTAAAATTGCCGAAACTCTAAAAAATAATCTGCTTGCAAACAGATAGGCCTAAAAACACAATCGCTTTTAAATATTGTATGACGCCTGCTGACTGGTAAATATTAAAACTTCCCACAATTGCTAACAGGTAATATGATTTTACTTTATGTAATAAGTTAACACCTGTGGTAAATAACTAGTACATGTTTTAATTTAGGTCATTCTGTACAATGTGCTGATAAAAGTGACGTTATGGTTATGTGTCTCGTTATCTTTCAGACACTGAATCCATGGAATCAGAAAAAGACAGAGGAATTGATCCAGGTATCGGATCTGGATTCTTTGGTAGAGGATGATGAAGCACTGAGGGATAAGCCGGACAAAAAGTTCTACATCTACATGGACTTCAACAAAATTGACAACTATCATTTCCAAGACAAGACTTACTACCCATTATCTGCCGTAGAGAAATCTAAGCAATTGTATATGCCTCAGATGAATCGTATAAGCACCAGTCTGCCACCGACTCCTCCTCTCACACAGTACCAGGATATACCTAAAGTAATATATCATAATAAAGCCTGTTTTATGTGTCCGAATTTCATTGTAGGAGCTATTCTATAATATAAAAATGCAAAAGAGAATAAGAAAGGAAAAATAAATCAACAAAAAGCCTTTTTCATTTAAACTTTGCGGTACTACCGTTGCTCTATTTTATTTGTTTTCCCCATTCTTACAATCTTCAATTGGCAAACGTGTTTTACTGAGCTTGAACCATGTATTAGCAACGCAGATACGATTTAGACATCAATTAGATATCATTCAAACGCAAACTATTATTAAAGATTTGCAGTTACTTATTATCATAAATATTAAAAATGATTTGATTTTCATAATTGTACAGTTTTCAAATAAGATGCTCTGTGGTTATTTCCATCAGTTAAAACACTCAAGAAACTCATTATTCCTCGAAATAAGATAGTAATCACGTGTTCTCTTCAAGCACTGTTGTATTGTCTGCGCGCTGGTAGAAAATCAAAATGACCTGTTACATGTCAAAAATGAAGTGTTGTTCGATCACTTACATAGATTAAAATCGAAAGGGCAAATATTAAACCACATTAATCTAAAAATCCTATTTTTCAAAGTCTATTACTGCAGTTTGTAAAAATACATTCATAAACCCAAAGTTTTGGAAACAATATTAATTTTGACTGTTTACAATGTTTCCATCTCACGCAGGGAACATTTTGTAATCCTGAGACAATGGACAAGAACTGCACTGAAGAATATTGCGAATGTACGTTCCTCCTTAAGGTGTCATTGGGAGACGTGGTGGAACTAGTCGTTATTGATGAAGGAGTGACTTTTAACGCCAACCACCCAGTGCATCTACACGGCCATGCCTTCCGTGTGGTGGGAATGGACAGGGTATGCATATTTAGTTATTTATAGATTCAAATCGATACTTGTATCAATAAAAACATGGCAGCTTTCATGTGGGTGGAAATTTGATAATAGAATCGCAAATATTGAACTACTGCAATATGGAGGGGGTTAAAGCCATACTTCTATGCGTGTGTTTTCTAATCTTCCTTGATGCTTTATTGTAAATGGCTGCTGGCAAGTGCTACTTTCATAATTCTATCCATGTATATTTTATTCTTCATTGATGCAAATTGTACGTGGCAGTTTGCAAGTGCTACTTTCCGCCTGCATTATTGTCAATGGCTGCTTGCAAATGTTACATTCATAATCCGAGTCATGATTTTTATATTCTTCATTGATGCAAGCTGTAAATGGCAGCTTGCAAGTGCTTAGATCTACTTTCCTTCTGTCTCACTGTATCTTGCAGTTTGCCAATTACTGAATTGATTCTGTAGTTTTTGTCGTACGGCATGTGAGTTATTGCAAGTGTTGCATATTCTCTTCATAAACTTGCCATATTACAATTTCATTATTCCAACTGCTTTTTTCATACAGACTTGCCCTTGCAAGCATATACATACTAAGTTTTATCAGTTTCGTCTTTGTAGTCCAACTCGTGTCACCATGTGTTGTCATAAATTTCTATAGTGTTTCCGTTACCTGAAATAATTGATGCTCCCCACGGAGTTTTACGGCCTTCATTTCGTGTCGATAAACATTGAACTCTTTCAGGCCCTTTTTCTAAGTAGTACGCTTGCAAAGAAATTTTAATCGTTCTCTAAACAAATATGCTTTTTCGAACATCTAAGTGATTTCATGCATATTACGAAAATGAAAACGCATACATTAGAGCAGGGTGGTCCAAAACCACCAGTTTTGACGCACTTAATTACTTACTTTCAGCGTTTAAGAAATATACTTCTTAGTGATATCTCTCATTACTTTGGAAACATTAGTTATTTTAACAAAGTAAGGATCAGAAATGACAATGATATATTCCCTTGTACTCTTCTGAACGAGCTTTCATCAGACGAGCCCAGGTTGTAAGGATCATATTGTACGTCACCCATTTTGACGCACCACACAGACGTTTGTCTTTTCCTTTGATACTATTGTACATAAGCAACCGGAAAAATTAATGTTTCAGAACAAAATCAATAGCATATTAAAAAAAACTTTATAGGCAAAATGATATAATGAAAATTAAGCATCCTGTAATGGTTTTCTTATTCTTATCATAATCTTCACTTTGGAAAATATTTTTTAAGCCAAAATAATCAAATCATGTTCGTATAATTTTTATAATGTTTACTGGGGATAGAAGTATTAAATTTAGTGTACGATTGTTTTTCCAATACTTAATTTGAATTGATAATGTACAGAATCTCAACCTTTGAATTGTTTTTTAAAATTCTCACAAAATTTCATCTTTAAAACTGGTCTGCAGCCATTAAAAAATTTGTCTCTAAAAGTGGAAATAATCAGCGACAAAAGACATAATCTTACAGGAGATTTAACTTTTATTTACTGTAGTTCTTACCATTATCAAACCAATTAAAATTAATAATTTGGTTCATGAATTTCACAAATATAAATATAGTACCCTTAGGCTCTAAGTAATCAGCTACTCTTTGTCAATTTAAAGATTCAGGCTTATTAAGTGTGATAGTCTTTGCAATATAAAAATAGTTTAGTCTATGATCAGAGAGAGAGAGAGAGAGAGAGAGAGAGAGAATGCACCAAAAACAGCATATTTCATTAAGTTATTGTAATTGTATACATGTATCCTGGTTGGATGAGCATGTTTTGGTATAGTATTAAGGTCTTTCCTTCAGCAAGTATCAATAAGGGAAAAAACTCTACTGATCTTACTCGATAATTATACGCGGTACAAAATTTACTGATCACTGTCTTTTTGTTTCGTTTGACTTTTAAAAATTACCTAAGTTGAGGGTGTTTTGCGACAGTCTTTTGCTGTGTTAAGGTAGTCATAGGGTCTTTCATTTGGTGGTAATTACCAACATGAAAAGAACCTGTCCTGATCTTACTCAGTAAATATACAATGCAAGTAGTGAATGGGGTGAGATTAGCGACAATGGGAATTAACATTAAAAACACCCCCTGGGTAAGATTAGCGACAATGGAAATTTAACATGGGCAAAAAACCCTGGGTAAGATTAGCGACAATGGAATTTAACATTGGAGAAAGGAAAAAAAAGGAAATATCCATTCTAGGGACAAAGGCATTCGAACAATGGAAAAAAAAATATCGATTCTAGGGACAAAGGCAATTGAAAATGGGGAATAGAGTTTGGGTCTGTCTAGGGACAAGGGGAATTGAACATGTTAGAAAAAAAAAATACTTTAGGGACAAGGGTAATTGAACATGGGATTTTTTTTTTTTTTAAATTTTTTAAAAAAGGGGTAGGCAATGGAAAGTCAGTCTCTTTTCGAGAAATGTGGGTGGCCCTGAAAAGGGCCTTGGGGTTTCTTCTTCTTCTAATTTCTTCTATTTCTCCACCAACTTCTTATTTTCTCTCCTACACTCTTTCTCTTCTTTTCTTTCTTTTCTTCCTTCTTTTTCTCTTCTTTCTGCTTCTCCTCCTCTTCTTTCTTCCTCTTCTCATTTTCTTCTTCCTTTTCAATTTTCTCGTTCCATACTCTCATCCTTATCCTTTCCTCTTCATCCTCCTTCTCCTCCTTTATTTCTTTCATCACAGCACTTATCATTTCCTTTACTTTTCTTAAGTTGTTAATCTCCATCTTCACTCTATGTGGGCTATAAGAATAGTGATCCTCGTTTAACCTAACTAACATTTGCTCCATCATACCTAAATTGTCCAGGACGTCTTGCAATGTTTTCATGTTATTGAGCTGGTTCGAAGCCATCTTCTTTTTTTATTCTTTGTAGAATGGTTTGAACGACGAATACTGTGGGTTCTTATAGTGAAAGCGCGGACGTGAAGGAAAACATCCCCCCTACTTTCTCATTTCATATAATATACTATTCACATAAGTGAATCAGCAATAAACTAACCCCAAATCTACTATCCACACAATCGTACGTGATCGGTTACAAAACCCAAACTATACTCTCCACATACGCTAAGAAACAATAAACAAACCCCAAATCTACTATTTACACACGCAAATCATTAAAAAAAAATCCATAATCTACTATCCACACAATCGTACGTGAGCGGTTACAAAACCCAAACTATACTCTCCACATACGCTAAGAAAAAATAAACAAACCCAAATCTACTATCCACACAAACATACGTGAGCGCTTACAAACAAACAAACACACACACACACACACACACACACAAGAAAAAAAAGAGTCAGTGTTTATATTCACACTACTCTACCTACACACATTGGCAAATCGATTGTTATATCTTTTCTAGAGATTGGGGTAGCCCTAAAAAGGGCTGTTTTTTTAACTCCAGATGCACCTATCTAATGCTGGCACCTTCCTGGTCTGGCACCACACACACATCTTCGACTCCAGTCTCCTTGCCAATTCACCCTTGTTGCTGTAAGCGCAGAGGCGGGTTGAGTGGCTTCACTATTCCAATCTTCTGTCTCTGGAATAGTGAAGACTTCCCTTTCTCTTCTTCTATTTCTTATTCTAGGATGAATTGGAATCCTTACTTCCTGTTGTAAACGTGGTGTAGATACAGGTTGGGGAGATGTTATTGCCTTAGATGTCACCTTACACACAGGGTTCATCATAGGGTGACACCTGATCTCTCTCTTTCTTTCCTCCTCTTCTTTCATTTTTCTCTCTTCCTCCTCCTGTTCTATCCTAGCTTCTTCCACAAGGGCCTCCGCAGCCAGCTCGTTCAGGAGGCATCTGGCATATTCCAGGTAGTTAGACTGTCCAGCGAGTTTCAATTTATAGTGAAAGCGTGGACGTGAAGGAAAACATCCCCCTAATAAACATAAAATTGATCTTACCTAGATCATGACCAAACAACGCGAGGACCTAAAAGAAACACTCACTCACTTTTTTATACTACCCATTTCTATTCTAAAAAAAATTTTCATTAATCACTTCAATATACTATCCACATACGCAAAGCAGTCAAACCCCAAATCTACTCTCCCCACACGTCAAACAGCCCAAAAAACATGATCTTAATCTACTATCCACACCAACGTACGCGAGCATTTACAAACGCACAATCCTATACACAAACACATACCCTCACACTATAAAAAAGAGTCAGTGTTTATATTCACACTACTCTACCTACACACATTGGCAAATCGATTGTTATTTCTTTTCTAGAGTATTGGGGTAGCCCTGAAAAGGGCTGTTTTTTTTTTGTTTTTTTTGTTTGCTATGGCAATCTTTTAGTTTCTAAGAATGCGACGTCCTCTGAGGATAGACTTTCTGACGATAGGTCTGCTTCTTCGGAAAGAGAAGAACTCTTTGGTGTCGATACGACAATCGACAAAGCCTCTCTCAGGTTCAGGTTCCTGCTGCTGTTGCTGCTGCTGTTGTTGTTGTTGTTGCTGTTGCTGCTGTCTCTGAAGTCTGTACTTCTCTGTCCATTCTTCTTTCTCCCTGTTCACTTCTTCTCTGAAGAGCTCTTCTATCAGGTCTTCAGTGACTTTTAGCATTCTAACATTCTCTATCTCTTCTGGCTTCGGTATCAGACTGTGTCTGACCCTATGCAAATTCACGTAGGCTTCGTTTAGCTTAGCTAGTTTGGAGCACATCTTCGTAGGAGGATGAGTCGACAATGGATGGTTAGACTGGAAACTCCCCCCGGTTCTTAAAGTCAAAGCGCGGACGTGAAGGAAAACATCCCTCCACGGTATTCGAGCCGCAACGTTCAACGAGTGTCATGAGAGGGATAGTAAGAAGTCAAAGAGCATGAATCAACATTCTTACAGCCAAACAAAAGACAAAGGCATTTTTTTCAAAACACAACATTTTTTATTCAAAATCACTTAACATTAACCAAGAACTCTAACATTTTTTAACAATAATCCAACAATATAACATCAAACATTTTTTTCAAATGACAAACATTTTTTTCAATTTACACTCTACTTTAAACAGGGTTGGCAACGTTGTGAATGAAATTGTGATTTCCACTGTTGCAAGTCATTGAGTCATGGATGGACACTACGTTTCCTAGCTGAAGACAACAAAATAAGCATACTAGTCACAAAATCAACGATTTACTTTCTCATCGTTTCTAGAAAAATCACAATCAAAATAAGTCACTAAATGTTCTTTTGCTGATAATAAGTGATCAATTTCGATCTCGACTTTCTCTTTGAATTTGTCAAAGAGGGCTTTGATGTAATGGATGTCTCGAGTCGTTAATGGAGGACAGAAATGTTCACGCAAGTCTTTATACCACCAACGTAACACATCTTTTTTAAACAGAATCCAAGCTTCGTCCAGATATTCGTTGAATTTTTCTTCTTGACTGATGTTTTGACATCCATAGTAATCATGCTTCATCCATATCGTAATTGTGTCTGCCAGGTATGTAGCACAGTAGGAGACCAATTGCTGTTCTTGTTCTGGACATCTCGACTTGATCACGATGTCCTTTTCGTCTTTGTGTTGGGATTCTCCTTCCACGGTCTCCTCACATTCCATCTTCAAAGCTTCTCCACTAGGTAAAGAGGGAGAACAGTCTTCCATAGCTTCTAATAGTCTAGAATGACTTCTCTCAAACTGTTGATTTCTATGGTATTATCGAATTCTGCATACAGGATGACGTTCACTGTTGCTAGCAGTTCTTTTGCAAACTGAAGTTCCACACGAATCTGGCCAGATTTTATAGAGTGAAAATGTCCCTCGTCGCTGCCTTGGTCTGGAGTGAAATCGAAAACCCACAAAGCATAGCCTCCTCCGTAATCTTCGTACGTAATGCCGTGACTGGTGTTGGTTCCTAACTGTGCGGTGGCTTCGTACAGGGACAAGTACGATCTCAAGTAATTCATCTTTGTGGGATCAAAGTTAGGTTCGAAAGGTCGGGTACACAAGGTCTTGCCATCGCGACTGACTTCGATTTTCTTCGCGTCGAAGTGATGAAAGTTGAAAGGATTTTTTTTTAAGGCTCCGTTGAAGGCTTCATTCTCGACCATACCAAGGGTTAAACGCTTGGGTAACTGTTCTTGAAACAGATGATCTTCGATCATGGAATGATGGCTAGCGGGAATGGTGAACGTTTTCACTTCCACGCGACGTATGGGATATTTGGCGGTCGTTCTGCTCAACGTTTGACTGATGTCGTTTCTCACTTTGGGTAACACTTCCACGCGTCGTACGTAGAGTTTGACGTCCTCGATTTGACTTTTGGGATTGCCAGCAGCATTATCAGCCAACAAATGGAAAGCGGCACTGCTGAGATTCAGTCTCAAGCGAACATTTACCCCGTTCAGCAAATATTTCTCTTGCAGCCACATGTCCAAATGCAAACGATCCATCAGTTCTAAACTGTTCTTATTTAAGATTTTTTTTTCTCTTTCCTCAAAGCCGTCATTGCTTCCATCTATTTTGTCGAACTTGCCCGCTTCGTCAGGTTGCCATAGCACACAAGCATTGAGATGAGTATTCTTGTCATCTATTCCGTACGTCAAGAGATTTTCCAGGTAGGCACGATAAGGGTAAGTATCCATGCTGCTGCTGACCAGTTTGTTATTCAAGTACAAGTCCACTGAGCTGAACAAGGAATGCATGAAATTGTTGACGGGAGCTATATTCTCACTGTCTTCTACTCCATTACCATCCTTATCTAGAACTTTGACTTTCAAGTACAAGTAACTGCTACTCAGATCGATGTAATCTTCGGGTTGTCCCTTGATTTCAAACTCGATGGGAGCGGAATCTGTCAGTGAGGAGACGGGATGAAATTCCACCCATTGGGATTCTTGCATGGTCATCATGGTGGGGGGCATGGCAAACAGATCCAGTTCCGACTTGGAACAAGCGCAAGATTCTCGGTGCATCATTTTTTTTTGTTGCTGTGTCTCAATAATCGAAAACGTCTAAGTCTCGAACGGTTCTTCTTTTCTTGGCCTTTCTAGCTTTAGAAGTGTGAGGTCTGGTGAAAGGGTATTTTCTTCGTCGTCTCTTTCTGTCTTGTCCTTGCTGAATGCCTGACTCGGTAGCGTGCAGGGCATTTATAGGTGTTTCTCGGCGGCCCAAAAGGTCTTTGCCCGTTTGCAGGAAGACATTTTTGCCTGCTCTCATGAAAGCTTCTTTAGGGTTTTGTTTGTCGATGATGACATTTTGGAGAAATTCTTTGCCTTGCGTCAGTGCTGCATCTTTCAAGGCGTGCAATCCGCGTGTCACCATCGGTTTCAACACCGGGGCAACCGAACGAAAGGCAGATTTTAACATATCTCCTAAACCGTGTCCTCGCTGTCGAGCAACCCCTCGATACACTGGATACATGACTTACGAGTCGTGAGAGAACCGTTTTCGAAAATGGAGTTTCACCGTGACTTTTCCTTTGGTGAATGGAATATTTTGTCCCAAATCTCCTTTTATAGCAATGTTGACCGTGTCTAAATACGACTTGCTGACAGGCAAATAGTGAGGATGTACAAATTCGCGGTGAACGTGATAAGTGTTTCCACCTTCCTCGTCAGTGGCCGTGGCAGAATTTACTTTGAAAGGAATGACACGCAGTAACGGCACGGAGGTGTGTCCCACCACGTTGTACTCCACCACATCGGAGTACACGAAGATCAAATTCAGTCCTTGGTTCAGTTCTACCGGGAAACGAAAGTACCTCGCAAAATGCCCGTTGTTGTCAATGTCTGCGATGTGAATCTTTTTGGTCTGCTTATCCGTGACGATATAGAGGTCTCCACCCAAAATGTCATACAATTCAGGGCAAAATTTAATACGTATACTTTCTTCCTCACTTTCAAATTTGATGAGTAGACGGTGAGACAGTTTGTGGTACTCAATGGTGACACGTTTTTTTAGTCCGGTCAGAACTTTGTCAAATGCTGCATAGAATTTGTCAGCGATGGCCTCCACCAGATGTTGACCACTAAAATAATGGCCTGAGTTAATTTTAAAGTGATAAATGTAAAAAGGAGGAGAAGTGTCACTGCTGCTGCGGGGTATTGGGGTCTTGGGAAGTGATTTATGTTGAGAAGTGGTCGTCATGGTTTGCTGCACTGTTGGGTCCAGAATTTCGACGTCAAAAGTGTTTTGAGTTTCAGTGATGTTTTTGATTTGTGTTGGGTAAATCATTTCTACCAAATCCACTTCCCAATGGGCTTCGTGATCTAATGGGATGGCCTGAGGTAATTTGGCCGTGTAACAGCACAACGTGTTGTGGGGAAACACCTCCATGGAACTGTCACTGGGTAAGGTTAAGTAAAATTGGTTTTGGTGACTCATAATTCCAGAGTTCTGTGGCTGTCCGAGGGGTTACTGGACGTCAGAGGCGTGTCTCCGCCCAAAATGGGGTTCTGGTTGTGGTTGTTGTTGGACTGGTGACTGGCACGGGCACTGGACACAAGGTTCCCGTGTTTCCCGTTCGAAGAGAATTTCAGGGAAGGATTAGGAAGCAGGTAACCGATGCAACTGCTCAATAAAATGGTCCACAGTTGTTTGTCTCCTTGTTGCAAACTCAAATTGGCATTGGCTGCCCCGATGACACAATACACCACGAAGATTTGGCAGAAAAAGACGATTTGCGTTTTAGGCACACGTTCTCCACACCACACCCACAAGGGTTGTTTTTGTAAATCTTGCACAGAAGAACTAGGTGAAGGAGGAGTGGTCGACGTAGCTGCGTCTGTGTGAAAGGGCATGATGGTCACTTCTTTTTATAGTCGATGACTTGCGAAGCGTCGATCCAAGAATCAAAGCTGGGTGGATATCCTTTCCAACGTACTTTGACTTCTTTGACACGTCGTTTGCCCACTTTACGGGTTCTGCGTTCGAGAATGCTTTCGATGTCGTACACGTCGTCTTCTTTTTGGTGACACGTTGTAACTCGGGCAAATAAAACGTTCCTTTGAGCACTTCTCCGTTCATGTCTTCCAATTTATAGACGGCAGGATGACGACCATGCACTCGTCCAGTGACACGAAACAGTTCGGTCGTCCAGTTAGGTAAGTAACCTTTGTCAAAAGTGCGTTTGGTTTTGCCAATGCGCACCCAATCTGCTACGGTCAACTCTCCACTTTTCTTGGGGACAGCCCTCGTCGGGGACGTACCAAACAGGCGCTCAAACACTAACACTTCGTTGTCGGGAGTCACTTCTTGCGGGGCACGTCCGATGCTTCGATGGTAAGATTGGTTGTACGCTTGCACCAGGTGCAGTAAGATGTCGATGTACTTCAGAGTGTGGTGATGCGTAAAATATTTCCACATGCGTTCTTTCAAAGTGCGTTGAAAACGTTCCACGATGCTGGCTTTCGTTTCGGGATTCTCGGTGGTAAAAAAATGAATGTCACGTTTCTTTAATTCTTTTTGGAAAGCTTGGTTCAGAAATTCGGTACCTTTGTCCGTTTGCCATCGAAGAGGGTGACGACCACTTTGTTTCAACACTCGTTCCAGGGCTCGCACTAACTCGCTGCTTGATTTGGAAGTCAAGGGCACGACCCAAGCAAATTTGGAAAAGACGTCGATGACACAAAACAAATATTTGTAGCCACGATTGTAGCTGGCCAAATGAGAGACATCGGCTAAATCGGCTTGCCATTGATGATCGATGCCTTCCACTCGGGTGCGACTTCTGGCAAACTTGCGTCGAATGGGTTTGTATAAAGTGTAGGTAGCTTGTTCTTGTAACCATCGTTGCACTTGAGGTAAACGGAGACTTTTCAATCGAGTTTTGGCAGCACGATACAATTTTTGAACTCCTGCGTAACCTGCAGGATGAGAGGGATCGTAGTAAATGCTGGCTAAGACTTTTTACATTTTTTGTGTTTGTGTATTAATAAGACACCCACTCTTGGAGGATGCTACTCTTTTTCTCTTGGGGTACTTTCTTGGATTGCAATGCTTTGCGTGTGCGACCGGCAATAGGTGTTGAAGAGGAGGATGTCTGAGCGGGGGATATCGGTTCTTGTTTCACTTCTGTCTTCACTTCTGTCTTCACTTTCTTTTTCTCTTGTGATGAAGAAGGGGTGGCCATCATCTTTTTAATCCATCCAATTCTGGAGGTAGGTGGTGTTGTTAACTTGCGTACTTTTTCTGCTGGAGTTTGAAACCCTTCTTCTTCTTCTTCTTCTTCTCCTTTTTCTGTCTTGGTCACTGGTAGTGGTGGTACTGGTACTGGTACTGGTGCTGGTGCTGGACTTTTCATCAAGGTCTTAAAATCTTTCAGAGTGGGTAGAGTTCTTTCGTCTAAAGCTTTCCGGTGAAAGAGTTGCAGTCGTTGCAAGAGTTGACCGTACTTTTGCGATTTTTCTGTTTCGGACAAATCTTGGCGATCCATCAAGGACTGCAATTCGTGTTGTAACTGGGACATCTCGCTCAAATGGGGATTGGGAGGTAAATGCGGGGTGCGTTGTTCTTGCCAAAGATGGTATTCCATCCATCGTTTGTAAGGCACTAAAGCTAGTTTTCGTCCTTCCATGGGGTTGTCAGGGGTCAATTCTGAGATCTTGGGACTTCCGAGGGCTTTTTTATCTTGCTCCCACCAGTCCTCCCAACATGGTTCCCAAGACTCCTTTCAGTAAGGGACCAAACAAGAGGGGTAAAATGCCTCCACGTTGGACCAACATCTTCTTCTTTTGACGAATGGGAATTTTCTTTTGAACCATTTGGCGAAGAACGTGACGATGTTTACCTAAGCATTGTTTCTGGTGTTTGGACAAAGGGATCGTGCCTTTCAAAACGTTCAAACAACATTCGCACACGGTATCGATGACCTCTTTGGAGGCCGATTGAATGAGTTTTTTTCGTAGGGGTGGAGAAGCTTTGGACAGGACAGATAACATGTCCCCATGTTTAACTAAACGAGGAGGCAGACCTTTTCTTTTCTTTCCTTGGGGCTGTTTAGAAGAGGGATGTTTTCTGGAGGGTGACATCTTTGAGTCTTCAGCACCAAAAACACTGATACCCCTACTTGGTCACAGACCTTTTTTATACTGGAACGCGTCGCCACGGATTGTCTTTACGTCGTATCAGTTTGAGGACAGGCATGACACGTCGTGCAGGGGTACGTAACGGACTAAATCGAGCCAGTTCTTGCTTGGACAAATCCAGTAAACTTTGTAACATGCCCGATCTTTCTTGGACTTTGATTTTGGGAGAAGGTACTTTGTGAGCAGCAGCCACTGCCACTAAATTGGAGGGTCCTGCCACTGGGGAAGTTCTTCTTGGGGACATCAACGGAGATGTTCTTGGTGTGATCAACGTCTCCAAGTACTCTTCAGTTCTTGGTGTCATCAACGGAGAAGTGGATGAACTTGAGGCGGCCGGAGACGCAGTCACCGCCGTGGCAGGTCGTGGTTTGCGAGTGTAAGGTTACGTCCTGGCCGAAGTGCCTCTCTTGCGACTAGTTTTCTTCTGTGGACTTTTCTTTTTCTGGGGGCTTTTTCTCTGTTTCTTTTTCTGGGGGCTTCTTTTCTTTTTCCGGGGTGGTGTCTGGTAAGAGGAGGGTCCCGCCTCTGGAGAAGTTCCTGGAGACACGGGTCTCCTTGGGGACCTGGTCTTTTTCTTCTTCTTGGATCTTCGTTTGACTTTTTTCTTGGGGAGAACTTTGGGGGCATTAGGATCCCATCTTAAGAGAGAGCGAATGATGACCCCTCCTAGAGTACCGCTCCCTCCAGGTTTCAAAATGATTTGTTTTTTGGTTTGAGTGTCGATGCGGGTATCGGCCAGTTGGGTCAAAGCGACTTTGTTTCGATCAAAAAAGCGTTTGGTTTGATGAGGAATCTGAATGATTCCTTGGAGTAATTGACGTGCCGTCACCGTGAACCATCGTAAGACTTCTTTGAGACTAGCTTCTAAGACACGAGCTCGTGTTTGTGGATTTTTTTCTCGAGTGATGCCATACAAGGCACGAATCAATTTGACGGGAAGATGCGACTGAAGGGACGTCATGTTCAAAATGTGTGTGAGACAGACGAAAAGGGTCTGAGGTTTTTATAGATTTTTTTTGGGGGTGTGAAATTAGGTCGAGGACGGAGACGTGTACAGGACAGGCCCTCCGTCTTGGCACCAGTGGTGAAACAAGTGGGTACGAAATCGCAAATCCTCGGGGGTCGTAGGTTTCAAATCGACGAGTAAATAGGCGTGTGGAGTTTGAGTGGCATCGTCGTACGCCTGAGTCAGCCAAGGTGTCCCTAACTGTTTGGCTAAGACTTGCACTTGCGACTTATCTCGAGGGCTTTTAAACAAGACCACGTAATGCGCATTGAGACTGATGGTGCGATGGGCTTTACTTTGTTGAAACAAATTTTGGGTGATGTAAACGACACTGGCATTACGGTGATGCACTTTGCGCGTGAACCACAGTTTAATTTCTTCTTCGTCTTCTCCTAACATGTCGTCAGAAATGACCAAATGGGTTTGACGGGAGTCAGAGACGATGCCGTCGTCTTCTTTAGGAATGCCTTCCACAAACACGATGGAATGGCCTTGACTTTCTCGCAAGAGGCTGTACGCCGATTGCCACTCTTTGTAACACCACACGATCCGCTGAGGTGGTCGATCGATCAAATGATGTTTATGTTCGATCAAACGTTTGACGAATTCGGTTTTGCCTGAACCGCTAGGTCCTGTAATGAGCATGTTAAAGGGATGGCGAAGATACAAAGCCTCCCAACTGGCACGATCTAGGTGTTCGTCGATGACTTTGACAGTAGAGGAAGAGGGAGCAGAGACAGCAGAGGTAGCCATAGTGTCTGAAATGTCACTTGTGACACGAAAACAAAGAAGACGAGAGTTTATATACTTTTTTTCAGAACACGTTTATTGAATGTTTTAAACATGAATACGAAAGACAAAAAAATACATAAAAGCCAAAGGCTTAAGTACAAGGATAAAAGGCACATGATAACCATCAACGTGGAATAAACACAAGTGTCTGTACAACATGTTTTGTGTAATGTTCTGACCAGTTCTATAGGGGTAAGGTCACACAAGTGTCCTCCCGAAAGGGTCTTTCAGGCCTGTCCACGACAGTCCTGTCCTGGGTGACGGGTTCTTCTGGCACCGTCACTAACACAGGTTGAAAAGTCGCAAGGCTCACAATCGCATTCCACTTCAGAAGCCCCACACTTGAATTGTGCCTGTCTAAACTTGTTTTGTGTTTCTCTGAAAGTATTCATCTTGTTCGCTCGGTCTTAGTAGTCACAATGAACTATCGATCTTGCCTAGGGTTCCTTTTTATATACAGACCAATACCGACGTGTCCATACGGTAAGGTGAAATGATTGGAAAGTCGCACTCGCTTCTGGTACACGATTTGATAGACCTTTTCCAAGGGTCGACTGACGATGTGGTGAGTGGGTAAACGTACAATCTTGTTCGGTTGATAGGTGGTATCTTTAAAGTTTCCATCCTCTCCCGATTGCAAGGCTTCTTTCAATATCCCAAAGTTCACCACACGACTGGTACGATAATTCAGAGTCAATCCTTTCACTTTACACGTCGTGTGCACTTCTCCTTATGGGTCCCGGTATTCGTAGCCGTAATTTTTGGGACCACCACTGACGAAACTTAGAATCTTGTCGTCGGGGTGTTCGTCTGTCTAGGCTCCTAAACGGTCTCTTTCGATGTCAGGGTGCTGTTGACTCGGGTGATGGATGTAAATGCAACTGTCCGTGTCAAAGTACAGGACACGTTCCCCTAACAGTTCTAAAGCTTCGTACAATTTTAAGCGAGCATGAGCTGTCACGTAGGCCGCAATGATGACATTTCCAAAGGGGTCGTCTTGTACAAAGTCCAGATCTTCTTCGTAATTGACCAAGATCAAATCCTCGCGAACGACGTCCACGTTTTTCATGTATCTGATTTTGTCGTGAATCATCTGAAAGTAGCGGGAAGGTTCTGTCAAATATTCCGTCTTGGGTAAACACGGTCGTTGTGCCATTTTACCCCACAAGCAATTTAACATCACTTTGGCAAACGATCGCCTGCCTTCGTTTTTCTTGATGTGGTCTAAAGAGATGCCTTCTTGTTCATAGTATTTCTCTTTGAATGTCTTTTCGTCTTCGGAAGTGTGACACCAGGAAGGATAGCCGCTGGCTTCTTGCTTCAGTTTCAAAAAGGCATCCACATAGTCGGCGAAAATTCCTTTCTGACTGGGGTCACCCTTGTGGTATTGTTGTGTCTTGGGAAAGTGGCAAATTTCGAACACTTCTAACAGTTGGTATCCCATGTCCAGAGCTTTGAACAATTCTACGCTGACCCAGGTTCCCGTCAAGGCCCGTTCTTCCTGGGTGTGCTGACAAGGTTGGTCTTGGTTGCAGGTTTCGGCACAAGTACGGCACAAAGGAAACATCAGTTTGCCTTCGCAATGGTGAGGTAAGACGGGATGGTATAGGTTCGTGGGAGGCAAAACTTTACACTTGATCAAGCCTTCGTATTGTCGAAAGTTTTTCAGGTCGATGTGTTCCGTGAACAATTGTGGGTGACCTGCAGGAAAGCGACAATATTTGCACACGTAAGGATAGAGCGAACAAACGTCCAAGTATTTGATTTCTTCTCCTTTCTCTTCGTCGGCTTGGTACAGCAAACAGGTGGCATTGGTCCTTCCTCCGTACAAACTATCCCTCGGGTTTAGTGGGTCCATCAGCTTGTAACTTTCCACGGCACGTTTAAACTGGGGATCGGTTTTCATACGGTGATCGTACTCGTGTTCCCACATTTCCACCACTTGGTATCCTTGCTGTTCTAACTTTAGGCGTCGCTGATAAGTGTCCTGATACAAGTCTTCCATGGTTCGTTGTAAAAACTGATTTTTAGTGCTACGATCAGGGTAACAGACGGGACATCCGTGAAATAAGCAACCGTTAAACTCGTACACGATCTTGGGGTTTTCTAAGTCCCAGCCATCTACCGAATGCGTTCCGATGGTCTTTTCGCCTCCTCCGTTGAGGGCATGCTGAATCCATTTGTCTTCCTTGTCGCACAAGTAATGTAACCAACGTAGGGCTTTGACCGAGTATTGACGTTTGACATAGTTGGTCGTTTGAGGACTGATGACAGCCGCGGTGTTTTCAGGCATGAATCGTTGTCGATACACTAAGGAACACGCTTTGGCAATGGTGCAAGCTTCTTTCAAAGGATCGACCCCTCCGTGTTCCATGAACAGTTCTCGAAATTTTCCACAGCAACGCCGTAAAATGTCCACGTCGGAACGACAATACCTTAGCATTTCTTCCTGAAAGTCGAAAGGGTCCTAGGCGTGAGTCTGGTACCAAGCGTAGAAAGCTTCTCGTTGTTCGGTACGCATGTTGTCGGGGTCGTAATAGTGAGCCTCAGGCAAATGGGGTAGAACGGCGTGTTGATTGGCTTCCGTATTGAAAAAGTGTGGAAAGTACCCTTTAGCCATTTCTGTCATTCCAAACATGTTAGGCATTCGACTCAAAGGCACGGCCAAATAGCTCATTGAATCTTTAAACTGCACTTGTCCCACTTGCATGAAAATGATTTGGGCTCCGTTCAAAGTGACTTTAGGACGTTCGGTGCCTTGTTCCGTATAGTATCTGAGAAGAAACTGTCCATCGTATCCGGAGAAATTGTGAGCCATCACTGTGGCATGACGATGACAATCTCCGTAACGTTCGATGTCCTCTTGGCTCCACGTCTTGTCGATGGGGTCTAAGACCCATTGGGCAAAATCGGCTAACGTGTTCGGTCCTCGAAAGATTTTTTCACGCCCTCCGGGAATCTTGCTGCAGTTAGGGCAATGACTGAAGATAGGTTCTTGAATGCACTTCTCGCACGCTCGATGAGCCACGCAGAAATTGGGAATGTGAATGCCAGTCTCTTGCTTGCATTCGAAATCGAAAACGATGAAATTGCCTTTCTTCTTGTGACCGTCCTCTTTCTCTGGTGGGGGTTGGTATTTTTGCACGTAGCATTCGTGTTGCAAGTCCACGATGTGGTGACAAATGTGACATTTTTTTTCCGTGAACATACGTGTGTCTTGGCACTATTGGTACGTAGGCCTTGTCCACACGTAGGGCACAATCTCAGCAGTTGACAAGCACATTTCTGCTGTGAACCTTGCGTCTTCAGATGTTGTTGGTAACAGGCAGGGCTGACAAACGTGCGCAGACAAGCAGGACAATGTACTCTTTCTTGTCCTTCGCTCAGACAGGGTGGAGAGGCCAAACATCCTGGGCATTTCCATCCGCAATGTTTGTGTTGCTCTCGATTGTTATAGCCATAGTCACATTTCTCACAGTAATAACTGTATCCCAGGAATCCAGTGATAGTGGTAATGGTATCGAAATGGTCATCATTATAATAGACATGGATGTATTTTCCGTCCTTAAAGTCTTTCCCTCGAAACAACAGAGGTCCGCGCATTTCTTGAGGGTGCACTTTCAAGGTATAGAGTGGAGCTAGGACATCTTGCAATTTCTGCATCTCAGGAATGCCACAGGGTGTGTCTTTGGACAGTCCGGCTTGTTGTAACAGGAGTTCTGCTTCGTTTCGTTGTTTGGCTCGGTCGGATCGTTGAATAGTTTTCCAGGCTCTTTTCCATTCTACCGTGTCGTTCTTGTTGGCATAGGTTCGTCCCACCACGATGGCTCGGGCTAAACACATCTGGTCTTGAGAATTGTGAATTTGGACGAGACTCTTTTTGGTGTTGCGAAGGTCGTTCACCAATAACACCTTATTGCGTTGTCCGGTCCCTTGAGGAGGAGAGACGTGGGCCATTTTCAGTGTGGCTTTACCATCGGTGATGTCAAACTAGTCATTAGATTGTTGTACGTGTTGAATCTTTCCATGACTTTGGAAGGGGTTAGTTCTGCGGGTCTGCTAAACTCGATCCAAACAGGGAATTTCAAGCTGTCGTGATCTATGGATAGTGTCAAGCGATCGTCTTCTTTGGGTTGACATTGTCGCTTGAGTGCGGTGAGCAAAGAATCCCACATCTCGGTGATAAACCCTTCTGCTTTCTCCAATGGTACGTCGGACTTGAAATCTTTAAACTTCACTGTGTAGCTGTAAGCCGTGGTTCTAAATTTTCTAGAGGAGCGCTTTTCCGTCTCTCGAATGGAATAGTACTTTTCAGGGTTGACTAAGGGTGGTGAACTTTGTTTAGAGGGTTCGGATTCTGGTTCACTCATGTCCTCTTCAAAATCACTGGCATGAATTTGTGCCAAGACTTCAGCTCTGGTACGAGGCGATAGATCACGTTTCTGCCTCTTACTTTCTTCTTCTTCTTCTTTCTTCTCGAATGAATAGGATCGTTTCATCTTGAGTGCAAAACGTCAAATGACTCAAGTTTAAACACCATAGACTAATTTATAGTCATGGCAAACCAGCGTATATAAAAGGGTGTGTGTCTTGTCCTTTCACTATTCATTTCGCTCTCAAACCGAGCACAACGATGGAAGAGACTACCCAGATGGAACGTTTCATCAGAGCTTTGCGAGGGGTCATTAGAAAATTCTCTTCAGACCAACCGACGAACTACTCTCCTTCCTTTCGAGATAAAAGTCAAGATACTTGCTATATCTGTCAGAAGAAAGGGCATTGGTCTTCAGAGTGTCCAGACCGTCAAAAAAAAAACAGGGGCTAGAAAAGACAAAAGTCAAGATACCTGTTATTATTGTCAAGAAAAAGGACATTGGTCTCCAGATTGCCCAAAAAAGAAACAAGAGGAGTCAGAAGAAAAGAGGGATTCTTCAGAAGAAGAGAGAGATTCTTCAGAGGAAGAAAGCAGCCAGGTGAAGAAAAAGAAACAGGAGAAGAAAAGAAGGGAAGAAAGTGAGAAGGAAGAGGAGGAAAAGACTGTGACGGTGAAGAAATTTAAAAAAAAGAGAGAGTAAAAAAAGAAACAGAAGAAGTGTATGAACTTTATAAAGTGTTCTGTTGTGAATTGTGAATTGGATTGTACCTATGGAGAAAAGAATACATTAATTATATAAGGTAAGTGTCTTTGAGTTTTGATTTTAAATAAGAAGCTACACTCACGCACTCATACACAGACACGTACTATAAGGGTAAAATGTTTTTTTTTGTTGTTGATTTTTGAGTTATTGGCAAATTGAAAGGCTATCTCTTTTCGAGAGAAGTGGGTGGCCCTGAAAAGGGCCTTTTTTTGGTGTAGGGGTGAGTTTAAGCAATCAACTTTAACTGCCTTAAGCCTTTGCCACGGCCGAGGCCTACTTCTGATGATGATGATTGGGTTGAAATTACTAAGGGTGTTACGATAGGCTTAGTCACAGGGTTGGCGTGTTTAGCTCGGGAAGGTCGTATTCTCTTCGGTCGTGATAAAGAAGTCTGATACATTTGTTTCAGACTTCTTAACTCCGCTAAAATGTCCAACAGTACCGTGGCCGTTTGATTTTCACCTCTTGTTTCTTTGCTGCTACTTCTTTTTCTTGTTTTTTTCTTACCTCTTCTTGTTGCTGTTGCTGTTGCTGTAGGAGAAAAACTTGTTCCGCTTCCTTTTGTCGTTGCATAAATTTCTCCAATTCTTCTTTCTGTCTCTGTCTAAAATTCTCCACTTGCGGTAATGAAGAATGAGACGAAGGTTCCGGAACAAATTCTTGCGAGGTAAGAAAATCCACAAAATCCCAATGTACCTCTTCTGAAAGTAAGTCCGGGTTCCTTTGGGCGGTCTCCACTGCTGGTGCACCCCAGTGAATCGTTTTCTGAGTTTCCATCATGTTGAATCACTGTCTCGCATCGATTGACTGCACACAGGCTCTAGCGAATCTATATAGACCACGTGACGTCACAGACTGCTCTCTTCGGATTGGATGCGGGCTGACTGAATTTTGTCACGCGTGTTTGGATTGGTCAATGAACTCAATCCGTTTCAATCCTTCCTCTCCCTATAAATAAGCGCAGTTCAGCGCAATCACTCACCTGTTCTCGGAGCCTCAAGATGTGGACCGACGTTCAATCTTCCACCCTTGTGTCAACAGTGATGTTCAGGACGGACATACCCATGTATGTCCGATCCAAGTGGACTGTTGTCGATAGGACAGATACTAGTCTATGGATGAGAAGAGTTTACATAGAAAGACAAGGATGCCTCAAGAGGGTACTTGTGTATGGACCTGCATTTCAGAAGGAGTTTAAGAAGAAGAAGATGTGACAGATGCCGTCTATGTTAATATTAACATAAAACCAAAGGCCCTTTTCAGGGCCACCCACATTTCTCGAAAAGAGACTGACTTTCCATTGCCTACCCCTTTTTTATAAAATTTATTTAAAAAAATCCCATGTTCAATTCCCTTTGTCCCTAAAGTATTTTTTTTTTTTTAACATGTTCAATTCCCCTTGTCCCTAGACAAACCCAAACTCTATTCCCATGTTCAATTCCCCTTGTCCCTAGACAGACCCAAACTCTATTCCCCATGTTCAATTGCCTTTGTCCCTAGAATCGATATTTTTTTCCATTGTTCGAATGCCTCTGTCTCTAGAATGGATGTTTCCTTTTTTTTTCCTTTCTCCAATGTTAAATTCCATTGTCGCTAATCTTACCCAGGGTTTTTTGCCCATGTTAAATTTCCATTGTCGCTAATCTTACCCAGGGTGGTTAATGTTAAATTTCCATTGTCGCTAATCTTACCCAGGGGGTGTTTTTAATGCTAATTCCCATTGTCGCTAATCTCACCCCATTCACTACTAATGCAGAATTTTACTGATCATTGTTTTTTATAAGGTTTGATTCTATATAAGTGTATACATGTCTCCTGGATAGATGAGAGTGTTTTCGGACAGTCTTGTGCTAGACCCATGCCTTTCAGGGTGATAGGCAGAAACATTAAACTGATGGGTGTCTAATTCATGTAAAAGTTGTTGGAAATAATCAAACATAAAATTGCTGGACAGATTTGGGGAGGCAAACAAGTGCCTAAACTTTTAGTACAGTTTTTGCTTTAATATTCTTCAAAGGAAAAGCCTAAGGAAATCTTGACGACACACACACATTCTGGTCAGCAAGTATTGGTTGCTTGATTGGTATTAGCTAAGGAACCGACACTGTACCATCTTTCTGCTAAATTGCTTGTGAAATGGTTAAATGCAGGAATAGATTGCAGATGTGCCTTAGCCTCGTTTCCTTTTAATGAAAAATTCAACATAGGGTGGTAAAGCATTGATACAGCACACACACACACACACACACACACACACACACACATATATATATATATATATATATATATATATATATATATATATATATATATATATATATATATATATATATATATATCTATATATATATATATAGTGGCCTATTGGTTAGACCGAGCGCATCGGAAGCAGCAGGTAGTGGGTTCGAACCCCGACCGAGTCATACCAAAGACTTACAAAAATGGTAATTACGGCTGCCTCGCTAGGCGCTCAGCGTTAAAACGATAATGTTTGGACAGCCTTCAATGATGGAAAATTTATATCCATAGTATATACATACAAAAGGGAAGATACATACTTTGCTCTATAACCACACAGATATCTAGGAAATAAATGAAAATAACTGTTTCAACCAACCAACAGAAGGCTACCCAAAGTGACGCATCAATTGGGATATATATATATATATATATACATACACACACATATATATATATCCACGACATAAAACGATATAAAAAATATAATGAAGTAATTGACATGATTCTCTGTTTTGATTTACTTTACTACATATTTGCTAGAACATTTTGAAGAGTTAACCTTTATGTATCATTTTAAAATAATAAAGTTACATATTCTCTTAGTGATAATAAGCTTATACACACAAGAAATTTTAAAACTGATGACAATGTAGAAATGTTTATCATTTAGTAAATAACATGCCTTCCTGAAATATTCATGAATCATTTTACTTTTAGGTAGAATGTCAAAATAATAATCTATTGGTGATGCAACTTTTGTCTTTTTTAAGGAAGTTTCCACCGTTTTGTAATCACTTTTTCCTTATAAGTGTTATTGCGATAGGGTCGGGATTGTCCGTCGTCGGTCCATTCCCACCAACGAAATGTTTACTGTAGATATATGTCCATCTTGTGATTTTGTCAGTAGTAAAAGTTCCCCTTCCACAAGAACGCACCTAACGACCGCACTTCTCGAGTTTTGTTTCTGTTTTTTTAACGGAATCCGAAATACATACGTCATATGTTCACGATCTGAATATCTACTATCGCTGATACAAATTCCAAAGCAACAATGTTGTAAAGCACCGAGATTTTTTCGCTTTTTCAGGGATAAATGCAATCTCTTCAGTGTGTTCCGCCATTTATATTGTAGTACAAAAGCCGGTTTATTTGTCCTACACTCCGCAGATGAGTCTGCGAAGTATAAATAGACGTGCTATCTTCAGCAATTAACAGTGTCGGTCGATTTCTGCTATCTAATCCTTTGTTGTCTTTGATTCTAAAACTTGATTAACAGTAAAAAATTAATTTCATTGGGATTGGAGAACAAACAGATTCATGATCATCATCTCTCTCTCTCTCTCTCTCGTGAATAAACCAATAAGAGAAAGTATTAAGCCGCCATTATCTGCAATTTTATCAAACCTTATGAGGTTTTTACTGATAGAAAAAGCAAAATTTGCACTGCACTATAAAATAGTAAACATGATCTAAACTGATAACATTGTCAATGAGACTATATAAACAAATTTGACCCTAATCCTTGCTTGTAGCCGGCTACCCTATTCTGCCACCGTGCGGCAGTGGTAAATTACACCCACGAAATATCCAAATAGAAATGGGGTGTGAAAGATCAGCTGAAATATAACATTGTGTAAATGCATGTAATTTTATACCATTTGATACATTTAATTTGTTTGTGCTTCTTGCATGCCACCTCTCTGCCGAATGTTAATACTCTGATAAATCAGC
Organism: Sinohyriopsis cumingii; assembly: GCA_028554795.2. NCBI lineage: Eukaryota > Metazoa > Mollusca > Bivalvia > Unionida > Unionidae > Sinohyriopsis > Sinohyriopsis cumingii. The sequence goes on along the minus strand of CM068829.1, from coordinate 93,210,064 downwards.
TAACTTTAATGCGGTAATATATTTCGAATGATATTTTAAACAAGACGCCCCAAAATGCTGTAAAGTGTTATAAACTCGTGATGCTAGGGTCAGGGGAGTAATGGTATTGTAAGAAATTGACCTATCACAGCGCCATCTGCTGTCGTAAGGAGGCATTATGCTAACTTTCGTGATGCAAACTTGCAGCGTGCTTGATTCTGCAATAAAGGTGCAATCTGTGTAACTTGTGATATGGCAAGTTTATAAATACAAATATTAAAACTTGTAATAATTGACATAGTGTTTTTGAGCTGCCATTTACAGCTTGCATCAATGAATAATAGAAAATTCATGAATATAATTATTAAAGTAGCACTTGCAAACTACCACATACAGTTTTGCATCAGGGAAGGTTAGAAAATGCATGGATATAATTATGGTGGTAATCGCTCTCTATACTGCAACTCTACGAATCGTCAAATACCATCCAGGTCGGGTTTGACTCTGTTCGGATCAAAGGTCAAACGATGATGTAACTATATTCTTTCTTTTTTTCCAAAAGTCACTTGCGTTAAACGAGAAGCAACTTGACACCGCATCGAAATTGTCCTTTGCAAATGATAACATGTAATATCAATCCGATGTCTTTATCTAGAATATTACAAGTTGAATATATGAGCCGAAATGTTTAGGATTTTGAAATACATGTAGTGATCGTTTTAGATGCTTGGTGGATTTGTGGCAAAGAATGTTCTTTTCCGGATTTCCTCAAATCACGCTATACTGATGTTATATGTGTATGCTGATAGAATATACACATTTTATATGTTACTGTTGAAACTTTTCATGGATTTGAAGAAATAAAAAAAAAAAAAAAAAAAAGACAATACATGGTTAATACACCATGCATACAGATGCCATAATAAAACTGGGTCAAACATGAAACAAGATCATCATGGGTGGGACATTTCCTCGCCCTTGATATTTCGAATCTGAGTTCTATATTTCCAAAAGTGACGTGGTCACCCTTTTATATGTTACACATTTCAAAACACTCGTCCTATCCATAACATTACTTTGCCTCGGCAAACTCCTGATACGTGGTTCATTATATCTCTATAAATTGTCACCGAGGAAAATACGTTTTATAGAAATTACGATTACCAGTGTTGATTGGGTAATGTTAATATTTTTGGAAGGAAGACATTGTAGATTTAAAAACAATAAGTTGTAAAAAGAAGTCTGGGTTTAACGAGGAATATTCTTCGTTGCATCTGTTTACGAGACTGACCGCATGATCCAACTCAATGCATGTCGTGTATGGTTTAATGTAATAGTGTTTACTCGAATGAGGAATCACCTGCAATTGTGTGGGCCCCGAGTGGCCGAGTTGTCTAAAGCACTGCCGTCTGACCTCTGTCTGCGTGGGTTCGAGTTAGAGGCCGACAGAAACTAAACTTCTGGTTTCGGCCGAAAATGAAACCAGACCGAAAGTTATAAATTGACTTTTGGCCCAAACCGAAGCCGAAACCGAAAGTTTAACTACACCTTCGGCCGAAACCAAAAGATGAACCGAGGTTGCCGAACACAAGATTTATTAAATAGGCCTGGGTCATGGTGCAACGCTACACTTCAACAACTGAGTAGGGTAACATGTCGACAACGATCAAGTCCATGATGCACTTATCAATTCGCTGAACTGCAACGTGGTCATCAGGCCAGACCATTCTGCTCTCGACCATTGATGTCAATGAGGTCTGCACAAAATTCTGTAATGCATGTTTAGTCGCTTTCTCTTCCATCATCATCTTTTTCGAGGCACGCTCTGCTCCGCCGTTCACGGACCTCTTGAGATACGTACCATGGAGCTCCTTGTGGCAGCTGGCCAGATGACATTTCAAGTTTGAAACTGTCTGATGTCTTGGTTTATCGCTGCCAAGTGATAAAGGTTTGTCGCATTCTTTGCACTGCGCCTTGCTTGCATCAGAATCGATTTTTCCGAAGTAATCCCACACTGCATTTTTCGACATTATTTGCGGTGATTAACTAATCCGTTTATTATTAACTTCAATTTTCTACTTCACATAGATTAATTCGCTACGGTTTAACTAACTGAAATTATCAATATTGCCAGACTTCGAAATCTCTGTATTCAGCACGCGAGTAGACTGAAATGCAACAGTGCCTAGAATTGCCTAGCGCCGACTGACCGGCGGACAAGCAGAGCAATGGACGCAGCACTAGCGTTGCATTCTGAAAGTTAAAATAGATCTTCGGCTGATGACCGAAAGTCAATATCAGTTTCGGCCGAAACCGAAAGCAAACCGAAAGCTAACTTTTTTGGCTTCGGCCGAAACAGAAACTATGCCGAAAGAGTCCATATGCCAACTTTCGGCACCGAAACCGAAACCAAACCGAATTTCGGTCGGCCTCTAGTTCGAGTCTCTGGCTTGGCCAATGTGGGTACGTGAGAAAGCTTGCCATTATCTTCTCGTGGGTGGGTGGTTCTTCCCGGGTTTCCCGGGTTCTTCGACCACCATTTATACCGGCCGTCATGTATCGCCTATCCTGTGCTGAAAATGGCGTTAAACCCCATAACAATAACAACAATAACAAGAACAACCTGCAATTGTGTAATAAGGATGCATACACATCGCACTTTTAGGCAATATGGCATAGCGGCCACTGTACCAATCACAATTTCATCTTTATAACTAATTCATATGACATCACTCTGTCCACTTAGCTATTCCAAAAGCATTGGGCAAAAACAAAAATTTAGAAACAAACTGGCTAAAGAATTACAAGCTTCTAACTGCATGTGTGTTTAAAAAGTAACTTTTTCGTGTATAGTACTGCCTAGAACCTTCGCAATTAATCTCTGAAATTAAAAATGTATATTAAATTAACAATAATATACATAAATATAAATTAATGTTATTTTTGGGCGGGTGAGCAGCAAATGGCAAATAAATTGGGTCCGAAGCATGCAGCTGGTGTAAAGCTGAATTTATTTTTAAATTAGTTAATTGTCTTCAACATTCAGTTCTCTGGGTCAAAACAAAATATTAATGAACAGTTATTTTCTTTTCTTATAGTATTGCTCTGATTTTCAGCCTTTTATTACATTAGAACCCAGGTTAGAATCTATTTTTGATCTACATTAGAACCTAGGCTAGATCCTTCATTCTATTATTTGATCTAACTTAGAACCCAGACTAGATCCTCGGTTATATCACTTGAGGTTTGGACGGATAAAGCGAAGAATAAAATTTAAGTTATGTCTTCTAATATCGCGCACACATGCTATTTTAGTTGAACGAGTCCACAAGTGTTCAAGAGGTAATGAGGCTAGACGCAGAAGGCAAACTCCCAAGAAAACTCACAAAAGCCGTTCCCAAGGATACAGTGACGATTCCAGATGGAGGTTATTCAATTCTCAGGTTCCTTGCAAATAATCCAGGTAATAACTTCAGTCAGACTTAACGTGTACACTCACATTTTATTACAATCTTCAGTTCATAGTCATTATTAAAAATAATCCTCTCTTTCGTTGTTCTTAAAGAACATGCGTAATGAAAGTGCTAAAAGGGATCGTATATGGCAGGTTGTATGCCAGTATTTTTCAGATCACGAGGATGAGTTGAAACCCATAACCTTAAAATCTCTGCCGAATGTTCCTATACATATTATACATAGAAAACCAAATAGTATGCCAATATCAATTATGAAATATATGAAATCAGCAGTAATTATAACGTGTTATATCATCAACAGGTTATACTCAAACCTTACGTGTAAGTAGTGAATAGGGATAGTATAGCGACAATGGGAATTAGCATTAAAAACACCCTTGGGAACATATAGCGACAATGGAAATTTAACATGGAGAAAAATCGTGGGAACATATAGCGACAAGGGAAATTAACATGGGAATAAATCGTGGGACTGTTGAGCGACAAGGGAATTGAATATGGAGAAAAATCGTGGGACTGTTTAGCGACAAGGGAATTTGAACATGGGATTTCTTTTTTAAAAAATTTAAATTTAAAAAAAGGGTAGGCAATTGAAAGGCTATCTCTTTTCGAGAAATATGGCTGGCCCTGAAAAGGGCCTTTGGGTTTATGTTAATATGCCCTTAACATAAAGGGCATCTGTGGCATCTTCTTTTCCTCAAACTTCGTCTTACAGCAGGGCCATACATCAGAGTCCTCTTGAGGCAACCTTGTCTCTCTATGTAGACTCTTCGTATCCACAAACTGCTGGTGGTCCTGTGGACAACGGTCCACTTGGATCGGACATACATGAGCATGTCCGTCCTGAACATCATCGTTGACACAAGGGTTGAAGATTCAACGTCGGTTCACATGTTGAGGCTCCGAGAATAGGTGAATCAATGCAGTGAACTGCGCTTATTTATAGGGACAGAAAGGATTGAAACGGATTGAGTTCATTCACCAATCCGAACACGCGTTACAGAATTCAGTCAGCCCGCATCCAATCCGAAGAGAGCAGTCTGTGACGTCACTTGGTCTATATAGATTCGCTAGCGCTTGTGTGCAGTCAATCTATGCGACAGTGATTCAACATGACGGAAACTCAGAAAACGATCCAATGGGGTGCACCAGCAGGGGAGACCGCCCAAGGGAACCCGGACTTACTTTCAGAAGAGGTGAATTGGGATTTTGTGGATTTTCTCTCTTCGCAAGAATTTGTTCCGGAACCTTCGTTACCTTCTTCATTACCGCAAGTGGAGAATTTTAGACAGAGACAGAAAGAAGAATTGGAGAAATTTATACAACGACAAAAGGAAGCGGAACAGGCTTTTCTCCTACAGCAACAGCAACAAGAAGAAGAGGTAAGAAAAAAACAACAGCAAGAAGAAGTAGCAGCAAAGAAACAAGAGGGTGAAAATCAAACGGTCACGGTACTGTTGGACATTTTAGCGGAGTTAAGAAGTCTGAAACAAATGTATCAGACTTCTTTATCACGACCGAAGAGAATACGACCTTCCCGAGCTAAACACGTCAACCCTGTGACTAAGCCTACCGTACCACCCTTAGTGATTTCAACCCAATCATTATCATCATCATCAACATTACGCAGTCCAGAAGTAGGCCTTGGCCGTGGCAAAGGCATAAGGCAGTTAAAGTTGATTGCTTAAACTCACCCCTTCACCATGAAGAAAAAAGGCCCTTTTCAGGGCCACCCACATTTCTCGAAAAGAAATACAATTTCAATTTGCCAATAACTCAAAAAAAAAAAAAACACCCATTTTACCCTTATAGTACGTGTCTGTGTATGAGTGCGTGAGTGTACGTTCTTATTTTAAAATCAAAACTCAAAGACACTTACCTTATATCATTCATTTATTCTTTTATCCATTTTTACAATCCAATTCACAACACAACACTTTAATAAAAAGTTCATTGACTTCTTCTTTCTCCTTGTTTACTCTCTCTGTTTTTTAAATTTCTTCACCGTCTTTTCCTCATTTTCTTCCCTTCTTCTTTTCTTCTTCTCCTGTTTCTTTGCCTCTTGTAAATAGAATTGTCTTTTTTCTTCCTCTTCTTCCTCTGAAGAATCCCTCTCTTCTTCCGAAGAATCCCTCTCTTCTTCTGAAGAATCCTTCTTTTCTTCTGACTCCTCTTGTTTCTTTTTTGGGCAATCTGGAGACCAATGTCCTTTTTCTTGACAATAATAACAGGTATCTTGACTTTTGTCTTTTTTAGTCCCTGTTTTTGTTCTTTTTTGACGGTCTGGACACTCTGAAGACCAATGCCCTTTCTTCTGACAGATATAGCAAGTATCTTGACTTTTATCTCGAAAGGAAGGAGAGTAGTCCGTAGGCTGGTCTGAAGAGAATTTTCTAATGACCCCTCGCAAAGCTCTGACGAAACGTTCCATCTGGTTAGTCTCTTCCATCGTTGTGCTCGGCTTGAGAGTGAAATGAATAGTGAAAGGATAAGACACACACCCTTTTATATACGCTGGTCTGCTATGACTATAAAGTAGCTCATGGTGTTTGAACTTGAGTCATTTGACTCTTTGCACTCAAGATGAAACGATCCTATTCATTCGAGAAGAAAGAAGAAGAAGAAGAAAGTAAGAGGCAGAAACGTGATCTATCGCCTCGTACCAGGGCTGAAATCTTGGCACAAATTCATGCCAGTGATTTTGAAGAGGACATGAGTGAACCAGAATTTGAAACCTTTAAACCAAGTTCACCACCCTTAGTCAACCCTGAAAAGTACTATTCCATTCGAGAGACGGAAAAGCGCTCCTCTAGAAAATTTAGAACCACGGCTTACAAATACACGGTGAAGTTTAAAGATTTCAAGGCTGAAGTGCCGTTAGAGAAAGCAGAAGTGTTCATCACTGAGGTGTGGAATTCTTTGCTCACTGCACTCAAGCAACAATGTCAACCCAAAGAAGACGATCGCTTGAGACTTTCCATACAACACGACGGTTTGAAATCCCCTGTTTGGATCGAGTTTAGCACCCCTGGAGAATTGACCGCTTCCAAAGTCATGGACAAGATTCAACACGTGCAACAATCTAATGACTAGTTTGACATCACCGATGGAAAAGCCACATTGGACATGACCCACGTCTCTCCTCCTCAAGGGACCGGACGCAAAAAGATGTTATTGGTGAACGACCTTCGCAGCATTAAGCGTAGCCTTGTCCAAATTCACAATCCTCATGACCAGATGTGTTTAGCCCGAGCCATCGTGGTGGGACGAACCTATGCCAACAAGAACGACACGGTAGAATGGAAAAGAACCTGGAAAACTATTCAACGATCCGATCGAGCCAAACAACGAAATGAAGCAGAACTCCTGTTGCAACAAGCCGGCCTGTCCAAAGACACACCCTGTGGCATTCCTGAGATGCAAAAATTGCAAGATGCCCTAGCTCCACGCTACACCTTGAAAGTGCACCCTCAAGAAGTGCGCGGACCTCTGTTGTTTCGAGGCCAAGACTTTAAGGACGGAAAATACATTCATGTCTATTATCACGATGACCATTTCGATACGATTACCAGTATCACCGGATTCCTGGGATACGGTTATTACTGTGAGAAATGTGACCATGGTTATAATAATCGAGAGCAACACAAGCATTGTGGATTGAAATGCTCAGGATGTTTGGCCTCTTCACCCTGTCTGAGCGAAGAACCAGTGCCTTGTTCCACTTGTCTGCGCACGTTTGTCAGCCCTACCTGTTACCAACAACATCTGAAAACGCAAGGTTCACAGAAGAAATGTGCTTGTCAACTCCTGAGATTGTGCCCTACGTGTGAACAAGTCATATGTACCAATGCTGCCAAGGCACACGTATGTCGAGGAAAGAAAAAATGTCACATTTGTCACCACATCGTGGACTTGGAACACCAATGTTACGTGCAAAAATACCAACCCCCACCAGAGAAAGAGGATGGTCACAAGAAGAAAAGCAATTTCATCTTTTTCGATTTCGAATGCATGCAAGAAACCGGCATTCACATTCCTAATTTTTGCGTGGCTCATCGAGCGTGCGAGAAGTGCATTCAAGAACCTATCTTCAGTCATTGCCCTCACTGCAGCAAGATTCCCGGAGGGCGTGAAAAAATCTTTCGGGGACCGAACACGTTAGCCGATTTTGCCCAATGGGTCTTAGACCCCATCGACAAGACGTGGAGCCAAGAGGACATCGAACGTTACGGAGATTGTCATCGTCATGCCACGGTGATGGTTCACAATTTCTCCGGATACGATGGACAGTTTCTTTTGAGGTACTATACGGAACAAGGCACCGAGCGTCCTAAAGTGACTTTGAACGGAGCCAAAATCATTTTCATGCAAGTGGGACAAGTGCAGTTTAAAGATTCGATGAGCTATTTGGCCATGCCTTTGAGTCGAATGCCTAAAACGTTTGGAATGACAGAAATGGCTAAAGGGTACTTTCCACACTTTTTCAATACGGAAGCCAATCAACACGCCGTTCTACCCCATTTGCCCGAGGCTCACTATTACGACCCCGACAACATGCGTACCGAACAACGAGAAGCTTTCTACGCTTGGTACCAGGCTCACGCCTCGGACCCTTTCGACTTTCAGGAAGAAATGCTAAAGTATTGTCGTTCCGACGTGGACATTTTACGGCGTTGCTGTGGAAAATTTCGAGAACTGTTCATGGAACACGGAGGGGTCGATCCTTTGAAAGAACCTTGTACCATTGCCAAAGCGTGTTCCTTAGTGTATCGACAACGATTCATGCCTGAAAACACCGTGGCTGTCATCAGCCCTCAAACGACCCACTTTGTCAAACGTCAATACTCGGTCAAAGCCTTACGCTGGTTACATTACTTGTGCGACAAGGAAGACAAGTGGATTCAGCATGCCCGCAACGGAGGGGGCGAAAAGACCATCGGAACGTATTCGGTCGATGGCTGGGACTTAGAAAACCCCAAGATCGTGTACGAGTTTAACGGTTGCTTATTTCACGGATGTCCTGTTTGTTACCCTGACCGTGGCACTAAAAATCAGTTTTTGCAACGAACCATGGAAGACTTGTACCAGGACACTTGTCAGCGGCGCCTAAAGTTGGAACAGGAAGGATACCAAGTGGTGGAAATGTGGGAACACGAGTACGATCACCGTATGAAAACCGATCCCGAGTTTAAACACCTCGTGGAAAGTTACCAGTTCATGGACCCGCTGAACCCGAGGGATAGTTTGTACGGAGGAAGGACCAATGCCACCTGTTTGCTGTACCAAGCCGACGAAAAGAAAGGAGAAGAAATCAAATACTTGGACGTGTGCTCGCTGTATCCCTACGTGTGCAAATATTGTCGCTTTCCTGTAGGGCACCCGCAATTGTTAACGGAACACATCGACCTGAAAAACATTCGACAATACGAAGGCTTGATCAAGTGTAAAGTTTTGCCTCCCACGAACCTCTACCATCCCGTCTTACCTCACCATTGTCAAGGCAAACTGATGTTTCCCTTGTGCCGTACTTGTGCCGAAACGTGCAACCAAGACCAGCCTTGTCATCACAGCCAGGAAGAACGGGCCTTGACGGGAACCTGGGTCAGCGTAGAATTGTTCAAAGCTCTGGACATGGGATACGAACTGTTAGAAGTATACGAGATTTGCCACTTTCCCAAGACACAACAGTACCGCAAGGGTGATCCCAGTCAGAAAGGCATTTTCGCCGACTACGTGGATGCCTTTTTGAAACTGAAGCAAGAAGCCAGCGGCTATCCTTCCTGGTGTCACACTCCCGAAGACCAAATACAATTCAAAGAGAAATACTACGCACAAGAAGGCATCTCTTTAGACCACATCGAAAAAAACGAAGGCAGGCGATCGTTTGCCAAAGTGATGTTAAATTGCTTGTGGGGTAAAATGGCACAACGACCGTGTTTACCCAAGACGGAATATTTGACAGAACCTTCCCGCTACTTCCAGATGATTCACGACAAAACCAAATACATGAAACATGTGGACGTCGTTCGAGAGAATTTGATCTTGGTCAATTACGAAGAAGATCTGGACTTTGTACAAGACGATCCTTTTGGAAATGTCATCATTGCGGCTTACGTGACAGCCCATGCTCGCTTAAAATTGTACGAAGCTTTAGAACTGTTAGAAGAACGCGTCCTGTACTTTGACACGGACAGTTGCATTTACATCCATCACCCGATTCAACATCACCCTAACATCGAAGGAGACCGTTTAGGAGCCTGGACAGACGAGCATCCCGACGACAAGATTCTAAGTTTCGTCAGTGGCGGTCCCAAAAATTACGGCTACGAATACCGGGACAAACAAGGAGAAGTGCACACGACGTGCAAAGTGAAAGGACTGACTCTGAATTATCGTACCAGTCGTGTGGTCAACTTTGGGGTATTGAAAGAAGCCTTGCAATCGGGAGAGGATGGAAACTTTAAAGTGACCACTTACCAACCGAACAAGATTGTACGTTTACCCACTCACCACATCGTCAGTCGGCCCTTGGAAAAAGTCTATCAAATCGTGTACCAAAAGCGAGTTCGACTTCCCAATCATTTCACCTTACCGTACGGTCACGTCGGTATTGGTCTGTATATAAAAAAGGAACCCTAGGCAAGACCGATAGTTCATTGTGACTACCAAGACCGAGCGAACAAGATGAATACTTTGAAAAAGACATCGTTCCAGTTTGGAGATTGTAAAAAAGTTGTACCTTCCTCTAGTGTGACTAATACTGGATGGATAAGACCCAGACATTGCGACGGAAAATGTCCGGAAGGAAACTGCGATTGTCCATGTGGTTACCATTGTAATTGCGTAACGGAGTTTGCAGACGAGTGCGATTGTGAGCCTTGCGATGGGACCGATGCTGTACGTTGTGACCTGAGCGATGCCGTAAAGCATCATGGGAACTTTGTTCTCACTACCCCTATCATGGAAAGTGATGCTCTGCGTGTCAAACCTGAGGGATGCGAAAGCGATGCCACTCGTCCTCTTAGACATTTTACCGGGTTTAAAGGGGAATGTTCACCTTCACGTCTACCCCCCTACGGATGTCATCCAGCCCTGAGCAAACTCCTGTTCCTGTCACCCAACCCTCATCGAAACGAACCTGTGAAAAACGAATATTCGTTTCCTGTGCGTTTGTCGGAATACTGCGACTTTGAAAATCGTCTTCAATCGTTCAAAGGAAAATGGCCAAAGTATCTGGGAGGACCGACCCCCGAAGAATTAGCCAGAGCCGGATTTTTCTACTTGGGCGAAGGAGATAAAGTCAAGTGCTTCAGTTGCGGTGTGTCACTTCACCACTGGGAACCGCAAGATTCGGCCTACGTTGAACATGCTCGATGGTCACCGAATTGTCATTACTTACCTTTAGTGGGACCGAGACATTGAAGTAACTTTTTACCATAATAATCTGTTCATGGATACTTTACAAGAGAACATTCGTGCTTTGCCTGTGGAGTTGAGAGAACGCATTTACCGAGAGCTGGTCAAAATACAAGTCAAACGTAAAGAACAATTGCATCCGATACGTCACCAGATCTTTAACCACTGGTACCTTCAGGCTATACAAGGACTGATTGAGTTGAAAGTGTTCCATTGGACAGACATTGATCAACGACCTCCTGGTTATAAAACGGAATGGTTTGGTATGGACGATTCTATCTACTACATTGTAAACGTACTGCATCGAATTCCAGAGGAAGAGTTAACGAATTACCAACATCTTGAACACAATGTCAACTTGGTGAAAGAGGAAACTTCTGAACGAATTGTAATGTGTAGATTAGTGACTCAACGATTTAAATTTGACACTGAAGTAAAACCATGTTTGTGCAAACAGTACATTTCTTGTGTCAGACCAAAGAGGATTTAGTATAACCTATTCATGGATACTTTACAAGAGAACATTCGTGCTTTGCCTGTGGAGTTAAGAGAAAGGATTTACCGAGAGCTGGTCAAAATACAAGTGAAACGTAAAGAACAATTGCATCCGTTACGTCACCAGATCTTTAACCACTGGTACCTGAATGGTATAAGAGAACTGATTCGTCAGAAATTCTTTCAATGGTCAGACATTGTTCAAAACTTTGAGGTCGCTAATGATCGACATGTTCATAATTATGGTTACTTCGAGATTCACCTACAGCAATACATTGAGGAAGACAAGGTAAAGGATTACCAACATTTGTTACGTGGAATCTACTTAGCGGAAGAGGAAACTTCTAAACGAACTCTGACGTTTCGGTTACAGTATGCAAGTTTTAGATTCCCTACTGGAGAACGAAGATCTCTGGCTAGAAAGTACGTGTATTGCATCCAAAAAAAAGAGAATATAAAAACAGGCTGCCATGCCACGGTTTATGTCACATGTCATCCAACAGATTCCGTGGAAGGAACTCAATGACCATATTCAAACCGTGGATCATTACCATCAATTATTACAAGAACTGTATCCATTCAATTTTGGACGACAAGTGGTGTGTGTCTTAGTGACTTGTTTTCTGGGATTTCGTTTACCAGCCTATTCTTTGTGGACTCTTTACGATCAGTACTTACCACCTCCATGGCCTTAAATTGTCACGAAAAACTTCTTTTGCTCAAAGCCTTGCGGTTTCATCTGGATACTTCTCGACCTCAACAGGAAAAAAAGATTCGTCAACTTTTAGCTACCCAAGACGTGTATGACGATGTGTGTGTAGCTTGTGACTTACATCCCCATTGGACAGATGTCCGTGCCTGGAAAGAATGGGGTTTTGAGGCTTGGACCCAAGAAGTGGCCCAGTATGCACGAGAGTTGTTCAAGGAAAAAAGTTACTTTTCAACCCGTGTTAGTGACGGTGCCAGAAGAACCCGTCACCCAGGACAGGACTGTCGTGGACAGACCTGAAAGACCCTTTCGGGAGGACACTTGTGTGACCTTACCCCCTACTATAGAACTGGTTGGAACATTACCCAAAACATGTGATTGTTGTACAGACACTTGTGTTTATTCCACGTTCATCGTTATCATGTGCCTCTTATTCTTGTACTTAAGCCTTTGGCTTTTATGTATTTTTGTCTTTCGTATTCATGTTTGATAAAAAAACATTCAATAAACGTGTTCTGAAAAAGTATATAAACTCTTGTCTTGTTTGTTTTCGTGTCACAAGTGACATTTCTGACACCATGGCTACCTCTACTGTCTCTGCTCCCTCTTCCTCTACTGTCAAAGTCATCGACGAACACTTAGATCGTGCCAGTTGGGAGGCTTTGTATCTTCGCCATCCCTTTAACATGCTCATTGCTGGACCTAGCGGTTCTGGCAAAACCGAATTCGTCAAACGTTTGATCGAACATAAACATCATTTGATCGATCGGCCCCCTCAACGGATCGTGTGGTGTTACAAAGAGTGGCAATCGGCGTACAACCTCTTGCGAGAAAGTCAAGGCGATTCCATCGTGTTTGTGGAAGGCATTCCTAAAGAAGACGATGGCATCGTCTCTGACTCCCGTCAAACCCATTTGGTCATTTTCGACGACATGTTAGGAGAAGACGAAGAAGAAATTAAATTGTGGAATACGCGCAAAGGGCATCACCGTAATGCCAGTGTCGTTTACATCACCCAAAATTTGTTTCAACAAAGTAAAGCCCATCGTACCATCAGTCTCAATGCGCATTACGTGGTCTTGTTTAAAAGCCCTCGAGATAAATCGCAAGTGCAAGTCTTAGCCAAACAGTTAGGAACGCCTTGGCTGACTCAGGCGTACGACGATGCCACTCAAACGCCACACGCCTATTTACTCGTCGATTTGAAACCTACGACCCCCGAGGATTTGCGATTTCGTACCCACTTGTTTCACCACTGGTGCCAAGACGGAGGGCCTGTCCTGTACACGTCTCCGTCCTCGACTTAATTTCACTCCCCATGAAAAAAAATCTATAAAAACCTCAGACCCTTTTTCGTCTGTCTCACACAGTGTGAACATGACGTCCCTTCAGTCGCATCTTCCCGTCAAATTGATTCGTGCCTTGTATGGCATCACTCGAGAAAAAGATCCACAAACACGAGCCCGTGTCTTAGAAGCTAGTTTCAAAGAAGTCTTACGATGGTTCACGGTGACGGCACGTCAATTACTCCAAGGAATCATTCAGATTCCTCATCAAACCCAACGCTTTTTCGATCGAAACAAAGTCGCTTTGGTCCAACTGGCCGATCCCCGCATCGACACTCAAACCAAAAAACAAATCATTTTGAAACCTGGAGGGAGCGGTACTCTAGGAGGGGTCATCATTCGCTCACTCTTAAGATGGGATCCTAATGCCCCCAAAGTTATCCCCAAGACAAAAGTTCAACAAAGCCCCAAGAAGAAAAAGAAAAAGACCAAGTCCCCAAGAAGAATAACTTCTCCAGTGGCAGGACCCTCCTCTTACCAGACACCACCCCGGAAAAAGAAAAGAAGTCCCCAGAAAAAGAAACAGAGAAAAAGTTCCCAGAAAAAGAAAAGTCCACAGAAGAAGAAAACTAGTCGCAAGAGAGGCACTTCGGCCAGGACGCAACCTTACACTCGCAAACCACGACCTGCCACAGCGTCTCCGGCAGCCTCACGTTTGTCCACTTCTCCGTTGATGTCACCAGGAACTGAAGAGTACTTGGAGACGTTGATTACACCAAGAACTTCTCCGTTGATGACCCCCAAAAGAACTTCCCCAGTGGCAGGACCTTCCCATTTAGCGGCAGTGGCTGCTGCTCACAAAGTACCTTCTCCCAAAATCAAAGTCCATGAAAGATCGGGCATGTTACAAAGTTTACTGGATTTGTCCAAGCAAGAACTGGCTCGATTTAGTCCGTTGCGTACCCCTGCACAACGTGTCATGCCTGTCCTCAAACTTATACGCCGTAAAGACAATCAGTGGCGACGCGTTCCAGTATAAAAAAGGCCTGTGACCGAGTAGGGTATCAGTGTTTTTAGGTGCTCCTAAAGACTCAAAGATGTCACCCTCCAGAAAACCCCAAGGAAAGAAAAGGAAAGGACTGCCACCACGTTTAGCCAAACATGGGGACCTGTTATCTGTCCTGTCCAAAGCTTCTCCACCCCTACGAAAAAAACTCATTCAAACGGCCTCCAGAGAGGTCATCCATACTGTGTGCGAATGTTGTTTGAACGTTTTGAAAGGCACGATCCCTTTGTCCAAACACCAGAAACAATGCTTAGGCAAACATCGTCACGTTCTTCGGAAAATGGTTCAAAAGAAAATTCCCATTCGTCAAAAAAAGAAGATGTTGGTCCAACGTGGAGGCATTTTACCTCTCTTGTTAGGCCCCATACTGAAAGGAGTCTTGGGAACCATGTTGGGAGGACTGGTGGGAGCAAGATAAAAAGGCCCTCGGAAGTCCCAAGATCTCAGAATTAACCCCTGACAACCCCATGGAAGGACGAAAACTAGCTTTAGTACCTTACAAACGATGGATGGAATACCATCGGTGGCAAGAACAACGCACCCCGCATTTACCTCCCAATCCCAATTTGAGCGAGATGTCCCAGTTACAACACGAATTGCAATCCTTGATGGATCGCCAAGATTTGTCCGAAACAGAAAAATCGCAAAAGTACGGTCAACTCTTGCAAAGACTGCAACTCTTTCACCAGAAAGCTTTAGACGAAACAGCTTTACCCACTCTGAAAGATTTTAAGACCTTGATGAAAAGTCCAGCACCATCACCAGTACCAGTACCAGTACCAGTACCACCAGTACCCGTGACCAAGACAGAAAAAGGAAAAGAAGAAGAAGAAGGGTTTCAAACTCCAGCAGAAAAAGTACGCAAGTTAACAACACCACCTACCTCCAGAATTGGATGGATTAAAAAGATGATGGCCACCCCTTCTTCCTCACAAGAGAAAAAGAAAGTGAAGACAGAAGTGAAGACAGAAGTGAAACAAGAACCGATATCCCCTGCTCAGACATCCTCCTCCTCTTCGACACCTATTGCTGGCCGCACACGCAAAGCCTTGCAATCCAAGAAAATACCCCAAGAGAAAAAGAGTAGCCTCTTCCAAGAGTGGGTGCCTTATTAAGACACCAATCAACACAAAAAATGGAAAAAGTCTTAGCTAGCATTTACTACGATCCCTCGCATCCTGCAGGTTACGCAGGAGTTCAAAAATTGTATCGTGCTGCCAAAACGCGACTGAAAAGTCTCCGTTTACCTCAAGTGCAACGATGGTTACAAGAACAAGCTACCTACACTTTACACAAACCCATTCGACGCAAGTTTGCCAGAAGTCGCACCCGAGTGGAAGGCATCGATCATCAATGGCAAGCCGATTTAGCCGATGTCTCTCATTTGGCCAGCTACAATCGTGGCTACAAATATTTGTTTTGTGTCATCGACGTCTTTTCCAAATTTGCCTGGGTCGTGCCTTTGACTTCCAAATCGAGCAGCGAGTTAGTGCGAGCCCTGCAGCGGGTGTTGAAACAAAGCGGTCGTCGCCCTCTTCGATGGCAAACGGACAAAGGCACCGAATTTCTGAACCAAGCTTTCCAAAAAGAATTAAAGAAACGTGACATTCATTTTTTTACCACCGAGAATCCCGAAACCAAAGCCAGCATCGTGGAACGTTTTCAACGCACTTTGAAAGAACGCATGTGGAAATATTTTACGCATCACCACACTCTGAAGTACATCGACATCTTACCACACCTGGTGCAAGCGTACAACCAATCTTACCATCGAAGCATCGGACGTGCCCCGCAAGACGTGACTCCCGAGAACGAAGTGTTGGTGTTTGAGCGCCTGTTTGGTACGTCCCCGACGAGGGCTGTCCCCAAGAAAAGTGGAGAGTTGGCCGTAGGAGATTGGGTGCGCATTGGCAAAACCAAACGCACTTTCGACAAAGGTTACTTACCTAACTGGACGACCGAATTGTTTCGCGTCACTGGACGAGTGCATGGCCGTCATCCTGCCGTCTATAAATTGGAAGACATGAACGGAGAAGTGCTCAAAGGAACGTTTTATTTGCCCGAGTTACAACGTGTGACCAAAAAAGAAGACGACGTGTACGACATCGAAAGCATTCTCGAACGCAGAACCCGTAAAGTGGGCAAACGACGTGTCAAAGAAGTCAAAGTACGTTGGAAAGGATATCCACGCAGTTTCGATTCTTGGATCGACGCTTCGCAAGTCATCGACTATAAAAAGAAGTGACCATCATGCCTTTTCACACAGCAGACGCAGCTACGTCGACCACTCCTCCTTCCCCTAGTTCTTCTGTGCAAGATTTACAAAAACAACCCTTGTGGGTGTGGTGTGGAGAACGTGTGCCTAAAACGCAAATCGTCTTTTTCTGCCAAATCTTCGTGGTGTATTGTGTCATCGGGGCAGCCATCGCCAATTTGAGTTTGCAACAAGGAGACAAACAATTGTGGACCATTTTATTGAGCAGTTGCATCGGTTACCTGCTTCCTAATCCCTCCCTGAAATTCACCTCGAACGGGAACCCCGGGAACCTTGTGTCCAGTGCCAGTGCCAGTCACCACTTCAATCACAACCAGAACCCCATTTTAGACGGAGACACGCCTCTGACGTCCAGTAATATCCCCTCGGACAGCCACAGAACTCTGGAATTATGAGTCACCAAAACCAATTTTACTTAACTTTACCCAGTGACAGTTCCATGGAGGTGTTTCCCAACAACACGTTGTGCTGTTACACGGCCAAATTACCTCAGGCCATCCCCTTAGATCACGAAGCCCATTGGGAAGTGGCTTTAGTAGAAATGATTCACCCGACCCAAGTCCTCAATGTCCTTCCCAATCAAAATTTTTTTGATGTGGAAGTTCATGACGAGCAAATGCAACAGTGGATGGATAGCAATGTCAAATATGACAAGAAAACCCGTACACAAAAGTACACCACCTATCACTTGTTCATTCCCCCAGGCTATTATTTTAGTGGTCAACATTTGGTCAGCACCATAACCTCCAGGTTTAATGTCGTGTTTCTGAAAGCTTTGGAGCATGTCAACAAAAATGTCACCATGGAGTACCACAAAGCAGCTCGTCGCTTCTTGATGAAATTTGAACGAAGTAAAATCGTGTCCATTTTATTTTGTCCTGAATTGTTTGACATGTTGGGCGGAGACATGGACATGAGAAAGGCCATGCTCAAGAAAAACGAATTACCCATCGTTTACGACAACGAGTCTTTTAGCAAGTTATTTCGTGCCCCGGTAGAACTGAACCAAGTACTGAATTTGATGTTCGTGTATTCCGATGTGGTGGAGTACAACGTGGTGGGACACACCTCCGTACCGTTACTGCGTGTCATTCCTTTCAAAGTGGATTCTGCCACGAACGCTGACGAGGAAGGTGGAAACACTTACCACGTCCACCGCGAATTTGTCCATCCTCACTATTTGCCTGTCAGTAAGTCGTATTTGGACACGGTCAACATTGCTATAAAAGGAGATCTGGGACAAAATATTCCATTCACCAAAGGAAAAGTCACAGTGAAACTCCATTTTCGAAAACGGTTTTCTCACGACTCGTAAGTAAGTCATGTATCCAGTGTACCGAGGGGTTGCTCGACAGCGAGGACACGGTTTAGGAGACATGTTAAAATCGGTCTTTCGTTCGGTGGCTCCGGTGTTGAAACCGATGGTGACACGCGGATTGCACGCCTTGAAAGATGCGGCACTGACACAAGGCAAAGAATTTCTCCAAAATGTTATCATCGACAAACAAAACCCTAAAGAAGCCTTCATGAGGGCAGGCAAAAATGTCTTGCTGCAAACGGGCAAAGACATTTTGGGCCGACGAGACACACCTATAAATGCCGTGCACGCTACCGAGTCAGGCATTCAGCAAGGACAAGGCAGAAAGAGACGACGAAGAAAACACCCTTTCACCAGACTTCAAGCGAGAAAGGCCAAGAAAAGAAGAACCGTTCGAGACTTAGACGTTTTCGATTATTGAGAAAGAACAGAACAAAAAAATGATGCACCGAGAGTCATGCGCCTGTTCCAAGACGGAACTGGATCTGTTTGCCATGCCCCCCACCATGATGACGATGCAAGAATCCCAGTGGGTGGAATTTCACCCCGTCTCCTCATTGACAGACTCAGCTCCCATCGAGTTTGAAATCAAAGGACAGCCCGAAGATTACATCGATCTGAATAGCAGTTACTTGTACTTGAAAGTCAAAGTTGTCGATGAGGACAATTCGACCCTAGATGGCGATGAGGTAATAGCTCCCGTCAACAATTTCATGCATTCCTTGTTTAGCGGAGTGGACTTGTACTTGAACAACAAACTGGTCAGCAGCAGCATGGATACTTACCCTTATCGAGCGTACCTGGAAAATCTCTTGACGTACGGAATAGATGCCAAGAACACTCATCTCAATGCCTGTGTGCTATGGGAAGCTGACGAAGCAGGCCAGTTTGAAAGATTCGAAACTGATGCAAGCAAAACACCAAACAATGACGGATTTGTAGAACGAAGAGACAAAATCAAAAACGGACAAAGTTTAGAACTGATGGATCGTTTACATCTGGACATGTGGTTGCAAGAGAAATATTTGCTAAACGGGGTGAATGTTCGCCTGAGACTGAATCGTAGCAGTGCCGCTTTCCATTTGATAGGTACTACTGTTTGCAAAACTGTCATCGAGGAAGCCAGGCTCTACGTACGCCGTGTGGAAGTGTTACCTAAAGTAGGAAACGACATCAGTCAGACGTTGTGCAGAACGACCGCCAAGTATCCCATACGACGCGTGGAAGTGAAAACGTTCACCATTCCCAAGGGACAGCGATCCATGATCGAAGATCATCTGTTCCAAGGACAGCTACCCAAACGTTTAATCGTTGGTATCGTCGAGAATACAGCCTTCAACGGAGCTGTCGAAAAAAATCCTTTCTACTTTCAACACTTTGGCGTGTCCAAGATCGAAGTCAGTCGCGATGGCAAGACCTTGTGTACCCGACCTTTCGAACCTAACTTTGATCCCACAAAGATGAATTACTTGAGATCGTACTTGTCCCTGTACGAAGCCACCGGACAGTTAGGAACCAACACCAGTCACGGCATTACGTACGAAGATTACGGAGGAGGCTATGCTTTGTGGGCTTTCGATTTCACTCCAGACCAAGGCAGCGACGAGGGACATTTCCACCCTATAAAATCCGGCCAAATTCGTGTGGAAATTCAGTTTGCAAACCGAGACCCTGATGTAACGGTGAACGTCATCCTGTATGCCGAATTTGATAATACCATAGAAATCAATAGTTTGAGAGAAGTCATTCTAGATTACTAGAAGCCATGGAAGACTGTTATCCCTCTTTACCTAGTGGAGAAACTTTGGACATGGAATGTAAGGAGACCGTGGAAAAAGAAGAAGAAGTGATCATGATGAAGTCCCGATGGCCAGAACAAGAAGCGCATTTAGTCTCCTGTTTTGCCAAACACTTGGTCGATAAAATGACGGAATTGATCAAGAAAAATTGTTATGGATGTCAAAACGATCATCCCAGTCAAATTCAACACGATAAATGCCTAATGTTGAGTCAAGAAGAAAAATTGGACGAGTATCTGGACGAAGCTTGGAGTCTCATCTCGAACAAAGACGTGTTGCACCAGTGGTATAAAGACTTGCGTGAACATTCTTGTCCACCATTAACCACTCAAGAGATCCATCGTATCGAAGCTCTCCTGAATCAGAGTGAGGAAACAGAACGAATAACCGTTTATTCGTCAGACATTTTCAAGCAAAAAGTCAGGATCGAATTGACGACTTATTATTACCTGTGAAGAAGAAAACAACACAAATGGATACCTGGGAACTTTATTACCTTTTGAACCACAGTTCGTATACGGCTTCTTGGAATCCTGTCGTCTGTGCTAAAGATGAACTCCCTCATCGCAAACCTAAAGACCATCAAGCTTACGTGATCAACACGGACGACAGTCATCTCCCAGGAACCCACTGGGTAGCCGTCTACTTTCCTCAAGAAGGCTGTGTGGAATATTTCGATTCGTACGGATTGCCCCCTTTGGAAGACGATATCATCGACTTTATGAGAAGAAATGCTCAAACCACCCGATTCAATAACGTGAAATTACAAGGCACAGATTCCTTGGTGTGTGGACAGTACTGTGTGTATTTTCTGCATCATCGCAGCCTGGGCTATTCCTTAGAACATTTAGTGACTCATTTTGATCCTCGTTCTTCTGCTAGAAACGATGTGAAAGTAGATCGATGGTTTTGTGACCATTATGCTTATCTTTTGTCTCAAGCTAGGAAACGTAGTGTCCATCAATGGCCTAATGATTTCCAACAGTGGAAATCACAATTTCATTCACAACGTTGTCAGCCTTGTTCAAAGTAGATTGTATTTGAAGAAAAAATGTTTGTGATTTGAAAAAAATTGTTTGATGTTATAGTGTTGGATTATTGTTAAAAATGTTGTTGTTTAGTGTTAAGTGATTTTTGAATAAAAAATGTTGTGTTTAGAAAAAAATGCCTTTGTCTTTTGTTTAGCTATAAGAATGTTGGATTGATGCTCTTTCATTTCTTACTATCCCTCTCATGAACGTTGGGCTCGAAAACCGTGTGGGGGATGTTTTCCTTCACGTCCGCGCTTTAACTTTAAGAACCGGGTTGTTCCCAGTCTAGCCATCCATTGTCGACTCATCCTCCTAAGAAGATGTGCTCCAAACTAGCTAAGCTCAACGAAGCCTACGTGAATCTGCATAGGGTCAGACACAGTCTGATACCGAAACCAGAAGAAATAGAGAACGTGAGAATGTTAAAAATCACTGAAGACCTGATAGAAGAGCTCTTCAGAGAAGAAATGAACAGGGACAAAGAAGAATGGACAGAGAAGTACAGACTTCAGAGACAGCAGCAACAGCAGCAACAACAGCAGCAGCAGCAACCTGAAGCTGACAGAGGCTTTGTCGATTGTCGTATCGACACCAAAGAATTCTTCTTCTCTTTCCGAAGAAGCAGACCTATCGCCAGAAAGTCTATCCTCAGAGGACATCGCATTCTTAGAAACTAAAAAAGAATGCCATAGCAAAACAAAAAAAACAGCCCTTTTCAGGGCTACCCAATACTCTAGAAAAGAAATAACGATCGATTTGCCAATGTGTGTAGGTAGAGTAGTGTGAATATAAACACTAACTCTTTTTAAAAAATGAGAGGGTATGTGTTTGTGTGTTTGTGTTTGTAAGTGGTTAAGTAAGTTGGTATAGATAGTAGATTAAAATGATGTTTGTTTTTTGGTGTTTGAGGTGTATATTTGGGGTTAGATTGGATTGCCTTGCGTATGTGGATAGTCTATTGAAGTGATGGGTAACATAAAAAAGTGAGTGAGTGTTTCTTTTAGGTCCGCGCGTTGATTTTGGTCATGATCTAGGTAAGATCAATTTTATGTTATTAGGGGATGTTTTCCATCACGTCCGCGCTTTCACTATAAATTGAAACTCGTTCGGCAGTCCAGCTACCCTTGTTGATTGATCAACACCAAAAATGAACACGAGACTGGAGAAACTGTTGGAGCTTCATGTGCATCTGGAATATGCCAGGCGCATATTAAATGAACTGGCCGCGGAAGCCATTGTCGAGGAGGGAAGAATAAGAGAGGAGGAAAGAAGAAACAAAGAAGAGGAGGAGAGAAGATATAAAGAAGAAGAAAGAAGATATAAAGAGGAAAGAAGAAACAAAGAAGAGGAGGAGGAGGAAAAGGAGAGAAGAAATTTCAAAATCCCAGAGAGCGAAAATTGGGATTCTGAAGCGACATATCCTGCCTCTGCTCTCTCCCCCCAAAAGGTAAAAAGTAACTGGGGGATAAGATGTGTATGTGGCGCCAGGCCTGGAAGGTGCCACCATTAACCAGGTGTCCATGAAGTTCCAAACAAAACAGCCCTTTTCAGGGCTACCCAATACTCTAGAAAAGAAATAACGATCGATTAGCCAATGTGTGTAGGTAGAGTAGTGTGAATATAAACACTAACTCTTTATTAATAGTGAAAGTGTATGTGATTGTGTGTTTGTGTTTGTGTTAGTAACTAATAAAGTAAGTTTGCGTGAATAGTAGATTATGGGTTTCTTTATTGTTTCTTAGCGTATGTGGAGAGTATAGTTTGGGTTATATTATACGAAATGAGAAAAGTGGGGATGTTTTCCTTCACGTCCGCGCGATGTTAGTCATGATCTAGGTAAGATCAAATTTATGTTATTAGGGGGATGTTTTCCTTCACGTACGCGCTTTCACTATAAGAACCCATAGTGTTCGTTGTTCAAACCATTCTGCAAAGAATAAAAAGAAGATGGCGTCAAACCAAATCGACAAAATACAAACCTTGCAAGACGTTTTAGACAACTTAGGAATAATGGAACAGATGCTATTAAGACTGGTTGAAGACCATTATTCCTATAGTCCCCATCGTGTGAAGATGGAAATTAATAACTTAAGGAAAGCAAAGGACAAGATTAGTGGTGTCATGAAAGAGATCAAGGAGGAGAAGGAGGATGAAGAGGAAAGAATAAGAATACGCAATTGGAACGAAAAAATTGAAAAAGAAGAAGAAAATGAAAAGAAGAAGAAAGAAGAGGAGGAAGAGAAGAAGAAAGAAGAGGAGGAGAAGAAAAAAAAGAAAGAGAAGAAGAGTGTAGGAGATAAAATAAGAACTTGGTGGAGGAAAAGAAGAAATTAGAAGAAATTAGAAGAAGAAGAAGAAAACCCAAAGGCCCTTTTCAGGGCCAGCCATATTTCTCGAAAAGAGATAGCCTTTCAATTGCCTACCCTTTTTTAAAATTTAAATTTAAAAAAAAAAAAATCCCATATTCAAATTCCCTTGTCGCTAAACAGTCCCACGATTTTTCTCCATATTCAATTCCCTTGTCGCTCAACAGTCCCACGATTTATTCCCATGTTAATTTCCCTTGTCGCTATATGTTCCCACGATTTTTCTCCATGTTAAATTTCCATTGTCGCTATATGTTCCCAAGGGTGTTTTTAATGCTAATTCCCATTGTCGCTATACTATCCCTATTCACTACTCGTGTAAGATGTAATTTTTTTTAGCACACTGCTTCATACCATTGTACGTTCGAACCAAGAAGAAAGGGTACAATCAAGTAAAAATACAGGATACAGTATTTCGATTACTACATAAATTAATGTGTTATCTGTGTTTTTCATATATTTTTTGTCTGTGTATAAACAATTAAAGATAAATATGTGCAAAGAAATAATGTGTATATTTTTCTGAGGTGCATAAATATTTTTTTTTAAAAAAACATTTCTCTGTAAAACTATTTAGGATAAAACAAATTACAAAATTATTGTACTGACGGCCAATGCAAATAAATAATTATAATATTCATGGACTCACATCGTATGGCAATTTACGGGGAGAATTATATAGCAATAGTTATGTGACCCTTTTATTCAAAATCATCTGAAGTCAATAGTGCATACATACAAATCGATGGTCACTTCGAGTACTACAACTTGCGAAATGAGATGTTTTATTCCTGCAGGTTTCTGGTTTTTCCACTGCCACATAGAGTTCCACGTGGAAATAGGCATGGGATTAATTATCCAGGTTGGAGAACTAAACGAGATGCCGAAGCCACCCAAAAATTTCCCCAAGTGTGGACACTGGAGTTTCCAGGGTTACGATGAAGATCAAACAGTAGCGAACCAAACGGAAACTAAATGCAACGTTAGCTCAGCTTCAGTGAATAACATCTGTACTATCATTTTGGTTGTTGTACTTGGCTCTCATTGGATGCATTGATGATGCTGAGAGTTTGCCTAAATGACTTCTCAACCTAGTCCATCGAAATAATACATGAACAATCGTCACAAATGAACAACACATTATACATTAATGCTACAATGCATCTTCTACCATTTATAAACTTCAAAATGTACAGTGAATTTAACACGGAATATTCGTAAAATGTGATGTCATATGTAAAATATACTACAACAGTATTTGATCATTTTTATAATTGGTATTCTGTGACGACAATATTGAAATTATTCGGCCAAGAATAGCATCATTCGAAATATTCATTGATGCACTCATGGTCCAAATACCAATGATCTCAAATTTGTAGACATACCCATGCATTTAATTTGACATTTAATGCTTTTATTGCACGCTCGTGAAAAGTGTCATTGAATAATGTTATATATATATAAGAAAGAGAGGCAGACAAAGAAAGAGGTAGGAAGATACTATTCGAGAGTGGACAGGCTTAACATTGAGCAACGCACTGCGAAAGAATGAAAATCGAAAGGAATGGAGGAAGCTGCTTGCTTGGTTTAACAGACAACTGGAATGATGATGATTATGATGATGTATATAGGTTATGAATACTAAGAGAAATAGTTTTATTAATATTTTAATTATGTAAAATGCACATTTAAAAAAAATAAAACAATACAAATATACAATAATAATTTTTTAAAAAAACAAACAATATTAATAAAATATTACATTTTGATGTATTATTGACGAATGTTCAATATTTCATGTTGACTCAATGTATATAAAAATATGGCGTGCATAATACTTATAATCAAGCATTTTATAAATAGTTAATTATAATATATTAAGAAATAAATAAAATAAACCTTTTGTTTTTAAAGAATAATTAAAATTATTTGGTTGATATTAGTTAATATTTTCACTAGCGAAGTTATTCTGTAAATTAGAATAATAAAAAAATATTCTTAACTAATTGTGAACACTGGACATAATTAAAAATAAACTGATAAATAAATGTCGTATAGACGTTTAAAATTTAGATCTTTAGAATATACTGTATTAAGACGGTGAATCCAATAGGTTTTCTTTAGCAGACGTTCCATCTCAGAATTAGCAATAACAATAGGTTGAAAGGAGAAATCTTGCAAAATATGGGAACTCTTGTTACAATGTGCGGCAACATGAGATGAAAGTGATTGAACGATATAACTGTTTGTCTGATCTATGTTGGTTCATACGTTTAGATATTTGTTAACTGGTTTGTCCAATACAGTGGATGCCACATTTTTGGCATATGATCAAACAAATAACATCTGATGTTGCGCAATTAGTATTACAACGCATAGCAAGAAGTATTTTCATTAATAAAAAAAACAGTGCGAACATCTAGGTCTATTACATTTAGTTGATGATCCTTTTTATGTTTTTTTTTTCTTTTTCAAAATTTAGATAACTTAGAAACAGAATGTATTTCATGACGTAAGCAATGATATTGAATTCAGTTTGAATATTTAGTCTGATGAAGCAATAAAGCGAAACCGGTCAAACATTCTACGTGTTGGTGTTGTTGATTTAATAATGTGTATATATATTTAATTTAATTACTTGTCTGTTATTTTTTTAATTTTTATTCAATTGCATGTTATTTGTAATGTAACCTTGCTTACTGGACATGAGATTGTCCTAAACTGAGTTCAAATCTGTTTGACCTGGTTAACTTTTTTTATTTCTTTTATTTCCTTTATGTAAACATGCTGATTTGGAACCGAGTTTTGGAGAAACTAAAGTGAATTTTATAGACTAGTATGTTTTAAATAAACAAAGGTGATTAAATGATGCTAGAAAATTATTTTCCGATAGGTATAGGTTGTTTTTGGAAAATGATAATTTGTAAATTGAGGTCAAACAGATAACTATATTATCTTGTGACTGTCAAAATTTCTATCAGCTGTGCTCTAACACCTAGCACATTAAGTTTTGTTATTTTTTGACCAGTTTGGGCAAAATTTTCATTTTTTGAATTATTGATTTAAGTGATTTTATCTCTGGAAATACAAAAGTGTTCTGACAGAATTCTCGGATAAAGACAACTAGAATTTATACTAAATTCAGACTTTAACTAATGTTTTCTGTGATTCAACAAGGGACTGTTGACACGTCTGCACTTTGAAGGATATTAGAGACGTCATCGCTTTTAATTTCGGATTTCATGGGGACTATAACTCAGTTTCATTCAGGACATTTTATTACTAGGACTTCTATTTTTTAATTCTTTGATTTTGTTTTGTTGTTTTTTTGCAAAACAGTAAATTCTTTTTTCCCTATTTGTTCACTTTGTATTCGAGGGAAATAAAATATTTGTCTAATTTTACAAAGCTTGTTGTCTTCAGTCTGTTCTGTTACTTATTTTAAGAGCATACTCATAACAATATATCTATATATTTAAGAGCATACACTCTTAGACATATTTATACCTCATCCATTTAAAATAACATGACATTTGAAGTGTTGGTATAAAGCAACTTGATATACCAATAGTATTGGTATATCAAACTGAGATTTGCCCATGGCGTATGAATACGCATAATGAAGATGTTTTTTATAGCTATTATACTCTCTAAACGTGGATATGAATTTCTTGTAATATTACATTTAAAGGAAAAAATAGCAAGATAATGATTTTCTTGTAAAATATTTTTATAGAAACTAACATTTTTATACCAAAAAACCCAACAATATTCAATTTAGGAAATAAATATTATTGAGCTCCACCCTGTGTCGTCTGCTGCCATCTCTGTCAACACTGATGTTTCCAGTCTCTCCCTCTGGCAAAAATAATACACTGCAACTCTGTGGAAAAAAGAAAACAATGACATCAGATAAAGAGAAAGATGATGAAGTAACATTTAATATGCTAAAATGTGAGTTAATTGGAGAGTTTGATAGAGATATGTCTGAGACATTTGTAAATGAAAATGATCATTGTGTCAGGGAAGACAGATTTGTACACCATGAGCCTGATGATATACTGAAATTTATAGAAAGTAAGCAGACTGCAAACACTTTAAAAAAGACACTTTCTGATGTAAGGCCATTGACAGAATTCTTGCAGTCAAAACATGAATTCAGAAAGTTAGACAAGATACACCCATCTGAATTGGATCAGCACCTGGCTTGTTTTTTACTCAGTGTTAGGAGAAAAGATGGATCTCAGTTTGAACCGAACAGCTTAAGAAGCATCATCAGCTCCATTGATCTCTTCCTTAAAATCAAGAAATATGCAAGTACAATCATGAAATGAACAGAGACAAATTTTGCATTTGCAAGGGAAGCTCTTCGGGCTAAGCAAAAAGATTTAAAATCTAAAGGAAAAGGAAATAAACCCAATCGGAGTCAACCGATCACAGATGAAGAAATAAATGCTTTGTATAGTAAAAAACTAATGGGGATGGAAACACGTGAAGCCATTGTTAACACATTGTGGTTTAACAACTCTGTACATTTTGGTTTGAGGGGAGTGACTGAACATTACACTCTGAAATGGGGGGGATGTTACACTAAAGAAAGATGTGAATGGCCTCGCGTATCTTGAACTCAATGAAAGGCAGACAAAAACAAGAACAGGAGACAATGTCAAGGACATCAGGGATTTTAATCCTAAGATGTATGAAAACAAAAACAACAAAGAGAGAGAGATCTACTTGCTATCTACAAACGGTATGCTGAGCTATGACCAGCAGACTTTTGTCAACGTGAAGATCATTTCTATATTGTGCCCAACACTATGGCATTCTCAGCGACAAATGCAAAATGGTTTAGGAAACACGTCGTTGGAATTAACAAACTTGGAAGCATCATGAAAAAAATGAAAGAGAAGGCAAATATTACAAAAAGAAAGAAATTAACAAACACAAGTAGCCGCAAGTACTTAATTCAGAAGTTAAGAGACAGAAACATTCCCCCAACTGATATCATGCAAATTTCTGGCCACAAAAACGTGCTGTCTATAAACAGCTACTCAAACATTAGTGAAAAACAACAACAGACGTATTCCAATTACCTGAGCAACACCGCCTACCCAAGTAATGGTGATGTCAACCCCCACCCCCACAATAAACATTTTTCCAACTGCACACCTGCAGACTGTTGTATATCAAGTTCCCAAACGTGCAATATTCAGCAGAATAGGATTCTCAGCAACATATTCTACGGATCAAACATCACCGTACAAAATATGTTTGTTATGAATATGAACCTAACGGAAAACATGAACGAGATCCCTAACTGGGTCAACTTCTTTCAACAAGCGAATTCTCAAACAGGGCCCACACAGCGGAAACGTAGGAGAATTATTGAATATGACACTGACAATCAGTAGGAATAGCGAAATGGGTTATAAACGATATCAATGAAATGTAGTTAAGGTTAAATTGTTTAATTACCTATTGTTCCTTCATTATTTTGATGTTTCTGGCTCGAATCGTACTGTTCTATAGATGCAAATGGCCGCCCTGTTAGTGTTCATGACAACGAACGCTGCAAATGCAATGTTTGTGTGCACATTATTAAAACAAAATCTGAATGTTGACTATCAGCCTTGTGTTTTCATTTCATAAATATTGCTAAAGGAAACATATATAAATTAATATGAATGAAGTGTACAGGAAATTATGAATAACTACGTAACTTCTTTTTTGAACGTACATTCATACGAGGGATTGTGAAGAGTTCACTCCCTTAAAGTGCGCTGTTTGTGGCCGTCAGTTTTATCTCCCATATAAAATGAAAACTTTGATGTGGCATAAATAAAATATACGTATAGTATGTACGCTGTATCAGTGATATACCACTCGTTTCCTTTTAATGAAAAATTTATACAAATTCATATATATATATATATATATATATATATATATATGAATTTGTTAAATATATAGTTTTAAATATTTTAGGTATGTCTATTTATTTATAATTAATCATACTAAGCTACGGGTAATCGATTTTCGTTTCGTTTTCATTTTTAGGATATTTGCAATTATTTCTTTCAATCCATGCAAGTTTATTTAATATACATTTAGTGTGGTTATATTGTATTTTAAGTTTGGGAGTACTATAACAAGCTATGGGTCTAAAGTCAGCTAGTTCACAAGTGTACTTGAAGACTGAAATGAGAAAAAAAATAATGTTGATGAAGTTGCACTAGTATGGTTTTTCATTCGTTGTTGCCGCTGTGTTTCAAGGACATATAACAAAATTCGGTATTACTGAAGAGTTTTATAAAACGTGCTAATACCTCGCATAGTTCTGCTCTAATTAATCTAAGGATCACACATTCACAAAATTCACACTTGTATGGTTTTTATGACTACACGTCGGTTTGGTTTAATAATAACTGTAGGTGATAGTATACCATAGGATCCTGATATTAAACAATCTGACAAATTTGTTTTCGAAATAATTAATGATACCATAAAGTTCTTTGAATACTGTAGCCTTCTGCCGACCCATCTAAAAGTTAAACCGATCACCCATATCACTCTCTCTAGTGGAGTGGTTATCAAGTTTGTTTCAGCAGGAACATTTTCGATTGAAAAGCGCAGGCATAAACACTTCCAATTGTTTTCGATAATTTTGGCTTCAACGTTCGAGTCTATTTGAGTCGATATTTATTCCAGGCCAATACATTTTTTGGTCAGTGGCATCGGTCTTTTGTATTAAACTTCTAAGTGTTACAATCAGTAGAGTATATTTGCATCACTTTATATGGTCTCCCAGTGTAGCACAGACTGTCTGTGTTCTGTATGAATATTGGCTTCAGAAAACAAGCCTTGCAGGACATTTGTGCCAATAACATAGTTTCCAGTTTTGTACTACGCGCGTCAGGTCCCACTTTTTAGTTTCGACTTAAAACACACTTTCACGCTTTGTTCTTGGTACTTTGACACTGACAGAAATTATTTTATCGTCGCATAAAGATACAGATATATCTACATCCATGCGACTAATGCATATAACAGTGCATTTTAGGTTCCGTGATGAATGATTATTACAATAAGAGGTTTGCGCTCTGTATGAACCCAAATATTTAGGGACTATTTCATACACACTATTATTCTTTCTTTTATTTTCATTAATATTACAATTTAAAATTGAATACTTTATGTACTTGTATATGGTTTTTAAGAGTCATAATTATGTACTTTGTTACATGCACGATAATGTCGATTTAATTCATGCGTGTATACAGCCGATTAGTTTATTTTTCATGCCTTACGCTTGTTATGCCCAATTTAATCCTACAGACGCACTCGCAGATAGATCTAAAAGCGAAGAATTTCAAGAACCACAAAATGCTTCCTGACATATAATCAAGTCTTTTTATGATAGAGACGATGAACATTGTATTGCATATGACGATAATATACTTAAGGGTGATATAGCGGTTCTATGTGAGCACCATTTCCAATGTTCTCTTAAGGCTTTCCCGAATACATGACAGAGAAAGATTCAATAACGTGAGATGCCCCTAATCATTAATGACGCTATATTGTGTTACGTGATTAGGCTCGAATACACATTAACACAGAAAGAGTGAAAACAACAAGCTTTTTAAAATATAACATATGATATATTTTCCTGGAAAATTCTGTAAAAAAATGTAGAAGAAATTAAGGTTTCAAGAATCAATCCAAAACTAATCTAATAATAATTCACGAAATAAATTGCAAAAGTCATAGTACTGAATGTTCTAAGAATTTCAAGTTCGAATCCTGATGGAAAAATCCAAGAGAGATGATGATGACGTATGCGGTAGTCAGTAATGTGCTTACCCACAGTTCCTTGTAGAAATACAAATAATGGCACTCCAGTGTTAGAAATCCAAATTAAATTTGTAAACAATGTATTTCCAAAATTTGTGTGAGAACTCCACAAATATTTCCAGAGAATAAAGAATTAATTCTTTTGAAATCCAAATGATCTGAAGATAATTAACTCAAAATCTGGCAACAACAAAGAAAACAACTTGATGCCAAGTGTTAAAGCCCAAAAACGGAGATCTCTATCTCAAACAAAGGTTGTATTGTATCATAAGACGAAAGTTCGAAATTTCCCCAAGTTTCGAAATCAGGGAGGGGTCACGTGATCATGTTTATATCTCGTACACAGAATGTGGAATTGAATAAACCAATAATTTTATTCCCAGAATAAAAATTAAAAAAGTGTTTACTTATTAACCCACGTAGTCACATAATGAACTTGACAACAACCGATCATTTTAAAATACAATAGAACTTTGTTTACTAATTTGAAATCAAGGTCAGCTTCCAGGACAGCACCTCGTGTTTATGAAAATTTAAAAAATTAAAACTGACATAAAATTCAATTAAAATAAATATGAATTAATCAGATACACGTAAGACTTTCCACCCCAAAAAAGAAAGATTTGTATGATCAAGCATTCTTTTACCATAGATTAATACATGTGTTTTAAGAAAAACATGAGAAGTATTCGTATGAATGATAAACATGAAATAGTACATTTCTATACACGGGAAATGCAGAGATAACATCTATATTTTTAACTTGTCCATGCCCCACAATGTGTCCCAGAAATGTAACACTAACACGGCAGAGCTCACCTTTAGATAAATTAATTGTCAAACATGCATCTGTGAGTCTGTCAAAGAATTTCCGAGTTGCTGCTAACTTTTCTTTCCAGGTGTCGTTGTAGATGATGACATAATCAATGCAAGCATCACAATTGTCTAGACCAGAGGGGATCATATTCATGAGGCGTTGATATGTACTCGGCGACCCTTTCATCCCAAACGGCATTACTTTATATTGGTAATGTCGATCTGGAGTCACTCATGTCGAAATTTCCGTTGCTCCTTCCATTGGAGGATTCTGCCAGAATCCTTTCAGAAGGTGAAATTTTGTGACATACTTGGCATTCGGAATCTTATCAATACAGTCATCGATTCTTGGTAATGGGAATGAATCTGTTTTTGTCACACTATTCATCGTGCTATAAACAGCACACATACGGAAAGTTTTATCTGGTTTTAGAAAAGTATGCATGGTGAACTCCAGTCACTTTTACTGAGCTCTATAAAATCATTCTTCAGCAAATAATGAATTTCCTTTTTCAAGTATTCCTGTTTGAGAGGATTCATCCTGTACGGGTGTTGCTTGACAGGTTTCGAATTTACAATTTCAACGTCATGGAAAATGTTGTTTATCGTTGTAGGTGTATCTGGAAATAAGTGCTCATATTAAAAAAAATAACTTAAGTTAATTTCTTTCTTGCTCTTCCTGGTCCAGCTCATTTCTAATTTCTGAATTCCGAAGATTTTGTATTCAAATGTCAGTATAATCTGATGATATTTCTTCACTTAAATCTACACTAAGTGGGACAGGTATAACTAAATTATCTGCATGTTTAACCTGGCTATCGCTTTCAATATAATGGTACTCATATACTTTAATTAGATCCCAGGAGCACTGATGTTATAACTTAACTCATTCATTTTCTTCCTAACTTTGTAAGGGCCGTAATAT
Source organism: Sinohyriopsis cumingii (assembly GCA_028554795.2). NCBI lineage: Eukaryota > Metazoa > Mollusca > Bivalvia > Unionida > Unionidae > Sinohyriopsis > Sinohyriopsis cumingii. The sequence goes on along the minus strand of CM068829.1, from coordinate 93,177,250 downwards.
CTAAACTGAAGAAAAATTTAAAGAATGAGCAAGAGAGACAGAACTCCAGTATTGCAAAACTCAAACGTTTTCTAAATTTTAGGTCTGTCAAACCATACATGCACTTCTGACTTGAATTGCTGAATGCCAGATTCAAACACAATAGGCTGGAATGTTCCAGACCAAACATTTGACCCTTGACCCGATTGGATAGAGTTAGAAAGGCCAAATTGATTAAAGGACTTTATGAAAGCTTTTACTATTAGTTTAGATTTTATATTCCTCAGGACAATTGCCTCTGGAAACCTTACTGACGCACACATAACGGTCAACATGTATTGGTTAACTGACTTGGTCTTAGGTAAGGAACCAACGCAATCAACCATAATTCTACTGAATGGTTCGTCAAAGGCAGGAATAGGTTGTAGATGAGCCTTGGAAATTTTCTGATTTGTTTTTCCTACCGATTGACAGGTTTGACAAGATCTACAGTATTTACCAACATCACTTTTGATTTTTGGTGAGTTAAGATCTTGTGATAATTTTAATGACTGTTAAATGACCTGCCATTGGAGTTTCTTGGGTCAGACTAAGTATTTCCTGTCTGTAAGATTTCAGAACTACAATATGATAGTTCACTGACCTTTCGTCATCAGCAGGTACCTCGGGAGGTCTCCATTTGCTCATAGGAATTCCATTTTTAATGATATAACAGACAGGGACTTCAGTAGCTACAGTTTCAATAATGGCCTTCTGAAACAAATAGGAGATCTCACGATCATTTTCCTGTTCGACGACAAGTGATTGTCGTTTATCACCCTGATTAAAATAAAGAGAATGAGTCGTTAAAAGAGGATCACTGTGATCAAAACCGTCTGATTGATTCAAACAAGGAGTGAAAGTGACCTCATCAAAAGCATGACCGATACATTTGTCAGCTAAAGGAATACTGCGCTTATCAACAACATCCGCAAGAACTTTCTTTGCCATAGCTCTGGAAACTGCACAAGCTGTAAATACATCAGGGAAATATTTTTCAATTTGATCGACTTTCTGATCCATGCAAGGCTTGCCAGTTACAAGTGGATTAATCACAACCTTTTCTCCAGCTAGGTCATTGCCTAATGATAAATGAATGCCCTCAACTTATAAATATTACTATGAGATTGCTTTCATTTAATTAATATCTCTTTTGTGATCGCGAATATATAAAAATATAAATATGAATCACGTTAAAGATGACTTAATTCTGTTATACAAAGATTATTTGGGTGACAAGTTTTGGGATGACTTCTCCAACCGATTGGGGCGACTTCCCCAACCACTCTGGGGCGACTCCAGATACGTGGGGGCGAGTTCTTCATGGGGCGAGTTCTCCGGATACCGACGTAACTTAGAGAAGTGTAAGCGATGGAAAAAACGTTTTCGCTTTCTTTCTCTGTCTCAGTGTTGTTTCATATGGCAAACATTGCTCACCAATATCGTCTGGTATATCTTTTAATGTTATCACGCCCGCCATTTTCACATAATGTTTGTCGGAGGTTAAGAGGTTGTCAAGTCACGTGTTCGGTAGGCGGAGAGATCTACCTTCTGGCGTGTCACGTGTTCGGTAGTCGGAGAGATCTACCTTCTGGCGTAAGGTCAATTCATTTGTTCTCTCTCTTTCTCCAATTTCATTTGTTCTATTTCTTTCTCCTATTTCATTTGTTCTTTCTCTTTCTCCAACTGTAAGTGCATTATCATTTGTTTTTCGCTTTATTCTTTCTGAAGTTCCAGCTTCATCAACTCCAATTCCATCGTGTATTTTAAGTCTAATTCGTTCAGTTTTGTGTAAGGGTCTGATATAAACGAACTGAATGAAACCAAAGCATTTTCATCCAAAACATTATTTTCTACCAAATACTGAACCAACATATTTCTTATTTCCTGTTTCGTTAAATAAGCCTTTACCTCAGAAATATAGTATTTTCTGGCAAGTTGAATCAAATCATCTTTTCTGTAAAGATCTAATTTTTCATGTGTAGGATTTGAAAGGAAGATTCACTTTTGATGCCATTTTAGAAAAAGCTTGTCGACGTCACTAAATATTTCCAAAACAAGGAGAATTCAGATTTTTCAAACAAAACCACAAAGTTTTCAGAAATATTTAGCTATAATACAAACATTTCGGACGAGTTAACCAATTGCATGTTGCGTGTTTAGGATCCAATACACAGTAACGCAGAAAGAGTGAAAACAACAAGCTTTTCAAAATGTAACATCCAATTTATTTTCCGGAAAACTCTGTAAAAATGAAAAAGGAGAAAAAATTACGGTTTCAAGATTTAAATCCAAAACTTATCTTAGAATAATTCACGAATTAAATTGTAAAAGGCATAGCAATGAATGTTCTAATAATTTCAAGTTCGAATACTGATGGAAAAATCAAAGATGAATGACGATGACGTATGCTGTGGTCCGTATTGTGCTTATCTACAGTTCCTTGTAGAAATGCAAATAATGGCACTCCAGTGTTGGAAATCCAAATTAAATATGTGTGAGCACTCTTCAAATATTTCTAAAGAATTAATCCTTTTAAAATCAAAATGATCTGAAGATAATCAACTCATAATCTGGCTACAGCAAAGAGAACAACTTGATACCAAGTGCAAAAGCCCCAAAACTGAGAGATCTCTCTCTCAAATAAAGGTTATATTGTATTATAAGACGCAATTTCGAAATTCCCCGAAGGTGCGAAATCAGAGGGAGTCACGTGATCATGTTTATATCACGTACACAGAATGTAGCCTCGATTAGACCAATGATTCTATTCCCAGAATAAAAATATAAAAAGTGTTTAACTCTTAACCCACGTAGTCCCATCGTGACCTAGACAACAACCTATCATTTTAAAATAAAACAGAACATTGTTTACTAATTGTGAATGAAGGTCAACTTCCAGAAAAACACCTGCTGTTTACGAAAAACATTATTCATGTCAACCAATTATCTAGAAAAATATCTCTAGTAAATAAATTTATATTATAACAGCATATAATAGAATTTAAAAAATTAAAACTGACAAACAATTCAATTTAAAAGATATGAATTAAATAAGATATACGTAACAATTGTAAAATGAAGGCTATTCGGTAATATCATACTAGAACCATACCTGAGGATTTCCTTGCCGAGTTGTTCTTTTAGAGTTTATTTTCAATTTAGTATCTGTATCAGAGACTGATGATGAATTAAAGAGTAATATCTTTCAGGTCGTTTAAAAATTATTCTGACTGGATATGAAGAAATATAACACAAATAATGTAGAAATAATAAATAGAAATTATGTCTCAACAGGAATTGAGAGAGAGAGAGAGAGAGAGAGAGAGAGAGAGAGAGAGAGAGAGAGAGAGAGAGAGATGGGGGGGGGGAGGCGAACTAGGGAACGAGAGAGGTTATAAAACATCATTAATTCATAGCCAATGGAGATGAAATAGCATTGGCCCTGTTAATATTACATTATAAAACAGTAATATATAGTAATTATGTATACAATAAATGTAATATTAAAGTTGGCATACCAAACAATTGTTATATTCCTACACCAAATTTACGTACCATCTTCATTTTTAATTTGATAGCTCGAAGACATTTGAACGCAAGACATTTATTATTTGTTATAAACCGATGATATACGAAATCGATAATAAAAATATATCAATGTTGTTGATTTAATTTACATATACACAGTAAAATAAAAGCTAAAGACAAATCTGGTTTTCAGTAATCTAATATTCGAAATATTTGTTATTTACATGTTACGTTTCATATATATATATATATATATATATATATATATATATATATATATATATATATATATATATATTGTTAGGTATGTCTGACTTAATTTATATTTATTTTAGATTTAGTTCTTGTTTTTCAAATTTTTTGAATTACGTTAGATGCTATTATTATATAATCTTGTTTACGTGATTTGGATATTTGGATATATTTTTAGAAAATATTTTTGACCTGACTCTAATTGTAAACACCTAAGGCTGATCTAGTTCCTGACCAGTAGCCTAGTAGTCAGTGAACCGCCCCGGATACGGGGGGGGGGGTCGTGGGTTCGATCTCGGGTCGAATAATACCAAAGACTTACAAAAATGGTACTAACAACAGCTAAGATGTTAATGTTAGAACTGGTAGGTCTGGTGTCAGGATAAGGTGACTGAGTGGGTCATCATGCTACAAGTCTGCAGCATGATGACCCAGTGCTAGACATCACTATAAACTGTCACACTGCTGACATCGAGCGATATGACTGAATTTGTTTTAAAGTTGCTTATACATACATGCATACACAGACACACACACACGCACACACACTGACCTTAATTCAAAATTAGTAACAGCCACGTGAACAAGTTCTTTTTTTCACTTAGTTGTATTGTGGCAATAATAAGGGTGAGACCAAGACTGTATTGAATACGTGACTCAAGACTTGTAAATAGTTGTAGTGAGAAGAAAAAAATATAACTGTTTTTTCTTTATTCCTAGAGTAAAATGATTGGTTTTGTCAGGTCCATGTTAAGAGTATGTGATGTAAACATGATCACTTGACCCTCATAGGGTAACTATTATGCATCTCAATATTACTGTATACTCATTGTTTTAGAGAAATAATCTCAGTCTGGGCTTAATACTATTGATGTCTATTCGTTTTCTTCTGTTGTAGCTAGTTTTTGAGTTATATGTTTTATTCTTTAGATTATTTGGATTCTAAAAGATTAATTCGTTTCTCTGGAAATATTGGAGTACTCATACAGAATTCTTGAACTAAGATATTTCTTAAAACGTTTATTCGGATTTCCATTACTAGAGTGTTGTTTCTTGTGTTTCTACAAGGAACTGTAAACGACAACACTGTACAAGATACATATTACGTAATCACCTTCCATTTTCAATTTTTCGTCGGTAATCGAACTTGAATTAGCTAGAACATTTCCATATTAGGACTTCCAAATTTTTATTCGTGGTTTTTTATTGGGGTATTATTTTGGGGTTTGATTCTTAAAACCATACTTTCCAGGGAAATAAGTTACTGTTTAAATTTTTCAAATCTCGTTGTCGTCATTCTTATTATTTTCATTGTTTGTTCGAGCATAAACCCGTAGCAATATATATATGCTGGCGAATTATACCACGGAAGATCAGCTTCTATGTTGTTACAGATGAACGTAAGTGATTACAAGCTGTGTTTGTGCTTGTGCATATCAGTCGTCCATTTGCTCAGCATCTGACCTCCACCTTTCTTTTAATCCTAATTCAACATCTACAACCATTCCATGGAAATCTTTTAAAAAGAAGAATTTCACTCCGTTAGCATTTGTTGCATATGAATTGGTAAATAAAATAATAGTTAATCATTTTTGCATTGCTAATGTTTTACTGCAGTGATCTTTTGAAAAAGGTTTTAGGTTTCTGTTGACCACATTATAAGAAGACCTTTAATGTCTTATTTAGATTTAAAACCAATTTTTAACCTTTTCCGGAAGGTTGGGGAAGTATGGCATTCATCACACCTTGGATCACTTCACAATATACATGTACTTTATTTCTTTACGTACTTACTCTCTGGATCACTCTGGTTGTACTAGTATTTACTTCAATTAATAAAAACAGCACAAAATTAAGTATTATATTTAAAGGATTCGGATGGTTTCCAGCATAAGTGTAACTGACACATCAATAATGGTAAAATAAAAAAAATAAAGGATATCAAGATAAAAAATACTTGACTATCCACAAGCATTTTTTCGCATCTGCTTCTATGCTTTATTTGATTCTGAATAAAAAAGAAATTGAAAACAATTCTTTTTGACATCTCACTTAATAGAAGAAATGCAATTATCATTTAGTGTTCCAGATGTTTGCAGTAAGACATTTTATTTCAAATAATGATTTTGTGAAGGAAAATATTCTTTCTTGTTGCGTACCACCAACAGCTTCCAGTAATATACTTAGCCTAGATCACATAAAGAGGGATAATGTGTGAGTTAACTAAACTGATATAAAAGATTCGATGTCTCTTACATGACAAATAATTCAAATATCTTCAACTTTTAAATGTCCAGATGAATACGATTAACTTTTAATTTATTGTCTGAAATAATTCGGTACACTTTTCCAATAAATCTGTCTTCTGTTTTCAAATGATTGCTCTGTTTCAATCGTTGACAAGCAAGCACACCGTTCATTGTAGGCTAAACAGATATTTGCATGATTCAGATGCTGTTTTACATATGCACTTTGTAGGAATTATGAACGGATAAAGTCAGAGTCCTACAATTACAGCGCAAGTTGAAACCTAACTATAATATTAATTTTACCGAGTTACATTTAATTTAAACGAATGTGCGAAAATCTTTTGAAATAATACAAATTAGAGATAGTTCAATTTTGCTGATTTGCTATTTCTTGTAAATTTTAAAAAATGCATCTTAGAATAATAGTATCGCGTCTTATTTATCAGAGCTGAGTGAATTAAAACCCTGCATGTTAGAACGGCGTATATTATAATATTACTAATCTAAATTATTACACAGTTTGTTTTATTTTTGACTTGCATAACGACAGAATGAAATCATTAATTCTGCTAATTTGAAATGAAATGGAATCGATCAACGGAGCTTACACGATTGACTCATACAATTCCCCAGGAGCAATACTCTGACTCCCGCTATTACATAAACATTTAATCTCTAGTGCTGCTCGAATACAGGTTTATCTATTTGACCAAGGAGTTTTATTGAATATATTTGGTAACATATTTATGCAAATGTTAATGATTATTTCGAATTAGCTATCAAATATTTCTTAAAACTCTTCTCTCGTGCACACAGCAAACCATATAGTAATATTACTTGGTCTGATATTCCTGTAGGATTCAAAGAAACTCTGTCTAAAACCTTAAATGCCCAAACGAAAAGAAAATTATTATAAAACTTTTTGCGTATTAATAATAGTCTTTCAGTGAAACTAATAAATCATATACAAACAGATGTAATTCAAATAGTGTAATAAAGCTGAGGATTTGCTTTAGTTTTACAAGCTTGCAGAGTGAAGGGCTTGGATAGTTGTGGACTATATAAATCAAACAATTTAAGTGTGTGGTGAAAGCTGCTGCTCACTATATCTCTTGTTAACATCATCTTGAGATGAATGAGTTACTATTGTAAATAGTGATCTGTCACATTCCAATTAGATACTCCGCATCCGGTATTTTCCATCCATACAGCTTAGCGTAATTTTTCTACTCGATCTGTCACTTGCTAAACAGATAATCTGCATCCGGTAGTTCCAATCCATACAACGTATTAAAATTCATTCTGCTACAATGCTATATTAGATTGAGCTCGGTGTAAATTCACTATTAACTTCTTTAGTTTTATTATCGAAAATGTCTAATAGTTTCTGGTTGATATAGTTGTATTCTGTGTACTGGATTTTCATAATTACGCACTAGTTAACATGAGCGTTTTACTGTGTTGCAGGACAAGGAATATGCGTATTAATATATAAGTTTAAAAATTTGAAACTCATTAATTAGTTGTTAAAAACGGTTCAACTTCTATTAAATCTTAAAATCTTCAAATTCTACTATCTTGTTTACTTTAACCTTCTTTATATTGTTAATTTCTCCATATTTTCTTTATCCCGCTGGTTTGTATGATTTTTGTGTGCTATGTAATATGTGTATTATTTTCATGAATACAGTTTGAAGGGTTATTTAGTTAATACTATTTTAAATACTAATTTTGTTTATTGAGGAGTTTGTACTCTTAGAATAGGCCATTCTTGTAATCATAATTAGTAGATTCAGTTATAAAATCCCAAGGCTGAATCCAGGTAAACATCATGTGATGTTAATGAAGGTCGTGGGTTTTTCTGAAACGTTCAGATGACCTAATTTCTGATTAGCTAACGTAACCAACTTGACACTGTTTACGGGTTCGATGGGTCATGTGAATGAGTCATTTAACCGTCTTTATAATTTAGTAGCTACGTCTTAGCATCCTGTATAAGATAATTGTTGCGGCGATTCATGCATTCTTATCAGTACTACCAGTACTACTGAGAGGGATTCGTTGTTTTAGTGTAATCATTCGTTGGAATCACAGTGCTCGAAACATTTTAGATAATAGGGACACTAGCTATTATGGAATTACAGTGAATTCATTTAATAAAATTTATATCTATATCATAGTGATTATTTTGTATTGTTGATATAAAAGTAATATACAGACTATCGTTCGGAATATAATTGGAAATCATTCGGATTACTCGATACTTTTTAATCCGATTGAGCTGTTTAGGACATTATGATTTCATTCACCATACTATACTATTTTTACTTTTGCACTTTGCATTTTAGGGAAAAATAAATTATATTTTCAATTCTACAAAACCTGTTGATTTTCGCTTTTTGTTGTGACTTGTTTTAAGACCATAGAGCATTAACACTTGTGATTCTCTTTGTTACTCTCCTATGTTCTTTCGGTCTTCTTAAATATACTTGTTTCATGTTTGTTTTCAAAAGCAATTTTGTTGTAGCTTTGAATGTCTTTGGAATTTACCATTTACCATTTAAATCCATCACTCATTCATATATCACCCATGCAACATATAAATCTACCAGTTTTCCTAACCTTACTTTTCCTATCTCAGTCTAGTTATCTCAGACCAGTGGTCTCAGTCATTATGTCCACGCTCTAGGGACTACTTTATCAAGCTGCTCAGCCATTTTTGTATTCTGTTTGACCTGATGGAGTTATTCTCCGATCAAACACACACCTAAATTTCAAGAAAGTTAGCAAAACAGTTTGGGAGGAGAAAAAGAAAATACTTTTTTCCTTGGTAGTACGGGTAGGGGGTGACAAACACAGAAACATAACGTGGGGAGACATATAGCTAAGTGATGATTTAGAACTTAAACTAGAATATTTAGAGACGAAGACGACGACGAACGAGAATATAAAAATCACAAGAAATGAAAACCAGGGATGTACGTAAACCCTCTATTTCCAGATAGATGTCCTGCAACTATCTACAAATGTTTATGAACAAACAAACGTATAAGTGATTTTTGTGACCCTGACCATCCCTTTTACGTTGCCCCTGTAACTCATATCCATTTACCTGGGCCCAATGAGCAATGGATTTTAGGGGCACCAGTAGGGGTCAGAGAGCTTATCTCACTAATTACGAAAACGTTTATGTAAGCAAACTTGCGAGATGTGTTTTAAACACATTATACATATCTATGTCAGAAACTAATATAAAACACTGTTTCAATCACATAGGTTATACACACCACAAGCCACAAATAATCTAACTCTCTCAACACTTACAGAAAACATTGTAATAGCCAACAATGTGTTATGTCAAAACTGCTTTCTTCTAACTTTGTTAAACAAGCCCAGTGTGCCAAAGTTGAATTATATACATACCTGCAATAATTAATGAAAAATAATCCACTTAACTGTCAGAAGGAATCATTTATCAGCCCACACGTTATTCCACAAGCAGACTTCCCTGTAGCAGATCCATCCACTCCTAATAGCAACAATGGCCATATTTCCAGACAGAAGTTATCAATTTTCAAAGAAACCGTGAACATGAACGCTCAACACATGGTTATCAGCTAGGGTCTATAATTGTAAGGTCTTTAATACACGGGTGTAATTTTACAATCATTATTGATAACAACACCAGTACGTAACACTCTGTTTCACCTCTTCCTAAGAAAAGGAGAGTTATATAAAATAGTGACACAGATCTCTAATTGGCCATGAATGATCCAAACATTGCCACTCATGCTGTATGTTACCCTTAGTTTATGCATACAGCTGTGCACTCATTGTCGATTCATTAGTTAAAATAGAACTTTTCTAAATTGGAACTACTGAGAATACAAGCTTTCAAACGTTTTATGTTGTTATTTCTTTGCTCACGCGTAAAAATTGTGTACATCGAACGAAACGGCATAGCTGCAGCCTTAATTAACATATTTCTATTAATGCAAACTATATTCCAAAATTAAAGCGTTTTTTTTTTTTTTTTTTGTACGTTAAATGAAAGTATTGGGTGAGAAATATAATCGAGGTTGGGGGTCTGCACCAAGACAAGGAATCCCAGTCGCGAGGTTACATAATATATCTCCCCACTCGGCAAGCCTAAAATAAAGATCAAATAATGCAACTCCTTGACTGAGATTTCCTTCTCTCGGCGTAAACCCCAACATAGATTCCATTAGTACTATCACGTACGGAGGTTTTGTTTTAAAATTCTTCAAGCCAGACATCCTCCCCCAACTTTGATTCTGACAGCTATTAAATAATAATCCAGCTAGCGGAATAATTTGCCACTGCTTATTTACCAATGACACACATTACAAAATAAATGTAGTGCCGACATATATCTGTTGCAATCTCTATTTCATTTTTTTTCACATCTAGTTTTGTACCTATGAGATGAAATCTTGGCACCTCGCTTGGGTCCATACGTATACATTTTTTAATTTTGTAATGTACATCTAGATGCGAATAAACAATAGTTTGTGTTGTATTTAGTCATAGTATATACCCAGTGTTTGGCCAATGGCAACATTTTCCCTATTGGTCGTCAGAGAAAATATCAAGGATAAACCACATACATTAAAAATAACATGGCTTTTAAAGTGTTGGTATAAAGCAATTTGATATAAAAATACTATTAATATATCAAATTGTGATGATACGCATATATAAACATTCTTGCAACTGCATGCTGTCGATTCTAGGCCTATAGATCATTGATGAAGCTCCAGTGGTTAATCAATAGTGACGTATGAATATAGCGATAACATATATTAATAAGTCCCGTGTTCATAAATTAATTTAATATGATACACAATTTCATCGAAATCCCTTGTGCTTTCCGTTCCCCATCCCCTATCATGCATAAGGGACCAAATACGCATAAATCTATAGTGAGAGAAAAAAAAAAAGAATTTGGGCTGGATGAAAACCGTGAAACCAAATTGTCACAAAGTATCCCACAAGTCTATGGTTCGTCGTAACGATATATGTACACTTTCAATGGGATTTATCTACACTGTTTATCTAATCAATGATACAAAGCTGCAATAGCATGTCGACACATACTGAATATTTTTGGTTCGATTATAATGTTCCAACACTCGAGTATTATTAATTTAAAGTGAAAATGTCTAAAGACCAATCTCTCTGTTTCTAGACCAATGTAGCAAGAGACCGTCTAAAATCCAGGAAAAGACGAGCGTAGAGGATTTTCGCTTGTCTCATATGTCGATGTCTCTTGACCTATGAATGGCGGTGAAAGCTGAGTCAAACTGACCGAAGAGAGAGAGAGAGAGAGAGAGAGAGAGAGAGAGAGCATTTTATTCGGCAGTAATTTAAATTAAAGCAGAATAATGACTTAAATCAGCTGCAAATATATTAAAATGTTGTAAATACCTCTTGTTGTTCCTCATGTTGCTTAGTTTCTATTCAACGCTAATTTTCATGGATGAGCGTTCTGTGTTCAATGCACTAACAATGTGTTTCTAGAGCTCTACTTTCTTCATTAAAACCATCGTTAATGTTTAAATCGTACGGGTGTCTTATACTGATTTAATCTATGTGAATAAAAATAGACACTAAAACAGAAAACAATCAACCTATCAGTATGCAAAGGGATTGCGAATAGCCACAAAAGGCACAAAAATACATTTTGTAGCAGACACACTCGGCAGGAGCGTGAGGAGTTAATACACTCGATCGATACACAGTTGCCTGCAATCAGTCTTAAATCCGTTAAGAGGGTAAATATGTGTATTTGTATGTTATATATATATATATATATATATATATATATATATATATATATATATATATATATATATATATATATATATATATAAAATGTATGTATAGTATGTACGCTGTATTAATGATACACCACTCGTTGAATGTTTCATTAAAAGGAAACTCGGCTAGAATCGTTTCCTTTTAATGCAAAATTCATATATATCGTGTATTATCTATCTATCTATCTATCTATCTATCTATCTATCTGTATGTCTGTATATATATATATATATATATATATATATATATATATATATATATATATATATATATATATATATATATATATATATCTTTTTTTTCTTTCTTTCTATTTATCTATCTATTGAAAGTCCGGTGTACATGTATATGATATTATGGCTAAGTAGCCAGAGTAGAAATCATATGAAGGAGAAACTTTCGGATTCGCTACGGATAAATATGTTGTTAGATACCCCAGAGGGCGTACTAGAGCGGAGAAGGATGATCGACCAAACAGTCAGACAACAGGAGCGAACCCTCTTGATCAACGGATAAGGTACCAACTTACGGGTACATCTAGAGTGTGCAGTTGTGACACCAGTTAAACACAAGAGGGGGCTTAAAATTCACCTTAACAAGATGAGTTGTACTCCAAATCCTGAATCTAGTACAACCTGGTGAGACACTGGTGGAAAATGACAAAGACATACACCATCTGTCTAGCACGTCCAGATGCTAGAGGATGATAACGAGATCAGCAACGAGGAGGAGAATAATGTAGATGATGCGGCGGAGTTGAGAGGGAGACAGTAGTTGGATAATCCGGAATTGGCTACAATTGTAAACGAGAATGTCAGCTGACATAAACTTACAATCATGTGAGGACGCAGACCAAATATTTGAATTAATACTGACAGGAAGTGTTGATAAAAAGGTAGTAGCCATGGCTACCGTTATCAACAATATGGGAAACGATCGGCTTTGTATAGAAGAAAAGAAGCAAAAATATATGTTGCCAAAAACGAGCTGACTTTGAGAGATTGCAAACGTAAGAGCAGAGCTGCAGAGACTGGCAAAAAGGAATCGCATTAAAGTGAATGAAGATAGAACGGGGCTTATAGATCTTAGAGATAACCTAGGTAAAGGCTAAATACACTAGGAAGAACAGAGACCATATGGGGAAAAAAACAGGATGAGCGTATGCAAAAGAGAGCAGACTCCAATGTCAATCCGTATGACTTAGTTCAATAAATGCTAGGAAAAAAAAGGATAGTGAAACTTGAATGAGGTAGAAGAACACTTGAGAAACGCTAACAGTGATCCAGATAGACAGAGACCTTGGAGAGCAGCCCAGAGTTATTAACCAAGAAATACCAACAGTCCAAATTGACGGTTCAGAACCAAGACGTCATGAAGTAAAATACATTGTTAAAGATACAAGGGGCACATCAACCCCTTCACTAAATAGTATTCCTTACTAGGTTTACAAATAATATCAAAGACTCACCAGAATATTGATGCTTGTAGAGGGCTGGTTTATTCCGAAGGAACATAATTCGTCAGGAATTAAGCAATTCAGAACAATATCCCTTCTGAACGTGAAAGGGAGGATATTCCTAGCCATCCTAGCCAAGCTACATGCTTGAGAACAAGTACATCAATACTTCAGTTCAGAGAGGTGGACTTCCAGGAGCATCTGGTTTCATTGAGCTCGCAAGTGTCTGAAGAAAGATTATCCAAGATTTCAAGGAAAACAAAGGTGATCTTACAGTGTTGTGGTTACATGTCACCATTGCAGACGGTAGTATTCCGCCTGCCTGTAGAGAAATATCGCGTACCAAAGAAGTTTATAGACACATGATTTAACACTACCTCGATAACTTCAAACCGAACTTCACTAAATTGGACTGCACAGCGGCCTGACAGAGACTAGATATTGGCATCATAACTGAATGTTCTATTTATGTAGTTCTCTTTTCGGCTTCAATCAATCTGCTTGTGATGTCAGCGGAGAAGATGGGCCGAAGACAAATTATGTCACATGTGGTTAAGAAGCCTCCTACAGCGGCCTTTATGGATGATATGGCAATTATATCACAGTCATTACTAGAAGTTAGAGGAATGTTAGAAGATCTTAGAGACCTGATTAACTGGATCGGGATGCAAATCAAGTCATCTAGGTCAAGAAGTCTGGTCCTGCATAAAATATTGTGCTTGATGGATACACTCATAATAGGAGAAAAATCCATACCAACAGTGAGTGAGCAGCTAATTAAGAGCCTCGGCAAGTGATGCAAGGACTCCATTAGTGACAGAGAGATGGTTGTAGACGTGAACTGACAAGCCAAAGATTAGATGGGCCACCTTGGGGGAAAAAAGGGTTGGTGTTCATAATATGGTATTCTATCAAGAATACTAGTATACCATGTCACACTGAAGCCCGTGGAAGCAGTCAATAAAATTTTAATACGTATCTGCGACGATGGATGGGACTGCCAAAGAGCTTCAGCAGTATCGTCATGTACATTACCGACATGAAGCTTTATTTACAAATATCATCAGTAACAGATGATTTAAATGTGACTAATACCAGGCATTTTATGATATTGAAATACAGTGCAGATGAGAAGGTGAGAGACGCAGCAGTGGAGGTATGGACAGGGAGGAAAGGTGTGACAACAAAGGCAGTTGGAGAGGTAAAATCCAGATTGAGACACAGCGACACGGTAGGCACAGCAAATACAGGATAGTTTGGGATAGAAAGTCTAAAAAGACCTACATTGCAAGGCGACAAGCATCAAAGACAAGCCCACCACGGTCCAGAAAGAAGTAGGTCTTGCAGAAGATGAAGACAGATAAGCTAAATATGTCAGCAAGTGGAAGCATGTGGATTGGCTACATTTGGAAAGTGTGAGGTCGAGCAAAATATCTTGGAGTGACATCTGGAGAGCTGATGCCCAGAAAGTCAGCTCCCCCTTAAGTACAGTATATGAAGTTCTCCCTACCCCAACAAACCTAAAGACACGGGAACTAACAGATGACACACACTGTACACATTGTGTGAGTCCTGCAAATTTAGAGCACGTGTTGTAATCCTGACCATGTGCTTGCTTATATTGGTGCCAGTATATCCAGGAGAAGGAAACAACAAGTGAAAGTGGTCCAAACTTCACCAGCCTTTTTAGAAGCTATGAGACAGAAAAACAAAAGAGGCATTTTTTCTACAGATCAGGATTGGAAAATGAAGGCAGATGTAAAAGGACGGCTGCAAGTCACACAAAAAACATTTTTAACACCAAACAGGTGATTTTGCAAGTAATGATGGTGATATGGGAAGCTAAAATGAAAGGGGCCCATGAGAGTAAATTGGTCAAGTATTGGTAACTAATCCATGAGTACAAGTACAATGGATGGAAGGCCTGAAATCTACGGGTAGAAATAGGATGCCGTGGAATTGCCTCACATACCATATGGCCTGTCATGGAATTATCTGGATTACAGAAGCTAGCTACAGGAAGTTAGTCACTAAGGTTGGCAAACAGGCTGAAGAAACTTCGAATTGGGTTTGACGGAAGAGAGAGGAGCGAAAGAAGAGCTAGGTTCTGGACTGAGTCTCATCAGCTGGAGAATGTCGTGGATCAGCGCCAAAAATCTCGGAAACAGAATCCCCACCTGATAATAGTACCGATTGCAGTGCGAAACTGTATTCATATATGTATATTATTCGTTTTACACTAAATAACTAACATAATTATAACCAACAAGTTAGGAAAAGTCAGCAAATAATTATTTCTTAGATACATACATACATACATACATACATACATACATACATACATACATACATACATCTTTGTCCCTATTATTATAATAACCTTATTTGTAATTTGGCATTAAAGTCAAACATTTCTATCTATTAAGAACATTGGTAGTCTTTAATACAGATAAGGGTTTTGG
This sequence comes from Sinohyriopsis cumingii, assembly GCA_028554795.2. Lineage (NCBI taxonomy): Eukaryota > Metazoa > Mollusca > Bivalvia > Unionida > Unionidae > Sinohyriopsis > Sinohyriopsis cumingii. The sequence continues at coordinate 93,161,441 of CM068829.1, read as the reverse complement.
AATCGCAAGGGTTCGTTTAATAGATAAAAGTGTAAATTCGTTCTTAAAACGTTTTTCATTTGTAGTTATGTGATCCCTATTCTCAGCACATAGTTTTAATTAATGTCTGCATGACTGGTTCTCAGTATCTTTTCTTCCGATGGACAGGAGCTATCAAATGCATTTTTAAGTAATGTAAATTGCAAGAATGTGATTGAGTGGCCTACCCAGATAATCCCCTTACAACGTATAAATAAAAGAGATTAAGTATGCAGCTGGTAAAATAAGGTGCCTTCAAATTTCACTTTAATTAAATTGCAATCATCTTCTATTATCAAAATGATAGTGAAGCAAAATTTTAGATACGCTCAGGGTGGCAAAAGAAATAGCAGTTTTATCCCATATTGAAATCATGCGAATCATATGGTAAATGTCGTCTATTCAGCCTGAAATCTTAGCGTCTTTAAATGCTACTTTTTTAATAAACTATAACCAAAGACTACATCAAGCGAATTTCAATTGCATATGGCAAGTTTTGTATGTACATGACATACTAGTGTAGAGTATTATTAATAAACTGTGCCTGTATTAAAAGTCATCATTGGAAGTACGCGTATTTCCATTTAAAATGAATACATTTGTATCAAATATTTCTTGCTCGCTAAAGTGATGCACAGACCTGTTACTACTACTACTACTACTACCCTAACAACAACAACAACAACAACAACACTACTACTACCAATAATAATAATGCTAATAATAATAATAATTCCCTAAATGTATTGGTCACGTAATATTCTACGACGAACCTAGTGCACGTATACATGTATATGCGTATTAAAGGGGTTTATTTGTGTTGGACCTAAACGCATTTATTTCAATGCATTTCAATTGCATGGCATGTTCTAATAGTTTCTTGCAATTGATGAGAAAGACACACCGGGTTGTAAATAGTGACATATTAGTGAAACGGATCGGGGTACTTATATTGGTCATACTTTATTTTACAATTTGTTAGCGAGTTATTTATAGTTTCCATTCGTTTTCTGAGCTATTTAGTTTGGTGCACAGTATTACAAAATACTTAAAATTCGACCCTATCATAGTTTTGTTTAGCGTCTAAATAAACAGATATCAGTATTTTCTCTAGGATATGACGAGTATCACAATAATATAGCTATACTGTATTGCAATAAACAATCAAGGGTCAAGTTCAAACTTTTTCTAACGCATACACTCAGACATTTATATCATCAGTTTTAGGGGCCCCGAGTGGCCGAGTGGTCTAAAGCGCTCTCCGTCACGGATCACTGTCATCTCACCTCTCTCTGCGTAGGTTGGAGTCTCGGGCTCGGCCAATGTGGATATGTGAGAAAGCTTGCCGGTAGCTTCTCGTGGGTCAGTGGTTCTTTCCGTGGTATTCCCGGGTTCTTCCTCCACCATTAATACTGGCCGCCATGTATAGCCTATCTTGTGCTTAAAAATGGCGTTAAACCCTACAACAACAACAACATCATCATTTTTGTATATCAGCAAATCTTAACATTTACATGTGTTGCCAACACCAATGATCCGATCATACACATGTAATATATACTACGGCTTAAAATACTATTCAAAGAGCATGCATTTCCTGCATTGTTGATACATTGTCACAGATTACATGTCTCTGATCTGACCTTGATCTTTATTCTGTGTATTGCATCATACTTTATTCTGTGTACACATACACATGTAATATATACTACGGCTTAAAATACTATTCAAAGAGCATGCATTTCCTGCATTGTTGATACATTGTCACAGATTACATGTCTCTGATCTGACCTTGATCTTTATTCTGTGTATTGCATCATACTTTATTCTGTGTATTGCATCATATGTAGCCAGTTTCCTTGCATATCAGCAAGCGCTCTTCAGTGTTTGGTTGCATTATGTGGTGAGTAGTTAAACTTACCTTACAAAATCTACTTCCTTGCTTATGTCGCTGTGAACATCTTATTGGTGATTTTCTTATCCCATGAACAAACCATCTACAAAGTAAAGTTAGTGCATATGACTTAGAGCAAACTTTACTATATTGAAAGCATCGTGTTCATATTTGGCTTAACGAGACCCTGGTCTTTGAACTTCAGCATGAAGTCTTTAGGTGTCTTTTTTATTTCAGCAGCAAGTGATTCTCAAAGTTCAGGGACAGTAAATAAATCGACAGAGTGTTGTACCCAAAATACGACAGACAGACGGACGGACAAACATGAACGCCTTAACATGATAATCTTTGTCTTGCGATGGTCCGATGCGAATTTAATATACCGCAGGTTTGGAGTGACCTTAAAGCTTAACTAACTTGCTCACCGCATGGCCTGTTTGTCTTGTACAGAGTAACGAATATTGCCTGACAAAAGTTTTAACCTTAGGCACATTTTAAATTTTCACATTAATTTGGCACCATGGCTCTTTGTACACAAAAAGTCAATACAACACAAGCCTGCATTTATATACTCTCAGTAGACTGAAAATGTATTGCTGCTAATTTTAATTCAAAACTTGATTTCATTGATCCATTTTCATACAGTTTAAAAATTAAAATTCTATGGTAGATTTAGAGTATGAAAAAAAAGAGATCGGTTTCATTAGCATTATTCTTACAAATATCAATATCATAATCATAAACGAAATATATAAGAATGGAAAGGAGAAGCTGATCTTTCCCTGGCACCGATATTAGCAAAATAATAAATCTCAATTTAAGACCCAGAAATGTAGAAAAAATAAATTGCTTTCCAGCAGAACATTGTTACAACTAACTTCACCTTATGACCAAGATAACTACAGCTAGGTTTCTAGCCTGCTGTGCCTATATCGCTGCTCAGCCGACCAATGTGAACCTCCGTTGCTTAGCACAAGTGAACGGGTGATATCTGACAACTTGCCGGAGTTTTCGATATATATTAATATGTTATATACCGTTTATGAAAGGAAGCAGCAACAGTGCATACACTGCAAGGTCTCGTATGAGGTCGCGAAAGAGTGCGAAAAGAGACACTTTTGCATTCACCACTCCATCTAGTTTCAAGTGCTATAAGGTTAGACATCAGAGACCTTAACCAAGGATGCCTTTTTATAACGGATAAACGTATACCATACGAATGATGTTGACTTTGCCAGTTCAGTGTTGCCAGGAGACAAAGTTTATCGGGCATTTAACCTTTTGCAATTGCTACAAGTCTGTTCAAAGTGAAGTTGGTTCAATTTTATGATTCTCGTGGCAATCAACCGTGCATTGCATACATGAAAATACTTTGAACACTAGGAATACGACTTCTCGAATTTAAAACACCTTTATGACTCGAACATAAGAAAGCGTTCTTGGCGAAGCTAAAGTTTCTACAGGTGAGTGTTGTTACTGAAAAAGTATCTGATCTAAGCTTGTCCAAATACGTGCGTTAAAGTCGAACCAATCGCTAGTCTAAGAATATGGTACTGGACAATAATTTCGTGTTTGAAACACATCGGTCAGATATGACGGTTTGCTTTCACACTTAATTTTAATTATCCATACATGAAAACCGACAATTCTTTATCTTATTAGATACTATTGCACTATTACTGAGTTTACATATAACCTCTTTTAAAAGTGATGCCGTTACTTATGTTTAATTATGCATTACCTAGCCGATATACTTATGCAGAGTGATGTATGATGGGCACATACAGCTTCGCAAAGTAGAGACTGTAGCGAAAGGAGTTTGAGATAACCCAGTGATACAAATAAAGAAAATGAAACGACTAATGTGACACCTATTATCAATAGTATCATCAATGGCTTCATTAGGGCAATATTTAAATTTTGGCTGTAGGATTTGTTGTACCAGGTACGTCTGTTTCCCAGATAATTAGGATGCTATGCACGGGATATTTCTTTCCAGTTTAGCATTAGGCTGGTTTTGTTAATAGTCACAGATAAAAGTCACACTTCTACATGGAAAAAGCAGTGATAGAAAATGTCACAATTACATTTGGATAGGATAAAGTATAACCGTACAGGACTTAGAGTAAAAATTATTTTATTATTTTATATACACACATTTTAAAAACAAAATTAAATGCATTATTACCTGACTTCTCGTATATTTTTTAACAAACGTTTAGTGTACTAATGTTTTGAATTATAATCCAAACATCTAAATGTATGTTGTATCATATATCAATATCAAATTCATCGGCATTCTCTACGTGTGCAAATTAAAATGTAGAGATCATTCAATTAAAAGAGACACAATATTATCCTATGCTTTATTAAATACCATAAATGGTCTCTGTTATCTTTAACACTCAAAATCAATTTATAATGTTTTTGAAGATCTTCAGTTACCTTTCAAATCTGACGCAATATTCAAATTTATTAGCCTTTGAAGTCATAGACAAAATATAGATCGAGATACAGGTGTGTAATCATAATCCAGGTGACAGGTCAGGCCATAACAAAAGCACGTTAACAACTTGATCGCCTGTCCTCACTGACGAATCAGTGGCACGCAGTTGGGCCAGGTTCACTCATCCACGAATAAGGTATTTTAAGTTAGATGATATTTATTTGAATTCATTTAAAGTCATCCGTAGCATTGCATGTATTCTAAAAGATTAAAAAAGAAAAAGATCTTACGCATAATGCACAATTCTTCTAAATTATGCATTACTCCTCTACCCTGTAACCTCGCCTTCGATCCCATCCTATACTGTGGACGTAAATAGAGACAAATCAGACGCATGGTCGAAGAAAAAAAATACCGGTAAAAACGCTGTCCAGCCATGATCACATTCGGTTAGAGTTATGTACCTTTTATTACATCAGATCAATGAAAAATCAAATCTTATGTTTGAAAGTAAACTATTTAAAGGACAAAAATACAAATACACACATCCCTAATGTTGATTTCAAAGCAGAGGCCATCAACCACAATCAAAATGTATATATTATATAATTAAAAAAGTCAAAAAGTCACTGTACAAAAGTAAAATGTGACTATCTACTTCGATATAAGAAACACACACACACATTACTAATTTTGATTTTAATGTACAGAAAGAAATTAGAAATTATTTACATGGCTTTATTAATTGAGTATATGATTATAAAACGTAAAACTTGTCTTTAAAAAATACTCGTGTTTAAAACACAGCTACACATACACACATAGAGGTATCCCTAAAATGTAGTGCGATTTAAAGAAGAAAGTAACAGTGAATCTAAATTCTACGCATGTATGTTTATTCCATACAATGTAGAATACGGTATTACAACTAATCGCCATAAATAAAACGCACACAAATACACATATCCCCGAATCTGATTTCAATGTAAAGAAAACGTTCCTAGTCAATCAGAATGATCAGCCTAATAATACGTCATGAGCATGTGATTATTACACCAAAAAATGCGGTTTCAAAACTAAGCTACTTACAATACACGTAAACACACAAATAGCCACATCCCAAAGTTTGATTTTAATGAGAAGAAAGAAAAGGGGATTAGTTTTAATGTCACTTGTTTAATTTCTCGATGTCATATACTCATGGTATACTAGTATTAATATAATTTCTTTTGTCATTGACACTGAAATGAAAACCAGGGATATGTGTTTTGGGGCTTTATCTTTCTTGAAGTTTATTAGTTTTCAAGTCCCAGTTTTCTTTGACTGTTCATACGGTCAGGGTATAATAATATGCACAGACGTTTGATTCTAATATATTTTTACATTGAAATTAAATTTAGAGATGTGTGCGTATTTGTGAGTGTGTTTATTTTTTAATATTTAAACAGGTTAGTTTAAAGTCACAGTTTGCTTTCTCTGATATCCAAAGCATAATAATATATGTGTATTTTGTTTTTCTTTACATCGAAATCAACATTTGGCATATTTGTGTTTAATGTGTGATTTTCCCTTCTGTTTGGTAATAAAACGGTATCGGAACGTATTAATTTTTACCGTTAATTTAAGTCTTACAGACTATGAACATGCGAAATCGTTGGAACCAATCGCGTAATTTCTTCCAAAAAGTGTGTCACGTGGTCATGACATCACACACAAAACCAAACTCAGCAGCTGTAAATATGGCGTCAAAAGATGAAAATCGACCATCAAGAATGAACACTGGCGTGCCCAGTACTTCTGGAAGTACACATTATCAGAAGTTACGCAGTGAGAGCAGTGAACAGGTTTGTATTTCAATTTCTTGAAAAGATTACACCAATGTGTATTATAACGTACCAAACAGCTGCCAATTATAAATTATCATTTCATCCGTACCCACCCACGCACCCGAAATGGATGGTCTATTAAAGAAAACAGAATGTGATTTTATTCATAGCCGTTTGAAAGAGGAAATATTTTAGAATTCTAGTAAGTTACTCTTTGCCCATGGATTATGTTGTTCTAGTTTAAAACCTATATTAACAATTTGAATCTTCCTTTAAAACACCGAACAGCTGCCGTTTACCATATCAGGAAAGACTATAAGCACTGCCGCCGTGTATATAATTTACGTAAAGCTATTCGTAGGCTGCCGCATACCTCGTAACACGATATACGTAATATACTCATTACCCGTATTTCGATATTTGCAAGTTATTGTTTAAACTTTTACAAATAAGAATGTTTAAATTAATATTGAGTGAATCTCATTGGTGGAAAATTCAGTATTGTCGCCCAATAATTGCACTTTATTAATAATTAACTCAGTTGTATGACATATCAAATTAAATTAATGAATTAAACAAGACTCCAGCTTCTTATTTTATTTTATAAGGTTTATTTAGTATAAGCGATATATAATACAGCATATGATATAAAGGTAAATTCTACGTAAACCTAAGAAAAGGAATAATATACTCAGACCAGTATATGAAAATGTTATTATATGGCCCTGTTTTATGATCTTTTCCAGTGATAGTAATCACTTTAGTTCTCAATAAAAGAAGGTAAACTAATTTTTGCACCAAGATCAATGAGTAGCTCTGATAACATTTCCTTTTTTAAATTGGCAATCCGAGATAAATAGTCATACATTATTTCATGTGATTTGAATACAGAACTCTGCCAACCACTCAACATACTTAGGTAATAATGAGATATCATTTTAAATGTCATATTTACATCTAAGACAAGATTTAATGTTTGTTCCATCTTCTTCATCTTGTTTTAGTTGAATTTACCATCAGCTTCCAGAGTACAAGTAGAGATATGAAATTGGTTAGTTTTTTCGATTATTTTTGACCAAATTAGGTTGGCTTTTTAAGGCATGTACTGGTGTTATGCTGAATACCCCCCCCCCCCATACATACATCCAACAATATGCTCAATGATTGTATACAGTGTCAATAGCCTAGTGGTTAGAGCATCTGCCTTGGATGCGTGAAGTTGTAGGTTTGAACCCCAGTCGAGTCATACAAAAGACTTATAAAAATGGTACTAACAGCTGCCTTGCTTTTCGTTCAGCATTAGGAGGTTAGTGTTAAGACTGGTTGGCCTGGATTCAGACATAGCGATATGACTGAAAACTTGTAAAAGCTATTGAGCTATTGTTAAAAAAAATAATTAACACCCATATACAGTGTCATATACACGTGGCCATACTGTGTTTTTTTTATTTATTAATTGGTTAGGTTAAATCACTGCATGTAAACTTCCATCTCCACCCAGCATTTTATGAAGGATATTATTTTCTTGCAGGTGCTTGTCATGGGTGTTCCATCAGACCGTCCAGAACTTGGTATATACACAACAACAATGCAGCAAAACAAAGGTAGTTCTCTAAGTGTGCATTGATTATCCATTTCCATATGACTAACAGAAAAGTTTTAAATTACTAAGCAACTATATTTGCAAATCATAATGTGTTTTAATACAGACTGTCAGGGTTGTTAACCTGTATGGCTTGCATTAATTAGATAAGATTTAAGCAATATTCCAAACTAAATGTTAGTGTAAGAAAATATATTTTTTACAATATAAAAAGTTGAAAGGGAAATACGTGATAAATTGATAACGATAACCATGCAACACCACATCCAGAAAGGAACCTACATATATTCCACTGGACAACAAATTTTTACAAAAGTCATGTTACTGAAATAAAATTAGTCAATTCTTATCAATTTTTATGTGCTGAACACGAATATGACAGTCAAATTGCAAAATTGGCTCTAGTTTTTTTGTAATCTGCAAGAAATTAATGTTTACATAACAAAATGCATTCCAATAGTAAAAGGTCAACTGTAATAGCCTACCTATAAAAAATCAAGTCATTGACTACATCTTAGATTTCTTCGCCTGTCTCTTGTACAGCTGTTCGGGAGCATCTCTGAGGAGTGTCCAGCAGTAGTCAGCCAGCATTGTAGTGGACCATTTTCCCTGGTATCTTTGTTCCATTGTTGCGATATCTTGATGAAAACGTTCGCCGTGTTCATCACTAACAATACCACAGTTGCTAGGAAAGAAATCCAAATGGGAATGAAGGAAGTGAATCTTTAGAGACATATTGCAGCCAAGTTTCTTATACTTCATCAACATGTCTTCTACTAGTTCCTTATAGTTTTCTGCCCTAACATTTCCGAGGAAGTTTGTAGAAACTAGGCGAAAAGCATTCCATGCTTGTTTCGCGTCACCTTTCAGCAAGTTGTTGAACCGGTCATCTTTGAAAAGCTCTCGAATCTGAGGACCCACAAAAACTCCCTCTTTAATCTTTGCTTCGCTGAGTCGAGGGAATTTTTCATGCAGGTATCGGAATGCTGGCAAAGTCCGGTCAATGGCTTTCACGAAGTTCTTCATCAAACCTAGTTTGATGTGAAGGGGTGGTAGCAAGATTTTCTGAGCCTCAACCAGAGCTGGGTGTTGGATATTCTTCTCTCCAATGGCTACATTCTGCCTGTGAGTCCATTCCTTCCTCATGTAGTGCATTTCCCTTGCTCGGCTATCCCACTCGCATAAGAAACACATGTATTTTGTATATCCTTGCTGCAGTCCCATTAAAAGGGCAACTACCTTCAAATCACCACAGAGGTGCCAGCTGTACTTGTTATACTCAATGGAATTCAGTAGCTGCCTTAAGTTATCGTATGTCTCTTTCATGTGGACAGCATACGCTACTGGAATAGATGGAAGAATGTTTCCATTGTGCAAAAGCACAGCCTTGAGACTCAGTTTCGAAGAGTCCACAAATAGTCTCCATTCTTGTGGGTCATGAGTGATTTTTAAAGCATTCATGAGGCCCTCAATATCGGAACAGAATATCAGATTACTTTCCTTTCTGAAGAAAGGCTCCAATTGCTGGTGGCGCTTTCGATATGCAGTAATTGTGACATCTTCTTCTAGAAGATTCCATTGTTGGAGTCTTGATCCTAGCAATTCTGCCTTGTTCTTTGATAAGTCCAAATCACGAATCAGGTCATTTAGTTCTTCCTGTGTTATTCTGTGTGGGGTTGATGATGCACCACAGTGAAAATCTGGATCACTGCATGCTGATGGACCAGGAGAAGAACAGGTCGACTCACCTTTGTCTTCGTCAGATGAATCAAGAGAATATTCTGCTGGAGGTTCTGGAATAGGAAGTCCCTCACCATGTGGAACTGGTCTCAATGCAGACGGAATGTTTGGGTAGACTATTCTCGACTTCTTTCGCTTCGTTATTCCGCCGGAAAGAGGAGGAACCAAGCAGAAGTAACAGTCATTTAGGTGATTGCTTGGCTCTCTCCACACCATTGGGACTGCAAACGGCATTGATGACCTTTTGCAATTCAACCACTGTGAAAGCTGTGTTGTACATGTAGCACAGCATATATGCGGAGCCCAAGGCTTGTCTTGGTCACCAACCTTGCATCCGAAGTAAAGATGATATGCCTTCTTCACTTGAGAATTGATACTTTTCTTCTGGTTGGCAAATGTCACTTCCCCACAAATATAGCAAAAATTGTCCGCGGTATTAACACACTTTCGAGGCATTACTGTTCTTTATTGTACGTAAATGGATAAAATAATCAGTTTTATGTAACAGTAGCTTGAACTGTCTCGCACAACGTCTAAAATATTTTAAATGCTGAACCTATCTGATTGGGCTTTATATAGTACACTGCTTACGTCAGCTTCAGCAGCCGCCTGGCATTAGTATAATAGGCCTACACATGTATAGTACACTGCTGACGTCAACTTACTTCAGCAGCCGCATGGCATTAGTATTGCATTGCATCAGAAAATGATGCAATCAACTGTGGATGATGTGAGCATGATGGTATTATGCAATGTTACATCATTATTCCGGATGTTGCTGCAGTCCTACTGGAGAAATTTACACAGTGAAACATAGAAAATGAGGTATATGAATATCTTCAAAACGAGAGCCAATACAAATTTTTCACGGTTATATTCGTGTTCGGCACACCAAAATACTACAGATTAGGGCCTTTTCAAGTCAGTAATGATTTCACTGTTGACCAGTGTTCTCACACATTAGTTCATGAAATACATATTTCAATATTTTGTATTATTCATGGTCAGTACTATTGTCTTTTTCATGCTTTTATAATTCCCTTGCCCTGTTAAAACAATCGGGTTCAACAAAAAACATTAGAAGCCTTTATATACAGTGCCCCCCCCCCCCCCTTGAATGTCTCTTTGACCAGTGTCCACCCACTTTTTATGGCCAGAATTCCATGGCACTGAAGAGTTCCTGTTTAACAGTATCCCCAAGAAAGTCCACCCCTCAAATGCAAACAGCAGCAATTATAATTGTGCACAAATGTAAGATTTTCACTTCACAAGTGGGAACATTTTATTTTAATATGTGTCCGAAACCAGTATTTGATTGGTACAGTAAGTAACATGATTATCTCTACTGATGTCTATTTCCCAATGTCAGGTTTGAGTGTACCACTAAGGTTAACAATAATTATCTATAAATGTCAGGATTACAAAATGGTCTTCATGGGCTAAAAATAGAGTTATGGATTAGCACACAGGAAGAAATTAACATTGAACAGCACTGTGTAGCAGACAAAGACCAGAAAATCATGAGACAACTCATGCATCACTTCCTTTATAAACTAGGCATTTTGTCCACAAAAGTTTCATCTTCATAATCAATTGCAGTACTGTACCATTAGAAAAAAAGGAAAAAATCATTAGAAGACTTTAACAATTCATCACGAAAATGGAGACCTATTACTTTAAAAGAAAAGTTAGTCATTCGACTCAACATCCTTGGCTGTGGTGTGTGGGGCCCAAATCGCTTTATGTTGGAAAGGCTCCAATCCAATACATTTTTTGTAACAGATACGGAGGATATTCATCAGCATTGGAAAATGGAGTAAATGGAAAGAGCATTGTATATGTACAAAGATTTAAATGACATTTTTTAATGTTTCTGCAATTTGCATGATAAATATACCTCACCTGCATTTCATTCTTAAGTCGAGAAAAAGAATTATTCAGTTGTTCAATTGAAATACGTCTGTTCTTAAGAACATTTTAATAATTAATGCTGCTTTTAAATGAAGATGTTAAATGCTTTGAAGTTGTATGTAACTTTCTTACTACCGTACTATGTACATTCTATACACTTATGCACAAAACATTTAGTCCTCAATTGAAAAGGCCACATAATAAGAACAGGACCAGTGTGTGTATGTGTGTATATATATATGTATATACATACACGTCTTATACATTTGAAAGATCCTTTTATCTTCAGTCAGTTTTGTTAAGGTGGTGGATAAGATGTAGATATGTAGAACTAATAATGTATTGGTGGTGTGAATATTTCTATAGATAATGATGAAGTAAACAGTTGTGTGCAGTGTCTGTAAACTGCCACAAACTGGTTTTAATTATATATGATCTTTTTATTTTGTGTGTTTACAGAGTGGACTTCCAACCTCAGACGTAACATGGAATTATGTCATGTAGCAGTGACTGGGCAGTCAGCTTTTTGCCATCTTCTCCAAAGGACAACTTTACCAGAAACATCTTACATGTTCCTTTTGGAGAAGAGTATGATGGACATGGCAATAGCAGGATTGTCCGAAGGCTGTGCATATGGTGTTGTATTTCGCCAGGGACGTCTGCACTATTTACGATTTTTTGAAAGTGGCATTTTCAGTGGATTTTTTGAAAGCGAAGGTAATCACATCATCACAACATTATAGCTACATTTGAGACTCATGAAAGCAAATGCTCATGCTTTTGGGACATTCAAACTGGCTCCAAATTACTGGATGGTTAACTGGTGATCAAAGCACAGAGTACATTGTGCTTATGTTTGTAAGCATTTGTCAAATTCTATTCTACGACATCTCTTTGTAATTGCATTTATTCTATATTTGATCTATGACCACCTTAAATAAACCACAGGGGAGGGATAAAAACTATCATACCCTAGTTGCAGCTATAAAAGTATAAAAACGTATGTTGAAATATCAGTTAAGTTAGAACAGTGTAGTTTAAAACCTTGTTTATCCCACTGATAGGAAAGTTTTTAGAAGTTGAATTTGTAGTTTTATTTCATTTAGCATTAAACTGAAATTAAGACTGTCAGAGAACAGTTATTAATCTTCTGATATGTGTGGTTAATGAAATCACATTAGGCTTACAGTAATGTTATCTTTAACATTGTCATTTTGTCAAAATTTACAGATATTGCTTTTTTATCAGGTTATCAGTTTATACAAATATTTAATGTTCTTTTCTCCTTGTTAAAGACAATCTATTGATTTTATATATATAATTCTATTGCATCTGATAAACATTGTTAACTTTTCATTCTGAAGCAGTATAGCGGATGAGTCTTTGTCTGCATGATTAGTTATCTCCAGAATCGAGGCACAACATTTTACCTATAAATCTTTCTCTTTCAAGGTTTGGATATTATCAAACAGGCGCTTGAATGCGATAGAAACGAGGATGTTTTTTGGAAAACATATTTACATTGGATGATATCAAAGCAGCTGAAGGAGAATACTTTAATTTGCTAACCGAGAAACGCAAAAAGCTGCCAGAGCCAGGTTTGTGCATTATTCAAGGCTTTCTTCTTACTAATACGTGACCAAATATACCTGTAGCTTGCCAGCTTTCTAGTTAATACTGAAGTGTTTAGAAGCCACAAAATCAACTATCTTAAAACGTAACTTTGAACAAAAATGAAGTGAGAACAAGATAGGCATTGTTGATGTGAAATGTGAACAGAAGATTGTCTTTAATGTTTAATAGTGCATTTAATTTTATACTTTGTAGTGTTGGTGCCATAGTAATATACGCTTACCAACTCCTACTTCAAGTTTGAGAATACAGCTTAAACAGAAGAATGTCTTGTAGTGTCCATAAGACAAGTAGGTCATTTGGATGTCAAGTAATTTTTATTTCAAGAGGTACATGAGGAAACAAAGTAGAACACATGATCTTATGAGTGATAAAAATGGAAAATGTCATTTTATAAGAGAAAAGTAGCCAGAAACCAAATGGCAACAACATCAAAGCAATTTAACCAGACCTTCAAATTGTTAAATATTAAGCAGCTACAGTAAGGAAACAAGTAAGATAAAGTGAATGACATCCACAAAGAGCACTAAACCCGCAAACAAAATTGCACCATTCATCCCAGTAAAACCTTTATACTTTATGTACATTTTACAGAAATTTAACATCTATACCTTGTATATTTTGCCATGTATATAACTTGCATCGAAATAGTCACATTTAGTTCTTTTGACAGAGGGTATGGATCTTTTTTTGTGCATGCTGGCAAGTAGATGCATGCCATAACCTACATTTGATTGTCTGTGGTGGGCAAGTTAAACACAGTAACATTATGCTTATAGTGTTTTTTTTTTGTTTCATTACAGATTCAAAGAAATTACCATCCACAGGAAGAAGGTATTTCGAAATACTGTTCCAAAATAAAAACAGTATTAGGAAGTCGTTAGATCATTTTCTTCATCACGTACAAACAAATATTTTCAAAGAAAATAATTTTGAGTGTATGGGGGTGATGGTGCAAATAGAGAAGAAAAAGAGCTACAAAGACAAGCAGAATGCGAAGTAAGTATTAAGAAGAAATGCAGGAAATCATTATTACCTTTACCTTCAGTCTTTCTATATCTATCTTTCATTTTCCATTTGTTATAACCATGCCCATATACTAATCCATATATGTCTATCCTTCCTTCCATTCAGCACACTGTTAAGACAATTAGTCTCTCATATATTTATATGAGTTGCCATAAAACATGTTATATGTACTGGTCATTACCTAAATAGGCACCAACTGTCCAGTCACTTTGCCCCAGCTGTTGCTGTAGGGTTTAACGCCATTTTTCAGCACAAGATAGGCTATACATGGCGGCCAGTATTAATGGTGGAGGAAGAACCCGGAAAACCCTCAGAAAGAACCACCGACCCACGATAAGCTACCAGCAAGCTTTCTCACATAACCACATTATCCGAATCCGAGACTCCTTTGCCCCTGCAATTTTTATTATATGTATTGCTCTTTCTGTCACTGAATGTCACAATCTTGTTAGTACAGTTAGCAAGGGTTGATGTGACACAGACTTTTTCCATTGGCTGGTGTGACCATCTTGTGTGAAAATCAGTTGGCCCTGCAGAAAATCAACTGGCTCTCCCAATCAGGAAAATAATGATGGAGGAAAATTTAATTGGGCCGATGGCCATCAATTTTAAATGACCTTCCTCAGAACCCACAGGTATTGGTCGGGCAAGCCAGCAACAAAATTGCCGCCTGAACTAGTCCTTTTGTTTTTTATTAGACTGGAAACTTGGTAAATGCTATGGTCATTATCAGAAGATACATATATCAATGAATCAGTGTACTTCTGCAATTTTTTTTCAGTTTTCTTTTGTATATCAATGCAGTGCATGATACAAACTTGTGAGTGCAAATTGTACAACTTCTTTATGGATTGTAATGAAATTCAGTAAAATATTATGTTCATTAACAAATAATGCATATATCAAATCACTGTTCCACTAATTAAGTTTAGAATTATTGCCCTTTATTGATTTCAGTCTAAAAACAGCGCATAATATAATCTAATGAATCATCTAATCTTTCAGATTTCACTGGATTGCCATGACATTTGGAAAAATGTTTTCATCATTATCGAAAGTTGCATACATTGACAAATCTCTGCTGCTATTTCAGTTAGAGCTAGTTACTTTCTTAGATTAATGTTTGATAGGATTTTGTGAAGTCAGCTTGTCTCACATTTTTCATTGGATTGCCATGTAACTGCATGTTACAGTCATCATTTGAAAATGTTCATATAAACAATTCACTTTGCTTTTGCAATTTTAGTCTGATGTATTGTCGTGCAGCAGAATGCATTGTTAAAATCTTGTCAGTGCTACCGATTGTGGTGCCTTTTTGAAAGGATCATGAAAATTGGCACATGTGACAATATTCATCTAAAACTGCATGTACAAATCTTTGTGCTCCCATGATATTTGTAAGGGTTGTGGACATTTTTGGATTACAGTTGGATACAGTGTATGACCAAATTTTGTTAATGCAGTTACTCAAAGTATTTAGTTGATTGCCCTGAAACTTGGTACTTGTTCTGCTCATCATGAGAGGATAAGTTTCTTTACAGGCATTTCACTTGCACTTTTTTTAAAATAGTTGTGCACTGTTAAGCTCTACACGTCTTCATCATGGGCTAGGGGTGTGATGTAGAGGAGGCATTGGTATATTTATATGATCAAATCACTCACATTTCCTCTAGCTGTGAGCATCATTGTTAGTAGCCTTTTCAAAAGAACAAATACAATTCATTAAGTTAACTGCATTGTATGTGAACTTGATTCTTTAATGATTGTGTCTTTGCAGCTCAATTGCTGACTTAGTTATTGGTCTTTTTTAATAAGAACTGAATCTGTACAATACCCGTTTGATAGCCTAATTAATGGAAGAAAGATTCATTATTGTGTTTGTGAGTGATCATTGTTACATGCTGCCATTCAAGTATGTGCATGATATTGTTGAAATGTGACATGAGTAATTGACGTGAGTAATTGACTTATGATCATTTTTGCAGGGTACAAAATTGATGGAGATCTCATGATGGGTTTGGCTTTACTATTTGCAATCTGTAACAAATACACTAAAGAGAAAAAATTGGTACTCGAGATTTTCAATTGCTTTAGTAGTGTAGTCATTTTGCAGGGTCTTAGGTTTTGCATAAAATCTCCATCGAGAAATATTAATCACAGATTTGTTTCAGCTAGCATGCAATAAAAGAATAATATGTTTTCTTTTCCTACATTTCAGGTGTTTTCCTGCCAGTAAATGTTTTGATGGGACTGCCTTTCAGGCTGCTTTTGAAACTCACAGAACTGAAGGTAGGTTGTATGTGCCAACAAGTTACATTCTCAGATGTCTTTGTTCCACTTGAATATCCAGTTTCATGGGATCAGCAGCTTCAGTATATCTCCATGTTTCCAAATTGGCATAAATGGCAGCACAAGACAGTTTCTTATTCCCAGTGGCTATCAATTCAAGATATGAAAGAAAAGTATAAACCTGCTTCACTAAGGAATCAGGTGCTGTACAATTTTAGAGAGGGTAACATGGATAAGGTCTATTCCATTTGCTCCAAATATAAAAACATTGCCTTAGATCCAGCTCAATCTAATTCCACATTTGAAAGTTTACCAGAGTCATCTGATTATGGTGACATAGTTCCCCCTGCATCCAAACGCAAAAGTCATGAACCTACTAGACATTTGACAATTGAAGAATTGATGACAAACATACACACTGTAGACCCTCAGTTTTCTTCAGAAAATATAGCTGAAGAAAGATCTTGTTATGATAAATTCAAATATGCAATGATTGAAAATGGTCATGTAATTTGGCGACGTAGTGCAGCTAATGTGAATATTTTTTCAATGAATGAAGTTAGTATGACAACTGGACTGTTTCAGGAAGACTGTTATGTTCATTTGACCAAAACAGATATAGATAACACAACTGAATTGTCTTGTAGCTGTGGAATGTATGGCATATTACTGCAGTTAGCCACAATAAGTATACCTCAGGAAAACCTTGATGAGGTAGATCTGAGTGACGTGAAATGCTGCCATATGAGACTTTTTAATGAATTGATCAGTGACCATATACCTTCTCTATTAAATAATTCTTCCAGGTCAGAAAATAAGATAATTGAAAAACTTGAAGCTGCCAAAGATCAAATTAATGAGCCTATTTGCCAGATGCCAACCTCATCTGATAAAACTTTGAAGTTCTCGGTGTATTCTGATGATGACAAAACATGTACTTTTGTTCATATCACTGACAATAGTCTATCTTGTCAGTCTGGATTTTGTAATGCACTTTATTCATCTTCAAAACGTAAAGTTCTCCATCTTGACAACTCTGAGACCCTTTGTCCTCACCTCAATCAATTGAAAGTCCATGCTGACAAATGGATGGATCTACTGATACAAACTGCTGATTCCAGTGATTCTGTATATTTTAGTGGTGATGAGGATGAAGAGGATGTGATTCCACCAGCATTAGCAGCTACAGTTGCTGAGGATATAAAGGTACTATCAATAGCTGATATCCCTTCTTATATATTCCAACTCTTTATGAAGTGGAATTTTCTATTACCATGAGTTTTGAAATTCCATTAAACCAGACATTTATAGTTATACTCTGAGCATACTCTTTCAAATGAAATCTGAATTGATGAATAGCTCAGAAGAATTATATAGAAAATTGTCCCCAGAAATTAGATATTAGAATATTCGATTCAGAGGAAGTCTGAATTACATTAATATTTTCTATAAATGCTTAAATTATTTAACGTTGGATATACTTATAGATAACTGATAGTCCCATGGTTTGCTGTTAACCTGTACATTCAGAATCATAATTTTTGGTTCATCCACTGAAAAACTTCTGACTGGTTGGATATTACCTTTGATGACGAGGATACAAATAGGTGCCAAACTTAATACCAATTTCTCTTGTTTCGCTTTATCAGGACACAGTCCTTTCAGAGAATGAGTATATTTAATGTGTCCTTTTAACAGGGGCATCAGTTTAATGAAGATACTGGCCTGTGGGAGTATCCAAGCCTCAGCAGACACATACCATCGCAAGATGGTTCATTGTTACTTCAGCAGGCCATACAGTTGAGACATACCTTTTGTGATGCCAGTTTTGGCTGCGACATTGATGGATACCTTCACACTGCCCCTGATGGTGGATACCATGAGTTGCCTCCACCGACTGTTCCAGACATGTGCAAATGTGGTGTAAGTAAATGCTGTGTTCAGCTTAACAACCCATTTCTATAACCAACCACTTCCAAATACATAGTTTATCCATTTGTCTCTTTTTTTTCTCCTAAGCTATTATATAAAACTCTGTAGGCTTGTAGTGTATGTTTTTAACAATTGCTGATAATCAGGGTATTGCTGGTTATTGCATTATCTCATTGACTGAAAGTGAGGCCTAACCTGTGTAGCTCATGTATGTGACTAAAATCAGTGTGGCTCTAGCTTACTTAGCTCTGCTTTCACTTTTACATGGTCCAAGGTTTGGAGCTGCAGTTGCTAAATGCCAGGGTCATGACCATGATGGTGCAGGTTCAAATATTAGTATTGGATCAGCCCAGATAAAATTACAGTGGTGTGTTCTTGGCAAGGTACTTTGCCCCAATAAACTACATTGTGTTGATGTACTGTAAAATGCCAAACCAAACTTAATTTGTGAGAAAGTATTTAAAAGAGAATGAAAATAACCAATATTAAATAAGGGTCTATGGTAAAATGCATTCAGGTAGCTCAATATTATGCTCGTGATCACATCAGTAACTGACATAAATCATTACAGCAATTATACAAACTATATGCATGTAACAGAAGTAAATTACCTGTATTTACCATTTATTATTGGTTACAGTTTTAATTAGATAGTCACCATACATTATTTTTCTAGTGTATCTTTCATCAGCTCTTTTTACTTATTATGAGTAGGAGCATGAACATACTGTTTGAGAAAAATCTATGATATTTACATGAAAAACTGAGGTTATCTATCACTTTTGTATGGAAGAGTTAGTGCATTATCATCTAGTGTGTAATAAAGGAAGGATAAATTGCTTGGAGAAAAAAAAGTTATTGCCTAAAGAAAACATCTGGAATACAGAATAATCATCATCTTTGTGACATCAGTATTTGTATGAACCGAGGATGGATGTACTTTCATTGATTGAATATCATACAAAGTTGTCATATGCATATTACTTATTATGGAAAATTATACAATGTATGTACTAATTGCTTATCCACAATTTAAATGAAATTTCATTCTAAAAAAATTGTTATCAGTGTCAGATTTTTCTGCATATGTTAATGGGATTCAGTACAGGTTCAGATGGACCAGGACTAGACAGTTAATATCACATCCTGTACACAATAAATAAAAGTACATTTACTTTGGTTCTGCTGCATCTTCAGGAAATATTTGTCACATTGCAACAAGAAATTTGGTTAAATTTTGGTCCTTGAACATTCACTGTCTGTTCATACTTTTCCTCAGTCATATTTGAATTACTTAAAGTTTTGTTTAATTGATTGATTTCAGGTAGGATATGTCTTTCCTAATGGAGAGACAATTGCAGTATCCCATATTTCCACTGTATATACACGTCATGGACCTGTAAAACACAAGGTATAAATTTTTGCTTTATTTTCTTCTTTCAATGAGCTTCAATTCATTGATGACGAACTTACTCATCTTTTAAGTAAACACTTTATTAGAAAGCATTGCATTTTTATTTGTTCCATTCTATTCATATCTCTGTCTTTCTATCAAATATTGTTAGCATAAATATGCACACAAAAAAAAAAAACATTTTATACCAACAAATGAAAAATATGTTGTTGCTTATATTGGCATGCATAAGTCCTTTTTATCAAGCTAAGATGTATCGACTAAGTTATGGGGATGTGGGAGAATAATTTTTCTGTTGCTTTACAAACCCAAATCTAGTTCTTTGAAAACTCACAAATTTCACAACATGCATTAGCATCTAATTTTATGGTATTAAAAGATTGACTTCAGTGGTCAAGACAGTGTACTTGCCTTAGTGTTTCCAGCAGTATAAAAGATAATAGTCTTAACTTTTTATCAGTGAGGAATCTGTTTTTACATTTGTGTTGTTTGTATAATGTTTCATTTATTTGGTAAATGATACATTTTGTGTGTGTGTGTGTGTGTGATTTTATATTTAGATTTGTTATCACAGTTGTTTAAGTGTTAATCAGGATACTGATATTTCTTATTTTATATTTAGATTTGGTATCGCCGTTGCTTTAGTGGCACTTGGGATTGTAACATAGGTCCAGGAGAGAGAGAGGCCATCCACTTTCTTACCAGGGATACTGGAGCTGGCGATGAAATTGGCTGGGACTTTGTGGACCATGTTCTGAACTCATATATTTCTTTTGGCTCCTATTGTACAATCATGAATAGTTTCTACAAACGTGTCAGTCATAATTCAGCTTCTTTTATGTCTAATAATACTTTTATTGCATGGTTTTTTTCCTGGATAAGTAAGTTCAATTTAGATTATAGACAGCCATGTTCCATTTGCAAATTTAGTCCAAAAGTGTTAGCTGCTGATGGAACTAAGATAGGCATCAACATTCGACATTCAGCAGTTGTACCAATAGAGACTCCAACGAATGACTTTACAATAGATCCTTGTCATCGAAGGAATAAGAGGGCTTTCATTAGATTTGCCCAGGGTGATCATGATTCAAAGGATAAAGCTCAGAGTAGAAACTCTACCTTTCTAAGAAAGTGCTTGGTACCTTGGGCAGTGCTAATGAGCTACCTTTAGAAGAGGAAAAAAACCAAAATGATATTCTGTTACAACATGTTGATAGAAACTTTCACTCACTGTTGACTATTTTTCTGCAAAATGGTTGTAGCAACCGAGTATTGAGAAAGTTAGCAGTTCTTTTTATGATATTGTCTTCAAATCATTCCATTTCAAGCATTATTCCCTATCGATTTGTTGACGACTTCCAATCTATTTTGAATTTACTTAGGAAAAATTCAAATTTAGACACAAATGTTATAAACAGAGTTGCCAAGTTTTCTCCTGAAATTAGAGATGTATTATTTGCAGTCATGAATACTTGTATATGTTCAGCAACTTTAGAATTTTTGGACCATCTGGTGTCAAGAGTGAAACAGCTTTTTTGAAACTGTAAAGAACCAGACCAAATTAATCCTAAACCAGGTAGTTATAATCCTGCTAAATTTGGGAGAGCATATTACTTCACCCCCCCCCCATGGTAAGCAGTTAAGAGAAACTCCAAAATACACAATGGATAAAATATCTCATAATAGTACTTATGATGATGAACCTGCAAGAGCTGAAGAAAAATGCCATAAAAAATACCCTGAAGTGGGAAGGAAGGGTACAACATACTTATTTCTCTGGTTTGACCCACAGCATTATGGGCATTGCTATGGATATCATATGATACCAGGACATGAAGGGAGAAAAGATCCTGCTTGTTCTGCTTATGCATACATGGAAAATGCCCCAGAAGAAATATTTTATGATTTTAGTTGCCAGCTTGAGGAGTACTGTTTGAATCGAGAACCTGGTTTTTGGAAAAACACTCGTTTTTTTCATGATACATTTCATGGCTTTTCCCATAAGTGTCCACCAGTATACAAGTCATCACGTCTCATGTTGTTAAAAAAAATTAATACTGAAATATGTGAGCAAACAAATGATTTTCTTCAGCACATCAAATATTCAGCAAGAGCTATGGGAATGGGTAAATTCAATCACTACTTGCAGTTTTTTATGCACCAATGGAGCCAGAAGAAAAAGAAGAACTTCTGCAAAAAATGTACGTTAGCTTTCAGTTATGTTGGATGATACACTAACCACACTGTACTTATATCAATCAGTCCAGTACAACAAATTTAATATGCATGATTTACTGTGCAAATGGATGTACCATATTTGAGCAAATTATTGTCCCTGACTATAATATGCATCTTAAGACTATTTTAACGCAGCTCTCTTACAAAATGGATATATTTATATTGCAAGTTGTTTGAGAATAAAATATGATGACAGTAGAATAAAATATGTAGATCCTTCAAGTTTGCCGGTTTTGGATAATCTATAAATATTTTGATATGCTTGGTACGAATTTCAGATAGTGTTGTGGTTAGCACATGATATACCAAATCTGTTCTTAAGTTAATTAAACAGACCAGTGGTAAAACTGCAGCGATTAGTATTTCATCTATTTTCCAAGACTCTTAAATTGGGTATACATTGAACATGTTGTCCCCATGTATTTGTAACCTGTACAAAAGTGTCTGTACTTATTTATAATGTGACACATTGTCCCCACATATTTGTTACATGTAAAAGTCTGTCCTCCTTTATCATGTGACAGAATTTCGGACAGCATTTTTTTTTACAGTTATGTGGAAAAGTGTAAAGTTGTATACATTATCTTTTCTTAAATTTAAAAGAATTTAATTCATATGAAACCTCTTTGTATCATTTTCATTCCCAATTGTTTTATTGTGGTCATTTTCTAAGATTATTTGATGCTTAAGGATTTTATAGACTTATTTACTTCATGAAAATACCCAAAATGTTTTTTCCATAACTACCAATGTAATGCTGATTATGTCACTTATCAGGTACCAATGAGTCTTCTGTCATGGATTTAAAGTGGACTTTTTTTACACATTTTTTGTAAAATATGAATGTTAAGTTCAGAGATTTTTAAACAGGAAGTAATAGGCATTTGTTTTTTGGTAGAAAAATATTTCCTGTACATGTATCAGTTGCTGTGAGAAGAATGGAATTTTATGAGAGCGTGTGTTCCGCTTAAGGAAAATTTAGACTTTACATGATTGGAAATTATGTCTTATAGTACTTTGCCTAATGTGTGGTATTTCCAGTGTGTGTGTGTGTGTGTGTGTGTGTGTGTGTGTGTGCTTAAGATTTATTTACCCCAGTTACAATTCTGGGTAAGAAAGGTTCATAGCCATTATACAGTTAAAACGGAATAGAATATACTTGATAACATGTTAGACTGATAACTTGTAAATAGACATTTTTATTTTTGTGAACTGTACTTTAATCATTTTGTTGCATTTACAAGGCTGGTCATCTCTGGAAAATAATGCATTTATATGTTTGCCATAACAGTACTTGGATCCATGCATTGTTTAGGATTTGACATGCATTTATATTTGAGATCTGTATTATTTTGTTCAGTGAATGGTTATTGTTTGTATTTAAGAATTGTAATGCATTTGAAAAAGAGCAAAAATAAATGATTTGCTTGTTGTGAATGTGTTGATATTTTACCATGCAAAATATGAATAAATTGATTTCTCATTCATTGGAGTAAATTTTATTTACATATATGATTTATGCTCTGGTCATAAGGCTGACATATTATGATGTCAGTTGATCTTTGACTGTATTCATTTTGGCAAAGTGGTACTAACTGTCCTTCATCTTAAGTTAAAGAACTATGCAGATTCTTACACTTTGGGTAAGATAAGCCCTATTGCATTTGGGATCAAGATGTGAAAATAGTGTCTTCTGTACATTATGTTTAGTTCAGGGTAGTATACCTTGACCAATGATCAAAGTTATTTATAACCATTATAATGTACCATGCATGGTATTCCTGTCATGTTACTATTGCCATACTCCACGAGTCCATGTGGCCATCTTCCCTGTCTATGATTAACACAGATTTCAGGAGTGCAATGAAAACTTGCACTGTAGGTACATCTTTGGATGGTGGTGTGTTGTACATTGAGATCAATGCGGTATAAAAATGGTAAAAAGACTCTAGCTTGGCGCTCAGCATTTAGAGGTTAGTGTTAGAACTGGTACGCCTGGCTTCAGGATAAAGATACCGGGGTAGGGACATGATGCTACATGTTTGCGACATAATCCACACACACACACGCATGCAGGCATGGTTACTGAAAAGACTTAAAACATGGTTTCCGCGCAAAAACAAAAGTTGAAAACGACATACCTCACCCAAACTCTGCGATTGCTTGCAAAAGAGGCGAGGAAGAAGGTTGTGGAATTTTATATGAAAGGTTGAGATCACTTGCTAAAAGAAGAAAATTGGTTTCCGCACAATAACAATAGTTGTACAAATGTGGCGCAAACTTTGAGTATTACTTGCACTTCGGTTAAGGAAGAAACCAAGCGATTGTGGGGTGAAACGGACAAAGGTCGATGACAATCTGCATAAATCTTGTTACGCTTGATAAAAGAGAGGATGAAGTCCTCAAATACGAGATAATCCCCAAGATGTGCATATTTATAAAACAATAACCTTTTAAGGACAATTCTAGTGATTGGTTCTTCCAACATAATTACTAATAGACCAAGACAATCTAATAGATTTATAGGGCAATGAGATTATAAAATTAAAACCTTTAAAATCTTTGGGCTTTAATTTTCACGAATAAATGGACATCACTACATATGACACGACATTAACACAACTATTTGATTTAGAGAAAATCTATAAAAAAAATTTAAGTCAAATCTGACCGAAAATGTTCCATATAAATTAGTCGGGGCCTACTGCAAAAATACAAATTTAGGTTTCTTTTCTTATTAAAAACATTTTCAAGAACACGATTAATTATCCCTAGGTCAGTGCAAATTAGAGTTACCGTACACTTACACCTAACCGTAACTCCAAATCAAACACTAACTACAATGCGAAAAACTTGGCAAAGATTACTGAAACTTTGCATAAAGGTAATAGTATGCAAGCAGAACAAAGAATGCAAAAGTCATTAACTGGATTGTTCTTCCTGCCTATCAGATCATATCAAATACTAATTTCTCGACATATTCAATATGATCCTCGTGTATAAGGAAAGATGTATGTATGTGAAATGTAATGAACTGTGCAACGTTTATGCTTATTCAAGGATGGTCTTGTATAATATCTAATTTATCTCTGTTGACCTCTTACACAATGCTGCAAAGTTAAACATAATATATTAGATCTATTAAATTGCTTTGATATGAAAAAAATATTATCTTAAATAAAATGTTTTTAAAAAATATTCTTCAAAATTTTAATACGTTATGGCATTCGGAAGGTTTTCGGTATACCAGCAACGATTGCAGATTTGTGAACACTTCAAGCATGCAAATGTTTAAATTTAAAAGCCATTAGAAGGAAAAAAGATTTTCCTCTATGCCGGATTATGTTAGAAAAATAGAGTGACTAAACCGAGAGCAGCTTTCAGTTAAAATTTTGATGAAATAATTCAATACATTAAAAGGACAACTTAACAATTTTAGTTCCAATCACACTTAAATTTCGGTATTCATTGTGAATTATATTCATTATGAATTATAAAACTTTGGGATGGTGTATAATTCGGTATAAATAAAGACAGTCGATGACATTGACATTGGCGGGATGTTGTGGGGAATCAGACCAGTTTTTCTGAACCCGGTATTCAAACAATGAAAACTTTGTGAAAACTATAATATTCGTCAGTACGTCATTTCCAGAGAAGCCTAACCCTCATCGCTAAACCTAACCATAAAATACAAAAATCCACTTTTCTCCCAGACGGCTTGACAGATTCTCATGAGCGAGGTACCTGTTTGTCGGATTAGATGAGGCAAATATTGCAGAGAGAATCCTGTCAAGACTGTCATTTCGGTTCGTACGTTATCTCCAGACAACTGTAACCCTAACCCTAACCCTAAAAGTCACCAAAATTTATTTTTCTCGCAAACCGCTAAACCGATTTGCATCATCCAGGTACCATTTTATCGGTGTTGATGATACACGTATTGCAATAAAATCCTGTTAAATCTGGCCTGTCCGTTCATACGTTTTCTCCAGAAAAGCTTAACCCTAACCCTAATAGCTAACCCTAAAAGCCACATAAATTCACATTTCTTTCAAACGGCTGAACCGACTTTCATTTCAAGGTATGACTGGATTCGTCTTAATAATGCACGTCTTCTGGTCTATCACGTATGATAATCAAAGGTTATGAACACAGCAACACGTACATATACAAATGAAATTTGAGTATAGTTTTTATTTACTTGCATTCAGTGAACAAACTGATAATACACATTTATTGGTTTTACGGTCAATGGGTTTGTCTCAGGCTTACAGCTGTGTACTCTGGTTTATGAGCATGATAACACAAACAATAATTTTTTGTTTTAATGAATCCCAGTTTGTGCATATGCCTGCTGAATACGTTTGAAAATGATTTTGCTTTGAAAACAAGAATCACTCAAATAAACAGATTATGCCGGCTAAAAAGAATTTAAAGAATTTCTAGATAAGACATTTATTCCTTTTAACTGCTAAGTGTTGAAAGTATCTGATATTCTTAAGCAATAAGATTTTCAAATTAACTGTTGTGTAAGTCATATTGATATCAGATTGGCACCAATTTCATTTTGGATAACGTAGACATCAGCGGAGGTCTTTTGGTGAAAACCTCATGTCAGCATCCATTCAGGGTGAGTGGTGACAACAAGATTGTCAAGACATTCATCATAGCAGCCACATTGGATGTACCATATACAAAGTCCCCAGATAAAAACCTCATATCAATATGACTTGTCCACAAGAAGTAGCAATAACAAGATTTTCAAGATGGTTGATGTGGTGGCCATATTTGATTTAGGACCAACTAGCCATCACATTCAGTCTTAAAGTAAAAAGTCAAAGTTGATATGACAATCCATTCAAAGGAAGAAGTAAAGATTTTCAAGATGGTCACTGGTGGCCATAGTTGATATCCAAACAGCCACATTTTCAAGTTGGAGGAACTAGACCATGTGACGAGTGTAAAGCTTCATGGCAATATTCTATGTAGTTTAGGATGGCAGTAACGAACTCTTGCCAATGGATAGACAAAGAAATTAACACACCATACTATAAACTCTCTTGGTCTATGACCAGTAGAGACCAAAAATCTAAATTATGGATTAACCGAATATAGCATGTTGGTAAATCTTGACACTGAGACAAGTTTTATGACGTTCTATCCATTGTATCAGGTTCAAGGTCCATCACGAAGAATTTTGTACTGCACTTACAGGAATCGTGCAAACATGTCAACTTGGACAGGTAGGAAAAATACTATTTTTATAAAAATTTGGTTTGGTGGAGTTTTATAATGTATCAATGATGGTTTAACCATAACGATTAAAAAATAACCTGACAGTCAAGTATTTGCCCCTTTGAGGGACCTTTCCTTTTGTTAAATCTGACTAAAAGGTCTGATTTAATTATGCACTTCACCGATAGGGAAGATCCTTGTGGGACAGCATATGATTACCGATAGGGAAGATCCTTGTGTGACAGCATATGATTACCGATAGGGAAGATCCTTGTGGGACAGCATATGATTACCAGTAGGGAAGATCCTTGTGGGACAGCATATGATTACCGATAGGGAAGATCCTTCTGGGACAGAATATGATTACTGACAGGGAAGATCCTTGTGTGACAGCATATGATTACCAATAGAGAAGATCGTTGTGGGACAGCATATGATTACCAATAGGGAAGATCCTTGTGGGACAGTAGTGGGACAGCATGTGATTACCAATAGGGAAGATCCCTTGTGTGACAGCATATGATTACCGATAGGGAAGATCCTTCTGGGGCAGCATATGATTACCGATAGGGAAGATCGTTCTGGGACAGCATATGATTACTGACAGGGAAGATCCTTGTGTGACAGCATATGATTACCAATAGAGAAGATCCTTGTGTGACAGCATATGATTACCAATAGGGAAGATCCTTGTGGGACAGTACTGGGACAGCATATGATTACCAATAGGGAAGATCCCTTGTGGGACATCATATGATTACCAATAGGGAAGATCATTGTGGGACAGTTGTGGGACAGCATATGATTACCAATAGGGAAGATCCTTGTGGGACAGCATATGATTACCACTAGGGAAGATCCTTGTGGGACAGTAGTGGGACAGCATATGATTACCAATAGGGAAGATCCTTGTGTGACAGCATATGATTACCGATAGGGAAGATCCTTCTGGGGCAGCATATGATTACCGATAGGGAAGATCGTTCTGGGACAGCATATGATTACTGACAGGGAAGATCCTTGTGTGACAGCATATGATTACCAATAGAGAAGATCGTTGTGGGACAGCATATGATTACCAATAGGGAAGATCCTTGTGGGACAGTAGTGGGACAGCATGTGATTACCAATAGGGAAGATCCCTTGTGTGACAGCATATGATTACCGATAGGGAAGATCCTTCTGGGGCAGCATATGATTACTGATAGGGAAGATCGTTCTGGGACAGCATATGATTACTGACAGGGAAGATCCTTGTGTGACAGCATATGATTACCAATAGAGAAGATCCTTGTGTGACAGCATATGATTACCAATAGGGAAGATCCTTGTGGGACAGTACTGGGACAGCATATGATTACCAATAGGGAAGATCCCTTGTGGGACATCATATGATTACCAATAGGGAAGATCATTGTGGGACAGTTGTGGGACAGCATATGATTGCCAATAGGGAAGATCCTTGTGTGACATCATATGATTACCAATAGGGAAGATCCTTGTGTGACAGCATGATTACCAATAGGGAAGATCCTTGTGGGACAGAATATGATTACCAATAGAGAAGATCCTTGTGGGACAGCATATGATTACCAATAGGGAAGATCCCTTGTGGGACAGAATATGATTACCAATAGGGAAGATCATTGTGGGACAGTTGCGTGACAGCATATGATTACCAATAGGGAAGATCCTTGTGTGACAGCATATGATTACCGATAGGGAAGATCCATTGTGGGACAGCATATGATTAATTAATCTGAATCCTCATATTCATTTCATGAAGATTCTTCTGATCTGTGATGCAATTTTTTTATATCAAATTACTGTTTGCATCCTATTGCCAATAATCGTAAGACTTACCAGTACGTTATAGATATAGTATTAAATGGCAGATAATAACATGTAGCGAAAACACTACTCACTGAAATACTTTTTACAGTCTAAGTGACATAGAAGCAATATCATTTATATTTTTTGAGTTGTTGATATAAATAAAATGAGAAATAGTGGTCAGCTATTTGAAAATGTATAGGCAGCTCCATTGTTACCAGTCCAGCAATTGATGTACACTTATATCTCAATGTATGCTCCAAAGTATGTTTAGGTATTGATCATGGAATCAAAATTTGGTCTATTAATGATTATCCAGCTGACAAGAATTAAGTTCAAGAAATGTGAGGATTTCAGGAAGACAATCTGGTTGAAAGGCTTGTAAATTAAAACGTGTTTCTTAGCACATTACATGACATCATTAATGAAGCATAAGTAGAAATTCTTTAAAAATGGATCACATGTAGGATAATTCCTTCATGAACAGTTTACTCTTTGGTGTCAATGTGTCATGTATAATTCATTTGGACTTAAAAGTTATGCCAGCTGAACATGTTACATGGAAGGGATTGAATTTATTTTCTCCCCAACTATGCATTTACAAATTTTTTATATATGGATGTACACATTATACTAGCAATCATAGACAAATAAAAATATTGATCCAGTATTTAACAAATTACTTCATTGTTAAAATTGTAGATGTTTTGGCTAAAAGTATCATTAGTTCAATTATTATTTGCCTACTTATTTTTCTCTCATTTCTTACAAAATAGGCACACAATAACACATACCTGGCATAACTGAAGAACATTTAACCTCATGATTCAAGCTATGAAGTGTTCGGGTGAACATGTAAGGCAAGGTCAAATCAGATAGCGCTAAGTTAGCAAAAACATCAAATGTTGTCACAAATATCAGGCAACAGTCACTGTACAGAGCTACATGGAGGACTTTGGAAATTCAGTACAGCCACATGGACTTGTAGCTTCCTAAGAGTTTCCATTTTCCATTTCTGGCTGCGTCTTCAGATGGTTTTGTAAAGAAAACTCATTGTGTAAGTCATATGTACATAGATGTCTGGGGATTAAATTTTGTTCACCGCTCTCAGTGCCATAGAAGTACCTGACATTTATAGAAATTTTAACCTCAAAATTCAATCTAGGAAGTAATTTGTTTATCTACTGAAGGTAAAGTATAGACGTAATCTGATTAATTGACCAGTAGCAGTGGTGGCACCTAGGTAGTAATGATAACTCACTACTTGCTCCCATGAAACCATCAAGACCTTTTACACATTTATAAGTGGGTTGTTGCACTTGAACCATATTTACAGCATTTGTTGAGTGTATAATCTTTTATGACTTTTGAATGACTACATCTTTACACTTGCTTCTTTCAATCAATGAATCAATCAATATTTATAACTAAAATGTCAATGAGGTACCCATGCTGTCATGGTTACCTTCTTAATGTAAGGAAGCAGAGTACTGTTTGATATTCCTATGATCCTAACATGAACCCTGATTAGTGTGGGACACTAAAGACAATAAAATGGTAAGATAACCCTAACATGAACCCAGACTAGTGAGCCACACTAAAATAGTAAGATAACCCTAACATGAAACCCAATTAGTGAGCGACACTAAAATGGTAGAATAACCCAACCATTAACCATGACTAGTGAGCGACACTAAAATGGCTTGATAACCCTACCATGAACCATGACTAGTGAGCAACACTAAAATGGTAAGCCAACCCTAACATGAACCCAGACTAGATAGCGAAACTAAAATGGTTTGATAACCCTACCATGACTAGTGAGCGACACTAAAATGGTAAGCCAACCCTAACATGAACCCAGACTAGATAGCGACACTAAAATGGTAGGATAACCCTACCATGAAACCAGACTAGTGAGCGACACTAAAATGGCAGGATAACCCTAGTATGAACCTTATGACCATTGCTCTAGTAGTCAGTGACATTTAGGTCACTAAAATTGACTATTATTACAATAAATGGTTATAATGTTACAAGTTACTACCACAAAAAATACATTATTCTAAAACCTCTGAGAAACACTTTTGGGGGAATTATGTATTGAATTAAAATTTTATATT
Organism: Sinohyriopsis cumingii; assembly: GCA_028554795.2. Classification (NCBI taxonomy): domain Eukaryota; kingdom Metazoa; phylum Mollusca; class Bivalvia; order Unionida; family Unionidae; genus Sinohyriopsis; species Sinohyriopsis cumingii. Next base: position 93,130,275 of record CM068829.1, on the reverse strand, counting down.
GCTGACAAAAACATAATAAAAATCACCATGACCTTTAATAGCAGACACTAGGAGAGAGGTAAATTCTGTGTGATTCTCACAGAAACATTTCTTTCTGAATCAGAGAAGCATACAAGCTTAACTTTACTGAATGTCTGGCTTAAGGTGGAACAAAAAAATTAAAAAAATGGTAACAGAAAGCAGGATGTTGTTCCATTACAGAATTTTTTTCTCATCTTTCAGCTAATGCACAATAACAATTAATCATGTTATTTTCAATAGTGTGAGCAAGTGAGACAAAAACACAATAGAGACTTAACTTTCTCAAAATGAAACATTTATTGAAGAATGATAGTTGATGTCTCAAAACATTTAAAATGGTGTACAATCTGCTGTAATCATGTCCAATATTATCTCATCAGAAGCTTATGAGCTTAAGCTTGTCATTAAATACACAATGGGTAGTTATCACTCCAAAGGATCATTTGGCTTCTATCGTCAATTATGCTGCAAATAACCAACAGAATAACCACTGATGCTCCAACGAGACTGTCATGCTGGCAACATTTAAGATGTAACAATGTGATGCTGCTTTGTTTTGATCTCATTATATATTAATGCTCAAATGAAATAAATTGTAGTATTTTTTACACATGTCAATCAGCGAGGACTGCAAAACTTATTTCAGGTGAACATCTGTATGAAATCATGTATGATGCTCTTTTCTGTCCATATTGTTCACAATTATTTCCTTCTTGGAAACTGGTTACTGCAGCACTGTTCACTTGTCAAAGTATCTAGGATCTTCTCAAAAGAGGTTCTGAAAAAAGTGAGAAATAATTCATGTGATAATTCTGTAATTTGTTCCATCTCATGTGGATTTTACTACAGAATAAAACAGACACTAACAGGGAAATGTCATCAACCACTATTATAAATGGATGACATCATTCCTACAAACAAACTTGTATTATGCTGAAATCTATTATGGGAAGTCCCTCAAAGCTAGATCTTATGCAAAGATCCCCGCCATTTTAAGTAATTTTAAAGATTATCCCTTTGAGTACTGATGGCCAAATCTGACGATTAATCAAATTCATTTGAAAAATTTATAAAGTACTTAATACACTTGTGCTTAATGTGAAATTTTTGTTGCACAGATGTTTGTGAGAGAGTTGCTTACCAATTTTTCTTTGTGGAGTAAAAATCGTGATATAAGGAGAGTGGATCAGCATAATGCCTTGAAGCTTTCTGATAAATGTATGAAAATATATTCAGTGATTTGTTAAAAGAAGTTGTTCAAAGTTTCATATGTTGAATTTAAGTATGTATACTTTTTGACAGATTTGGTGTTATCCTTAAAATTTTTAAACTCTGCATGGATGCAGTGTGCTATGTTTTGTTTTCATTTGTCTGGTTGTTTAGCAGATGAATGATGGACAGGGTTTTCCATTTTTACCAGATAAACATAGAAATACATGATTTCCAAACTGTCATAAAAACTAAACTGAGCATAATTTTAACAAATAGAACATTTTAGAGAATTTCGTGAGGGAAAATAAAATGAGGAAAATATTACATGCTAGAAATACACATACATGATATCAATTATTCACTTACTTTTTCTTGAAAATTAAGTTGATTTTAAAGCAACTCAAAAACTGTGATAATTTTACAATATTATGATTTAGCATAGAATTTCACATTAATATCTGGGTATAAAATATGCTGCTAATCATATATGCAAATGTCAGTATTTGCAAGCTAAAAGTGGTAATTTCATTCTCTTCTCTTCCATCTTTCTTATGTTTCATAACTTTATAAAGCACAATCAAATCTGGAGACCCATATGAGAAATACCTACACAATTTGGGTGACTTTAGCAAATTCACATGCTTTCACTGGTCAGAGTACAGATCACAAGATCCACTGGGCAATGGACCTAAAACTGACAAAGGAAACACACTAAATTAGATAGTATACCACTTTAACTGTCAAGTGGCCATCCATTTAATACATACACAAAAATCTGGCAAGCTTGCCCCCCCCCCCCATACATGCTTTTTTACATCTCACCCCTGTGTACATATGCTTGATGCACACACACCCAGAATCCTAAAGAATGGCCCATATTTAATACTCAGAAATGATCAAGGATTAATAATATTAATGTGTTTAATAACACAGATATACCACCGATGTAGAATCTCTTGCTGCACCAAAGAAATAAGCTGTGTACATACATCATCAGTAGACACATCCACATCCACCCTCCATGCGCATGTACTAAATGGACAGCCCCCAATAATACATTCTTTACTCACTCAGGCTGCAAAGATAAAACAAGAAGATTGTTTCTTGCATACAGTGAAATACAATCAACACATCTGAAGGATAAAATAAGTGTAACAAAATTGGGACAGCATGTATTTATTATGTTATAAAGAAGCCTATAAAAGGTAAAAATTGCATATTTGCAATCTACTATTGCATACATTATATGAAAAAATATAATGCAAAAGAAAAGCTTAATTACAAAATTTTTAGAAATATAATTTTTTTTAAAAATATTATATTGTTCATATTAAAGTCTTAGCTAGACAAAGTTTACATTTAAATAATCATAAGATGGAATAGAAATAACAAGAACAAAGAGATGTGTTTAATAAACATGATAGCCCCACTGAAAAACAGATACAATGTAATATTTGATGAACATTTTAAACATTTAAAACACTGCGATACTGGCAGGACAATCCAAAATGTCATCTATGTATGCAAATCCAATTGCTAACCTTATTTTTACCTGTGGGGGTGGGGTGATTGTGCCAACAGGGATTATGTAACAAGCTGAGCGTAAAAATTGTATAAAACATTTATGAAACTTAAAAATTGCTGTAAGGAAGAAAAGACAAGTAATAAATTACTTTACAAACTGAAATAGAATTACTTTCATACTAGCCATGTAAAACTCAGTATATTTATATATACAGTTTGGTCAAGAATCACTATATTGTATATCATTTTCATACAGTTTCAATTTCTACCCATGGATTAAGATGAAATGTAGTTGCAGATGAAGAGATGGATGGCCAGACAAACTGATCCAATACTTGAAGATTATAATCAGACCAGCTGATTAAAAAATTCACATAAATACCGAACATTTTGTTAATGTTTACAGCATCTGCAATATTCAGATCACTGTTCCTTGCTGACTGCTCTTTGTATCTTTGAGTAGGTACAGTATATCAACCAGATTCTATTGGCATTTTATTCAGTCTTACATTTATTATCATACCTATTTTAGTAACATAATTAGATCTATTTGCATTTACTATAATTGGTTAGTTATCTGCATCACTTTATTGACTTCATCTGGTCATTATCATGGGAAGTTTCCAGTTTATTCAGTACAACAATCTGTAATAAGAAAGACAAAACATGATCTTCTGAAACAAGCTCACAGCTTTTACTAGCCGTGAAACCTATAATGAGATTATAATCGGTAAAATGAAATCAAAGCCAATAAAGATAAAAAAAATGATTTCATACACTACCTTAAGACTTTTGTCAAGCTAAAACTGGAATAATCAAACTGTTTTGGTATGAAAAACTTCAACAAAATTTATGGATATAAGACACTAGAACATTAAGGCTAATTTAACTGTCATGATTTCACTAAATTACTGTAAATAACAAATAATGCAAATAGGAAGATTTGTTTACAAACTATTCAGTTATATGTAAAACACTGCAAGACAAATTAATAGGTATTGATGCAAATACATGACATGCCTTGAAGACAGCAAGTTAGTTTTCCATAGAGAATGTTAGCAAACTTGTTCCACTACTCAATAATGGAACCCATATCACTTGCATGTGAACAACTGTACTTTGTCCAATATGTTTTTGCAGAGTTTTGCATTATAAACACTTTGCATCAACATAGCCAGAAGGGTGTGTGTGTGTGTGTGTCTGGCGTGCATCCACTCCTGCTTAAAAAGAAACATACACACACAAATGTACAGTCACTTGTCACTTTAAATTTGACCATCATTTTATTCTTGCACATGTTTATTAGGTAGTATGCACACTTGGAGTGAATAGACACACACAGTTTAGCTTTGGTGCCCTTGCAAAGAAGTTGAGGCCTGAAGGAAATTTTGGAACAATCCCATTTCTGCACCACTGGACCTGATCCAGCCTGGCATAATCATATTGTTTACAGCAATGGGAGATATTTTAGACTCTGACATTGTTCAGATGAATTTCTTAATAATCTGTTTGGCAAAGTTATCTCCTATTCATTTTGAGAATTGCATTATTGTACAGGTTTAAAAATCAACAAGCTTGCAATAATGTCATGATGAATGCCAACACTGTAGTATCAGATGAATCAAAGTCATTGTTGTTGCTGTTGTGGGGTTTAATGCCATTTTTCAGCACACAATAGGTTATACATAGTATCCAGTATAACTGGTGAAGAAGAACCTGACAAGAACCACCGACCCATGGGAAGCTACTGGCAAGTTTTTTGGTCTTTACCTTTTTGGGGCTTAAAATTAAACAATCCAACTTTTTATAAATGGGAGTTAAAAATATCTGGTGTCGAGATTGTCAAACCACTCTATGACAAGATGAATTTAGAGTCAGTGCTGACCAAGTGTTGCATACTGGTTGGGCTTTCGGGGGGTGGGGGGGGTATTTTATGTATCTCTGGTCCCTAAAATTATCAATATATGGGGGACATTGCCTGTTTGAGATGGGAGGGTGTCACAGGCCTCCCTCAAAGTGCAACACTGCTGATAATTGCTTCTAATGTCAAGAACACTGCCCACTTTATTCATTAAAAGTTCATACATTCTACACTAAGTTTGTTTTCCATTTGTTTTTATCAAACTCGTACAAGTTTTCACTCTTTGGTACTAATAAATGTTTACAAGATGGTGAGTAGACTGGTCTAAATTGTCAGAAGGGTAATATAATATATTCCATTAACAATCTTTCATATGACTGATTTCAGGTCATTAACGTTAATTTTTATATTTGTATCATAACTGGTAGAGTAAAACTTTATTCTAGTCAAATAAAAAATTTAGTATTTGCCTCACTGGGTGAATGTTGTATTTCGTTATTAATTGGAGATTTGTCAAACCAGGCTTTAAGTTCACCAATAAAATTATAAATTTCACACTACTACAAAAATCATAATGTGTAGGATATTATTGGCAAACAATAACTCTCAATAGAATGAAAAAAAATGTATGCATCAAGCCGAAAGGGCTTGAAATGATGTCTTTGATTATCCTACATAAAAATAAGTGAACCATATTTTGTTGTTGTCAAGTTGATGTGTTTAATGGGTGAAAATGGCTTTTAAATATTTGAATTTATGCAAGATATGATTGTTTCAAGCCTAGTTTAAGTCACAACGAAGATGAATAAAGGTCAGATTAGTCAAAATATAGTTACATATTCTGGCATTTTTTGTTTCTTCAGAAATACAAAGATTCACTAGTAGCTAGGGAAATAAGTTCAAGTGATTGTAGCAAGTTATTATTTCAATAGGTGGAGACACAGAAATAGCAAGTCCCAATTTTTGTTCCTTCTGCAGGTATTATGGTTTGCCAGAACAAATATTACATCTTGTATTAGCCCACAGCATGAATGATTCATAACACAAATATCAATGAAAACAAGTAATGTCTGATATTAACTTGAGATGAAGCAAAAGATTCGTTTTTCAAAACTGCCATTGTAAAGCCTCTGCTGAAGAAACCAACACTAGACCATAACGATTTAAGGTACTACCACCAGTTTGTAATCTCAAATTGATATAAAAATCTTAGAAGAGCTTGTTCTACCCCAGCTTGCATCTCATCTGAATTCAAATAGTCTTTTTAGTAATGTACTGCTTATCGTCCTTGCCACAGTACTGAAATTACTCTTCTAAAAGTAGTTAATGACATTCTATCTGCTTGGGATAGCGGAAAGATTACAGTCCTCACCCTCCTTGATTTGTCTGCAGCAATTGACACAACAGACCATGATATATTACTTCACTGTCTTCAGCATGTATTTGACATTCATGATACATCCTTACTGTGGTTCAAGTCCTACTTGGTCAACAGGACACAAATTGTATCTGCAAATGGAATACACTCCAGCCCAGTTGATCTATGTTGTGGTGTTCCACAGGGGTCTGTTCTTGGACCTGTTCTCTTCATTCTATACACTCAGCCGCTCTCAAGTGTCATAGATCATCATCCAGTGTCTCACCAATTTTATGTTGATGACACCCAAATATACAAATTTAGCCATCCAACTGAAGTTGATGCTATCATCCAAGGTGTAGAGAGGTGCATTTAAGTTGTGAAATCATGGATGACATGTAACAAGCTGCAGATGAATGATGATAAAACTGAGGCCATTCTAATCACAACAAAAAGACTTTCTCATTCACATCCTTTACCTCAAACAATAAGTATCAGCAACACCAACATTAATTTCACACAATCAGTACGAAACCTAGGTGTTACTCTGGACAGTACTCTCACACTGCACCAACATGTCATGAACATATGCAAGGATGTATCTCTTGAGCTGATATGCATCAGCTCCATTCTCAAATATCTTTCAGCTGATGCCACTTGTGTGTTCATTAGTACTTTCAAGACTGGACTATTGTAAATCAATTCTGTCTGGTTCATCTCAGTATCTACTCCAGAAATTTCAAAACACAGCTGCTCGGATCATACTTAGAGTACCACGATCAGAGCACACCTCCCTGCTGCTCTGTACCCTACACTGGCTATCCATTCCATCCAGAATCAAACACAAAATTTGTTCTCTGTGCAACGTTTCACTGTCGGACTATAGTCCAACATACCAATCCGACCTCACCCATATGTGCACACCAGCAAGATACTTACGCTCCTCTTCTGACAATCATATACTCATTATTGCCACTATGAAAACAAAGTCATATGGACATCGTTCTTTTGCATACCAGGACCCAGCAACATGTTATGAATTGCCCACTGAACTCAGACACACAGACACAGTGATCCCATTCAAGAGTGCTCTAAAAACTCACTTATTTCGACTGCAAGAACAAACTTAAAGACCTAATGTTTCCTACCTTAAATATTCTCAGCATGTTTGTTATGTTTTCTAATTTCATAGCATTTGTTTTGTAATCATATCATTATATATGTTTTCTTATCTTATAGGTGTTGTCTGATGTTGTAAAGTGCTTAGAGCTTCTAAAGATTAGGTGCTATACAAAGTCCTCATTATTTCATTATTATTATTATTATATGCTACATGAGACTATAAGGCATTAAAATTTGGTTCTTCTTTTAAAACAGTATATCTTAATATACCTTCTTAATTCCAACCTAGTATATGACAAATATACTGTTATTAACTTCATTTTATTATAGAAAATGTTTATTAAAAATAAGGGAGTCCCAGATTCCTCCTTATCCTCTCTTGCAAAATGGTCCATATAATATGGAATGTGTTAAATGGCTGTTAAAACCCAATCAATATACAATTCAGTAAAAGCATACGACTTAAAATAAAAATCATACACCCATTATGAAGAAAAAGAGTCTTAACAATAAAGATAATAATACTCTGATATTCTTAACTCAAAATTATTTTTAAAATCTCATTAAAGGTTATGCCTCCTGTAACAATACAAAATTCCATAATCAATAAGTAAAAAAACCTCATGCAATGTTGACAGCTTTTTTTAAAATTAAAAGTCACGATGAAATCGCATATTCTTAATTCAAATTTGGGAAAATATTGTTTACTTCATCATAATGTAACTTCTATCTGAACAGGAACCACAACAAGTTAGTGGGATCTCAAATAAAAATTAAAAGTCCTCATATCAAATCTGATAATGCCAAAAAAATAAAATTATATTCTATATTCTCTACAATAAAACTAATCATTCATTATAGTCTATAGGTAAAAAAAAAATTTGAGAATGCCAGTCTTTATACATAACGTATATTCAAGCAATGATGACATTTGCATTTGAAAATGTAGTAAAAACGATACCTTCACTATATCAATTTTATCACTGTTTGAAACAAAGTAACTGAAAAATGAAAAAGAAATAAGCTGTTTAACTGAAAATGACATGTTGCATACAAATTGTGGCATGTTTAAAGACTAAGTTACTCCACGTAGTAAATATCTAATTATTCACAACAAATCTTTTAATGGTACATTGATTTTATAATTTTAGGGAAATTCATCTGTTAAAATTATAAATATTTAAAGGAACAAAGATAATTTTTCAAAATAACACATATTCCATTTTTTATGTAGCTCTCAGAATATGTGATTTTCCATTTCTGACAATGATTATGCTTAATATTTAATTACCAATTGATTAACTCCTTATTTTGGCCAGATAACTTGTGTTTTGAAACTCCTCTCTGAGAACCTTCCTTCCGTAGTATGATGTCTATAGAAGCATACAGACAGCCAATTGTTCTTTATGGTGGTTAAGTACAATTTCCTAGTGCTCAAAGGTATTATCTTTTATCTTTTTGATACTTCTGCTCCAAAACTGAATTTTTAACAAACTTAAGCTGTGCCAAAGTTTCACTTTCTCAAATTAGTACTTTACTGAATACTATGATTAGACTGCTCTGGCTGGCCTAAGTGGTTATAGCATCACCATGGATGTGGGAGGTCGCAGGTTAGAACTTCGGCTGAGTCATACCAAATTCTTGCAAAAATGGTACTAACAGCTGCCTCACTTGGCGCTCAACATTAAGATGTTATTTTTAGGACTGGCTGGCCTGGTGTCAGGTTAATGTGACTGGCTAGGACATTATGTTACATGTCTGCAGCATGATGCCCAATTGCTAGCCATCACTATAAACAGCCACACTGCAGGCATCATAGCAATATGACTTTTTTTTTTAAAGCTACATTAAAAATCCAAATCACACACACACACTACTGACAGATTTCTTATCTGTTCTTCAATGCTGTATTAGGGTTTTAGGTCCATAAATGCCATAGCTTGCTTGCTCCGACAAAGGTGTTTTGACCAAATAAATAACTGTACTTCTTATTATCATGTGTTAGTTTTATTTATTCAACAGATCTTAACCCTTAAAGGCTGTATAGTTTTGAAGCACATGATCCAGCAGGGCTAAATTGTTTGAGAAAAGAAATGAAAAGTGCACTCTAATTTTAAATTGTATGTAATTTAATTAGGTTTTGTATCATGTCTGCTTTACATTAAATTTTGATTTACTGCTCGCGGGGGTCTGGTGGGGGTGGGGGGTGGACTGGAAAAACTATTTTGTCCATTCAGAGTACATCGGACATGTATTTAACACCAATCAGTCACTGGTATCTCCATTAAAACTTTCCCAGCTCCAATAATCAGATATATTTCATAATAACAGAAATCACTGTCTTCATCAGTGTCAGCGGCCAGTATTTGAAGAACAAAAGAAAATGAACCAAGCAGGGAATTAGCCTTTTTGTTTTTTCTAGGTAGGCTGTATTTTTAACATGCACTTGTAAAACTTCCTTTTTACATGGCTTATACTATGACATAATGCTTACTACAGGGCACAATATGCCAATAAAATCTAGTTTAAGAACCATATATGTCAAGTTGAAGAATCCAGATGTAAACAGTTGCCTACCTGAAAAAAGACTTATGTTGCAAAAAACACGACGATACCTCTACTGGTGTGACTTACCCAAAGCACTTTAAATAAAAATTGTTTACAGTGCAGAGTACATTTTCCTATGAGTGACTTTAAATTGTTGGAGTTCCTGTGCATCAATATTTGGGAAATTCATACAAATTTTGCGTGATTGATGCCCTGGAAGCATCTCTGTATCTGCTTTGTAATGAATCTAAAGATAAAAAACAACCACTGGATAATAAATTGTTTCCAAACTTAACAATTATCAATGGATGGGTAATGTGGGGTTTAAAAGATCTTAAAGTAACTTTTATGTTCTCAGAAATTTTCAAATATATTTTCAAATAATGAAAACAAAACATTGGTGGCTAAGCTAACAAAACCCTAAATCACAAAATTTCTATCATCACATCGGTTAAAAGTAGCATTGTGAATAATTGTAACCAAAATTAAAAAGAAATAATGGCCAAAATTGATAGGTTGGAAACAACTGGGTATTCAGTTTACTACTAGGTCAATGATTATGCAATCAACTTTTTACCCATGATAGCAACTAACTGATACATGTAAAATAAAATTCTAATGAGTCATTATCCATACAATAAAAAGAGTGGTCACGCTATACCTCCTACTACGGTTTGTGGTCATTGTGGTTTCAGCTCTGTATTCCTGTCTGGGTGTGGTATTTACCTATCTGCTGTGACACCAGGTGGTTTCTCTGACAGGTCGTCTCAAGCAAAATAGAGGTATACAGTGCTGAAAATACAAAAATAATTTAATTTTGCCACCAGAACAACTTCATACAAATTTGAGTCATACACTCTACTCTTACAGCATGGCTGGTTAATCTAAAGAGTACAACTTGTATCAATTTATTCCATGCTACTGCAGATTTATAGATAAGCAGTGAATTTTTATATTTTACACAATCAAACTGACTAATGTTTTGGAGACAAATTGTTCAATGCGTTGATAACACAGTATTTAGGCATATACTACTCTTGCTGTACGTACAGTATGTACTTCATTTTGGGAATGCTGAAATCAGATAAAGTTGAAGTATACTTAGCTAATTAAATGCATAAAAAATATATTAATACTTAAGAAAGTGCTTAGATAGCTTCATTTGATTCAAGATACTTCTCATCCTTTTAACCAATTTTGGCATTTCTGACTTCCATTGCATTACTGCCAACTGAAATGTAGGCCAACGAACTTGAAAACATTTCTTATGTGAGAATTTGTATTAATTAGAAAAAAGACATCAGAGTTAGTAAAGTCTGATAAACTTTATTACTTTAATTTGTAGAAAAATGTGGAGACAGGCTGCCAAGAGTGTGAGATATTCCTGACAATTTGACTTCTTGTTCTGATGTTAGCCAACATTGGAACTCACTACACATACCGTTATTTAATCAGTAAAACCTAAATCCCCAAAACATAAATATCAGGGTTGATGTCTTACACTGTTATGATTACCTTAAGGCCATTTTTCATGCTACACAACAGTAAATATATCTGTGGAGGAAGAACCTGGAAAACCACTGGGAAAAACCACGGACCCATGGGAAGCTAGTGGCATGCTCTCTCAAAACGGAGCAGAACCTGAGACTAAATTTTCCTGTAAATATTAAATGTACTATATAATAATAAATAAATAATTTAAAGAGTAAATTGTAAGCAACAATAACCCTGACCTGCGCATTACATTATACAAATGACTGCCTGTAATGCTGCTGATTGGTTATGAACTACTAAAGTATTCTCACACCATACCCTTTGATTGTACCACCCTACTGATCTGAAAAACAGAAAGAATAAAATATATCAAAAACGCACAAAACTTAGCCATTGCATTCACTGATTTATGAATTCTAAACTGATTGCCTCCAGGTGGGTCTCCAACACTGCTGACTTTTTTTAATCAAAAGGGAGCTTCTTTAGCAACATGGTCGCCAGTTTTGCTTGGGCCAGCTTGTTTTCAAGCACTGTTGTGATTGAAATTACTGTCTTTGAAACTCTGTAATTCCATAAATTTGGGATTTACATCTCTTTGAACACGTGTATACAAGAATTCCTTCTATTTATTTGTTCAAATTGTTCTTGAAATATTAGAACAAAACATTGCACATATTGGACGTAGATGGCACGGCTTCTACTTAGTCCTACAATGTAAGACATAGCACATGTTATTTTTGTTTTAGTGATATGATGCCCACAACATAAATATCAGTGTCGAGGTCTTACATGTAGGACGAGGCTACGACTGAAATAGACTATTATAAAAATCAGAAATGGAAGAGTGCTTACAAACAAACGGGAGGATATGCGAATACTATAATTATAATATAAATCTACCTACCTCGATGCATTTAAAGTCTCTTGTATAACAGTTTCGGCTTTAAAACAAAGCAGTCTAGGTGAATTACTAGGTCTACGAAAAATACTAAACATCTTGCCCGCCATGACTTTTGTACATTTTGTACTCTTCAGTACTAAAGATTCAGCATCCCGCAGCATTTCGCGAAACAACCAATGAGAGTGAATCTTACAATTATTTTACTGAATACTAGTATACTATTGGTTCCAACGATTTCGTATGTGAGCGATCTCTTACTTTGATAATTTAAATGCTTTTTATTAATGTCATATCATCACTTGCCTTTAACATATTGATTGCGGTGTGCAGGTCGTATATGAGACCGTATATGACGGGGAGGGCAGCTATAATGCCGCTTTCCTTTAGAGCATATGTAGGAATTAGTATCCTTTCAGGTGCACAAGCTGGCGGGGTTTTAAGGACGAGGTCACAAAGTTAGAATATTAATGTATAAAGTAGGAGAAGATTGCATCGTGTTTAAAATCAATTATATTTTTTCTTTTAGTATCGATGGAATGCAGGTATTGACTTGTAAATATTTTTTTTAAAACTTATCATCATAGACTGGAGTAGACTATGGATTTCTTTGAATGTATCCCAACAGCAAATCCACTGAATCCTTTAAATGGCGTGCAATTTTAAAATTAATGTTGAATTATGTACCTTTGCAAAATTTATAATTTTATATTTTTCCAGTTATGATTCTTAAATTATTATTTGTATTGGTTATATTCGGATCAACAACGCCATTTCAAATTTGTCAATCTCTGTTGCTTTTTTTGTTGGTAATATCACTTTGATCGTAATGAGCAGTTGTAGTGGTTTCATACGCTACACGTGTGTGGCCTGAGAGATTTGCCATGCACACATTTGATCATGCTAGCACCAGCTACACTTTTTATCACCTTTATTGTCAAAATATTCAATATCCCATATGCATCCCAACCCCAGCCGAGTCATACCAAAGACTTATAAAAATGGTATTAGCAGCTGCCTCGCTTGGCGCTCAGCATTTAGAGGTTAGTAATAGGACTGGTCGGCTTGATGTCAGGATAATGTGACTAGGTGGGACATTTTAGAAATATGTTAAAGCTACGTTATAAATCAAAAGCGCGCACACACACACACACACACACACTACATCGTCATTTTCAATATCTATTTCATACATCGTTTTTCCTTCCAGTATGTGTCAGATAGACTGGAAGTAATATCCTTGCCGTCAACGATATACGATTTGGGGATTGATGTAGATCGATCGTTTGTAGTTTTTTGTTTGAATTTGATTTAGTGACAAATAAAAATCACAAATGACACCGTTTGTTTTAGACACATAACTTATATGAAGTAACATTCAGTCACTGTTTGTTTTATTCCGTTGACATCTTTGTTCCTCGACCCTTATACAAAATATGAACTAGTTGTTTCTATTTCTTTTCTTCTCAGTCTTATGTCCAATATTTTCTATTGATATCTAAGAATTTGTGATTTGAATGGCAACACAATTCCCAAAGCAACTCTAAGAGCGTATAGAATGGGCACATTGTCAATAAAATGCTGGTTATTTCTATTTTAACTTCAGAAAAGGAAAAAAAAATATAATACCATAAATGAGAAGTATGCTAGGTAAATGTGTGTGTGTGTGTGTGTGTGTGTGTGTGTGTGTGTGTTTTATTTGGATTTTTAACATAGCTTTAACAATGTATCAGTCATATCGCTACAATGTCTGCAGTGTAAATTTATAGTGATATCTAGCACTGGGACATCATGCCGCAGACATGTAGCATGACACCAGCTCGACCAGTCCTAACACTAACCTTTTAATGCTGAGCGCTAAGCGAGACACCTTTTAGTACCATTTTTATCAGTCTTTGTTAAGGTTTCGAACCTGCAACCTCCCTCATCCGAGGCGGCCGCTCTCATCGCTTAGGCCAAAGGAGCGGTCCTACTAGGTAAGTGTAAAGGTCTTCTGAATTAAAATCTCAATAGCATTGTAGTATAATTCAGTTCAGTATCGTATAATTTAGTACAATCTAATATAATTTAGTTCAATTTAGCATAATTTAGTACAATTTAGTACAGTTCAGTTCATTTTAGTATAATTCAGTTCAATTTAGTATAATTTAGTACAATTTTACATTCTTGTCAGAAATTATGTTTAGACAGATTGCAGCACTCATAGGGCATATTCCTTTTCAGCACTTTTGTTTTAAAGACTTCGACCGAGCTCCAAATGGAAAAAAAGCAACTAAAAGAGCAAAACTTGGAAATTTCAATAGCAGTACTATTTGCCGTCTAAAAATCCTGTAAATTCAATATACTTTTTAGATAGACTTTTTATTCATTCATTCATACATTCATTTAATCAATCAATCAAACAGCATATATGACATCCGAACATCAACATATTGCTTGTATGGAACAGTGTAGGGAAATAAACAAAGGATAACGAGTTTAAATATATCTTTTGTTTTGTACCACAAGCTGAAATATATCCGGTATTAACGTAAGAAAATACAATTTTATTTTACTATGTGCCAAACTTAATCTATAATCAAAGTTTAGAAGTTTACTCATTATCCGGCACAACATGCTAACCCCACTTCCGTTCCGTAAATTTAAAACGCTGATCATATACAAATACGTAACCTAAGAAAGCGATAATATTGCCTTGACCTAATATATCACAGTAAATGACATTTTTGTCATTTTGTAAACTATTTGACCCTATTTGATAACAATGCGAGTCCGTCCAATCCATCAGTACGTTGCAGCTTGTTTATCTTTGTCATCAAGGAATTAATGTGAATAACATCAGATAGATGCAAACGGCGTCTTCGCAAATTTCTTTTTCAGAGATTAATTTCCATGTCTGTAATGTAAGGCAGTGTCTATTTATTTATTCTAGCTCACAAAGTACTCGGGTTTTCTTTCTGGAGGTAGACCGCTCCAGTGGCCTAGTGGTTAGAGCGTCCGCCTCGGATGCGGGAAGTCATTGGTCCAATCCTCGGCCGAGTCATGCCCATAAAATGGTACTAGCAGCTGTCTCGCATGGCGCTCAGCATTAAGAGATTAGTGTTAGGACTGGTCGGCCTGGTATTAGGATAATGTGACTGGGTGGGACATCATGCTACGTGTATGCGGCATGATGCCCCAGTGCTAGTCAGCACTATGAACTGTTACACTGCATACATCGTAGCGAGATGACTAAAATAAATGTTAAAGCTACGTTAAAATTCCAAATCACACACACATACATACACACGCACGCACACACACACACACACACACACACACTTTCTGCAGGTACAATTTTTGTGGGCACACACAATCCAGCGTCGCATGACATGATGTAAAATCTTTTTTTTTCACACGTGAAAATGTAAGGATATACTTTCCACATGTAAAATATATAGGAATCAAACAAAAATATAAAAGTAATTTTTCAAACAAGTTTCTGTATTTCATACTTATGTATATAATTCAGTTCAATACTTACTTCACTGACTTTTACAAGTCAAATGAGAACACAATTCTAAGTGATAAAAATAATTGCACCCTTATGCAAAAAAACAAAACAATTCTCCTGTGTAAGGGGAGTATAGTTAATTCAGATCACAGTAACGTACTTAGCTGAAGAGGTGGGGCTCATAAATAATAACTGCTGAAACTAAAACAGCTTCATCTATCGAAATTAGGCACGTGCTCCTACTTTTGCATTCTTTAGCTTAAGAATTCGACGAGACCACCAACAAAAACGAGTGTAAAGCTCCCAAAGGAAATTCATCAGTTTATTTTATTCGAAGTCTGTTTGTTTATTTTCATAAGTATACATTATCCTCAAGCATCTGTTGAAGCTATGATCTGCTTGCAAACGATTAATCGCACTAAGCTCTGTTTGCAAACGATTAGTCGCACTAAGCTCTGTTTGCAAACGATTAATCGCACTCAGAATTGATTATCAACGTATTATGGATGACAGTTTCATTCATGATATAATTTGTAGTTCTCGAGATAAAGTTTTTGCGAGTGCAGCATTCAACATTCGTTTCTGGAGACATTGAACAAGACACTTGCATAACACCATAATGAGTCTAAAGACATGCCATGCAAAGCAGACATGTACGACTTTCATTTGAGAATAAGAGCAAATTACTAACTTCAAAGATTATGAGGATCCTAAATGACAGCCATTGGGTCATGATGCTAAATGTCTATATATAGGTGCACACACACACACACACACACACACACACATATATATAGAGGATCAGAGCATATATGTATAATATTTAGGATGCGAGAGGTCGTGGGTTCGATCTCCGGCTGAGTCATACCAAAGACTTACAAAAATGGTACTAACAGCTGCCTCGCTTGGCACTCACCATTAGAAGATTAGTGTTAGGGCTGGTCGGTCTGGTGTCAGGATACTGTGACTGGGTGGGATATCATGCTATATGTCTGCCGCATAATGCCCCAGTGATTGACATCAAAATAAACTGTCGCACTGCAGAAATCGTAGCGATATGATTGAACAATTGTTAAAGCTACGTTAAAAATCCAAATCACACACACACGCACACACACATGTATAATATGTACGCTATATCATTGATACACCATGAGATGAATACATTTTTCATTAAAAGGAAACGAGGCTTGCAAAGATACAGCGTACATACTATATATATATATATATATATATATATATATATATATATATATATATATATATAGTATGTACGCTGTATCTATATATATATATATATATATATATATATATATATATATATATATATATATATATAATACACATAATTACATTTCCAACGCATTTAAGACTGACTACAAGCAACTGTGTATTGAATAAACTCTACACAGCCTTGTCTAGCGCATCCGCTACAAAATGTAGCTCTTAACCTTTTTATGAATAATCGCATTCTCCTTTACAAATTGATAAGTTGCTTTTGTGTTTCAACTTCTATTTTCTTCATATTGATTAAGTAAATGTAAGACACACTTAGGATTTAAACAAGAAAAATGGTTTCAATGAAGAAAGTAGAGCACTAGAAACACTTGAACAATAAATGCGCTGGCTTTCACATACCGGCTAGCACATTTAAACGAGTTAGAAATATAAATTAAGCGAAATTATGAACCAGCAACAGGTAATTCAAACATCGGAATGTATTTGCAATTCATCTAAGTCATTATTATGATTTAATTAATAATGCTACCAACATACAATTGCTTCTAAAATGACCGATCCGGTGCCCTAATGGTTAGAGCATCAGCCCCGGATGCGGAAGGTCGCGGTTTCGATTCCCGGTCGAGTCATACCAAAGACTACTAAAATGGTACTAACAGCTGCCTCAGCTGGTGTCAGGATAACGTGACTGGGTGGGACATCATGCAATATGTCTGAGGCATGATGTACCAGTGCTAGACATTACTATAAACTGCCACACAGCAGGCAATTTTGAAATATGACTGAGAAATTGTTAAACATTTGTTAAAATAAAAAAAAATTACACACGCACACACACACACATTATTGTATCTGTTGGATATCGAGGTCTTGCGTATGGAAACGCGTACCGAGGACATTTGTTCTGGCGATTTTAGAGCGAAAAGAAATACTGTTTGAGGCAGTAAATAAATAGCAAATGGTGATGTATCAAGGGAGGACTTGTATTATCAATTCTAAGTAAATATTATGTCACGTGTTTAGGCTCGAAGAAACAGTAAAATAAGAAAGAGTGAAAACAACAAGCTTTGAAAAACATACAGTAATTTATTTGATCTGGAACATTTATGAAAAAATAAAAAAAATATGAACTTACGGTTTTATAGAATCAAATCGAAAATTATTCCAATAATAATCCAAGAAAAAATTGTTTGAAGTCCTAATAACAAAATTTTCGAATGATTTCAAGTTCGAGTAACGACGTAGAATCCAAGATGGAAGACGATGACGTATGCTGTAATTTGTAGTACTGAACTCTACAGTTCCTTGTAGAAACAATAATTATCACTCCGGTTTTGGAAATCAAATTAAATTTCTTACAAGAACAGTCTTTGATTAAGAATCTTACATGATTACATGCATTTTCCAGGAAAAAAGAATTAATCCTTTTGAATTTAAATAATTTGAAATAATTCCAAACAGCACAACATACAACTTCCATTTTAAGATCCCAGCTTGTACTGAGAATAATTCTCCAAAACAGAGGTTATATGGTCTTCTAAAACATAAACAAAGGTCACGTGATCATGTTCTGGACGCTCGTAGAAATTAAGTACTTGTTAAAGGTCACGTACACCCAGTGTGACTCTGACGAAAACCAATCATTTAAATAGAAATGGAGAACTTGTTTACATGGTTGCTACACATTTTGAATCAAGCTCATAATTTAGATCAACACGTAGTGTTTATAAAACAAACAGTCATGGTCTAACTCTTTTCTGAAAAAAAAGTATCATCCCTAGAAAATAAATTTATTTTACAATATCATGTAATGAAAAAAAAATTAAAACTGACAAACAACTAAATTTAAATAAATATATATTAAATCACATATAATTAAATCAAGATACGTAACAGAAAATTAAATTCAGCATTGCAAGCTAGGACATACACGTTTGCACAAATATTCTGTATAATGCACACACACTATTTGGCAAAATCACGGAGACCGTGGACATTGGCACATTATGACCAAAAGGACATGTTTGCATATCTAGTCCATTCTTAAATGTCAATACGACCGCTCAGGTGGCCTAGTGGTTAGAGCGTCCGCCTCGGATGATAGGGGTTGCAGGTTCGAGCCTAGGCCGACACATAACAAAGACATGAAAATGGTACTAACAGCTGCCTCAGTAGGCGCTCAGCATTAAGAGGTTAGTGTTATGACTTGTCGGCCTGGTGTCAAAATAATGTGACTGCATGGAACATCATGCTATATGTCTGCGACGTAATGTCCCAAAGCTCGACATCACTATAAAGTGCCACAGTACAGACTGAAAGATTGTTAAAGTTACATTAAAATCAAATCTAAATCACATACTAGTATTAAGTTACTGTAGCCTCCATAAGGGTTTCGTATACAACAGTTCTTTAGGGCAATTACATTATTATTGAATATATATCTTGTTGTTATTGATTGATTGATGAATTTGTTGATTGACTGGTTGCCCTGCAATTAGACTGACTGATTGTCCTGCAATTAGACTTTAGATACTAATCTACCGCTTTGGAGATCAAATTGTAATAAATTTGGAATATGCACATTTGGTTATAGCTCTCCGTTTTAAGGAATTCTTAGATTTGTGTGATTACTTGTTTGATTATTGGAACTCGGTGCAATGAAAATATTCCGTAGCCAGAAATAAATAGCCAATTAGTAGGAGCAAACGTCATGGAGTGAAGTGTTAGTGAGTTTCCATGATGCCATGGTTTACTAGTAGGGAATTCAGATCAAAACCGAATGAGTGACTCTGCAATTAGCATGTTGTACACTGGTGGTGTGACTAAAATGGCAGTATTTACAGTAGGAAATCGGTAAATTACACAAAGGAATAAATAAGTAGGGACTCTGCAGATACCGTTTATGTCGTCATGGTGGCAAATGTGACGCAGTTGTATTAGCGAAATGTGCCTTGAAACAATGAAATGACTGGTATAAGGTGGCGTAGTAAAAATATTTCCTTCTGTTAGAGGATAGTTGTATAGTTTCTACATCGTGAACTGCTGACGGTACGGAACGTTGATGAAGAGAAACCATGCAGATGTGCTGTTAATAGACATTTAGCAAGTTTTGAGATCCGTGGTCTTGCATTAATTAGCGTAAATTTTATGTATAGAATGGAGAAATCGGGCTTTCTTATTTACAACTGAAGTTGTATAGAAATCTTCGGAAATTTGGGGTAAACGTATGACTTCTAGCGGAATCGCACCAGTGTTTGACATCGCTCGGTCAAGCAAAACCCCTTGCTTGTAACAATACTATTTGGCTTGATTATAGCATTTATGTGATGTGATGTGATGTGATTTGGATTTTTAACGTAGCTTTAACAATTTTTCAGTCATATCGCTACGATGTCTGCAATGTGGCAGTTTATAGTGATGTCTAGCACTGGGGCATCATGCCGCAGACGTGTAGCATGATGTCCCACCCAGTCACATTATCCTGACACCAGGCCGACCAGTCCTAACACTAACCTCTTAATGCTGAGCGCCAAGCCATAGCATTTATGGCAGGAAACTAGCTTTATCGGCAATGACTATTCGCTTTTTGACGAAATAGAGCAATATCTTCCTTGCATAATACGCGTAGGAATCTCTCTCTCTCTCTCTCTCTCTCTCTCTCTCTCTGGCATTTGTAGATGTAATGTTGAAAATAAGAACGAATGTTTGTGTTATCCACGTTGTGGATTTCACGAAGACTTTGTAGTTTTCAAGTCACTTTGCTTGAATAAATCATGCATACAACATTATTTCTGTTGTAATCTCCATAGTGTTTTACCTCAATCTCAATACAAAGAATACTGATAGACTAAATCATCGACAACAACAACAACAACAAATTATCTATCTTAAGTGAATTGAAACCTCCTAAATAGCTTTAAAGTTCAGTAATTGCAGAAGTGGAGAACAGAGTTCTATGAGAGTACTTGTATGTATAGAGTTAGTGGATGGGTATAATTTTCTACTACCTTTTTACAAACAATTTATCCTGTTTTATTGTTTTGGAGCAGTGATTGAACAAGAAAATACTTTAAGGGTACAACACTCTCTTGGTTCATGTTCCAAATCATTTAGTTCATACGTTTGCTAATTCAAATTACCTCGTAAACGTGTTTTGTATCGCTGATTGGAAGTTTTAAACAGTTTTTTTCCCCGCGCCGCCTTCTGCATAAAACATACTGAAAAAAGACTAAATGAGTAAGAATATAACAGACTAATGCAGCTCTAAATAAATGTTCTGTTAAGTTATAAATACAAGTTGGTCCAGTAGAACATCCTCAGCGTTTTGGTAATTGTTAAAAACCTCTTTAAATTTGGGAAAGTAATATATATTGATGCCTTGTTTTTTACATTTTGTGTGTTATTTTATTAAGACTTCGTTTACAACAGAACTATCGATATAAATATAATTCATATGTTAAGCAAAGTCATCAAATCACCAACTGAATCAAGTATATACATTTAAAATAACATTGAATGTATTCAACAGTTTAAGATTACTTGCACGTTTAGTCGCAGGTCTTAAAAACGCGATAATGAAACACATATTGCTGTAATTAAATGTTTCATTTCGGGACTGATCATTTGCTGATAAATTTTGACCTCTGTATAATGTATTTATCTTTCTATATATTTACTGAAGTTAAGTGCACGTAAGTTCCAGATTCGGTTAGTGATAATTCGATCTCATCCTAACGTGATTTTTCACTTGATTTACATGTGTTTTCTCCTGTTTGAATACTAAGTAGGCAAATGATGAAATAGGGGCGGGTATAGCTCATTTAATAATCATAACATATATTTTGCATATAAAATATGTCTTTTCAATATCTTTACGAGTGTAGAATCTTGCCGCAAACATGACTTTTTAACTTTACAGATGGGTCGGATCATCAGTACTTCCGGTAAAACTCTACAGTGACTTCATGCGTATTTCCAATTGCATTTTGATGTACTTCTTTCGTACATGTCGTAGATTTATTTGCCTGTATTGGACGTGAATGGTATGAATGTATCGTGAGCCTCCCAACACTATTGTCTCACATGCATAACATATTAATAAAAAAATACCAAGGACAGTTAAATTTCTAATAATTTAGCTGTGTTGGTACCTGATGCTTTTATCTAAAGGGAGATAATGCGGTTTTGCAACATCTAATTTGATAGCGGAGATCTCTCTACAAGTTTTCTACCGGGCAATCGAGCACATAGTTTCGGTCGTTTGTATCGCCAGCTTTGGAAGAAAGATACACTCCAAAGTCGAGACCTTCATGCACATCATGATTTTACGTTATTCTAGGCTAAAATAGTTGAGAGAAGCAAGATTTTACCATTTTTACAACAGAGGACATCCTTGGTTTGATGTGTGTCCTCGGTTCGTTGGTGTATAATCTCATGAATTTCATCGATTTACACCAAATACACGCGCTCGCGCGCGCGCACACACACACACACACACTTCTATCATCAATTTCTAACTTTCCTCTTTCCCTCGCTTCATGTTAGGTAGAATAAGAAAAATGAGCATATAATTGTTACATCATTCATGGATCCAGAGACAACATTGAATGTTACAGGGGAAAATACGCCCCTTTTGTTTCTTTCTTTTTTATTTTAAACGGATTTTCGCTGGTGTCCTTTTACAGAGAGAGAGAGAGAGAGAGAGAGAGAGTTGGGGTTAAAGACAGGGATGTAGCTACCATATAGCAAGACTATGCAAATATGTATTCCTCTTTACAAATAAATGTACCGTACACATCTTGACAGGCTATTGCGTCTTTGTATCACTGGTATTGTGAAATCTTTATCAAAATCCCATTGATCGTTTACACCTAACCGTTACGCAGTGCCAGGTTATTCAGTGCAAGTTCACTTTGCTTTTTTTTCCTCGCTCCATATACTTCGCCGTATTCTCTCCCTTAAGCGGGAGGGGGGCACACAGATTAATTCCTTGAGAAGACGGGGATTATTAATTGTTTTTATTCTTATATTATTACAGCGCTAATGTCTAATCAATGGAAATTAATCACATGTACTCCTTTTGTTTTATTCTTTTTATAATAAGACAGAATTATAAGTATTTTCGAAATATTTGTTCTATGGTTATATTTTGTGGGAAGTTACAAATTTGACGATTCAATAAAGGAATAATTGTAAGTTATTTGCAATCATCTGGAATACTTCTATTGACAAATTAACAATGAATATAAATCATTCAGGGATCATGGGTGTTTTATCTGCATATGTTAAATGTTATACAGATATATACAAATCTGAGTATGGTCCGTTTCGCACTTTTCGTTAAGCTATGGATAATTTGTTCTTCGAAAATGGAACGATTCAATAAAACTAGAATACGACTTTTATGCTGAAAGAACATAATTCGTGCTCGAATCGTCTTGAACATTAATGTGTAAGAATTCAAATAATATCTCCACATTTCTCATATATCTAAATTCACTCATAAAGTGCTTAGTCATACGTTGGTTTTGCATTTTCATTGAGTTTTAAAATGTTACCAATTGTACTTTAAGTTTGGTTTACTGAGAGACAGTTGGTGATACTCAAATTATTTGATTTCTCCAAGATTTTTTAATAAAATTTCCACTAAGTTTGCACTTACAGTTTAATAGTTGTGTACCGTGAGTAGTGAAGGGGGCGAGATTAGCCTCAATGGGAATTAGCATTACAGACCCCCCTTGGGTCAGATTAGCCTCAATGGAAATTTAACATGGAGAAAAATCGTGGGTCAGATTAGCCTCAATGGAAATTTAACATGGAGAAAAAATCGTGTGTCAGATTAGCCTCAATGGAAATTTAACATGGGAATAAATCGTGGGTTAATATACGTACAAGGGGAATTTAACATGGGATTTTTTTTCTTTTTTTTTTTAAAATTTTTTTTAAAAAAAGGGATAGGCAATTGAAAGGCTATCTGTTTTCGAGAAATATGGCTGGCCCTGAAAAGGGCCTTTGGGTTTTCTTCTTCTTCTTCTGCTTCTAATTTCTTCTTTTCCTCCACCAACTTCTTATTTTCTCACCTACACTCTTTTTCTTCTTTTTTTTCTCCTCCTCTTCTTTCTTCTCTTCCTCCTCCTCTTCTTTCTTCCTCTTCTCATTTTCTTCTTCTTTTTCAATTTTTTCATTCCATGCTCTCATCCTTATCCTTTCCTCTTCATCCTCCTTCTCCTCCTTTATTTCTTTCAGCAGATCACTGATGATTACCTTCATTTTTCGTAAATTGTTTATCTCCATCTTCACTCGATGGGGACTATAAGAGTAGTGATCCTCGTTTAGGTTAACCAACATTTGCTCAAACATTCCTAAATTGTCCAGGACGTTTTGCAATTTTTCCATTTTGTTAAGGTGGTTCGAAGCCATCTTCTTTTTTATTTTTTGCAGAATGGTTTGAACGACGAATACTGTGGGTTCTTATAGTGAAAGCGCGGACGTGATGGAAAACATCCCCCTAAAACATAAAATTGATCTTACCTAGATCATGACCTAAAACAACGCGCGGACGTGAAGGAAAACATCCCCCTACTTTCTCATTTCATATAATATAACCCAAACCATACTCTTCACATACGCTAAGAAACCTATAATCTACTATTCACACAAACGTACGCTAGCCTTTACTAACACATACACTCACACAATTAAAAAAAGAGTTAGTGTTTATATTCACACTACTCTACCTACACACATTGGCAAATTAATAGTTATTTCTTTTCTAGAGTATTGGGTAGCCCTGAAAAGGGCTGTTGTTTTTTTTGAACTCCAGATGCACCTATCTAATGGTTGCACCTTCCTGGCCTTGCGCCACACACGCATCTTCTTCCCCAGTCTTCTTTCACCTTTCTTCTGGGGAGCGCAGAGGGAGGATGATTCGCTTCAGCACCCCAATCATCTGTCTCGGGAATATTGTACGACATCCTCTCTCCTATTTTCTTTTCCTCTTCTTCCCTCTCTCTTCTCTCCTCCTCTTCTTTCTTTATTCTTGCTTCTTCTACGATAGCCTCCGCTGATAGTTCATTTACTATGCGCCTGGCATATTCCAGGTGCATCTGGAGTTCTAACAGTTTCACAATTCTGGTGTTCATTCTTCTGGTGGTGTTGATCAATCAACAAGGGTAGCTGGACTGCCGAACGAGTTTCAATTTATACTGAAAGCGCGGACGTGATGGAAAACATCCCCCTAATAACATAAAATTGATCTTACCTAGATCATGACCAAACAACAACGCGCGGACCTAAAAGAAACACTCACTTTTTTATGCTACCCATCACTATTTTAAATTTTTTTATAAATCACTTCAAGGGACTATCCACATACGCAAAGCAATCCAATCTAACCCCCAAATATACACCTCAAACACCAAAAAAAGACATCATTTTAATCTACTATCCATACCAACTTACTTAACCACTTACAAACACAAACACACAAACACATACCCTCACTTTTTTTAAAAAAGATTTAGTGTTTATATTCACACTACTCTACCTACACACATTGGCAAATTAATAGTTATTTCTTTTCTAGAGTATTGGGGTAGCCCTGAAAAGGGCTGTTTTTTTTTTTGCTATGGCAATCTTTTTTAGTTTCTAAGAATGCGATGTCCTCTGAGGATAGACTTTCTGGCGATAGGTCTGCTTCTTCGGAAAGAGAAGAAGAACTCTTTGGTGTCGATACGACAATCGACAAAGCCTCTGTCAGCTTCAGGTTGCTGCTGCTGCTGCTGCTGCTGTTGCTGCTGCTGTTGCTGCTGTCTCTGAAGTCTGTACTTCTCTGTCCATTCTTCTTTTTCCCTGTTCATTTCTTCTCTGAAGAGCTCTTCTATCAGGTCTTCAGTGATTTTTAACATTCTCACATTCTCTATTTCTTCTGGCTTCGGTATCAGACTGTGTCTGACCCTATGCAAATTCACGTAGGCTTCGTTGAGCTTAGCTAGTTTGGAGCACATGTTCGTAGGAGGATGAGTCGACAATGGATGGTTAGACTGGAAACAACCCGGTTCTTAAAGTCAAAGCGCGGACGTGAAGGAAAACATCCCCCACACGGTTTTCGAGTCGCAACGTTCAGTGAGTGTCATGAGAGGGATAGTAAGAAGTCAAAGAGCATCAATCCAACATTCTTATAGCTAAACAAAAGACAAAGGCATTTTTTTCAAAACACAACATTTTTTATTCAAAAATCACTTAACACTAAACAACAACTCTAACATTTTTAACAATAATCCAACATGATAACATCAAACAATTTTTTCAATTGACAGTCTACTTTAAACAGGGCTGACAACGTTGTGAATGAAATTGTGATTTCCACTGTTGGAAATCATTAGGCCATTGATGGACACTACGTTTCCTAGCTTGAGACAAAAGATAAGCATAATGGTCACAAAACCATCGATCTACTTTCACATCGTTTCTAGCAGAAGAACGAGGATCAAAATGAGTCACTAAATGTTCTAAGGAATAGCCCAGGCTGCGATGATGCAGAAAATACACACAGTACTGTCCACACACCAAGGAATCTGTGCCTTGTAATTTCACGTTATTGAATCGGGTGGTTTGAGCATTTCTTCTCATAAAGTCGATGATATCGTCTTCCAAAGGGGGCAATCCGTACGAATCGAAATATTCCACACATCCTTCTTGAGGAAAGTAGACGGCTACCCAGTGGGTTCCTGGGAGATGACTGTCGTCCGTGTTGATCACGTAAGCTTGATGGTCTTTAGGTTTGCGATGAGGGAGTTCATCTTTAGCACAGACGACAGGATTCCAAGAAGCCGTATACGAACTGTGGTTCAAAAGGTAATAAAGTTCCCAGGTATCCATTGATTTGTGTGGGTTTTTCTTCTTCTTCTTCTTCTTCACAGGTAATAATAAGTCGTCAATTCTATCCTGACTTTTTGCTTGAAAATGTCTGACGAATAAACGGTTATTCGTTCTGTTTCCTCACTCTGATTCAGGACAGCTTCGATACGATGGATCTCTTGTGTGGTTAATGGTGGACAAGAATGTTCACGCAAGTCTTTATACCACTGGTGCAACACGTCTTTGTTCCAGATGAGACTCCATGCTTCGTCCAGATACTCGTCCAATTTTTCTTCTTGACTCAACATCAGGCATTTATCGTGTTGAATTTGACTGGGATGATCGTTTTGACATCCATAGCAATTTTTCTTGATTAATTCCGTCATTTTTTCCACCAAGTGTTTGGCAAAACAGGAGACTAAATGGGCTTCTTGTTCTGGCCATCTTGACTTCATCATGATCACTTCTTCTTCTTTTTCTACAGTCTCCTTACATTCCATGTCCAAAGTTTCTCCACTAGGTAAAGAGGGATAACAGTCTTCCATGGCTTCTAATAGTCTAGAATGACTTCTTTTAAACTGTTGATTTCTATCGTATTGTCAAATTCTGCATACAGGATGACGTTCAACGTTGGATCAGCAGGGTCTCGGTTTGCAAACTGAATTTCCACACGAATCTGGCCTGATTTTATAGGGTGGAAATGTCCCTCGTCGCTGCCTTGGTCTGGAGTGAAATCGAAAGCCCACAAAGCATAGCCTCCTGCATAATCGTCGTACGTAATCCCGTGACTGGTGTTGGTCCCTAACTGTTCCGTGGCTTCGTACAGGGACAACTACGATCTCAAGTAATTGTTCTGGGCAAAGTTAGGCTCAAAGGGTCGGGTACACAAGGTCTTGCCGTCGCGACTGACTTCGATCTTGGACACGCTAGAGTGTCGAAACTCAAAAGGATTTTCGTTGTGAAGTCCATTGAAAGATGAATTCCTGACGATACCAACGATCAAACGCTTGGGTAACTGTCCTTGGAACAGATGATCTTCGATCATGGATCGCTGTCCAACAGGAATGGTGAACGTTTTGACTTCCACGCGTCGTATGGGATACTTGGCGGTCGTTCTGCTCAACGTCTGACTGACGTCGTTTCCCACTTTAGGTAACACTTCCACACGACGCACGTAAAGTCGGGCTTCTTGGATAACAGTTTTGTATTCGTTGGCATGGGCCATCAAATGGAAAGCGGCAGTGCTACGATTCAGTCTCAGGCGGATATCCACGCCGTTCAGCAAATACTTTTCTTGTAACCACATGTCCAAATGCAAACGATCCATCAGTTCTAAACTTCGCCCTTGCAGAATTTTAGTTTTACGTGTGTTAAACCCCACATTGTGAGGATTGTCATCTTCTGTCAGGGCTGTGTCGTTAAACGTGCCTGCCGTGTCAGGTTTCCATACTACGCAAGCATCCAGATGAGTATTCTTGGCTTCTTTTCCGTACGTCAAGAGATTTTCCAGGTAGGCACGATACGGGTAAGTATCCATGCTGCTGCTGACCAGTTTGTTATTCAAGTACAAGTCCACTTCACTGAACAAGGAATGCATGAAATTGTTAACAGGAGCTACCCTATCATTGGCTCCGGGATTGCTGTTGTCCGTTTTGCTTACTTTGACTTTCAAGTACAGGTAACTGCTATTTAGATCGATGTAATCTTCGGGTTGTCCTTTGATTTCTAACTCGATGGGAGCGGAATCCGTCAAAGAGGAGACGGGGTGAAATTCCACCCATTGGGATTCTTACATGGTCATCATGGTGGGGGGCATGGCAAACAGATCCAGTTCCGTCTTGGAACAAGCGCAAGACTCTCGGTGCATCATTTTGTTCTGTTCTTTCTCAATAATCGAAAACGTCTAAGTCTCGAACGGTTCTTCTTTTCTTGGCCTTTCTCGCTTGAAGTCTGGTGAAAGGGTGTTTTCTTCGTCTTCGTCTCTTTCTGCCTTGTCCTTGCTGAATGCCTGACTCAATAGCGTGCAGGGCATTTATAGGTGTGTCTCGTCGGCCTAAAATGTCTTTGCCCGTTTGTAGCAAGACATTTTTGCCTGCCCTCATGAAGGCTTCTTTAGGGTTTTGTTTGTCGATGATGACATTTTGGAGAAATTCTTTGCCTTGTGTCAGTGCCGCATCTTTCAAGGCGTGCAATCCGCGTGTCACCATCGGTTTCAATACCGGAGCCACCGAACGAAAGGCCGATTTTAACATGTCTCCTAAACCGTGTCCTCGCTGTCGAGCAACCCCTCGGTACACTGGATACATGACTTACGAGTCGTGAGAGAACCGTTTTCGAAAATGGAGTTTCACCGTGACTTTTCCTTAGGTGAATGAAATATTTTGTCCCAAATCTCCTTTTATAGTAATGTTGACCGTGTCCAAATACGACTTGCTGACTGGCAAATAGTGAGGATGGACAAATTCGCGGTGGACATGGTAAGTGTTTCCACCTTCCTCGTCAGCGTTCGCGGCAGAATCCACTTTGAAAGGAATGACACGCAGTAACGGTACGGAGGTGTGTCCCACCACGTTGTATTCCACCACATCGGAATACACGAACATCAAATTCAGTCCTTGGTTCAGTTCTACTGGGGTACGAAATAACTTGCTAAAAGACTCGTTGTCGTAAACGATGGGTAATTCGTTGTTCTTGAGTATGGTCATTCTCATGTTCATGTCTCCGCCCAACATGTCAAACAATTCAGGACAAAATAAAATGGACATGATTTTACTCCGCTCAAATTTCATCGAGAAGCGACGAGCTACTATGTGGTACTCCATGGTGACACTTTTGTCGACATTCTCCAAAGCTTTCCCAAACACGCCATTAAACTTGGCAGCTATGGTGTTGACCAAATGTTGACCACTAAAATAATAACCTGGGGGAATGAACAAGTGGTAGGTCCACTTTTGAGTTTTCTCATTATAGGTTTTATTGTCATATATGACTTTCTTATTCAACTCCTGTTGCAATTGCTCGTCATGAACTTCCACATGAAAAAAATTTTGATTGGGAAGGACATTGAGGACTTGGGTCGGGTGAATCATTTCCACTAAAGCCACTTCCCAATGGGCTTCGTGATCTAAAGGGATGGCCTGAGGTAATTTGGCCGTGTAACAGCACAACGTGTTGTGGGGAAACACCTCCATGGAACTGTCACTGGGTAAGGTTAAGTAAAATTGGTTTTGGTGACTCATAATTTCAGAGTTCTGTGGCTCTCTGAGGGGTTACTGGACGTCAGAGGCGTGTCTCCGTCTAAAATGGGATTCTGATTGTGGTTGGAGTGGTGACTGACACTGGCACTGGACACAAGGTTCCCGTGGTTCCCGTTGGAAGAGAATTTCAAGGAGGGATTAGGAAGCAGGTAACCGATGCAACTGCTCAATAAAATGGTCCACAATTGTTTGTCTCCTTGTTGCAAACTCAAATTGGCGATGGCTGCCCCGATGACACAATACACCACGAAGATTTGGCAGAAAAAGACGATTTGCGTTTTAGGCACACGTTCTCCACACCACACCCACAAGGGTTGTTTTTGTAAATCTTGCACAGAAGAACTAGGTGAAGAAGGAGTGGTCGACGTAGCTGCGTCTGCTGTGTGAAAGGGCACGATGGTCACTTCTTTTTATAGTCGATGACTTGCGAAGCGTCGATCCAAGAATCAAAACTGGGTGGATATCCTTTCCAACGTACTTTGACTTCTTTGACACGTCGTTTGCCCACTTTACGGGTTCTGCGTTCGAGAATGCTTTCGATGTCGTACACGTCGTCTTCTTTTTTGGTGACACGTTGTAAATCGGGCAAATAAAACGTTCCTTTGAGCACTTCTCCGTTCATGTCTTCCAATTTATAGACGGCAGGATGACGGCCATGCACTCGTCCAGTGACGCGAAACAGTTCGGTCGTCCAGTTAGGTAAGTAACCTTTGTCGAAAGTGCGTTTGGTTTTGCCAATGCGCACCCAATCTCCTACGGTCAACTCTCCACTTTTCTTGGGGACAGCCCTCGTCGGGGACGTACCAAACAGGCACTCAAACACCAACACTTCGTTCTCGGGAGTCACGTCTTGCGGGGCACGTCCGATGCTTCGATGGTAAGATTGGTTGTACGCTTGCACCAGGTGCGGTAAGATGTCGATGTACTTCAGAGTGTGGTGATACGTAAAATATTTCCACATGCGTTCTTTCAATGTGCGTTGAAAACGTTCCACGATGCTGGCTTTGGTTTCGGGATTCTCGGTGGTAAAAAAATGAATGTCACGTTTCTTTCATTCTTTTTGGAAAGCTTGGTTCAGAAATTCGGTACCTTTGTCCGTTTGCCATCGTAGAGGGTGACGACCGCTTTGTTTCAACACCCGTTGCAGGGCTCGCACTAACTCGCTGCTCGATTTGGAAGTCAAGGGCACGACCCAGGCAAATTTGGAAAAGACGTCGATGACACAAAACAAATATTTGTAGCCACGATTGTAGCTGGCCAAATGAGAGACATCGGCTAAATCGGCTTGCCATTGATGATCGATGCCTTCCACTCGGGTGCGACTTCTGGCAAACTTGCGTCGAATGGGTTTGTGTAAAGTGTAGGTAGCTTGTTCTTGTAACCATCGTTGCACTTGAGGTAAACGGAGACTTTTCAGTCGAGTTTTGGCAGCACGATACAGTTTTTGAACTCCTGCGTAACCTGCAGGATGCGAGGGATCGTAGTAAATGCTGGCTAAGACTTTTTCTTTTTTTTTGTGTTGGTTGGTGTCTTAATAAGGCACCCACTCTTGGAGGATGCTACTCTTTTTCTCTTGGGGTATTTTCTTGGATTGCAATGCTTTGCGTGTGCGACCGGCAATAGGTGTTGAAGAGGAGGATTAGGATGTCTGAGCGGGGGATATCGGTTCTTGTTTCACTTCTGTCTTCACTTCTGTCTTATCTTTCTTTTTCTCTTGTGATGAAGAAGGGGTGACCATCATCTTTTTAATCCATCCAATTCTGGAGGTAGGTGGTGTTGTTAACTTGCGTACTTTTTCTGGTGGAGTTTGAAACCCTTCTTCTTCTTCTCCTTTTTCTGTCTTGGTCACGGGTAGTGATGGTACTGGTACTGGTACTGGTGATGGTGTTGGACTTTTCATCAAGGTCTTAAAATCTTTCAAAGTGGGTAGGGCTGTTTCGTCTAAAGCTTTCTGGTGAAAGAGTTGCAGTCGTTGCAAGAGTTGACCGTACTTTTGCGATTTTTCTGTTTCGGACAAATCTTGGCGATCCATCAAGGATTGCAATTCGTGTTGTAACTGGGACATCTCGCTCAAATTGGGATTGAGAGGTAAATGCGGGGTACGTTGTTCTTGCCACCGATGGTATTCCATCCATCGTTTGTAAGGCACTAAAGCTAGTTTTCGTCCTTCCATGGGGTTGTCAGGGGTCGATTCTGAAATCTTGGGACTTCCGAGGGCCTTTTTATCTTGCTCCCACCAGTCCTCCCAACATGGTTCCCAAGACTCCTTTCAGTATGGGGCCTAACAAGAGAGGCAAAATACCTCCACGTTGGACCAACATCTTCTTTTTTTGACGAATGGGAATTTTCTTTCGAACCATTTGGCGAAGAACGTGACGATGCTTGCTTAAGCATTGTTTCTGGTGTTTGGACAAAGGGATCGTGCCTTTCAAAACGTTCAAACAACATTCGCACACGGTATCGATGACCTCTTTGGAGGCCGTTTGAATGAGTTTTTTTCGTAGGGGTGGAGAAGCTTTGGACAGGACAGATAACATGTCCCCATGTTTGGCTAAACGTGGTGGCAGTCCTTTCCTTTTCTTTCCTTGGGGTTTTCTGGAGGGTGACATCTTTGAGTCTTCAGGAGCACCAAAAAAAAAACACTGATACCCTACTTGGTCACAGGCCTTTTTTTATACTGGAACGCGTCGCCACTGATTGTCTTTACGTCGTATCAGTTTGAGGACAGGCATGACACGTCGTGCAGGGGTACGCAACGGACTAAATCGAGCCAGTTCTTGCTTGGACAAATCCAGTAAACTTTGTAACATACCCGATCTTTCATGGACTTTGATTTTGGGAGAAGGTACTTTGTGAGCAGCAGCCACTGCCACTAAATTGGAGGGTCCTGCCACTGGGGAAGTTCTTTTGGGGGTCATCAACGGAGAAGTTCTTGGTGTGATCAACGTCTCCAAGTACTCTTCAGTTCCTGGTGTCATCAACGGAGAAGTGGACATACGTGAGGATGCCGGAGACGCAGTCACTGCCGTGGCACATCGTGGTTTGCGAGTGTAAAGTTGCGTCCTGGCCGAAGTGCCTCTCTTGCGACTAGTTTTCTTCTGTGGACTTTTCTTTTTCTGGGGACTTTTTCTCTGTTTCTTTTGCTGGGGGCTTCTTTTCTTTTTCCGGGGTGGTGTCTGGTAAGAGGAGGGTCCTGCCACTGGAGAAGTTCTCCTTGGGGACCTGGTCTTTTTCTTTTTCTTCTTGGGACTTCGTTGGACTTTTGTCTTGGGTATAACTTTGGGGGCATTAGGATCCCATCTTAAGAGTGAGCGAATGATGACCCCTCCTAGAGTACCGCTCACTCCAGGTTTCAAAATCATTTGTTTTTTGGTTTGAGTGTCGATGCGGGGATCGGCCAGTTGGACCAAAGCGACTTTGTTTCGATCGAAAAAGCGTTTGGTTTGATGAGGAATCTGAATGATTCCTTGGAGTAATTGACGTGCCGTCACCGTGAACCATCGTAAGACTTCTTTGAGACTAGCTTCTAAGACACGAGCTCGTGTTTGTGGATTTTTTTCTCGACTGATGCCATACAGGGCACGAATCAATTTGACGGGAAGATGCGACTGAAGGGACGTCATGTTCACACTGTGTGAGACAGACGAAAAAGGGTTTGAGGTTTTTATAGATTTTTTTATGGGGAGTGAAATGAAGTTGAGGACGGAGACGTGTACAGGACAGGCCCTCCGTCTTGGCACCAGTGGTGAAACAAGTGGGTACGAAATCGCAAATCCTCGGGGGTCGTAGGTTTCAAATCGACGAGTAAATAGGCGTGTGGCGTTTGAGTGGCATCGTCGTACGCCTGAGTCAGCCAAGGCGTTCCTAACTGTTTGGCTAAGACTTGCACTTGCGATTTATCTCGAGGGCTTTTAAACAAGACCACGTAATGCGCATTGAGACTGATGGTGCGATGGGCTTTACTTTGTTGAAACAAATTTTGGGTGATGTAAACGACACTGGCATTACGGTGATGCCCTTTGCGCGTAAACCACAGTTTAATTTCTTCTTCGTCTTCTCCTAACATGTCGTCGAAAATGACCAAATGGGTTTGACGGGAGTCAGAGACGATGCCGTCGTCTTCTTTAGGAATGCCTTCCACAAACACGATGGAATCGCCTTGACTTTCTCGCAAGAGGCTGTACGCCGATTGCCACTCTTTGTAACACCACACGATCCGTTGGGGTGGTCGATCGATCAAATGATGTTTATGTTCGATCAATCGTTTGACGAATTCGGTTTTGCCTGAACCGCTAGGTCCAGCAATGAGCATGTTAAAGGGATGGCGAAGATACAAAGCCTCCCAACTGGCACGATCTAAGTGTTGGTCGATGACTCTGACAGTAGAGGAAGAGGGAGCAGAGACAGCAGAGGTAGCCATGGTGTGAGAAATGTCACTTGTGACACGAAAACAAACAAGACAAGAGTTTATATACTTTTTCAGAACACGTTTATTGAATGTTTTTTTTTTTCAAACATGAATACGAAAGACAAAAATACATAAAAGCCAAAGGCTTAAGTACAAGGATAAAAGGCACATGATAACTATGAACGTGGAATAAAAACAAGTGTCTGTACAACAACATATTTTGGGTAATGTTCTAACCAGTTCTATAGTAGGGGGTAAGGTCACACAAGTGTCCTCCCGAAAGGGTCTTTCAGGCCTGTCCACGACAGTCCTGTCCTGGGTGACGGGTTCTTCTGGCACCGTCACTAACACGGGTTGAAAAGTAACTTTTTTTCCTTGAACAACTCTCGTGCATACTGGGCCACTTCTTGGGTCCAAGCCTCAAAACCCCATTTTTTCCAGGCACGGACATCTGTCCAATGAGGATGTAAGTCACAAGCTACACACACATCGTCATACACGTCTTGGGTAGCTAAAAGTTGACGAATCTTTTTTTCCTGTTGAGGTCGAGAAGTATCCAGATGAAAACGCAAGGCTTTGAGCAAAAGGAGTTTTTCGTGACCATTTAAGGCCATTGAGGTGGTAAATACTGATCGTAAAGAGTCCACAAAGAATCGGCTGTTAGACGAAATCCCAGAAAACAAGTCACTAAGACACACAGCACTTGTCGTCCCAAATTGAACGGATACAGTTCTTGTAATAAACGATGGTAGTGATCCACGGTTTGAATATGGTCATTGAGTTCCTTCCACGGAATCTGTTGAATGATATGTGACATAATCCGTGGCATGGCAACTTGATTTTATAGTGTCTTTGTTTCGGAAGCAATAAAGGTAATTTCTAACCAAACACGTTCGTTCTCCAGTAGGGAATTTAAATGTTACATACTGTAACTGAAACGTCAGAGTTTGTCTAGATGCTTCGTCTTTTTCTAAGCAGATTCCATGTAACAAATGTTGGTAATCCATTAACTCGTCTTCCTCAATACGTTGCAGTAAGTGAATCTCGAAGTAACCAAAATTACGAACGTCTGGTCCATCATCATCATCATTCATACACTGAAAGTGTTCAACAAGGTCTGACCAGTGAAAAAATTTCTGACGAATCAGTCCTCTTATACCATTCAGGTACCAGTGGTTAAAGATCTGGTGACGTAACGGATGCAATTGTTCTTTACGTTTCACTTGTATTTTGACCAGCTCTCGGTAAATCCTTTCTCTCAATTCCTCAGGCAAGCCCAAAATGTTCTCTTGTAAAGTATCCATAAGTATATACACTGTTTTTGGAATCGTTGGGTGGTGGCCAATAGCCTCGTTTAACTTTGTGCCTAATGTAATATCCACTCATAATCAGTCTTCTTGTACTTTGGAACATAGCATAATTTAAAAACGGATGAATCACTTTGAGTTTGCGTTTCACTTGTATTTTGATCAGTTCTCGGTAAATGCGTTCTCTCAACTCCACAGGCAAAGCACGAATGTTCTCTAGCAAAGTATCCATGAATAGATCATACTAAATCCTCTTTGGTCTGACACAAGAAATGTACTCTTTGCACAAACATGGTTTTACTTCAGTGTCGAATTTAAATCGTTGAGTCACTAATCTACACATTACAATTCGTTCAAAAGTTTCCTCTTTCACTAAGTTGACATTGTGTTCAAGATGTTGGTAATTCGTTAACTCTTCCTCTGGAATTCGATGCAGTACGTTTACAATGATGTAGGTAGAATCGTCCATACCAAACCAATCCTTTTTAAAACTAGAGGATCGTTGATCAATGTCTGTCCGATGGAACACTTTCAATTGAATCAATCCTTGTATAGCCTTCAGGTACCAGTGGTTCAAACACCGGTGACGTAACGGATGCAATTGTTCTTTACGTTTCACTTGTATTTTGACCAGTTCTCGATAAATGCGTTCTCTCAACTCCACAGGCAAAGCACAAATGTTCTCTTGTAAAGTATCCATGAACAGATTATTATGGCAAGAAGTTACTTCAATGTCTCGGTCCCACTAAGGATAAGTAATGACAATTCGGTGACCATCGAGCATGTTCTACGTAGGCCGAATCTTGCGGTTCCCAGTGGTGAAGTGACACACCGCAACTGAAGCACTTGATTTTATCTCCTTCGCCCAAGTAGAAAAATCCGGCTCTGGCTAATTCTTCGGGGGTCGGTCCTCCCAGATACTTAGGCCATTTTCCTTTGAACGATTGAAGACGATTTTCAAAGTCGCAGTATTCCGACAAACGCACAGGGAACGAATATTCGTCTTTCACAGGTTCGTTTCGATGAGGGTTGAGTGACATGGGTAGGAGTTTGCTCAGGGCTGGATGACATCCGTAGGGGGGTAGACGTGAAGGTGAACATTCCCCTTTAAAACGAAACCCAGTAAAATGTCCAAGAGGACGAGCGGCATCACTTTCGCATCCCACAGGTTTGACACGCACAGCATTACTTTCCATGATAGGGGTAGGGACACTAAAGTTCCCATGATGCTTTACGGCATCGCTAAGGTCACAACGTACAGCATCGTACCCATCGCAAGGCTCACAATCGCATTCCACTTCCGAAGCCTCACACTTGAATTGTGCCTTTCTAAACAACTTGTTCTGTGTTTCTCTGAAAGTATTCATTTTGTTCGCTCGGTCTTGGTAGTCACAATGAACTATCGATCTTGACCATAGCCCCCCTTTTTATACTAGTCGCAATGCAGTCTCCAGCTTGTACATCTTTCCTTTATTACGTTTTTTATGTCCTGTTCTGGAAGGTACCGTCTCTAAGGTACCGTCAACATTGTACCGTAGTGTGATGGGTGGAAAGGCCATAGAAAGGTAAGGGTAGTGTGGACACCATCGAGTATGTTCCAGAATAGCTGAATCATTATAGATACATAGATCCATTCGTAACTTCAGTCCGCAAGCGAAACACTGTACCTCGTATCAAAATCCTGACTCAGGTCCCAAGTAGACAAATCCTGTTCTAGCTAAAACATGCGAAGAAGGTAATCCTTCCCTATCCGTAGGCCATTTCTGAAACGTGTCCAGTCGACGGGCACAATCACAATAGTCAGGTAAGAAGACTGGAAAATGGTAGGGTTTGAACTTGGAGTTCTCATCGGGTTTCTCACTCGATTCTTGCTGTGGCGAAGTCATCTTTCTGGTGCGGTAACTATCCTCTTACAACCAATGTTTTATACCAACGTGTCCATAAGGTAAGGTGAAATGATTGGGAAGTCGAACTCGCTTCTGGTACACGATTTGATAGACTTTTTCTAGGGGTCGACTGACGATGTGGTGAGTGGGTAAACGTACAATCTTGTTGGGTTGATAGGTGGTCACTTTAAAGTTTCTAACCTCTCCCGATTGCAAGGCTTCTTTCAATACCCCAAAATTGACCACACGACTGGTACGATAATTCAGAGTCAGTCCTTTCACTTTGCACGTCGTGTGCACTTCTCCTTGTTTGTCACGGTATTCGTAACCGTAATTTTTAGGACCGCCACTGACGAAACTTAGAATCTTGTCGTCGGGATGCTCGTCTGTCCAGGCTCCTAAACGGTCTCCTTCGATGTCAGGGTGATGTTGAATCGGGTGATGGATGTAAATGCAACTGTCCGTGTCAAAGTACAGGACGCGTTCTTCTAACAGTTCTAAAGCTTCGTACAAAATTAAGCGAGCATGAGCTGTCACGTAAGCCGCAATGATGACATTTCCAAAAGGGTCGTCTTGTACAAAGTCCAGATCTTCTTCGTAATTGACCAAGATCAAATCCTCGCGAACGACGTCCACGTGTTTCATGTATTTGGTTTTGTCGTGAATCATCTGGAAGTAGCGGGAAGGTTCTGTCAAATATTCCGTCTTGGGTGAACACGGTCGTTGTGCCATTTTACCCCACAAGCAATTTAACATCACTTTGGCAAACGATCGCCTGCCTTCGTTTTTCTCGATGTGGTCTAAAGTGATGCCTTCTTGTTCGTAGTATTTCTCTTTGAATTGTATTTGGTCTTCGGGAGTGTGACACCAGGAAGGATAGCCGCTAGCTTCTTGTTTCAGTTTCAAAAAGGCATCCACGTAGTCGGCGAAAATGCCTTTCTGACTGGGGTCACCCTTGTGGTATTGTTGTGTCTTGGGAAAGTGGCAAATTTCGTACACTTCTAACAGTTGGTATCCCATGTCCATAGCTTTGAACAATTCTATGCTGACCCAGGTTCCCGTCAAGTCCCGTTCTTCCTGGGTGTGCTGACAAGCTTGGTCTTGGTTGCACGTTTCGGCACAAGTACGGCACAAGGGAAACATCAGTTTGCCTTGACAATGGTGAGGTAAGACGGGATGGTATAGGTTCGTGGGAGGCAAAACTTTGCACTTGATCAAGCCTTCCTATTGTCGAATGTTTTTCAGGTCGATGTATTCCGTCAGCAGTTGTGGGTGCCCTACAGGAAAGCGACAATATTTGCACACGTAGGGATACAGCGAACACACGTCCAAGTATTTGATTTCTTCTCCTTTCTCTTCGTTGGCTTGGTACAGCAAACAGGTGGCATTGGTTCTTCCTCCGTACAAACTATCCCTCGGGTTCAGTGGGTCCATGAATTGGTAACTTTCCACGAGGCGTTTAAACTTGGGATCGGTTTTCATACGGTGATCGTACTCGTGTTCCCACATTTCCACCACTTGGTATCCTTCCTGTTCTAACTTTAGGGGCCGCTGACAAGTGTCCTGGTACAAGTCTTCCATGGTTCGTTGCAAAAACTGATTTTTAGTGCCACGGTCAGGGTAACAGACGGGACATCCGTGAAATAAGCAACCGTTAAACTCGTACACGATCTTGGGGTTTTTCTAAGTCCCAGCCATCTACCGAATACGTTCCGATGGTCTTTTCGCCCCCTCCGTTGCGGGCATGCTGAATCCATTTGTCTTCCTTGTCGCACAAGTAATGTAACCAACGTAGGACTTTGACCGAGTATTGACGTTTGACATAGTGGGTCGTTTGAGGACTGATGACAGCCACGGTGTTTTCAGGCATGAATCGTTGTCGATACACTAAGGAACACGCTTTGGCAATGGTGCAAGCTTCTTTCAAAGGATCGAACCCTCCGTGTTCCATCAACAGTTCTCGAAATTTTCCACAGCAACGCCGTAAAATGTCCACGTCGGAACGACAATACTTTAACATTTCTTCCTGAAAGTCGAAAGGGTCGGAGGCGTGAGCCTGGTACCAAGCGTAGAAAGCTTCTCGTTGTTCGGTACGCATGTTGTCGGGGTCGTAATAGTGAGCCTCAGGTAAATGGGGTAGAACGGCGTGTTGATTGGCTTCCGTATTGAAAAAGTGTGGAAAGTACCCTTTAGCCATTTCTGTCATTCCAAACGTTTTAGGCATTCGACTCAAAGGCATGGCCAAATAGCTCATCGAATCTTTAAACTGTACTTGTCCCACTTGCATGAAAATGATTTTGGCTCCGTTCAAAGTCACTTTAGGACGCTCGGTGCCTTGTTCCGTATAGTACCTCAAAAGAAACTGTCCATCGTATCCGGAGAAATTGTGAGCCATCACCGTGGCATGACGATGACAATCTCCGTAACGTTCGATGTCCTCTTGGCTCCATGTCTTGTCGACGGGGTCTAAGACCCATTGGGCAAAATCGGCTAACGTGTTCGGTCCCCGAAAGATTTTTTCACGCCCTCCGGGAATCTTGCTGCAGTGAGGGCAATGACTGAAGATAGGTTCTTGAATGCACTTCTCGCACGCTCGATGAGCCACGCAGAAATTAGGAATGTGAATGCCGGTTTCTTGCATGCATTCGAAATCGAAAAAGATGAAATTGCCTTTCTTCTTGTGACCGTCCTCTTTCTCTGGTGGGGGTTGGTATTTTTGCACGTAGCATTGGTGTTCCAAGTCCACGATGTGGTGACAAATGTGACATTTTTTCTTTCCTGAACATACGTGTGCCTTGGTATTATTGGTACGTATGACTTGTTCACACGTAGAGCACAATCTCAGGAGTTGACAAGCGCATTTCTTCTGTGAACCTTGCGTTTTCAGATGTTGTTGGTAACAGGTAGGGCTGACACACGTGCGCAGACAAGTTGAACAAGGCACTGGTTCTTCGCTCAGACAGGGTGAAGAAGCCAAACATCCTGAGCATTTCAATCCACAATGCTTGTGTTGCTCTCGATTGTTATAACCATGGTCATATTTCTCACAGTAATAACTGTATCCCAGGAATCCGGTGATACTGGTAATGGTATCGAAATGGTCATCGTGATAATAAACATGAATGTATTTTCCGTCCTTAAAATCTTGCCCTCGAAACAACAAAGGCCCACGCATTTATTGAGGGTGCACTTTCAAGGTGTATCGTGGAGCTAGGACATCTTGCAATTTTTGCATCTCAGGAATGCCACAGGGTGTGTCTTTGGACAGGCCAGCTTGTTGCAACAGGAGTTCTGCTTCGTTTCGTTGTTTTCCTCGGTCCGATTGTCGAATAGTTTTCCAGGCTCTTTTCCATTCTGCCGTGTCGTTCTTGTTGGCATAGGTTCGTCCCACCACGATGGCTCGGGCTAAACACATCTGGTCTTGAGGGTTGTGAATTTGGACGAGACTCTTTTTGGTGCTGCGAAGGTCGTTCACCAATAACATCTTTTTGCATCCAGTTCCTTGAGGAGGAGAGACGTGGGTCATGTCCAGTGTGGCTTTACCATCGGTGATGTCAAACTGATCATTAGATTGTTGTACGTGTTGAATCTTGTCCATGACTTTGGAAGCGGTCAATTCTGCAGGGGTGCTAAACTCGATCCAAACAGGGGATTTCAAACCGTCGTGTTGTATGGAAAGTCTCAAGCGATCGTCTTCTTTGGGTTGACATTGTCGCTTGAGTGCAGTGAGCAAAGAATCCCACACCCCAGTGATGAACACTTCTGCTTTCTCTAACGGCACTTCAGCCTTGAAATCTTTAAACTTCACCGTGTATTTGTAAGCCGTGGTTCTAAATTTTCTAGAGGAGCGCTTTTCCGTCTCTCGAATGGAATAGTACTTTTCAGGGTTGACTAAGGGTGGTGAACTTGGTTTAGAGGTTTCAAATTCTGGTTCACTCATGTCCTCTTCAAAATCACTGGCATGAATTTGTGCCAAGATTTCAGCCCTGGTTCGAGGCGATAGATCACGTTTCTGCCTCTTACTTTCTTCTTCATCTTTCTTCTCGAATGAATAGGATCGTTTCATCTTGAGTGCAAAACGTCAAATGACTCAAGTTCAAACACCATAGACTAATTTATAGTCATGGCAGACCAGCGTATATAAAAGGGTGTGTGTCTTGTCCTTTCACTATTCATTTCACTCTCAAGCCGAGCACAACGATGGAAGAGACTAACCAAATCGAACGTTTCGTCAGAGATTTGCGAGGGGTCATTAGAAAATTCTCTTCAGACCAGCCCACGGACTACTCTCCTTCCTTTCGAGATAAAAGTCAAGATACTTGCTATATCTGTCAGAAGAAAGGGCATTGGTCTTCAGAGTGTCCAGACCGTCAAAGAAGATAGAAAACAGGGGCTAAAAAAGACAAAAGTAAAGATACCTGTTATTATTGTAAAGAAAAAGGACATTGGTCTCCTGATTGCCCAAAAAAGAAACAAGAGGAATCAGAAGAAAAGAGGAATTCTTCAGAAGAAGAGAGGGATTCTTCAGAGGAAGAGAGGGATTCTTCAGAGGAAGAGAGGGATTTTTCTGAGGAAGAAAGAAGACAGGTGAAGAAAAAGAAACAGGAGAAAAAAAGAAGAAGGGAAGAAAGCGAGGAGGAAGAAGAAGAGGAAAAGAGAGTGACGGTGAAGAAATTCAAAAAACAGAGAGACTAAACAAGGAGAAAAGAAGAAATCAATGAACTTTTAATTAAAGTGTTCTGTTGTGAATTGTGAATTGGATTGTAACAATGGATAAAAGAATAAATTAATGATATAAGGTAAGTGTCTTTGAGTTTTGATTTTAAAATAAGAACGTGCACTCACGCACTCATACACAGACACGTACCATAAGGGTAAAATGGGCTGTTTAATATTTTCTTTGAGTTATTGGCAAATTGAAAGGCTATCTCTTTTCGAGAAATATGGCTGGCCCTGAAAAGGGCCTTTTTTATTTCGGTGTAGGGGTGAGTTTAACCAATCAACTTTAACTGCCTTATGCCTTTGCCACGGCCAAGGCCTACTTCTGAACTGCGTAATGTTGATGATTGGGTTGAAATCACTAAGGGTGGTACGGTAGGCTTAGTCACAGGGTTGACGTGTTTAGCTCGGGAAGGTCGTATTCTCTTCGGTCGTAATAAAGAAGTCTGATACATTTGTTTCAGACTTCTTAACTCCGCTAAAATGTCCAACAGTACCGTGACCGTTTGATTTTCACCCTCTTGTTTATTTGCTGCTACTTCTTCTTGCTGTTGTTGCTGTTATTTTTTTCTTACCTCTTCTTCTTGCTGCTGTAGGAGAAAAGCTTGTTCCGCTTCCTTTTGTCGTTGTATAAATTTCTCCAATTCTTCTTTCTGTCTCTGTCTAAAATTCTCCACTTGCGGTAATGAAGAAGGTAACGAAGGTTCCGGAACAAATTCTTGCGAGGAGAGAAAATCCACAAAATCCCAATGTACCTCTTCTGAAAGTAAGTCCGGGTTCCCTTGGGCGGTCTCCCCTGCTGGTGCACCCCATTGGATCGTTTT
Source organism: Sinohyriopsis cumingii (assembly GCA_028554795.2). NCBI lineage: Eukaryota > Metazoa > Mollusca > Bivalvia > Unionida > Unionidae > Sinohyriopsis > Sinohyriopsis cumingii. The sequence continues at coordinate 93,087,248 of CM068829.1, read as the reverse complement.
CTGAGTATCCGTCATGTTGAATCACTGTCGCATAGATTGACTGCACACAAGCGCTAGCGAATCTATATAGACTACGTGACGTCACAGACTGCTCTCTTCGGATTGGATGCGGGCTGACTGAATTTTGTAACGCGTGTTCGGATTGGTGAATGAACTCAATCCGTTTCAATCCTACCTCTGCCTATAAATAAGCGCAGTTCACTGCATTGATTCACCTGTTCTCGTCGCTTCAAGATGTGGACCACAGTTGAGTCATCCACCCTTGTGTCTTCCATGATGTTTTGGAGAGACTTGCTCATGTATGTCCGATCCAAGTGGACCGTTGTCCACAGGACAAACACCAGCCTGTGGATACGTAGGATCTACGTTGAAAGACAAGGATGCCTGAAAAGAGTGCTGATTTACGGACCAACAGTAAGACGCAGCCTAAGGACAAGAAGAAGACCAATGCGGTGCCCTTTATGTTAATGAATACATTAACATAAACCCAAAGGCCCTTTTCAGGGCCAGCCATATTTCTCGAAAACAGATAGCCTTTCAATTGCCTACCCCTTTTTTTTAAAAAAATTTAAAAAAAAAAATCCCATGTTAAATTCCCCTTGTACGTATATTAACCCACGATTTATTCCCATGTTAAATTTCCATTGAGGCTAATCTGACCCACGATTTTTTCTCCATGTTAAATTTCCATTGAGGCTAATCTGACCCAAGGGGGGGTCTGTAATGCTAATTCCCATTGAGACTAATCTCGCCCCCTTCACTACTACCGTGACAGGCATACACACAGATCAACGGACATTTCCTTTCATAACATGACTGTGTTATTTACTTTATTATACCTATTTGTATGAGTGTGATACTAAATTCTCATTATGTCACAATTATAGGCTGCTGCATTTGTATGGGAAAATATGAACGAGATTTTCGGATGGAATACTGCACGACCTTGGGAGTGAAGTATATCCATCCGACAAAACGAGTGCATATTTTCCCATACAAATGCAGTAACCTTTTTAGTATATGCTCATTTTTCTTATTCTACATAAAGCTTAGTTATATAAACAAAATACACTAAAAGAAACAATGTAGCTCAATGTATGCCGTATTCCAAACTAACACAAGCGCAGATTCATCATTACACAACAACATTATTAATTATAACCTGACTGTGACAAGAATGGCACTAATACTGGCATCCCCTGCACCATTCATGCTTAACGGACTTTCCATACTAACATGGCGCAATATTGCGTACATTATGGGCTACTTTATTTCCATCATACAACACAATGACCTAGTTCATTCTATTCGGTAACTGCCGGATAATCCCGTAAAATAACATAACGTTGAGAGTTTGGAATTATATCCCTTTGCACACATGGACATAGAAATAAAACCGCTTGTTAAACCCACGTGAAACGCAAATTTGTTGTGATCATTCTTTTACTTTGCTTGATTCGACATTGTAAATATCGGAAGCAGACGACATATGTATGTACATATGTAGTCGTGGACACACCCCTTTGCTGAAAACGAACTTTTCCATGACCTGGAAATGGATCTCGAGCATGTTCGTCTGTTATATTGAAAACTTCCGTTAAGCATGAAACGCGCAGACGATGCGGTGTTAAGGTCACTCTACTCAAAGTCAGGTTAAATATTATAAATAAATGAATGAATTCACTAAGTTTCTTGCACTTTTTCTCACCTTGAAAGTTTCCATTATTGAAATGGGTCGGGGGAGCAAACAAACGGGTTGGTATAGTCAGAGTATAATCAATCTTGAAAGCCCATGACATGGCTCATGTAATTCGGATTTGCAGAACTAGGAAAGGAAATTCAGGATGTAAAACTGTAAGTATATTTTTTGACATTCTTATTCTTTGTCACTTGCATGTTATTTGTAGGTATCCCGCAATTTTATGAAATCTGGCATCTCCCGCCTAGATTTTAAACAGTGTATAAAAAAGAGTTAACGCGGAATGTAGCAAATCAGCTGGTATGTGGCAGTCCACGCAACCTCTGCTTTAGTTCATTCAGAAACAAATTTAATCAACCAAACTGCGTAAACTGCATACTATGTGAGTGTACATGATTTGTTTACAAAATGTGCTGGCCATATGGGTCCATTGTTTGCTTACAATAGAAAGTAGTTCCTTTTTGAGTGTTATATGAAGCTGCGCGCGAGTTCAGTATCGTAAAATACTGAACGATTTTGAGAATGCAAAGGTTAACGAAAAAAAAAAATGAGCATATAATAAATGACGTTATGATGTTGTGTAAGGCAGAATCTTGGAGGTTGAAGATTTCAATTGTACCTGTATTTCAATGATATTTCAATACATTCCTCTGCGATTTCATTAAATATAAGTCATAGTTGTGTTATGTGATAAAAACAATCATACAATTTGTGCTTATTTAAAATGCAATTTATAAAACTGCTAAAATGCTTCAATGTATCTATAGCCAAGACCACAAGGTTGGAGAACATTCGACACGTTGCTTAAATTGCATTTAAAATGAGCACTCATGTAAGAATCTCTCTTTAAATATTCAGAGCACATTTAAAAGTAAACAGGCCCACCTGATACCTAATTTTATTTAATAAAGATACATTTAAATTTCCCCAATCAGTTCTCTTCTATGAAGCAGACTGGTTCTACCAATGCTGTTCTATTAATAACTAAACTCTTCATACTGGACACCTCCATAAATATGGCATCCAATGTTGGTTCATTGTCCATTTTCTGGATGATTCAATCCATAAACTATTTCGCATATGATTATGTTCTTATTTGTATGTTTTAGGAGGTAAATGATATTATCAGAAGTGTTAAAACAGAACAAAAAAAAGTCATTTAGTAAGTAATAAAAGAGGTAGAGTTGCTGTCCAGACTTATTTTCTGACGAGTTAATAGTACACTGGGCGCCTCATTTGGTACCTGAAACATTTACGGCGATCGATTTACATATACTCTGACAGTGCTTTTCATTCTAAACATTTTTGGAGTTGACACTTTTCTTTTATTATAAATGTAGGCGGTCAGATGCAAGCAAATTAAGCGATATATTAATGTTGAGCGTTGTGAGATGGATTTTGTGTCACTGAAGGTCTATTGATAATAGCTCGGAGAATGTGCCGAAACCTACAGTGTATATGTTTATCATCCTCGTTTTAGAACTCAGATGAATATGATTGTTGTTTTTTTTTTGTTGGTTTTTTTGACATTTATTTTTTTTATGCAGTGCAAGCATTATTTACTTACTGTTAAAATATTTTGTTCACGAATTTATGAAGCTATCAACCATTTCACAAACTGGAATAAACAGAGACATTGGAATGGGTCCCTTTTTTATACGTAGGGTTTCTGGTCTGTGAAATTCGATAACCACCAAAAATACAAATTTCAGATAGACAATACACAAACGGTGTCTACTTTATCCAAACCATCTGTACATTTTTTGTCTAGGATCATTTACCCGGTGTATACTAAGACATTGTTGATAGTATTTGTAACTTCTTTACTCCAAAACCACCAAAATAGTCCATCTCATGCTGTTATTATTCTAATGTATATTTAATTTTTATTATTGGTTAGCTTTTCTTAATGTGTATGTGCTACGTTCATCTGTAATTTGTACTTGACCTGTCCAAACTCAAGATTATGGTGTATCTAACCAGTAGCATGCATTTTGAAAATAACATACTTCATATGAAACATTTCTCTATGAAATACTTTACTACATATCGAATAACATAGTACATGTCAAGAGCTTTCCTTGCCATAGCTCAGGTAGCTGCACAAGCTGGAAATAAATCAGGGAATTCTTTTTCAATTTGATCGACATTCGGATCCAAACAAGGTTTGTCAGTTACAAGTGGATTAACCACAATCTTGTCTCCAGCTAGGTCATTGCCTAGTAATAAATGAATGCCCTTAACGGGTAAAACAGACTGTTCCGACTGTCACAGGTCCTGAGACTAGGTCTGATGACAAATTTACACATTGGAGAGGAATATTAACGAAGCCGCACTCTACTTCCTGAATAAGAAAACTCTCATTACAAGAAGACTTCTCAGAAAAAGGTAATGTACCTGAAAATAAAAGACTTTGAGAAGCTCCTGTGTCCCTTAAAATTTTAATAGGGATAGGATTGGCCGAATCTTCAAAGAATGATATAGAACCCTTCGATACGAATGGTTCATACTTCTCCATAAACAAATCAGACTGGGGTTTATTAGACCCAACAAATGTATTGCATTCAATACATGACCATGACCTTGACCTCTTAGAAATAAAAGAATTCGGAATAGGTCTGTCTTGTTTCTGATGCTTATTTTTCAATTTGTAGCAATCAGAAATAACTTGTCCTTTTTCCTACAATATGTACACGTAGGAAGAGACAGGGGTCTTGAATCAAGCTTCTCTGAAGTTTGCTTTTTAGAACTTGTGCCAGTTTGAGTTTTAGAAGGGCTTGTATTAGGCTGAAAAACATTTCTGCCAGAAGACTGCTGAGTAGAAGTCTTGTTTACAAAAGGAACTTTATGAGTTAAAGAATACTCATCAGCAGCTCGAGCAGCATTTTCCAAGGTTTCAATCTGATGCTCGTCAAGATAAGACTTAATATCACTATGGACACAGTTTTTGAAATCTTCAAGTAATATAAGTTGTTTGAGACTTTCATAATCTCGTTCAACTTTCTTGGCTAAGCACCATCTCCCAAATAACTGCTCTTTTGCTCTAGCAAATTTGACACGAGTCTGTCCAGCGTCTTTTCTATAGTTTCTGAATGTTTGCCGATAAGCTTCAGGGACTAACTCATAACCCCTTAGGATGCATTCATTAACAACATCATAGTTACCACTTTGGTGAAATGACAGCGAATTGTAAATATCACTGGCCTTACCAGTGAGTACACATTGTAATAAATGAGTCCAATGCTCCCTTGTCTTATGTCACGTGTTAGTAGTGAATAGGGATACTATAGCGTCAATGGGACTTAGCATTAAAAACACCCCCTGGGAACATATAGCGTCAAGGGAAATTTAACATGGAGAAAAATCGTGGGAACATATAGCGCCAAGGGAAATTAACATGGAGAAAAATCGTGGGACTGTTGAGCATCAAGGGGAATTGAACATGGGAATAGGGACTGTATAGCGTCAAAGGAATTTAAACAGGGTGGAACTGTATAGCGTCAAGGGAAATTGAACATGGGATTTTTTTTTTTTTTTTAAATTTTTTTTACAAAAAAAGGGGTAGGCAATGGAAAGTCATTCTCTTTTCGAGAAATGTGGGTGGCCCTGAAAAGGGCCTTTGGTTTCATCATTATCTTCTTCTTTTATTTCCTCCACTTCTGTAGCCATCTTCTAACTTTTGCCATTATTCCTGTCTTCTTCTTTATTTCTGATTCAGGCATCCAGTCCGGGTGACCCATGGCTCGGAATTTCTCCTGTATTTGTATCCAGTTATTGTTCAATTTCTCAAAGCTTTCTTTTCTCTTTCTATTTTCTTCTTCTTTTCTTTCTTTATTCCATCTCTCTTTAATCTTCTTTACCTCTACCTCCATCACTTTTCTCATCAACTCCTCTCCTTTCCTCAGTCTGTCCTAACCTCTCTCCACAAAAGAACACTCTGTCCCATGTGACATATTTTCAAGAAAGCACCTGACTTTGCTTGCATTGTCAAGTGCTTCCTTTAGGCTTCCCACTCTGACATAGGTGGGATTTATCATACCTCTCAATCTCTTTTCCTCCTCTTCTATCATTTCTGCTATCACTTCTTTTGCTACGTTTAGGCATTTAGCGTAGTCCAGATACTCTGCTATCTTCCATTCTTTTTCTAGTCTCTCCACTACATAGATACCATCCATTATCCAATTGTATATATCTACCAAGTTGTTGAACAAATCACTTGCAACCACCATCTTCGTTTTTACTCTTCCGTAGAATGGTTCGAACATCAAACCTTGTGGGTTCTTATAGTGAATGCGCGGACGTGATGGAAAACACCCCCCTAAAAACATAAAATTGATCTTACCTAGATCATGACCAAACAACGCGCGGACGTGAAGGAAAACATCCCCCTCACTTTCTCATAATAAAACCCAAACTATACTCTCCACATACGCTAAGAAACAATAAAGAAACCCATAATCTACTATTCACACAAACTTACGTGATCAGCTACAAACACAAACACAAACACACAAACACATACACTCACACTATGAAAAAAGAGTCAGTGTTTATATTCACACTACTCTACCTACACACATTGACAAATTGATGGTTATTTCTTTTCTAGAGTATTGGGTAGCCCTGAAAAGGGCTGTTTTTTTTTTAACTTCATGGACACCTGGTTAATGGTGGCACCTTCCAGGCCTGGCGCCACATACACATCTTGTTCCCCAGTTGCTTTTAATTTTTTTGGGGAGAGAGCAGAGGCAGGATAAATAGCTTTAGAATCCCAATTTTCTGTCTCTGGGATTCTGAAATTTCTTCTTCTTCTCTCCTTTTCCTCCTCTTCTTTGTTTCTTCTTTCCTCCTCCTCTTCTTTGTATCTTCTCTCCGCCTCTTCTTTGTATCTTCTCTCCTCCTCTTCTTTGTTTCTTCTTTCCTCCTCCTCTCTCATCCTTCCCTCTTCGACAATGGCCTCCGCGGCCAGTTCGTTCAACAGGCGCCTGGCATATTCCAGATGCACATGAAGTTCCAACAGTTTCGCTAGTCTGGTGTTCATTCTGGTGTTGATCAATCAACAAGGGTAGCTGGACTGCCGAACGAGTTTCAATTTATACTAAAAGTGCGGACGTGAAGGAAAATATCCCCCTAAAACATAAAATTGATCTTACCTAGATCATGACCAAACAACGCGCGGACCTAAAAGAAACACTCACTCACTTTTTTTATACTACCCAACACTATTCTAAAAAAATTTTTCATTAATCACTTCAATATACTATCCATATACGCAAAGCAATCCAATCAAACCCCCAAATCTACTCTCCCCACACCTCAAACACCAAAAAAACATCATCTTAATCTACTATCCACACCAACGTACGTGAGCGGTTACAAACACAAACACACAAACACATACACTCACACTATTAAAAAAAAGAGCTAGTGTTTATATTCACACTACTCTACCTACACACATTGGCAAATCGATGGTTATTTCTTTTCTAGAGTATTGGGTAGCCCTGAAAAGGGCTGTTTTTTTTGTTTGCTATGGCAATCTTTTAGTTTCTAAGAATGCGATGTCCTCTGAGGATAGACTTTCTGGCGATAGGTCTGCTTCTTCGGAAAGAGAAGAAGAACTCTTTGGTGTCGATACGACAATCGACAAAGCCTCTGTCAGGTTCAAGTTGCTGCTGCTGTTGCTGCTGCTGCTGTTGTTGTTGTTGCTGTTGCTGCTGTCTCTGAAGTCTGTACTTCTCTGTCCATTCTTCTTTCTCCCTGTTCACTTCTTCTCTGAAGAGCTCTTCTATCAGGTCTTCAGTGACTTTTAACATTCTCACATTCTCTATCTCTTCTGGCTTCGGTATCAGACTGTGTCTGACCCTATGCAAATTCACGTAGGCTTCGTTTAGCTTAGTTAGTTTGGAGCACATCTTCGTAGGAGGATGAGTCGACAATGGATGGTTAGACTGGAAACTGCCCCGGTTCTTAAAGTCAAAGCGCGGACGTGAAGGAAAACATCCCTCCACGGTTTTCGAGCCGCAACGTTCAATGAGTGTCATGAGAGGGATAGTAAGAAGTCAAAGAGCATGAATCAAACATTCTTATAGCCAAACAAAAAGACAAAGGCATTTTTTTCAAAACACAACAATTTTATTCAAAAATCACTTAACACTAAACAACAACTCTAACATTTTTTTAACAATAATCCAACCCTATAACATCAAACATTTTTTCAAATCACAAACATTTTTTTTCTCAATTCACACTCTACTTTAAACAGGGCTGACAACGTTGTGAATGAAATTGTGATTTCCACTGTTGGAAGTCATTAGGTCATTGATGGACACTACGTTTCCTAGCTTGAGACAAAAGATAAGCATAATGGTCACAAAACCATCGATCTACTTTCACATCGTTTCTAGAAGAAGAACGAGGATCAAAATGAGTCACTAAATGTTCTAAGGAATAACCTAGGCTGCGATGATGCAGAAAATACACACAGTACTGTCCACACACCAAGGAATCTGTGCCTTGTAATTTCACATTATTGAATCGGGTGGTTTGAGCATTTCTTCTCATAAAGTCGATTATATCGTCTTACAAAGGGGGCAATCCGTACGAATCGAAATATTCCACACATCCTTCTTGAGGAAAGTAAACGGCTACCCAGTGGGTTCCTGGGAGATGACTGTCGTCCGTGTTGATCACATAAGCTTGATGGTCTTGAGGTTTGCGATGAGGGAGTTCATCTTTAGCACAGACGACAGGATTCCAAGAAGCCGTGTACGAACTGTGGTTCAAAAGGTAATAAAGTTCCCAGGTATCCATTGTTTTGTGTGTTTTCTTCTTCACAGGTAATAATAAGTCATCAATTCGATCCTGACTTTTTGCTTGAAAATGTCTGACAAATAATCGTTTCTTCGTTTCGTCTCCTCACTTTGATTCAGGAGAGCTTCGATATGATCGATCTCTTGAGTGGTTAATGGTGGACAAGAATGTTCACGCAAGTCTTTATACCACTGGTGCAACACGACTTCGTCCGAGATGAGACTCCAAGCATCGTCCAGATACTCGTCCAATTTTTCTTCTTGACTCAACATCAGGCATTTATCGTGTTGAATTTGACTGGGATGATCGTTTTGACATCCATAGCAATTTTTCTTGATCAATTCCGTCATTTTTTCGGCCAAGTGTTCGGGAAAACAGGAGACTAAATGGGCTTCTTGTTCTGGCCATCTCGACTTCATCATGATAACTTCTTCGTCTTTGTTTTGACATTCTTCTTCCACAGTCTCTTCACATTTCATGTCTAAAGTTTCTCCACTAGGTAAAGAGGGATGACAGTCTTCCATGGCTTCTAATAATCTAGAATGACTTCTCTCAAACTGTTGATTTCTATGGTATTATCGAATTCTGCATACAGGAGGACGTTCAACGTTGGATTAATAACAGCGGGGTCTCCTCGGATTGCAAACTGAAGTTCCACACGAATCTGGCCGGATTTTATAGGGTGGAAATGACCCTCGTTGCTGCCTTGGTCTGGAGTGAAATCAAAACCCCACAAAGCATAGCCTCTTGCGTAATCGTCGTACGTAATACCGTGACTGGTGTTGGTTCCTAACTGACCGGTGGCTTCGTACAGGGACAAGTACGACCTCAAGTAATTGTTCTGGGTAAAGTTAGGTTCGAAAGGTCGGGTACACAAGGTCTTGCCATCGCGACTGACTTCGATCTTGGACACGCCAAAGTGCTGAAACTCAAAAGGATTTTCGTTGTGGACTCCATTAAAAGATGAATTCCTGACGATACCAACGATCAAACGTTTGGGTAACTGTCCTTGGAACAGATAATCTTCGATCATGGATCGCTGTCCAGTGGGAATCGTGAACGTTTTCACTTCCACGCGTCGGATTCGATACTTGGCGGTGGTTCTGCTCAACGTCTGACTGACGTCGTTTCCCACTTTGGGTAACACTTCCACACGACGCACGTAGAGCCTGGCTTCTTGGATGATAGTTTTGTACTCGTTGGCATGGGTCTTCAAATGGAAAGCAGCAGTGCTACGATTCAGTCTCAGGCGGAGATTCACACCGTTGAGCAAATGCTTTTCTTGTAACCACATGTCCAAATGCAAACGATCCATCAGTTCTAAACTTCGCCCTTGCAGAATTTTATTTCTACGTGTGTTAAACCCCACATTGTGAGGAATGTCATCTTCTGTCAGGGCTGTGTCGTTAAACGTGCCTGCCGTGTCAGGTTTCCATACCACGCAAGCATCCAGATCAGTATTCTTGGCTTCTTTTCCGTACGTCAAGAGATTTTCCAGGTAGGCACGATACGGGTAAGTATCCATGCTGCTGCTGACCAGTTTGTTATTCAAGTACAAGTCCACTTCGCTGAACAAGGAATGCATGAAATTGTTGACGGGCGCTACCCTATCATTGCTCCAGGATTGGTGTTGTCCGCTTTGATCACTTTGACTTTCAAATATAAGTAACTGCTATTCAGATCGATGTAATCTTCGGACTGTCCTTTGATTTCAAACTCGATGGGAGCAGAATCCGTCAAAGAGGAGACCGGGTGAAATTCCACCCACTGGGATTCTTGCATGGTCATCATGGTGGGCGGCATGGCAAACAGATCCAGTTCCGACTTCGAACAAGCGCAAGACTCTCGGTGCATGATTTTTTTTCTCTTTCTCAATAATCGAAAACATCTAAGTCTCGAACGGTTCTCCTTTTCTTTGCCTTTCTAGCTTTAGAAGTGTGAAGTCTGGTGAAAGGGTGTTTTCTTCGTCGTCTCTTTCTGCCTTGTCCTTGCTGAATGCCTGACTCGGTAGCGTGCAGGGCATTTATAGGTGTGTCTCGTCGGCCCAAAAGGTCTTTACCCGTTTGCAGGAAGACATTTTTGCCTGCCCTCATGAAGGCTTTTTTAGGATTTTGTTTGTCGATGATGACATTTTGGAGAAATTCTTTGCCTTGTGTCAGTGCCGCATCTTTCAAGGCGTGCAATCCGCGTGTCACCATCGGTTTCAACACAGGGGCCACCGAACGAAAGGCCGATTTTAACATATCTCCTAAACCGTGTCCTCGCTGTCGAGCAACCCCTCGGTACACTGGATACATGACTTACGAGTCGTGAGAGAACCGTTTTCGAAAATGGAGTTTCACCGTGACTTTTCCTTTGGTGAATGGAATATTTTGTCCCAGATCTCCTTTTATTGCAATGTTGACCGTGTCCAAATACGACTTGCTAACAGGCAAATAGTGAGGATGTACAAATTCGCGGTGAACGTGGTAAGTGTTTCCACCTTCCTCGTCAGCATTCGTGGCAGAATCTACTTTGAAAGGAATGACACGCAGTAACGGTACGGAGGTGTGTCCCACCACGTTATACTCCACCACATCGGAGTACACAAACATCAAATTCAGTCCTTGGTTCAGTTCTACCGGGGCACGAAATAACTTGCTAAAAGACTCGTTGTCGTAAATGACTGGTAATTCGTTTTTCTTGAGCATGGTCATTCTCATGTCCATGTCTCCGCCCAACATGTCAAACAATACAGGACAAAATAAAATGGACACGATTTTACTCCGCTGAAATTTCATCAAGAAGCTACGAGCTGCTTTGTGGTACTCCATGGCAACACTTTTTTGGGCATGCTCCATAGCTTTCAGAAACACGACATTAAACCTGGAGCTTATGGTGCTGACCAAATGTTGACCACTAAAATAATAGCCCGGGGGAATAAACAAGTTGTAGGTCCACGTTTGAGTTTTGTCATCATAGGTTTTATTGTCATATTTGACATTGGTAGTATTCAAGTACTTTTGCATTTGCTCGTCATGAACTTCTACCTTAAAAAAATTTTGATTGGGAAGGACATTGAGGACTTGGGTCGGGTGAATGATTTCCACTAAAGCCACTTCCCAATGGGCTTCGTGATCTAACGGGATGGCCTGAGGTAATTTGGCCGTGTAACATCACAACGTGTTCTTGGGAAACACCTCCATGGAACTGTCGCTGGGTAAGGTTAAGTAAAATTGGTTTTGATGACTCATAGTTCCAGAGTTATGTGGCTGTCCGAGGGGTTACTGGACGTCAGAGGCGTGTCTCCACCCAAAATAGGGTCGTTGTGGTTGTTGTTGGAGTGGTGACTGGCACTGGCACTGGACACAAGGTTCCCGTGGTTCCCGTTCGAGGTGAATTTCAGGGAGGGATTGGGAAGCAGATAACCGATGCAACTGCTCAATAAAATGGTCCACAATTGTTTATCTCCTTGTTGCAAACTCAAATTGGCAATGGCTGTCCCGATGACACAATACACCACGAAGATTTGGCAGAAAAAGACGATTTGCGTTTTAGGCACACGTTCTCCACACCACACCCACAAGGGTTGTTTTTGTAAATCTTGCACAGAAGAACTAGGTGAAGGAGTGGTCGACGTAGCTGCGTCTGTGTGAAAGGGCATGATGGTCACTTCTTTTTATAGTCGATGACTTGCGAAGCGTCAATCCAAGAATCAAAACTGGGTGGATATCCTTTCCAACGTACTTTCACTTCTTTGACACATCGTTTGCCCACTTTACGGTTTCTGCGTTCGAGAATGCTATCGATGTCGTACACGTCGTCTTCTTTTTTGGTCACACCTTGTAACTCGGGCAAATAAAACGTTCCTTTGAGCGCTTCTCCGTTCATGTCTTCCAATTTATAGACGGTAGGATGACGGCCATGTACTCGTCCAGTGACACGAAACAATTCGGTCGTCCAGTTAGGTAAGTAACCTTTGTCGAAAGTGCGTTTGGTTTTGCCAATGCGCACCCAATCTCCTACGGCCAACTCTCCACTTTTCTTGGGGACAGCCCTCATCGGGGACGTACAAAACAGACGCTCAAACACCAGCACTTCGTTGTCGGGAGTCACTTCTTGCGGGTCACGTCCGATGCTTCGATGGTAAGATTGATTGTACGCTTGCACTAGGTGCGGTAAGATGTCGATGTACTTCAGAGTGGTGATGCGTAAAATATTTCCACATGCGTTCTTTCAAAGTGCGTTGAAAACGTTCCAAAATGCTGGCTTTGGTTTCGGGATTCTCGGTGGTAAAAAAATGAATGTCACGTTTCTTTAATTCTTTTTGGAAAGTTTGGTTCAGGAATTCGGTGCCTTTGTCTGTTTGCCATCGAAGAGGGTGACGACCGCTTTGTTTCAACACCCGTTGCAGGGCTCGCACTAACTCGCTGCTCGATTTGGAAGTCAAGGGCACGACCCAGGCAAATTTGGAAAAGACGCCGATGACACAAAACAAATATTTGTAGCCACGATTGAAGCTGGCCAAATGAGAGACATCGGCTAAATCGGCTTGCCATTGATGATCGATGCCTTCCACTCGGGTGCGACTTCTGGCAAACTTGCGTCGAATGGGTTTGTGTAAAGTGTAGGTAGCTTGTTCTTATAACCATCGTTGCACTTGAGGTAAACGGAGACTTTTCAGTCGAGTTTTGGCAGCACGATACAATTTTTGAACTCCTGCGTAACCTGCAGGATGGGAGGGATCGTAGTAAATGCTGGCTAAGACTTTTTCCATTTTTTTTTGTGTTGGTTGGTGTGTTAATAAGACACCCACTCTTGGAGGATGCTACTCTTTTTCTCTTGGGGTATTTTCTTGGATTGCAATGCTTTGCGTGTGCGACCGGCAATAGGTGTTGAAGAGGAGGATGTTTGAGCGGGGGATATCGGTTCTTGTTTCACTTCTGTCTTCACTTCTGTCTTCACTTTCTTTTTCTCTTGTGATGAAGAAGGGGTGGCCATCATCTTTTTAATCCATCCAATTCTGGAGGTAGGTGGTGTTGTTGACTTGCATACTTTTTCTGGTGGAGTTTGAAACCCTTCTTCTTCTTCTTCTCCTTTTTCTGTCTTGGTCACTGGTACTGGTACTGGTACTGGTGATGGTGCTGGACTTTTCATCAAGGTCTTAAAATCTTTCAGAGTGGGTAGAGTTGTTTCGTCTAAAGCTTTCTGGTGAAAGAGTTGCAGTCGTTGCAAGAGTTGACCGTACTTTTGCGATTTTTCTGTTTCGGACAAATCTTGGCGATCCATCAAGGACTGCAATTCGTGTTGTAACTGGGACATCTCGCTCAAATTGGGATTGGGAGGTAAATGCGGGGTGCGTTGTTCTTGCCAACGATGGTATTCCATCCATCGTTTGTAAGGCACTAAAGCTAGTTTTCGTCCTTCCATGGGGTTGTCAGGGGTCGATTCTGAGATCTTGGGACTTCCGAGGACCTTTTTATCTTGCTCCCACCAGTCCTCCCAACATGGTTCCCAAGACTCCTTTCAGTATGGGACTAAACAAGAGGGGTAAAATGCCTCCACGTTGGACCAACATCTTCTTCTTTTGACGAATGGGAATTTTCTTTTGAACCATTTGGCGAAAAACGTGACGATGTTTGCTTAAGCATTGTTTCTGGTGCTTGGACAAAGGGATCGTGCCTTTCAAGACGTTCAAACAACATTCGCACACGGTATCGATGACCTCTTTGGAGGCCGATTGAATGAGATTTTTTCGTAGAGGTGGAGAAGCTTTGGACAGGACAGATAACATGTCCCCATGTTTGACTAAACGTGGTGGTAGTCCTTTCCTTTTCTTTCCTTGGGGTTTTCTGGAGGGTGACATCTTTGAGTCTTCCTGAGCACCAAAAAACACTGATACCCCCGACTTGGTCACAGGCCTTTTTTATACTGGAACGCGTCGCCACTGATTGTCTTTACGTCGTATCAACTTCAGGACAGGCATGACACGTCGTGCAGGGGTACGCAACGGACTAAATCGAGCCAGTTCTGGCTTGGACAAATCCAGTAAACTTTGTAACATGCCCGATCTTTTTTGGACTTTGATTTTGGGAGAAGGTACTTTGTGAGCAGCAGCCACTGCCACTAAATTGGAGGGTCCTGCCACTGGGGAAGTTCTTTTTGGGGTCATCAACGGAGAAGTTCTTGGTGTGATCAACGTCTCCAAGTACTCTTCAGTTCTTGGTGTCATCAACGGAGAAGTGGATGAACGTGAGGCTGCCGGAGACGCAGTCACCGCCGTGGTAGGTCGTGGTTTGCGAGTGTAAGGTTGCGTCCTTGCCGAAGAACTGCCTCTCTTGCGACTAGTTTTCTTCTGTGGACTTTTCTTTTTCTGGGGGCTTCTTTTCTTTTTCGGGGTGGTGTCTGGTAAGAGGAGGGTCCCGCCACTGGAAAAGTTCTTCTTCTTGGGGACCTGGTCTTTTTCTTCTTCTTGGAGCTTCGTTTGACTTTTTTCTTGGGGAGAAGTTTGGGGGCATTAGGATCCCATCTTAAGAGAGAGCGAATGATGACCCCTCCTAGAGTACCGTTCCCTCCAGGTTTCAAAATGATTTGTTTTTTGGTTTGAGTGTCGATGAGGGATCGGCCAGTTGGGTCAAAGCAACTTTGTTTCGATCAAAAAAGCGTTTGGTTTGATGAGGAATCTGAATGATTCCTTGGAGTATTTTGACGTGCCGTCACCGTGAACCATCGTAAGACTTCTTTGAGACTGGCTTCTAAGACACGAGCTCGTATTTGTGGATTTTTTTCTCGACTGATGCCATATAAGGCACGAATCAATTTGACGGGAAGATGCGACTGAAGGGACGTCATGTTCACACTGTGTGAGACAGACGAAAAGGGTCTGAGGTTTTTATAGATGTTTTTGTGGAGTGAAATTAAGTCGAGGACGGAGACGTGTACAGGACAGGCCCTCCGTCTTGGCACCAGTGGTGAAACAAGTGGGTACGAAATTGCAAATCCTCGGGGGTCGTAGGTTTCAAATCGACGAGTAAATAGGCGTGTGGCGTTTGAGTGGCATCGTCGTACGCCTGAGTCAGCCAAGGCGTTCCTAACTGTTTGGCTAAGACTTGCACTTGCGATTTATCTCGAGGGCTTTTAAACAAGACCACGTAATGCGCATTGAGACTGATGGTGCGATGGGCTTTACTTTGTTGAAACAAATTTTGGGTGATGTAAACGACACTGGCATTACGGTGATGCCCTTTGCGCGTAAACCACAGTTTAATTTCTTCTTCGTCTTCTCCTAACATGTCGTCGAAAATGACCAAATGGGTTTGACGGGAGTCAGAGACGATGCCGTCGTCTTCTTTAGGAATGCCTTCCACAAACACGATGGAATCGCCTTGACTTTCTCGCAAGAGGCTGTACGCCGATTGCCACTCTTTGTAACACCACACAATCCGTTGAGGTGGCCGATCGATCAAATGATGTTTATGTTCGATCAAACGTTTGACGAATTGGGTTTTGCCTGAACCGATAGGTCCAGCAATGAGCATGTTAAAGGGATGGCGAAGATACAAAGCCTCCCAACTGGCACGATCTAAGTGTTCGTCGATGACTTTGACAGTAGAGGAAGAGGGAGCAGAGACAGCAGAGGTAGCCATAGTGTGAGAAATGTCACTTGTGACACGAAAACAAACAAGACAAGAGTTTATATACTTTTTTCAGAACACGTTTATTGACTGTTTCAAACATGAATACGAAAGACAAAACTACATGAAAGCCAAAGGCTTAAGTACAAGGATGAAAGGCCCATTATAACTATGAACGTGGAATAAAAACAAGTATCTGTACAACATGTTTTGGGTAATGTTCTAACCAGTTCTTTAGTAGGGGGTAAGGTCACACAAGTGTCCTCCCGAAAGGGTCTTTCAGGCTTGTCCACGACAGTCCTGTCCTGGGTGACGGGTTCTTCTGGCACCGTCACTAACACGGGTTGAAAAGTAACTTTTTTCCTTGAACAACTCTCGTGCATACTGGATCACTTCTTGGGTCCAAGCCTCAAAATCCCATTCTTTCCAGGCACGGACATCTGTTCAATGGGGATGTAAGCCACAAGCTACACACACATCATCATACACGTCTTGGGTAGCTAAAAGTTGACGAATCTTTTTTTCCCGTAGAGGTCGAGAAGTATCCAGATGAAACCGCAAGGCTTTGAGCAAAAGGAGTTTTTCGTGACCATTTAAGGCCATTGAGGTGGTAAGTACTGATCGTAAAGAGTCCACAAAGAATCGGCTGGTAAACGAAATCCCAGAAAACAAGTCACTAAGACACACACAACTTGTCGACCCAAATTGAATGGATACAGTTCTTGTAATAATCGATGGTAATGATCCACGGTTTGAATATGGTCATTGAGTTCCTTCCACGGAATCTGTTCAATCACTTGTGACATAATCCGTGGCATGGATTCCTGTTTTTATGCTCTCTTTTTTTCGGAAATAATACACGTACATTCTACCCAGACATCTTCGTTCTCCAGTAGGAAATCTAGAATACTGTAACCTACAGTTCAAACTTCGATTAGAAGTTTTCTCTTCTGCTAAGCAGATTCCACGTAACATATGTTGGTAATCCTTTAACTCGTCTTCCTCAATGCGTTGCTCTAGGTGAATCTCGAAGTAACCAAAATGATGAACATTTCGTTCATTCACTAACTCACTAACAAGGTCTGACCACTGAAACAATTTCTGACGAATCAGTTCTCTTATACCATTCAGGTACCAGTGGTTAAAGATCTGGTGACGTAACGGATGCAATTGTTCCTTACGTTTGACTTGTATTTTGAACAGCTCTCGGTAAATGCGTTCTCTCAACTCCACAGGCAAAGCACGAATGTTCTCTTGTAAAGTATCCATGAATAGGTCAGTCCGTACAATTCACAATCTTCTCCTAGAGCAAAAGTAATCCACATAGTGAGTAATTTCTGGCCACTGCCATGCAGGGTAACGTCCAAGAATGTCACTGAACTCTTTTGATGTAAACGGTCTAGAGTAATACAATAGGACGAATGCACACTTGACCCAAAGAAATCTAACACACTAGTTGACTTTTTTCCCTTTCCTCTTATGAATTTCTCGGCACAAAAGTTCTACAGTCACCCATTGAGATTTTAGTCTGGCAAGTCCCTGCCAAACTTCCTTGTAAATCTTCTCTTGCAGTTCTTTAGGTAATGATTCAATATCGTTTTTCAAATGAAGTTTAAATACTGGTCTCGTTGATGTCCAACATTTGACTCCTAGCCAAACTGGTTTCTTCTTCGTCAACGACATGGTAAGTTACTTTAATGTCTCGGTCCCACTAAGGGTAAGTAATGACAATTCGGTGACCATCGAGCATGTTCTACGTAGGCCGAATCTTGCGGTTCCCAGTGGTGAAGTGACACACCGCAACTGAAGCACTTGACTTTATCTCCTTCGCCCAAGTAGAAAAATCCGGCTCTGGCTAATTCTTCGGGGGTCGGTCCTCCCAGATACTTAGGCCATTTTCCTTTGAACGATTGAAGACGATTTTCAAAGTCGCAGTATTCCGACAAACGCACAGGAAACGAATATTCGTCTTTCACAGGTTCGTTTCGATGAGGGTTGGGTAACATGAACAGGAGTTTGCTCAGGGCTGGATGACATCCGTAGGGGGGTAGACGTGAAGGTGAACATTCCCCTTTAAAACGAAACCCAGTAAAATGTCCAAGAGGACGAGCGGCATCGCTTTCGCATCCCTCAGGTTTGACACGCACAGCATCACTTTCCATGATAGGGGTAGTGACACTAAAGTTCCCATGATGCTTTACGGCATCGCTAAGGTCACAACGTACAGCATCGTACCCATCGCAAGGCTCACAAGCGCATTCCACTTCCGAAGCCCCACACTTGAATTGTGAATGTCTGAACTTGTTTTGTGTTTCTCTGAAAGTATTCATCTTGTTCGCTCGGTCTTGGTAGTCACAATGAACTATCGATCTTGCCTAGGGTTCCTTTTTATATACAGACCAATACCGACGTGTCCATACGGTAAGGTGAAATGATTGGGAAGTCTCACTCGCTTCTGGTACACGATTTGATAGACTTTTTCCAAGGGTCGACTGACGATGTGGTGAGTGGGTAAACGAACAATCTTGTTCGGTTGATAGGTGGTCACTTTAAAGTTTGCATCCTCTCCCGATTGCAAGGCTTCTTTCAATACCCCAAAGCTGACCACACGACTGGTACGATAATTCAGAGTCAGTCCGTTCACTTTGCACGTCGTGTGCACTTCTCCTTGTGGGTCCCGGTATTCGTAGCCGTAATTTTTGGGACCGCCACTGACGAAATTTAGAATCTTGTCGTCGGGATGCTCGTCTGTCCAGGCTCCTAAACGGTCTCCTTCTATGTCAGGGTGCTGTTGACTCGGGTGATGGATGTAAATGCAACTGTCCGTGTCAAAGTACAGGACGCGTTCCCCTAACAGTTCTAAAGCTTCGTACAATTTTAAGCGAGCATGAGCTGTCACGTAAGCCGCAATGATGACATTTCCAAAAGGGTCGTCTTGTACAAAGTCCAGATCTTCTTCGTAATTGACCAAGATCAAATCCTCGCGAACGACGTCCACGTGTTTCATGTATTTGGTTTTGTCGTGAATCATCTGGAAGTAGCGGCAAGGTTCGGTCAAATATTCCGTCTTGGGTAAACACGGTCGTTGTGCCATTTTACCCAACAAGCAATTTAACATCACTTTGGCAAACGACCGCCTGCCTTCGTTTTTCTCGATGTGGTCTAAAGTGATGCCTTCTTGTTCATAGTATTTCTCTTTGAATTGTATTTGGTCTTCGGGAGTGTGACATCAGGACGGATAGCCGCTGGCTTCTTGCTTCAGTTTCAAAAAGGCATCCACGTAGTCGGCGAAAATGCCTTTCTGACTGGGGTCACCCTTGTGGTATTGTTGTGTCTTGGGAAAGTGGCAAATTTCGTATACTTCTAACAGTTGGTATCCCATGTCCAGAGCTTTGAACAATTCTACGCTGACCCAGGTTCCCGTCAAGTCCCGTTCTTCCTGGGTGTGCTGACAAGGTTGGTCTTGGTTGCACGTTTCGGCACAAGTACGGCACAAAGGAAACATCAGTTTGCCTTGGCAATGGTGAGGTAACACGGGATGGTACAAGTCCGTGGGCGGCAAAACTTTACACTTGATCAGACGTTCGTATTGTCGAATGTTTTTCAGGTCGATGTGTTCCGTGAACAATTGTGGGTGCCCTGTAGGAAAGCGACAATATTTGCACATGTAGTGATACAGCGAACACACGTCCAAATATTTGATTTCTTCTCCTTTCTCTTCGTCGGCTTGGTACAGCAAACAGGTGGCATTGGTCCTTCCTCCGTACAAACTATCCCTCGGGTTCAGCGGGTCCATGAATTGGTAACGAGGCGTTTAAACTCGGGATCGGTTTTCATACGGTGATCGTACTCGTGTTCCCACATTTCCACCACTTGGTATCCTTGCTGTTCTAACTTTAGGCGTCGCTGACAAGTGGCCTGGTACAAGTCTTCCATGGTTAGTTGTAAAAACTGATTTTTAGTGCCACGGTCAGGGTAACAGACGGGACATCCGTGAAATAAGCAACCGTTAAACTCGTACACGATCTTGGGGTTTTCTAAGTCCCAGCCATCGACTGAATACGTTCCGATGGTCTTTTCACCCCCTCCGTTGCGGGCATTCTGAATCCACTTGTCTTCCTTGTCGCACAAGTAATGTAACCAGCGTAGGGCTTTTACCGAGTATTGACGTTTGACATAGTGGGTCGTTTGAGGACTGATGACAGCTACGGTGTTTTCAGGCATGAATCGTTGTCGATACACTAAGGAACACGCTTTGGCAATGGTGCAAGCTTCTTTCAAAGGATCGAACCCTCCGTGTTCCATGAACAGTTCTCGAAATTTTCCACAGCAACGTCGTAAAATGTCCACGTCGGAACGACAATACTTCAACATTTCTTCCTGAAAGTCGAAAGGGTCCGAGGCGTGAGCCTGGTACTAAGCGTAGAAAGCTTCTCGTTGTTCGGTACGCATGTTGTCGGGGTCGTAATAGTGAGCCTCAGGTAAATGGGATGGCTTGTTGATTTGCTTCCGTATTGAAAAAGTGTGGAAAGTACCCTTTAGCCATTTCTGTCATTCCAAACGTTTTAGGCATTCGGCTCAAAGGCATGGCCAAGTAACTCATCGAATCTTTAAACTGTACTTGTCCCACTTGCATGAAAATGACTTTGGCTCCGTTCAAAGTCACTTTAGGACGCTCGGTGCCATGTTCCGTATAGCATCTGAGAAGAAACTGTCCATCGTATCCGGAGAAATTGTGAGCCATCACCGTGGCATGAAGATGACAATCTCCGTAACGTTCGATGTCCTCTTGGCTCCACGTCTTGTCGACGGGGTCTAAGACCCATTGGGCAAAATCGGCTAACGTGTTCGGTCCCCGAAAGATTTTTTCACGCCCTCCAGGAATTTTGCTGCAGTGAGGGCAATGACTGAAGATAGGTTCTTGAATGCACTTCTCGCACGCTCGATGATCCACGCAGAAATTAGGAATGTGAATACCGGTCTCTTCATTGCATTCGAAATCAAAAAAGATGAAATTGCCTTTCTTCTTGAGACCGTCCTCTTTCTCTGGTGGAGGTTGGTATTTTTGCACGTAGCATTGGTGTTCCAAGTCCACGATGTGGTGACAAATGTGACATTTTTTCTTTCCTCGACATACGTGTGCCTTGGCAGTATTGGTACATATGCCTTGTCCACACGTAGGGCACAATCTCAGGAGTTGACAAGTACACTTCTGCTGTGAACCTTGCGTCTTCAGATGTTGTTGGTAACAGGTAGGGCTGACAAACGTGCGCTGACAAGTTTAACAAGGCACTGGTCCTTCGCTCAGACAGGGTGGAGAGGCCAAACATCCTGAGCATTTCAATCCGCAACGTTTGTGTTGCTCTCGATTATTATAACCATGGTCACATTTCTCACAGTAATAACCGTATCCCAGGAATCCAGTGATACTGGTAATGGTATCGAAATGGTCATCGTGATAATAGACATGAATGTATTTTCCGTCCTTAAAGTCTTGGCCTCGAAACAACAGAGGTCCGCGCACTTCTTGAGGGTGCACTTTCAAGGTGTAGCGTGGAGCTAGGACATCTTGCAATTTTTGCATCTCAGGAATGCCACAGGGTGTGTCTTTGGATAGGCTAGCTTGTTGCAACAGGAGTTCTGCTTCGTTTCGTTGTTTGGCTCGGTCCGATTGTTGAATAGTTTTCCAGGCTCTTTTCCATTCTACCGTGTCGTTCTTGTTGGCATAGGTTCGTCCCACCACGATGGCTCGGGCTAAACACATCTGGTCTTGAGGGTTGTGAATTTGGACGAGGCTACGCTTAATGCTGCGAAGCTCGTTCACCAATAACATCTTTTTGCGTCCGGTCCCTTGAGGAGGAGAGACGTGGGTCATGTCCAGTGTGGCTTTTCCATCGGTGATGTCAAACTGATCATTAGATTGTTGCACGTGTTGAATCTTGTCCATGACTTTGGAAGCGGTCAATTCTGCAGGGGTGCTAAACTCGATCCAAACAGGGGATTTCAAACCGTCGTGTTGTATGGAAAGTCTCAAACGATCGTCTTTTTTGGGTTGACATTGTCGCTTGAGTGCGGTGAGCAAAGAATCCCACACCCCGGTGATGCACCCTTCTGCTTTCTCTAACGGTACTTCAGCCTTGAAATCTTTAAACTTCACGGTGTATTTGTAAGCCGTGGTTCTAAATTTTCTAGAGGAGCGCTTTTCCGTCTCTCGAATGGAATAGTATTTTTCAGGGTTGACTAAGGGTGGCGAGCTTTGTTTAGAGGGTTCGGATTCTGGTTCACTCATGTCCTCTTCAAAATCACTGGCATGAATTTGTGCCAAGACTTCAGCTCTGGTACGAGGCGGTAGATCACGTTTCTGCCTCTTACTTTCTTCTTCTTCTTTCTTCTCGAATGAATAGGATCGTTTCATCTTGAGTGGAAAACGTCAAATGACTCAAGTTTAAACACCATGGACTAATTTATAGTCATGGCAGACCAGCGTATATAAAAGGGTGTGTGTCTTGTCCTTTCACTATTCATTTCACTATCTAACCGAGCACAACGATGGAAGAGACTAGCCAAATCGAACGTTTCATCAGAGCTTTGCTAGGGGTCATTAGAAAATTTTCTTCAGACCAGCCCACGGACTACTCTCCTTCCTTTCGAGATAAAAGTGAAGATACTTGCTATATCTGTCAGAAGAAAGGGCATTGGTCTTCAGAGTGTCCAGACCGTCAAAAAATTAAAAAAGGGCTAGAAAAGACAGAAGTCAATATACCTGTTATTATTGTCAAGAAAAAGGGCATTGGTCTCCAGATTGCCCAAAAAAGAAACAAGAGGAGTCAGAAGAAAAGAGGGATTCTTCAGAAGAAGAGAGGGATTCTTCGGAAGAAGAGAGGGATTTTTCAGAGGAAGAAAGCAGACAGGTGAAGAAAAAGAAACAGGAGAAGAAAAGAAGAAGGGAAGAAAGCGAGGAGGAGGAAGAGGAAAAGAGTGTGACGGTGAAGAAATTTAAAAAACAGAGAGACTAAACAAGGAGACAGAAGAAGTCAATGAACTTTTTAAAGTGTTCTGTTGTGAATTGTGAATTGGATTGTAACAATGGATAAAAGAATAAATTAAGTATATAAGGTAAGTGGCTTTGAGTTTTGATTTTAAATAAGAAGCTACACTCACGCACTCATACACAGACACGTACTATAGGGGTAAAATGTTTTTTTTTGAGTCATTGGCAAATTGAAAGGCTATTTCTTTTCGAGAAATGTGGGTGGCCCTGAAAAGGGCCTTTTTTTGGTGTAGGGGTGAGTTTAAGCAATCAACTTTAACTGCCTTAAGCCTTTGCCACGGCCAAGGCCTACTTCTGGAATGCGTACTGTTGATGATGATGATTGGGTTGAAATCACTAAGGGTGGTACGGTAGGCTTAGTCACAGGGTTGACGTGTTTAGCTCGGGAAGGTCGTATTCTCTTCAGTCGTAATAAAGAAGTCTGATACATTTGTTTCAGACTCCTTAACTCCGCTAAAATGTCCAACAGTACCGTGACCGTTTGATTTTCACCCTCTTGTTTCTTTGCTGCTACTTCTTCTTGTTGTTGTTGTTTTTTTTTTACCTCTTCTTCTTGCTGCTGTTGCTGTAGGAGAAAAGCTTGTTCCGCTTCCTTTTGTCGTTGTATAAATTTCTCCAATTCTTCTTTCTGTCTCTATCTAAAATTCTCCACTTGCGGTAATGAAGAAGGTAACGAATGTTCCGGAACAAATTCTTGCGAGGTAAGAAAATCCACAAAATCCCAATGTACCTCTTCTGAAAGTACGTCCGGGATCCCTTGGGTGGTCTCCACCGCTGGTGCACCCCAATGGATCGTTTTCTGAGTTTCGGTCATGTTGGATCACTGTCGCATAGATTGACTGCACACAAGCGCTAGCGAATCTATATAGACTACGTGACGTCACAGACTGCTCTCTTCGGATTGGATGCGGGCTGACTGAATTTTGTAACGCGTGTTCGGATTGGTGAATGAACTCAATCCGTTTCAATCCCTCCTCTACCTATAAATAAGCGCAGTTCACTGCATTGATTCACCTGTTCTCGTCGCCTCACGATGTGGACCACAGTTAAATCATCCACCCTTGTGTCTTCAATGATGTTTAGGACGGACATGCTCATGTATGTCCGGTCCAAGTGGACTGTTGTTGATAGGACAGATACTAGTCTATGGATGAGAAGAGTTTACATAGAAAGACAAAGATGTCTTAAGAGGGTACTTGTGTATGGACCTGCAGTTAGAAGGAGTTTAAGAAGAAGAAGAAGATGTGACAGATGCCATCTATGTTAATATTAATATTAACATAAACCCAAAGGACCTTTTCAGGGTCACCCACATTTCTCGAAAAGAGAATGACTTTCCATTGCCTACCCCTTTTTTTTGTTTTTAAAATTTAAAAAAAAAAAATCCCATGTTCAATTTCCCTTGACGCTATACAGTCCCACCCTGTTTAAATTCCTTTGACGCTATACAGTCCCTATTCCCATGTTCAATTCCCCTTGACGCTCAACAGTCCCACGATTTTTCTCCATGTTAATTTCCCTTGACGCTATATGTTCCCACGATTTTTCTCCATGTTAAATTTCCCTTGACGCTATATGTTCCCAGGGGGTATTTTTAATGTTAAGTCCCATTGACGCTATAGTATCCCTATTCACTACTCGTGTTTAGGCTCTAATAAACAGTAACACACGAAAACAACAAGCTTTGAAAAAATATAATAAATTATTTTCATCTAATACTGCTGTAAAAATGAAAACATATTAACTTACGGTTTTAAGAACCGAATCCAAAATTAATCCAAGAATAATCCACGAATAAAATTGTTTAAGTCCTAATAACAAAATGTTCAGTTGATTTCAAATTCGAGTGCCGACAAAGAATCCAGGATGGAAGACGATGACGTATGCTGCAGTCTGTAGTGTTGAAGTATACAGTTCCTCGTATTAAAAAAAAGTATCATTCCAGCTTCGGAAATTTGAATAAACTTTTAACAACAATTTCACATGAGCAGACGTATTTTTCAGGAATTTTTTAAAATCTTTTTGAATCCAAGTAATTTGAAGTAACTTCAAACAGCACAACAAATTCTAGTGTAAGAGAAAGCCCAGCCACAACTGAGAAGAACGCTCCAAAAGAAAGGTTATATCGTCTTCTAAAACGTTAAACGGGGACACGTAATAATGTTTTCGAAGCTCGTAGAATTAGATACTTGTCAAACATCACTTATACCCAGTGTGTCACTGACGAAAACCAATCATTTTACTATAAGAAATAAAAAATCTAAAAAAAATGGTTTACGTCTTAAACACGACCTTGACAATAACCAATCATTTTAAAATAAAAATAGAACCTCTTTAAGTGGTTGCTACTAATTTTGAAACACATTCAATATCTAGATCAACACCTGATATTTAAAAAACGAACAATCAAGGTCAAACTATTTTCTGAAACATGTACCATCTCTAGTGAATACATTTCCATTCCAATAGCATGTAAATAAAAACAATTTAAAAAAAAACAAACTGTAAATTAAATTGAAATAAATATATATTAAATCATATGTAATTAAATCAAATATACATACCACAGAAGAGTCAAGGTGAATTCGATGGTGGACAGGAATATGGTTATGTCGGTCTTGCTCTTCTACACATTTGCTCTCCACGTAATCAATAAACATGCACCACCTTAAGGATGTGTAGTGTGCTTAATTTTGTAGTGATTGCTCTAGATGAAAACGTCAAGCACGTTCCTGAGTTACCATTAAGGCTCGTTCGCTGCGGGTGGTACAGCCGCTACAACCATGACAGTACTAAGTTTTTGATTGTTAATAAATACTTTGAAATGAAATATATAACTATGGATTTGATGAGTGAGCTCGTAGCGAGCAAAAACGTATGTAATCAAGAACTACTACCTCAACTTCACTTTAATTCAACAGCAATGAAGTGTTTACGAGGTTATCAAACTTTCTGATTTTTCTTCTAATTAAGATTTGGAGATTAGAGATTTAATTGATTGAAAATTTGTGCGCGGAAACGTTTCAGACATTAAGCTTTGGATATGGTGGAGCTTTATATGCGGAATTAGGGGACTTGTCAATTGTGGCCATCCTATACCGCACCGAAATACAAACGGTAATACCCTAATTTCATGGAATGTACTTTGAAGCAAAACCATTTTTATATTAGAACAGCAGTTCTTCAGTGGTGCTGGCACATTAGCACATCAGCATATTAGAACCTTCATTTGGAATGGCTTTGGGTCATTTCCGGAATACTGCGAAGCTGATAGTATATTTAGGATACAATTCTAGGAATTCATACAATAGTGAATTTTTAAATATTTTCTTCCACTTTGTTTGACTTTATATTTTAAGGCAATACATATATGTTATGGAAAATTGAACGCTTGTCGGGTTTTACTATGTCTTGTTATGTAGTTTAAGCCCTTACGATGTAGCTATATATATATATATATATATATATATATATATATATATATATATATATATATATATATATATATATATATATATATGTGTGTGTGTGTGTGTGTGTGTGTGTGTGTGTGTGTGTGTGTCATACATACACTGTAAGCCAATAATATACAACGAGATACATAATATTTTACATTAAAAAAATCTAGGCATGCCCAGTTTTATTTTAATGATTTTTTTTCGGTAGGTGGTATATGAAAGATACGGGGTACATAATATTCATATATTTTGCTTACATCACAAACAAATACACAGGACCGGCCTGAGTCCGATTGGATTGAGTTCGCCCAATCGGGCCCCACGTTCTCAGGGGCCAAGCGCGTTAATCATTTATAAAAAATATATCTATTGAGAGAAAGAAATTTTAAAGCGATGGAAAAAAAGTTTAAGTTCAAGATCATATATGTTAAAATTTTTATTTCCAAATGCCGTGGTCACAGGGAGCCCCTCCAAAATAATTGAAATCGGGCGCCGCTTTTGCAATGGCCGTTTCAGCAAATACACATGCTTGCCATTGAACGCAGTTAAGTTTTACTGCATCAACCGTGTATTGACCGAATTCATAAACTCCCCACATCACTGCCCATTGTGTCCGCTACAAAATGTAGTTATGTGCTTTTTTGTGGCTTTTCACGATCACCTATGCAAATTGATAACTTGACTGTTTTATTTTCTTGAGCTTCTTTTTTTTTTCATTCATATTGATTAAATACACGTAAGATATACTTATGACTGAAACATGTAAGGTGGTTTTAATGAAAAAAGTAGAGCACTACAAACACATGGTTATCTTCTAGAACACTGAACACTAGGCCATTCACGTACAGGCAGATGTATGGGAAGTAGTCTGGAATATAATCTTTGCGAATAGACAAACCAGCAAGAGGTAATTGAAACATTTTAATTTATTTACTGTCGATCTAAGTCGTTATTCTTCTTTAATTAACATACTACCGACCATACAATCGTTTTTATCCTATATTTTTATCCCTCTTTCTCCTTTCCTTTAGTCTGTTTGACTGTAACGTTTATCATGATTCATAGATCCAGAGAAATTGTCGCATGACACAAGCGAAAAATAGTATGTTGGTACGATGGTCCAGCGGAGAGAGAGAGAGAGAGAGAGAGAGAGAGAGAAGTTAAAGGAGAATTACCATACATTTTCGTTATTGCAAACCTCACATATTTCTCTGTTGGCCTGTTAGTGTATCACCTGAGCGAGCAACGCAGTGAGGGAAAATGGCGGGGGGAGGGGAGGAAGTCTTCGGGCATTTTCGTATTTGAAAATAATCGGTTTTTAGACCTGTCGGTTCAAGGAAGAAAGAAAAGCCACCATCACCCCACCCCCCGAAATAAACAAACAAAACATGCGTTATATAGATTGTGTGTCTCGTAAACCAAGAAATTCGCAGCACAGTGTTGACACGCTTATTGCAACTTTGTATCATTGATATTTTGAACACTGTATATCATTTTGTAAACTATTTGACCGATTCAACAATGCATCACAGCGAGTTTTTGTCGTTGTTGTTAAGGTAGAAAGGGCAAATTACTTCAGAGAGAGGCAATTGGCGTCTGGTGAAATTAATTTCCGTGTCTTAGATGTAAGGCAGTTTCTATTTATTTGTTCTAGCTGATTAAGTACTCGTTTTTACAATTGATTGTTGTTGTTGTTGTTGTTGTAGGGCTTAACGCCATTTTTCAGCACAAGATAGGCTATACATGGCGGCCAGTATTAATGGTGGAGGAAGAACCCGGAAACCCCCGGAAAGAACCACCGACCCACGAGAAGCTACTGGCAAGCTTTCTCACATAACCACATTAGTCGAATCCGAGACTCGAGCCGACGCAGACAGAGGTGAGATGGCAGTGATCCGTAACGGTAAGCGCTTTAGACCACTCGGCCACTCGGGGCCCCTTTTACAATTGAAGGCACACATAATCAAGTATTATCATGAAGGGAAATCTTATATTTTCTCACGTGAAAATATTAAGATATATTTTTCACATGAGAAAATATAGGAATTTTAAAAAAATATGAAAATTATTTCGTCAGTAGGTCTATATATGTCACTTAAGTATATAATAAAAAGGAATACGAATGCAATATTAACGGATCTCAATTTGATATTTACATATCATAATGCTTTATACCAACACTGGAAAAGCCATGTTATTTTTAATGTATACAGTGGCGTCATTAGGGTTGGTGTCACCCAGTGCGGTAACTCGTGGTGTCACCCCCATGGATCTCCTTCCAGCACAAAAATTCAAAAATTGCATAGACAGTCATTTTGATGTCACCCCTCTGAGATGGTGTCACCCGGTGCGGTCCACACCCCCCGCACCCCCTAGCGACGCCACTGAATGTATGTGGTATACATATCATCATGGACAAAAAAAACTAACAAATACAATTTAAATATACATAACGTCTCTGCATAAATTGTTGATTTTACTGTTAACCTAACTGTGCAAAGCGGTTGTTATTTATGTTTAGTCCACTGAATATTGAATTATTTGTCGTCTTTCTCTGAGTAACTGAAAGTTAAGTTGTTAATACCTTTTAAAGATATTAATCTAGGGATTAATTATTATTCTGTCATTATTAACATATTTTTCTTTAATTTGCACTTTTCTTTGCTATAGTAGTTGACTTACCTTTTTATTCTTATTTTTAATCAAAGTTCATTTGTATTCTGTCGTCAATACTTAGATGTAAGCTTACAGAATAACGAAAAGCAGCTCCAAATTTGCTAACCAAAACATAAATAGTGTTTCTTCTAAAATATATGTTTCTGATTCATTTATTCTAAAATATTTTATTTTGCTGTGATCCTCCAGTAGAATTTTATTACAAATATTTCATTTCTTACTACATAAGAATTACCTTTATTCTTTAACATTAATAAAATATAGAATTGTAATCATTTGTAGGTTAGCTGTTAAAGTTGTAGCTAAAATAATATAATCCTGACTTATTGTTTTAGTTTTACATAATTATTCATGTATCTCTGTCTGGTATTAAGTGTATACAGCAGCACGTGTTTAAGTATAGTCAATGTGTATGTAGTAGATTCTTATTTTATTATTGTGAAATCGGCGAATATATTGTAAAAGAAATAAATATACAAAGTTTAATTTAGATGTCTTACAGTTTTCACATGCTGAATAAGCATATGGTTCTTTTGGTGCCTAAACCAAACTAAGATAATTTGGTGTAGAACGAAAATCAAAATCATATACTTTCCGCAAATCAAAATTGATCTAATCTTACGTTATGATCAGACAACTTTGTATTATGATCATTCAACTGTGTTTGATCAGTCAACCTTGTATTATGATCAGCAAACCTTGTATTACGATAAGTCAGCCTTGCGTTATGATCAGTTAACCTTTCATTATGATCAGTAAACCTTGTATCTTGATGAGTCAACCTTGTGTTATGATCAGTCAACTTTGTATTATTATGATCAGTCAACCTTTTATCATGATAAAGTCATACTTACGCCATGATCAGTCAAATTTTGCATGTGATAATCAACTGTAGTACTCTTAGCTTGCAAATCTAAATTTAAATTAGTTAATGATTTACATATTTCTGATTGAACTGTATCACTTTTTAGCTCAATGTTACTTCTTATATACATCAGTAGTAACTTCCTTTTATTTACATTTGTTTCTGTTGTTATCTTTTGTTTCAAATAATTAAAATCTCTCATTTATCTTTTTTTTTAAATTTAATTCGTAAATGCTTCATTGTACCAGCCAATGTTATCAACACTGTCACGGAATGGTGTAAATGTTGTTAATTAAATACATGTACTCGGGTTTCGTTTCTTTTCTCTGTACAACGATACCCGAGGGTGATTTATAATATGGTCTATGTATTTCGAAATCGTGAGTACGATTCGTCCTGTGCCACACGTGCAAGGTGCCTTTGATAAAGAATAACGAAAATTCTAAAGGTATAAATACGTTACTACATGTAAAGGACCTTTACAATACTAATGGTTTTGTCAGCAAGCGGCCTGCTCAAAGGATTCGCACAACTCCAGCTGTAGGGGTAGGTAATTTTTGGGTTTTAAGTGATAACTAGTGTATTACCATATTTGCCTTTGCATGTTTGTTATAGTTTTCTTTACATACCATAATGCGTGCATTTTTTATTCTTGTTGCGACGTAGTGCAGGACTTATATTGGTAATGTAAAGCTACATTTTTTAAAAGAATTGTTTACTATTGTCTTATCAAGCAGGGTTAGGTTTACTATTGAACCTGTTTTGTAATTGCCATAATAATAATATAATCTTTTTAACTTACCATGTATAACGTCCTTACGTTATGTCTGTAACAAGTGTAGTACACTGTATCGGGTATATTTTCAGCTGAGTGAGTGAGTGTTTTTGATGGTAGGAATATCCGGGGTGTCCGGTGTTAGTGTAGAAACGTCCGAGTGTCCCGAGCGTTTAAGGTGCCGGAGCGTCTAATGTCTAGCGTCCAGAGTGACTAAGGTGACCCAGCTGTAGAACCGTCAAAGGACCAGGGGGTCCGGAGGGTCTAATATTTCAAGTGTCCGGAGGGTCTAATATTTCAAGTGATCATAGTATTCCGAGGGTCCGGAGTCTATATTGGTTGTGAAATTGATTCGGAGGAGCTGTGGAGCGGATATGGTGCACGGGTGACGGAGTGCATCTCCACACATGTATTTTTAGCTGTATGCTAATTTTGGGTTAGTAAGACCCAGTGTATTATTCAGGACTGGAAGGATAGATTGTATATCCGTTCTTGTTTAGTGACATAATTTCGCTACTTGAGCGAATACATTTTTTTTACTATGTGTAAAGACTTACATTGTTTACTATTTGAGTGAACTATATTCATCTTTCCATTATTGAATCATTTGTGAAATCATTTATCCTGTATTTTAGGGTTACTGAACTAAATTTATTTGTATATTTTTCCATCTTTGAAACTGTGCGTTTTTTATGTTAAATAGATCCAATATTTGGATTATAAATACGCACACATCTTCATAATCCACTATTCATATAAATCGCCACATTAAATCATATATATGTGTCGTCATTACGTGTTCCGTTGTTCATCCGAAATATCCCACCCGGTTATCTTGTTCATCTTGTAGTTAGTTGGATTAACGCGGTTTTCGTACTGTTGTATATGCACCACAGGCTTATGACTGCACAGCAGCCTGGTGATTAATCCTGGGGGAAGGAATTAGAGCCTCATCCCCTAGGCGTTTATGTGCACAAAGTGCACTGTTAATTAGCCTCAGCCGTGAGTCCAAAACTGGACCCTAACGGTCTGAATGGAGGGCTTTCATTAGTGGGACTGGGCCCAATCACTCATATTCTTAAGGAAATTCTAGTTTACCAATCAGTGGGGTGTTAACCAATGCAGTATGTAACGCTAGTCGCGATTGGTCGGCGACTATGACGTCACATCGGGACATCTATTTGTTAGCGGGTGTAAAACGTTCCACATCTCCCCACATGTGTATGAATGTCCGGAATTGGCAAGGGAGAAAACGGTCCGGCAAGAACGCCATCCGCAAGAAAGTCACTGAAAACCAGCCCGTATTTAATCACATTTTAGTCCAGTTATTTATGGACCCTAACATAACCAATAATGTGTGAGCCACGGGAGCAAATGAGTCAAATTTAAGTAAGGCTTTAATTTTCCTATCTCTTAACAGTTCCAATAATACTAGTACATAGTGTACATTATAATTGCCCTAACAGTTTCAGTTTGCTAAATGTCTAAGCGACATATAAAAAGTGGAGTCAATATTAGGTAAAAAAAAAAGTTTTAATTTTGAAGCAGGCGATCGAAAGGATCATATCAGTATTGTGGTTGTATCGAATCGGGAAACCAAGACAAAATGGTTCCCTTAAATAAGGGGCAATTTGGTAGCCCTAAAAAGGACTTATTTTTCCCCAGGCGGGAAGGTGCCACAGCTGTCTTCTCCCTCGCAAATTTCCTCCACTGTCCGAGTTTCTTTCCGCTTTCTTAATGGGAATGCCTCGTACCCATGGAATTCACAAAGGAATTCTGCGTCATCTAGCAGAGTTGACATCGGGTGTTTTGTGCATGCAGTGTTGAATCGTTTCAGTAGGATGCGTCTCCCGGTATGCCATTGCTGTGATGTGGGTTTCTTGCCCTTAAGTGATCCCCAGGCTACGAAAGCAGTTGATTTAATAAAATCATTAGCTAACCCGAGATCTGCAGGTGCCATTTAAAGTCCCAGTGCATTCAGCCTTTTAATGTCGTCGTGTGCTGCTGCTGTCCCCTCTGCTAACCTTTCGCCTGTGGCAATTCGAAAGGTTTTATCCGGCAAGGGAATACTCGGTCTTGTTAGTGATTGCAGGATCAGTTTAATGTCTTGTAAAACCTGCTCTGGTAATACCTGTTGGAGTCTGGTAATGGGTATAGGCGTACTTGTTCTAGGTGGCGTCCTTTTCTTTGGTGGTGGCGGTGGTGGGGTTGTACTCTTAGGAGATCTTCAGCTGTATATATTTTACAATATCTTATAACTTTACATATTAATTTTTTTTTTACTGCTTACAGCTGAAATAGATAAATCATATTTCTTTTAAGTAGGTCTATTTTTGCTTTCACTATTATTTTAGTCTTCTGTCGTTCATTTGCATTTTTAAGGTCTGTATACCGCTCTAACCGAAAAACGAATATTATTAACAACTGCCACTGTGTACTCTCAGTTTTCCTAACCAGCCTTAAAGTCCTCGGCCATCTTTTTTAATATCTTAATCATTCTGTTTCTTCTAATCGTTTCATTCTTTCTGTAACTGCTGAAGTTGCAATTGTGATATATTTTAAAGTTCTAGTGTTACGACTCTGTGGTCTTAAACCATGGAACTGAAAGAGGCAAAAAACAAAAACAAAAAAAATACTTTATATACCTTGGATACGAAGTGAAAATTTGAAAGACACCTACAGTTTTGCGAATTAAATCCCAAATAACCCTACATGATCTAGCACAAGTATAAAAGTTTAGAATGTTCAGAATGCATTATAATATTCTTCAGTGTCCTGTTATATCAATAGTCTTGAATGTCTTCATGTATCACAATGATGTAACACAAAATGTCTTTGAATTTGTCCTCGACAATCCAGAAGTAATGTTTTAGTCCTAAAACTCAATGAGCACTTTGTAATTCCAATGAATAACTTAAATAAATAATTCCTTTAAAAATATATCTGAACACAACCATAAGTGATTGCGCAGACTGATCATCCAACATGAATGAATAATTGTTTACTAAATCGTACATATACTAATTTCACTTGACCAAAGACACAATAGAACTTTACTAAGGAAAATCCCGATTCTTGAGCTCAAATCCAAGTAAACATCTTGTTTACTTCTTAGAATATTTATAAAAATCTCAATCATGGACAAAACATTAGCAAGCCCGGCCCTAGGGCAAGGCGAACGAGGCAACCGCTTTGAGCCCCGCGCATTCAGGAAATCAACTCCGTAACGTAACATTTTGCTTGGGGCCCTGCTCATCGCTTGCTGCCTTGGGCCCGCACATCCTAAGGCCGGGCCTGAATATAGGCACAATACTTAGAAGACGTAAGTCACGGGACTTCTTTATATTCTCCAGTCTAATACTCGTATCCGTTCTGTTAGTTACTAAACTTTCTCAAACCCTTGATAAAGTATTTAGTCTCTTGTAAACAAATCCTGAACATGTGAAATCTCTTTCATGCAATCATCTACATGTTTGCGCAGTTGTAAGAGTTTTGATATTTTTGGTCCAGAGATATTAATTTATTGTTAACTTCTTCTCTCCATGTTTTGTATCTTTGGAATTAGTAACATCTAAAATCATATGCGTTTGAACGTCAACACGTTGAATTGAGTGTGTGCCTTATTGCATGTTCATAGATGGAAGGGGGAGGTCGTGGGTTCGATCCCCGGCCGAGTCATACCAAAAGCTTACAAAAATGGTACTGACAGCTACCTCGCTTGGCACGCACCTTTAAGAGGTTAGTTTTAGGACTGGGCGGCTTGGTGTCAGGATAATGTGACTGGGTGGGATATCATGCTACGTGTTTCTGGCATGATGCCCCAGTGCTAGACATCACTATAAACTGTCCCATTGCAGACATCATAGCGATATGGCTGAAAAATTGTTCAAGCTACGTTAAAAATCCTAATCTCTCTCTCTCTCTCTCTCTCTCTCTCTCTCTCTCTCTCTCTCTCTCACACACACACACACACACACAAGTTCATGGATCTATTTTCCACCCCAAAGTTGGTTTGCAAAAAAGCTAAATAGATCCTAGCGGCTCAGGCAAATAAGGCAAATTCAAAGAATATTAAATTTGGCTGTTTTGGTTTAGAAAATGCTTTTAAAAATTTTTATTCTATAATAAAACCATTTGCTTGCTATGGAACTTTTGAGATATGCATTTAGTAGAAATATTGAAATTGTGCAATACAACTTTTGCTAACAGTATTTAGGTGTTCAAAAAACGACCAATAATGCAATCGTGTTAGAAAGATACCCAATTCGTATCTTGTATTTTTCTTTACCACGTATTACATATTGGTTGAAGGTTGTAAAAATGCCTTCAACTCGCTACCCGCAAATATACTTCTCATGTATTTTCATAGGAAATTACGTGCTAAATTTAGGTGCTCAGCGCATACGCTGAAAATAGAGACAGGTAGGCATAACAGGATTGAGACAAATAATAGGTATTGTGAATTATGCCGGGGGAAAAAAATGTATATTTGGTAAAAGATTAACTTATTTCATTTTCTTTGTTTTTGTCCAGCTTACGACCATTTAAGAAAGAAATACTTTAAAGAAGTTTATTATCTCCATGCGTCGGTAGAAAAATGTGTAACCTTCATGAGTCATTGTAATATATTCGTTATAAGAAATCTTTCTAACATCAATTTGACTTTTCGTCTTTGACAATATTTGATAACTCAGTCGACTGGTGAATAATATACTTGGAGATAGTAGCATCTTTATAATATTACGCACTGAGTATAGGACATAATGTATGTATACTCATGAACACCTTATTTATCATATTTAAACCATGGTTCACATTGTATTTACTTGTATTATATTTTGTAATATGGGCCTATGGCCTAAATTACTAAAGAAAGATAAAAAAAATAAAAAATAAAAATAATAATAATAATAATAGTAAAACTATAATCACAAAGGGCTTCTAAAGATGTATCATTTTCTTCTGCTTTTAAGAGTTTATTTTTAAATTATATAGCCTGTATTCATGTAGAAACAGCTGTTCTCATGAAATTGCACATTGTACTTTATTGCGGAATTTTTCACATATTATGAACAAACTTTCAAACAGTTATTTTGGCGGAACTGGAAAGTCCGGCTGTATTTTGTTGTATATTAACTGACTTTGTCCTTATAGACACATTTGATAGACACATTTGAAATCTATGACGTATTAGTTTAGCTCATCCTAAATCGATTGATGAACTTGTCTGAACACAATATTCACTTTACATAAAGGGTGTCTACATTATAAGCATATGTGTCTCATTGGTTTGCAATTACACATTTTGGAGTCATACAGAATTTGAAATTAATAAAATTCGGGGGATAGGCGCTGGGTTTTTATCATAAATGTTTTGGTGTGCGGGTGGGGACCGGGTGTTATTGAATTTAATCGATTCTTTATTTGATCCATTCTTTATTTGATCCAGTCTTTATTTGATACTGTCTCTACTTGATACTGCTTTTACTTGATACTGTCTTTACGTGATTCTTTATTTGATACTGTCTTTATTTGATACTGTCTTTATTTGATACTGTCTTTATTTAATACTGTCCTTTTTTGATACTGTCTTTACTTGATATTGTCTTTAACTGATACTATCTTTACTTGATACTGTCTTTATTTGATACTGTTTTCAATTGATAATGTCTCTACGTGATTCTTTATTTGATACTGTCTTATTTTATACTGTCTTTATTTAATACTGTCTTCTTTTGATACTGTCTTTACTTGACACTGTCTTCTTTTGATACTGTCTTTACTTGATGCTGTCTTTACCTGATCGAGTCTTTATTTGATTGTCTTTAACTGATAATGTCTCCTTTTGATACTGTCTTTACTTGATACTGTCTTCTTTTGATACTATCTTTACTTGATACTGTCTTTACCTGATCGAGTCTTTATTTGATTCAGTCTTTAACTGATACTGTCTCCTTTTGATACTGTCTTTACTTGATACTGTCTTTATTTGATACTGTCTTTACTTGATCCAGTCTTTATATTATCCAGTCTTTAACTGATACTGTCTTTACTTGATACTGTCTTTATTTGATCCAGTCTTTAACTGATACTGTCTTTACTTGATACTGTCTTTAGAGATATTAAATTAATGCTGAATTTTGAATTCAGTAGAGACAATGATATTAAAGTTTCAACATATGCTCTTCACCACATCTGCGCATGGGAGGTACATATTAAATTCCAAATGCTCGCCCGAAGTCAGAACGATAGTGTTCTGTTCAGTGTATCCACCTGTCCTCAGTATTGTATTACACTAGACAAAGTAGCAGAGCTATAACGTATCCGTGTCTGCTTACGTTACTCCGTCCGTATGTCTTTTAGCAGCCCATTCCGCAATCTCTTGTTCATATTCTGAAAACCGTTTATGAAGAATACTCAGTGGACAACATTCTTCATAAATAAAATCATTTGACAATACAAGAGAGATAAGCCACCTTTCTGTTTCTAAGCGTTTGCTGTTTTAGTGGGTTTTTTTTAGAGATATCACAACTGATTTTTGTCTGAATGTTTCCTGTTTGCCTTTACTTTTCTTTACAGTTTATAATTCATTTTCATTATTAGAAACATATTTAATGAAATTGTTCTCGCACCTTTCTTGTGATTTCTATACAATTCTAAATTTTTTGTATGTTTTCTCAGTTTAATTTAAAGCAGGGAAACATTCATAGATAAAAACCACATAGTACAACAATTGCTAGCCAGTAATTTTCGTTCACATCAACTTCATCGAAAATATGATTTTCAAAGTTTTATAAATTCTTGTATCTATCTTATTAAAAGTCTATAATTGTTCATAATAAATTGCTTTTCTGACAAATTAAGCTTTAAGAAATAGGAAAATAAACAGAGTTTTCTTGCTGAATAAGAACTTAATAATGCAGTTTTCTTCTATATTGCAGATTAAATGGCCGGAATAATCGCCTGGAAAAGAAGAACAAATATTCTTAAAAGAACAGTGTTCTTCTGGGTTGTAATCTTGTTATTCTACTACGGCACTTTAATTTTGACCTGGGTATTGCGGAAACAGGTGGACAAAATATCTATACACAAACAACAAAATAACGCTGCGATCATAAGTTATTCCAGCGGTATAAAAGCGGTATATTATTCTGTGAATGAAAACGTTCTAGAACGAATAAAGATCAACAAACAGTACGGCATTCCCACCGATGAGAATTCTACGGAAGCCTTTCCAACTAAAGGATCTTTTAGAATCGAAGGAATTATCCACCAAACATGGATTGACAAAAATATTCCTGAATATTTTCGAACGTATGTCTCGTCTTTGAAAGAAAATCATATCAATTATGTATATATGTTCTGGACAGATGAAATGGCAAAGAAGTTTGTAGAGGCTGCGTTTCCTATGATATTACATTTCTACGTAAACTATCCACGT
The DNA here is from genome assembly GCA_028554795.2 of Sinohyriopsis cumingii. Classification (NCBI taxonomy): domain Eukaryota; kingdom Metazoa; phylum Mollusca; class Bivalvia; order Unionida; family Unionidae; genus Sinohyriopsis; species Sinohyriopsis cumingii. Next base: position 93,048,857 of record CM068829.1, on the reverse strand, counting down.
AATCTTCAACGAGCCGATGCTGTACGGTATATGATTTTGTATGAATATGGCGGAGTTTACGCTGACCTTGACATTGTAAGTCTCCGTCCTCTCGATCCCATCATGAGGAAATACACCTGCATCCTCTCACAAGAACCCCACCTACATCCCATCTTTTACAGTAATTTTTACGGTTCGGCATGTAATGCATTCATGGCCTGTCGCCGTCATCACCCTTTCATGAAGACTTTGGTTGATAATCTTCCTTCGTTTTCTGTGGCTGCAGAGACAGTTGACTCCACAGGGCCAAGGTTCGTTACCATACTATACAGAAACTACATAGCCGACCATCCCCACCTCACAAGAACGGATAATGGAGGAGTTTATTTAGCACCGCCTGAATACTTTATGCCATCTTCAGATCATCGCCTCAAAACTAAAATGACAAACCTTTGTTCTACGAAAGAACTTGCTCGTTTATATAAATGGATATGTGAACGTTTCAAAATCCATGGCTTGGGGAGTCCCACAAATTACACATTTACTGATCACATGTGGGCTCATATAAACTGGCCTGCAGAAGAGAAAAGAAATACTTTTAATATCACTGAGATTGTCCCCGATGCCAAGTTTTATATACAAGAAGCATACGACCAGACAGGCAATAATGTAACGAAGACTCCTAATTTGTGAAGAAATATAACATATACCACCAACTTATTTGTACAGTTTTCCAACACATAGGATTGATCCCCATTTGGGACAAAATGTAAAACCTGTTACAGATCCAATTTTAATAATTGACATTTTTCAGTCAGTGAAATCTTAAATTCACGAGTTTTAAATAGAAAGTCTGTTCTCCATGTGTGGCCTGACAATTAATTCTGTTTAAGAACCTATATTTATTCTAAGTTGATGCAATTGATTCTACAGTACGTCTAAAAAACGAAAATGGCTTACGCTCTCCATATTGGATCAGATACATAAACGATCTTTTTAGGACCAGTTCTTTTCTACTAAGTAGATGTAATCTCTTGCACTATTTCTACAATAAATTGCGAATTGCACTAATAGACATATTTCTCTGTGCTCACCCAAACTAATCGACTCTGCTGCTGATCCAAGATTATGATTCACGAATGTGATGTAATTTGAAATACAAAAGGATCTGGAAAAAATTATCATAATGTAGATTAGAAGCCAGCAAATTTTATATTTGTGTGTTCACCATGGTTCTGTCTGTTTTGATTTTCACATATTTGTGGAATCCGTTTGAACCATTAAATATTAATTCTTCGTTGAAAATTGATGTATGTTTTGTAACATCACAAAAAATCTGCCGATTGGTCTCTCTTATCGCCCATATCTTTCTCATTCGCATCCATAAAAGGAAACTTTGCAGTATCTAAACAAAGAACGCTAAAAATGGTAATCTGACGAAAATGGTTACCATGACAATGCCCAGTGATCTCGATTGTCAGAGATTCGATTTGCTTTTCAGCAACATGCAGCAGATCGCCCCCTTCATGATGTAGAATTAGAGAGATAGCTGAGTAAAACAAACATCGGATAAAGTAGACCAGACAATTCGGATGACGTGCGTTTAGAAGAGACAATGGAAAATCATGACAACACTCGGGAAGGATGTGCCATTTATGAGAGAGGTTATTTTTTTCACGTTTGTATTGAACAATGACACATACTGAAGATCTCTATGGATATTTTGTATGGATTCAATCTTGTTGAAAGCACCAATTTGTATCATGCTAGTTCCAATTTTTATAAATGCAAGTACCAATTTTTTTCATGAGAGAGAGAGAGAGTGTGTTAATTCGTCATCTTCTAACTGATCATATTTACTCGAGCATCCTTGTAGTAACTTTATATATGGTTTACCCCAAGCAAGCGAAAGTTAGTGACATATTGGTAAGAGGTCCGTAAATTATATTTCCTTTTAGTAGAGATAGTTGTAAATTGTCTGATCCAGATGATGTTTGATTCTTTTACAAATTTAAAAATACCAGTCGTTTTCAAACCTCCTAAATCGTACCAATTAATAGTTATTTTCCTTTCGATTTAATCATTTGGGTATTTGTACGTAAAGGTCACAAACATATTATTAATTTAAATTATTCTTGTCGTTGATGATACGGCAATATAGGAATTAGGAGATTTATATTAGATTATGCACATTTGACTGCTGATGTTGGAACAAGTGATGTAAGATATCTTTGTGACCACTGATTTCATAAACTTTTGATCTCTCTAATTTTAGTTTCATAATTCACTTCCACTTTTTCGAAGCTTAGTTAAGCATTTTGCACTTAGTAAAGCAAATACACTGTCTCCCCAATGTGTCGGATAATTCAGACTGGATATATCCTAACTTTTAAATTTACTCTCAAAGCACACACCTGTAGCTAGACGAATATTGACGCTACGTCGTGAGAATCTATAGTCACATTAGCTATACAAACAGAGAATATTTCAGATGAAGCTTGCACTAAAGTCATTGGTCTAAAGTTCTCAAGATAATGCTGTCGTTTGTCCCCGTTTGTCACTTAAGTAATTATTCCATCTTTCTGTGTTGATTAGCTTTCGATTATAGTACAACCGTAATTCTTGTATTTGTTAAGAAAATATAATTCACACGCATATAGTCTTTATCCTGCATTTACACAAATGTGCAATGTAATTCATAGATTCTTCGAAAATTTAATTTTAAATTGATGTCTATGACTCATTATCATAGGCATTATTTTACTAAGTTTGTTAATATAATTTATTTTCTCAAGGATACAAACAAACATTTAAATTTTGTTTTCTTTACCAACCAATTTTGTTCTTGAGCCAAGCAACTTTCAGTTGGTTTTCGTCCGTACTCCTTCTCAAATCCAGAGATTTTTTGTTTGAAGTTTGCCACATGAAAAACTCCTTTCTTTCTCTTAGAACTAAAGATTTTTAATGTGTCTCTTTTTCGTATATGTTGCATAAGAAATAGCTTTAGCCCTTATTTATAATAATTATTTAATAAAAATAATTCATCATTTGTCTCAAGTGGTATTTTACATGATACAAGACCTTCAGTGAGGAATTGTTTTGCACTACTAATAATCGTATACTGAACCAGCTTTACCTATCCTCTGTGTTGCAATGAAGAATTATTAAATTTTCAGAACCCTTTTCCTTTTGGAAAATGTTAAATTCAAAGTTAATAATCACCATTGTAGTGTCTGTTTTGTAAATACTGATATTGCATTTACTTGATATCTTTTCACAGAAGACTTGTGTAGCTTTGCTTGTGCAATAGTCTTTGCAATGAAAGACAGATAACACAGTCCTTATTGTTGATATGATGAGGTGGATTACGTCCCTTGCGCTCTGAATCAAACGGAATTATTGTCAGTAGCATCAAAAGGGGTGCTCGACAGATATGAGCTTCTGAGAAAGTAACACGTATAAAATAAATTTTGTTAGCATTTGCGTCATGCACAACGGAAAGAATGTTGGTATACCTCTATTCTATGTTACTTTCATGTACTGTGACTTAAATTTTATTGGGTATTGTACCGATAAAAATTGTACATGATCTAAGCACACAGATAACCAAAATGACTGCTCCCATGTATTAAAAACAAACAAACACCACAGACTGAATTAGTCTAAAGTACACTAATTTTAGCAGTTATTGAAATAGGATAAACGAATTTTGCCTGACTAGGCAGTACCAGTTTCTGAAAGTGTAATGACTGATTTACTAAATATATAAAATGTCAAAAAGTTACCGACTGTATTTTTCACAATTTACGTTTGAAGTGCCGGAAGTGAAAATGAGCAAGCGGAGCTACATCTGAAGTAAGGCCAAGTTGTATACTCTGTAACCCAAATTACCCATATCTGGAGTAAGGCCAAGTTGTATACTCTATAACCCAAATTACCCATATCTGAAGTAAGGCCAAGTGGTATACTCTTTAACTCAAATTACACACATCTGAAGTAGGGCCAATTTGTATGCTCTATAACTCAAATTACACACATCAATCATACACCAAAATAAAGGGAATTAAAGTTCCTTTAACAACTGTGGGTATCATTTTTTTAAATAAGTCTTTGGTAAGACTCGACCTCCCGCATCCGAGGCGGACGCGACTAGGCCACTGGAGCGGTATGGATGGATTAATGTTTTGTCTCAAAATAGAAGGCAGTATAAAGAAGTAATCACCCTATATTCCATAATAAACTTTGATTCATAACGAAAGTTATGACTTTTCAAGTTAAACCTTATATCGTCATCAATGCACTAAAATAGTCTTTAAGGTGCCTAATGGTTATAGAAAAAACACAGCGTCATTGCATATATCATTTGTGGCCGTGAAAAGTTATCTTTCTCACCCTTGTTGCAAGATGTGTTTCTAAAGTAGGACTGACAGTAATTATGGGGTCGATATGGGCTAACATGACTCCACTTTTGCTATGTGTGGCTAAAATGACTCCACTTTTGCTATGTGTAGCTAAAATGACTCCACTGAGAGTTAAAATTGGCAGAATGGAATTTAATGTTTAAAGTGTCCATAGAATTAACACTGCTAGACGCTATGGCTATGCAACAAATTCAAAGCCCCCAAATGCCAATAATAATGATATTTAGTGTCACTTGGCACAAAAGTTTACCTTTGCCAAGGTATATATGTTTAACAATGTGGATCACTCTGGAGGAAGGTGATTTTGATTTCGAAAACGACCGTAGGCAGAAACTTGTGGGTCATTTGGACACAAGGGGAATGTAATAACAACATTTTAAGGATTAAATTGGATCTGTCTGACAGGACGTGAATTTAAGATTTATTGCCATTTTAGAACTAAATGGAACTGTACGATGTCGAATTTAACAACATAGGGCTCCATGGGCATCTAGAAGAAAACGTAACTAATGACTAAATTATCATTTCTAAATAAATAAAACAATGCAAACATGATACGAAATGAGTGCGAGGGAAGGGTACATGTACTCATACACAGTTATTTACCATTACACAAATGCATATAGAATGGAATAGCTGATATATTTACAATCCAGCCTGCCATTACACACGGAAATGGGTGTGCGATATTTAATTTTGGTATCAGTATGCATACATAAAAAACATGCTTGTTCTACGGAGTGACTATGAGTAACTTATATACTCGACTTTATCCAGTGACATCAGGAAATAGTAGCTCAAATATTTGTATTTAGTATCAACATGTCATTGCAAATACCAAAGGATGGCCATATACTTGGACTTACTATTTTATCCAATATACCATTACACAGACAAGAGGAAGAGGGTAGCTCATACTCTTATATTTACTATATAACATACGATCAGATATCAAGTGTAAAAGACTAGGTTGTATTTTTCGTTTTGTTTATTGACATGCACGCAGAATTTCATAAGAGCAAAGATACGCACGAACACAAAAACAAAGGATATTTTAATGGAAGGGGCAAATATAACGGAGAGACGGACAAAGTCACATGCAATTACAATGTTTTTATTATATAATCCACCATCCATTTATAAAATCAGATCCGCGGGGAAAGGTATTGTATATGACATGATCATTAGTACACGTTCTTAAAGAGAAACATGCACACATGAAGAAAAAAAACACAAGAAAGAATTGGTGTGGATGATTTGCTATATTACACATGGAAACAAAACACAAGAAAGAAAGGACGTGGATGACTTGCTATATTCACCATCTTTTATTATTTTGTTTTTCTTATGAATATATTATTAATGATTAGTATTTGCGACTTTCTATATCTGTTTGGAATCGTACTAACGCCAGCACTAATGTCTGATTCGGTCATGCAAATATATCATGATCATTTGGTGCAATAAAAATACTAACAGTACAGAGATAATAAAAGACTAAGCATATTATAGTTAATTTACAACAGTGTGTGTGTGTGTGTGTGTGTGTGTGTGTGTGTGTGTGTGTGATTTGGATTTTTAACGTAGCTTTAACAATTTTTCAGTCATATTGCTACGATATCTGCAGTGTGGCAGTTTAAAGTGATGTCTAGCACTGGGGCATCATGCCGCAGACACGTAGCATGATGTCCCACCCAGTCACAGGTCGACCAGTCCTAACACTAACCTCTTAATGCTGAGCGCCAAGCGAGGTAGCTGTTAGTACCATTTTTGTAGGTCTTTGGGATGACTCGGCCGAGGATCGAACCCACGACCTCCCGCATCCGAGGCGGGCGCTCTAACCTGTAGAATATTGTGCTCAAAAGATACTAGTATGCTTTATGCATATTTAATTTATATTGTGTAACTGACTTTTGCCCTCAACTGGCGGTATCAGCTTGGGCCTACGTGACTAATGTCTTTTTGTAAGCAATATTTCGCATAGCTAATTTTTGTCTGTGATTGTATAGATAACATAGTTTGCAAACAGAATTAGGAAATTAATAAGATAATCAAAGTTATTTCCTATAAAAATGATTTTTTCGTGTAATTTTAAAATTTGGATCGTAAATTTTGGACCCATTCCACAATTAATTTCCAAAAGTGTTCATCAAATGAACAATCTGAGAATATGTGCTGAATTTGCTCTATTGTCTACAAACGGAATTTGCATTTATTATTACCAATTAAATTAATCTTTTATAAAACAAAATAGTTTATGCCAAAATTTATATTTAAAAATCTAAAATAAAATAAGTTTTATGTCTTTTATACAAAGTTTAGCCAAAACAAAATAGTTGTTTCATTCATTTGCACAAATTGCACTCTAGCAGCCCGTCTACTATGTTTACAATCCTTATTTATGTAGCAGCTTTATTGGGGACATTAACAAGAGCATTTTTAGCAGCCGGACCGGCGGGTGAAGTTGGAATTCCATCAGTAAAATGCATGTTTTTATAATTGCACGTATTTTAATTGTCAGAAAAATTGATGAGTAAGTAGATTATAGTCAACGTGAACGCGCACATTTCTGAACTTTGACGAGGCCCACACACTAGTGCTCTGCGATGCACTATTGTTTCTTTCTTCGCATTCCCTATACAAATATCTATAAGATATTTTGTAACATAATTGTGTGAAAAAACAGTTCTTGCACAAAACAAGCAGACGTATCTCATTGTAGGCAAGCACGATTCTCTCACCAAGACGACCGAGAAAATGGTGTGATTAATATTCAATATATTCTCTTGAAGCTAGTGACTAAATTTATAAATTTGATTAAGACGGAACTGAACCGTCATCTCGAATTTATTTTCATAACTAATAAACTAACGGGTGAAAAACTGCAACAAAGGGGTAAGGAATATGAACAGTATACAAGGTTTGATCGAATAATCTATTAAATTGTCGCACAAACGCAAGGATCTATACCCTGTTGAAGAAACCTTGAGTTTTTCTGCTGCAGCCACCTCGTTATGTTCTGTTGTAGAAGCAAAAGAAGAGTAAAAAAAACAACCCACCTGAATAACTGTCAAAACTGTAGATATCATACTCTGGAATGATTAATTGTATTGTTAGTTCACATACATATCTTATGCACTACTTTTTCTTTAAAACTTTGGTTGCTAGATTTTTGTAATATGTTTCTGAGTATTCTTTCTTATAACCGTGTATATCCGCATAAGATGTGTTCATATGTTATAGGAGGCAACTTCTGGATATGTTACCCTGCGTAGGATTACCACTTTTGTGACACGTTTGGTTGGTGTACGGTGTATTTTGGAGGTGTCGTTTCGAATAAGCGCGGCAGGGGATATATATTGGGGCAAGGAGCGTTTGGATTGCATTCTTGTAGATAAGAGTGCCTAGAAGGGAGAGATTTAGCTTTGTTGCTACTGTTGTTCAAATTTAGTAAGCCTAAAACATTTACATTTGATTTCAAATAAGTAGTGTGCCTATGGAAATGGATATTCTTCCATAACTTTGGTGACCACTGTGGTTTGAGCTGCATGACAGCTGTGGGGTAGTGCCGTCTATGCATTTGCTGTCCTATGCAGTCATCTGGATTACTTCAAAGTAGCTTTGCATTTTTGTTGGACTTTCTTGTAAGGTTTTGGAAGATATAACAATCTTGGATAAACAGGAAATACTCTCTTTTTGCAGTTTAATACTACTCTTGGTGCTGTGTGTATTTATATTTAACCCTTTGGTTTGCAGTGTACCTCTAGCTTTATATGTGTTTGATTTGGTTTGTTTTCACACAGTGTTTCTTTATTATAAAAGCTTTAAAGATTCAGCTTTCTTATTCTATTCTGTATTCTGTGGGACAGTTTGAATATTTCCACAATGTTAACAAATCAGAACACAACATATTCAATGACCAGCTTGCTCTTGTCAAATTAGACATCATGGCAAATATACCAGAACACAAGTCAAAATCAAACCATTTTCTTATATATGAACTAATATTCTGTGTCACAATTAATCGCTAGAGTCAGAAGATCAGCATCAATGTCAACTGCTTAAAGAAATATTGTTATTGAAAGAAAGAAGCTATGTATACGAAGTCTCGAAATTAAAGAAAATAAGACAGACCTCGATGATATATATATATATATATATATATATATATATATATATATATATATATATATATATATATATATAAACATTACCAAACCCGTCTGAACCTGTACTTGTATTTGTTCGAATGGATGCTCGAGTTCAACATTAGAGATATTTTAGGTGGCATGATGAAAAAGACTATTAATAGAGAAACAATTAATGGCGCTGCATCCCGAGTTTTTTCTGTCAATACACTTCGAGTTACCAACCCAAGAATATCGCTTGCATTATACTAATGAATATGAGATAACTGAATTACTTTTTGACAGCGAATTTCTTTCCAATTTGTAAATTCGTTTTTTCTTCTTACTATACTCATCAATTTTTCTAGTAGTAGTGCTAGAGCAGACCTATTCTGAGGCTTTGGATATTTTTGCAGGAAAGCCCGAGAATGACAACGACAATATATTGTCCCACGTTGGAAATATAGCTGAAGGGATCTATTTAAGAATAAATTCTATCGAATATACTTTGCAAATATACGGAATTTCCAAGAGTGATTTTGGAAGTATAAATTGGTGTAACAGCTCTCAGGTGCTCAGTACTAAGAAGCTATGTTCTTGCACGAGGGATAGATACTCAAAGCGGGGGTACAACATCGTTGCTAAGACTGGCCATAAATTACTGTTATTGTTTGTAAATAGACAAAATCATCAGATAAATTTATGTTGGATATTTCCAACATGCTCAACCAACTCCCATTTCCACTCATACAATACCAGATGAAATAAAATGAGAAATTCTATTCATAAAATAAAAACCAGAATAAACTTATAAAGGTATGAATTCATCTCGGGTGTTTGTTCTAGTACACACTATTTGCTGATTAATCACCTTTAGTGATATATCATTAGTATATACGATAAGTATATGTTTAGACACATAAATTAGCTTTAGTGACATGCCATTAGTATACACGGTAAGTATACGTTTAGATACATAAATCAGCTTTAGTGATATGTCATCAGTAGACACGGTAAGTTATAAATCAGCTTTAATAGTGATATATCATCAGTATACACGGTAAGTATACGTTTAGACACACATAAATCAGCTTTAGTGATATGTCATCAGTAGACACGGTAAGCATACGTTTAGATACATATAAATCAGCTTTACTGATATGTCCTCAGGACGAACATTGTTACAATTTTTTTCTGAACCCATGTTTTGGCTTTAGAATTCAGAGTTAACCATAGGCAGGGTTATACAGTGCAATGTCACTTGCTTCATTCTTGAAAAAGCCGTGTGATTGTCTTTTTTTCTGAAAAACTGTAAATCTAATGTTAGAAGAAAAAAAATTCCGTGACATGTTGCAGTTCCAAAATAGGATAAAGTTAAGATACCAGAATTGTGCAAACTCAAGCTTTTATTTTATCCAAAGATTTACTGATGGAAGAAAAAAAATCGTTCTACAATTTTTTAGAGTGTAAACTTTTGAAAAAATAAGATGACAAACGGAACACTTCGCGTAATTATGGTGACCACTGATCACAATTTTGGAGAGGTATCTTCAAACGGGAACATATTTCATTAGGGTATAAATCAAAACCAGAGAGAGAGAGAGAGAGAGAGAGAGAGAGAAAGCATGTATTCCTACTTTAAAAATATCACGACACGTACGTTTGTTTTTTACGGTATATTTTCCTTATGAAAGTTTCAAAGAAACACTCATTCCACTTACATAAGATAAGATAAGAATTCTTTATTTCAGACTACATAGTCTATACATCTAAATTAAAATACAGATATAAAGTAAAATCACTGAAAACATAAAAGAACATATAGAACATAACAATCACATCCATAGAAAAAATACACCCTTTAAAAAATATCACAAGAGTGAACTGAAGACGCATGTGATTAAAGAGTGACCACAGAAAAGTACATCCAAACAATTCGTGATATATTTCGTAACATGACTAACATAATTTCCATGAGTCGCCCATGGCGTGATCATTTGTGTGTTAGTTTTATTGTTTGTGAAGTGACTAATGGTCAGGTACAGAAAAACGCGTCTGATCATCTCGCGGTGCGAATAACAAGTGAAACCTATTTGAAGCTAAGGCGGTGGAAAATATCGACTGACCAATGAAGTCACTTACAATGTGCAACACATTGTTTGGTTGTAAATTCAGGGCAAGTAGAGTAGCGACCAGCCGCAGAATAAAAAAAAAAAAACACGTCCGATCTTGGCACTGTGCGAAACGGTACTGAAGTCAATTCGAAGCGAAAGCGGTAAGAAAATAAGTATAGCCAATGAAATCGTTTATGATGAGTGATGCATTGTTTTTTTCTTAGGTAGTGTGGCAAAATAATGCCAACGCAAGAGCTTTGTTACCATTGCAGTGCAGACAGATTGGAGAGTGTAAATGTACAAACCCTTTGTTGCGTATTGTACCATTTCTTCTTGCCAGATCAAATATTAAACGGCCACAGTACTGGTTCGCGTTTTGAAACTGACAAACATTTTTAATCTTACTCAAACATTTTGACAAGCACACTCACATGAATAGAGACAGAAATGTAAAATATCGGTTGGCCAATGAAGTCACTTACAATGCGTAACACAATGTTTGGTTGTAAATTCAGAGCAAGTAGTGTAGCGACCAGCCGCAGAATAAAAAAACAAACAAAAAACACGTCCGATCTCGTCACTGTGCGAAAAGGTACTGAAGTCAATTCGAAGCGAAAGCGGTAAGAAAATATGTATAGCCAATGAAATCGTTTATGATGAGTGATGAATTGTTTTTTCTTAGGTAGTGTGGCAAAATAATGTCAACGCAAGAGCGTTGTTACCATTGCAGTGCAGACAGATTGGAGTGTAAATGTACAATCCCTTTGTTGCGTATTGTACCATTTCTTCTTGCCACATCAAAATATTAAACGGCCACAGTACTGGTTCGAGTTTTGAAACTGACAAACATTTTTAATCTTACTCAAACATTTTGTCAAGCACACTCACATCAACAGAGACAGATGTGTTACAGTACCAGGTGTCAGTTTTTTGTTATTTTTTTACCCTTCAAGCTAGTGATTTTGGGGTTTGTATGAAGTAAAGAAACTAAAAGTACAGTGAACCTCAAGGATGATAACCCAAGCTGTCTGTCCATTGATGTATGTATTTACATCAGAAGAAATATGATCCTAAAACAAAAAGATATAAGGCAAGCATGATTAGAACGAACACAAAGACAGCAAATTGTAGTAACAAAGGTATGTTTTCCTTCACGTCCGCGTAACTTAAAGTTTCAATCCCCTTGCAAGACAAACTTGGTACCTTTTGTAGAGCTTGAAATGAAAAACTGAACAAACTTAAACACTTTGCTATAGATACATGTATTTTCTTTGCAGCAACAGACTAAACAACATAGATAAATTAAATCTTCTAGCAAAAAAGAAATACATCATAAAAATAGAATTAAAGATTAACGATGACTAACCAACAAAACCGATTTTAACAAAGGCAATGACATGTGTAGAAATGCCTCTCAGTTTGAGAAAGCATTTGGATGTCATATGCCATGTACCAACAACTTGAAAAAAATGTATAAACAGAGAAAAACCTTAATTCAAAATTTAATTTTGTTCCAAATTGTTTTTGTCTTTAGGGAATATACCTAAGCACTAATAAAGGGTGGAACAGGGAAGATACACATAAAAGCTTTGATATTTCTGAAAAAAATGAGGTGATATTCCTACAGTTCTTAACCAGCTATATATGCTGGGACGGGTCTGTTGGATATCCACAAATAAAGAAGTACAGATTCTGGTCACGTTGCAAGTGTGTGGGTGTTTTGGAAAATGGTAAAACTTGGATACACTATTTTCTCGTGACACTTATCAAGTGAAGAGTCTGTACAACTGTCAGAAGCCAAAGTCATATAACTTTTGTACGGTTTGTAAAGATTTCCACTTTAGAAAATGTGAAGTATCACAAGTTATTATCACAAACAGAAATGGAACATAGGGGCTTGACAGTTGTTGTTTAGACACCTCCGCTCAACTTCACAACTTACTTGCTGTCTCATATTTTGATCTTAAGGAAAGATCATCTTTGTGCAGCAACAGTGGTAACATCAGGAGGAGACGCCGTCACTGCTGTCGAAAAAGGGTAGTTCTTTCAAAAATGCGTTTAGTATATTTTTTAAAAATATCAGATGAAGAAACGTGTGTTAAAACAGGGTTGGTAGAATGTATTCAGCGACAAAGTAGAAGTGACTGAGAGAAGGAGACAACGTTGTCGAGTGGCGTAGTTTTCTGGAGTACGTACGTGTCTCAGCGACACAGTGCCGGTATCTCTAGCTCTCTTGAAGACACCAACTGTCTGGGTTTTTTTTCTTGCAACTTTTTTCTTTCGTGGTAGGGTTTGAATCGAAGGGTCATCAAGATGCATGAGGTGTTTAAGACGCACCGCTGTCGTTAGGCTCCTATATGCTTGGCTTTCACTTGCCCTTGTGAAATATACCAAGTCATTGTGACAACAAGAGGTAGAGAGGGTATTATGAAGAGAATGAACTTGGTTAAATCATTTCTGAATCAGCAATCGAGATGAAACGATCGCACGATTTCAGTGAGAGAGAAGAAGAACGTAAGAGGCAGCGAAGTGACGTATCGCCTCACACACGAAAAGAAGTGTTCGCTCAAAACGAAGACATGAGCAAACCTGAACCAACACCTTCCACGTCTACGACCAGACATAGAGAGCCCACTCCAAACCAAAGTCCACCAGTTAACCCTGAAAAGTACTATCACATTCGAGAGACGGAAAAGCGACCCTCTAGAAAATTTAGAACCACGACTTACACCTACACGATGAAGTTTAAAGATTTCAAGTCCAACGTACCATTGGAGAAAGCAGAAGGGTTTATCACCGAGATGTGGGATTCTTTGCTCACCACACTAAAGCGACAATGTCAACCCAAAGAAGACGATTTCTTGACACTATCCATAGATCACGACAGCTTGAAATCCCCTGTTTGGATCGAGTTTAGCAGACCCGCAGAACTAACCCCTTCCAAAGTCATGGACAAGATTCAACACGTACAACAATCTAATGATCAGTTTGACATCACCGATGGTAAAGCCACACTGAAAATGGCCCACGTCTCTCCTCCTCAAGGGACTGGACGCAAAAAGGTCTTATTGGTGGACGACCTTCGCAACACCAAAACAAGTCTCGTCCGAATTAACAACCGTCAAGACCAGATGTGTTTAGCCCGTGCCATCGTGGTCGGACGAACCTATGCCAACAAGAACGACACGGTAGAATGGAAAAGAACCTGGAAAACTATTCAACGATCCGATCGAGCCAAACAACGAAATGAAGTAGAACTCCTGTTACAACAAGCCGGACTGTCCAAAGACACACCCTGTGGCATTCCTGAGATGCAAAAATTGCAAGATGCCCTAGCTCCACGATACACCTTGAAAGTGCACCCTCAAGAAGTGCGCGGACCTCTGTTGTTTCGAGGCCAAGACTTTAAGGACGGAAAATACATTCATGTCTATTATCACGATCACGAAATGAAGCAGAACTCCTGTTACAACAAGCCGGACTGTCCAAAGACACACCCTGTGGCATTCCTGAGATGCAAAAATTGCAAGATGCCCTAGCTCCACGATACACCTTGAAAGTGCACCCTCAAGAAGTGCGCGGACCTCTGTTGTTTCGAGGCCAAGACTTTAAGGACGGAAAATACATTCATGTCTATTATCACGATGAACATTTCGTTACCATTACCGCCATCCCCGGATTCCTGGGATACAGATATTACTGTGAGAAATGTGACCGTGGTTATAATAATCGAGAGCAACACAAACATTGTGGATCGAAATGCCCAGGATGTTTGGCCTCTCCACCCTGTCTGAGCGAAGGGCAAAAACCATTGCATTGTCCTGCTTGTCTGCGCACGTTTGTCAGCCCTGCCTGTTACCAACAACATCTGAAGACGCAAGGTTCACAGCAGAAATGTGCTTGTCAACTTCTGAGATTGTGCCCTACGTGTGGACAAGGCTTACGTACCAATAGTACCAAGGTACACGTATGTTCAGGAAAAAAAATGTCACATTTGTCATCACATCGTGGACTTGGAACACCAATGCTACATGCAAAAATACCAACCCCAACCAGAGAAAGAGGATGGTCACAAGAAGAAAAGCAATTTGATCTTTTTCGATTTCGAATGTATGCAAGAGACTGGCATTCACATTCCTAATTTCTGCGTGGCTCATCGAGCGTGCGAGAAGTGCATTCAAGAACCTATCTTCAGTCATTGCCCTCACTGCAGCAAGATTCCTGGAGGACGTGAAAAAATCTTTCGGGGACCGAACACGCTAGCCGATTTCGCTCGATGGGTCTTAGACCCCATCGACAAGACGTGGAGCCAAGAGGACATCGAACGTTACGGAGATTGTCATCGTCATGCCATGGTGATGGTTCACAATTTCTCCGGATACGATGGACAGTTTCTTCTCAGATACTATACGGAACATGGCACCGAACGTCCTAATGTGACTTTGAACGGAGCCAAAATCATTTTCATGCAAGTGGGACAAGTACAGTTTAAAGATTCGATGAGCTATTTGGCCATGCCTTTGAGTCGAATGCCTAAAACGTTTGAAATGACAGAAATGGCTAAAGGGTACTTTCCACACTTTTTCAATACGGAAGCCAATCAACACGCCGTTCTATCCCATTTACCTGAGGCTCACTATTACGACCCCGACAACATGCGTACCGAACAACTAGAAGCTTTCTACGCTTGGTACCAGGCTCACGCCTCGGACCCTTTCGACTTTCAGGAAGAAATGCTAAAGTATTGTCGTTCCGACGTGGACATTTTACGGCGTTGCTGTGGAAAATTTCGAGAACTGTTCATGGAACACGGAGGGGTCGATCCTTTGAAAGAAGCTTGCACCATTGCCAAAGCGTGTTCCTTAGTGTATCGACAACGATTCATGCCTGAAAACACCGTGGCTGTCATCAGCCCTCAAACGACCAACTTTGTCAAACGTCAATACTCGGTCAAAGCCCTACGTTGGTTACATTACTTGTGCGACAAGGAAAACAAATGGATTCAGCATGCCCGCAACGGAGGGGGTGAAAAGACCATCGGAACGTATTCGGTAGATGGCTGGGACTTAGAAAACCCCAAGATCGTGTACTAGTTTAACGGTTGCTTATTTCACGGATGTCCCGTCTGTTATCCTGATCGTAGCACTAAAAATCAGTTTTTACAACGAACCATGGAAGACTTGTACCAGGACACTTGTCAGCGGCGCCTAAAGTTGGAACAGGGAGGATATCAAGTGGTGGAAATGTGGGAACACGAGTACGATCACCGTATGAATACCGATCCCGAGTTTAAACGCCTCGTGGAAAGTTACCAGTTCATGGACCCGCTGAACCCGAGGGATAGTTTGTACGGAGGAAGGACCAATGCCACCTGTTTGCTGTACCAAGCTGACGAAGAGAAAGGAGAAGAAATCAAATACTTGGACGTGTGTTCGCTGTATCCTTACGTGTGCAAATATTGTCGCTTTCCTGTAGGGCACCCGCAATTGTTAACGGAACACATCGACCTGAAAAACATTCGACAATACGAAGGCTTGATCAAGTGTAAAGTTTTGCCTCCCACGAACCTATACCATCCCGTCTTACCTCACCATTGTCAAGGCAAACTGATGTTTCCATTGTGCCGTACTTGTGCCGAAACGTGCAACCAAGACCAACCTTGTCAGCACACCCAGGAAGAACGTGCCTTGACGGGAACCTGGGTCAGCGTAGAATTGTTCAAAGCTCTGGACATGGGATACCAACTGTTAGGAGTGTACGAAATTTGCCACTTTCCCAAGACACAACAATACCACAAGGGTGATCCCAGTCAGAAAGGCATTTTCGTCGTTCCAGAGAATTTGATCTTGGTCAATTACGAAGAAGATCTAGACTTTGTACAAGACGACCCTTTTGGAAATGTCATCATTGCGGCTTACGTGACAGCTCATGCTCGCTTAAAATTGTACGAAGCTTTAGAACTGTTAGGGGAACGCGTCCTGTACTTTGACACGGACAGTTGCATCTACATCGATCGACCGGGTCAGCAACACCATAACATCGAAGAAAACCGTTTAGGAGCCTGGACAGACGAACACCCCGACGACAAGATTCTAAGTTTCGCGAGTGGCGGTCCTAAAAATTACGGTTACCAATACCGGGACTAACAAGGAGAAGTGCACACGGAGTGCAAAGTGAAAGGACTGACTCTGAATTATCGTGCCAGTCGAGTGGTCAACTTTGGGGTATTGAAAGAAGTCTTGCAATCGGGAGAGGATGGAAACTTTAAAGTGACCACTCACCAACCGAACAAGATTGTACGTTTACCCACTGACACATCGTCAGTCGACCCCTGGAAAAAATCTATCAAATCGTGTACCAGAAGCGAATGAGACTTCCCAATCACTTTACGTTGCCGTACGGTCACATCGATATTGGTCAGCATATAAAAAGGGACAACGTCCAAGACCAATAGTTCATTGTCACTACAAGGACCAATCGACAAAAATGAATCCTTTCAAACAGCAAGTATAGAGCGTAAGACTCAAGTCCAACGAGAAACTCGGGTGTGATTCTATGCCTCACGATCACATCACCAATGCAATACCACATCTTAGTTGTTATATACTAATGCCATGACAAACTACGTGCAACCAGTGAAACTTCCAGACCACAAAACTTTACCTTATGGACATGCTGATATCACCCAGTATAAAAAGGGATGACTTCCAAGAACGACACTTCATTGCGAGGACAAGCGACGAGAAAGATGAATAACTCTACGCAGAAGAAAAAAGAGAAGGAACAAACATCATTGACCTCTTTCACCACCATACCGTCACAGCAAAGTGCGTTCAAGAAGGGAAAGGATTCAATAGACCTAAAGGAGTATTTTAGCATCCAAATGACCCAGACAGCGACCTCGAGAAAATTTAGAACGACAACTTACACCTACACGGTGAAATTTAAAGACTTCGCGTCTGACGTTCCAGCCGAGGAAGTATCAGGTTTCATTACGGATCTACTTGACTCACTGTTAGAGGAACTCAAATGTCATTGCCAAGTCAAAGATGAAGGTCGTTTGAGCCTATCTATGTATCACGACAGTTTGAACTCGCCTGTATGTCTCGGATTTAGCACACCTGCAGAAATAACTTCTTCCAAACTTTTGAGGGCTATTGAAGACGTGCGGTCGGTGAGAGAAAAATTTGACATCACCGATGGAAAAGTGACTATTCATATGGCATATGTTGTACCTCCATGGGAAGAAGACGATCACTGCTCTTGATCTGCTTACCGATAAGTGTACCTAGCACGATGGACGTAACAGCAGATTTACGACTGACATGGAATACGAGATCGGAAACATCTACGCTGGGACACAAGTGGTAGCTGACCAGATTTTAAACAACGTGTGTGACGGACAGAGAGACAAACACGAACTTTCTATATTTGATTGTTTGTTACTTGTTTTGTTTTAACTTTTTCTTATAAACGAACATTTAATGTAAATTCGTTGCATATGAAGTGATTTTAGAAAGGAGTGAACGTTAATTTTAAACATTAGTTTACTAGAGTCAATAACTAAACAACTCGTAAATATGTTTCGCTTATGTTCAAATGTTTATGTATTTAATGGATAGTGCTTAGACCAAAGCACAGGCCAGAGAGCCCATGTATATATGTACTTGAATAAATGTTTTGAACCCATACAACAGACTTTTCTTTATCGAGTCTCTATTCTATCTGTGAGTCTTTCTTTAGAATATTTCTGTCCTATTTTCTGTGTGTTTGAATGTGTCTTTGTTTGTTTCTGTATGTCTATGTTTGTCCCTATCAACCCTTTGTCCCTACAAATACATTTCACCCTATAAAAGGTTTTGACCCCTATAAACCTATGACGTTACCAATGTTTAATTCCCACTGATCCCCAGGTGACATTCCCATGTTCAATTTCCATGTTCAATTCCCCTTGTCGCTAGAGTGGCCCAGGGTTTTTCTCCATGTTAAATTTCCCTTGTCTCTAGAGTGGCCCAAGGGGTTCTGTAATGCTAATTCCCATTGTCGCTAGCGTGGCCCCTATTACTACTAATCAGCTTTAGTGATATATCATCAGTATACACGGTAAGTATACGTTTAGACACATACAAATCAGCTTTAGTGATATGTCATCAGTAGACACGGTAAGTATGCGTTTAGACACATATAAATCAGCTTTAGTGATATATCGTCAGTAGACACGGTAAGTATGCGTTTAGACACATATAAATCAGTTTTAGTGTTATATAACCAGTACACACGTTAAGTATACGTTTAGACACATATAAATCAGCTTTAATGTTATATCGTCAGTACACACGGTAAGTATACGTTTGGACACATATAAATCAGCATTATCGATATATCGTCAGTACACACGGTAAGTATACGTTTAGACACATATAAATCAGCTTTAGTGATATATCGTCAGTACACACGGTAAGTATAAGTTTAGACACATAAAACACATAATTATGTGTGTATGTATGTGTGTGTGTGTGTGTAATTAAGCAGATTTTCAATCATTCAGATACTACGTCATCAGTTCAAAATTGAACTTACACAAAAATTGGAAATATACCTATAAAGAATTTCATAATAATTTGCAAATCTGAGTTCAGTATTTTCAGAATAAATTAGGTAATTAATTCTCTCTTGTACGTATGTGGTAGAAATCACAAAAATGTAAAACAATCAATAAAATGACAATTGACTCGGTCTCAGGAGCAGATGGTTTAAAGGAAAGAGAATAGCATGATGGACATGGAATTTGTTAACCTTTTGACTGCAGTGTAACAAAAACAGCTAGAAACAGCAGACACAATAAAAACACAGAACAGGGTGTTGCAGTACTGATATATATATATATATATATATATATATATATATATATATATATATATATATATATATATATATATATATATATATATATAGACAGCCAGACGGGCCGGTGTTTGTGCATGCCTGTTGTATGTATGTATGCATGCATGCATGCATGTATGTATGTATGTATGTATGTATGTATGTATGTATGTATGTATGTATGTATGTATGTATAAAATAACCGAAAAGAGTGAAAACCAACAAGCTTTATTAAGAACTTAACAATAGCGTGAATAAAATTCCAAATAGTCCTAAATATTTTGATCTGATTATTTTATATATAATCATAGAAAAATATTAGCTATGTACTATGTTGTTTACAAAATAAATGTCACAAGTCATATAGATCATTAACTTGATATTGTACAATGGTCAGTTACAAAATACAGATATACATATGACATAATCATGTAGAACAGACATTAAACAATATAAAATAAATATACATAACATCTCCCCTCATAAAAAAGAAGGCTTTATACAATAAACCTTTCTTTTACAAATTAGTTAAATATACATATAATTAAATTACGTAAGATGATGTGTTATGAATTTTACAAAACGTACATGGAGCAATGTAATACTTATATACACGAAAGTGCACTGCAGTTAGATTATCATTTCACAAAATCTGCCCAATGTCAATATTTTATTCCAGCATTATCAAATTCCACCTTAATAATCTCTGACTTTTGTTTTTCAGTTTGCTAATGAAAGTAAGGGGTTTGTGATTACTGAATTTAATAATTGAAGAAAGAACTGACCTAATTAATATAGACTTCCATTTTTACAAAGTCAGAATCAAGGCCAAACATTCCTTCAAGATTGTGGAATAATTTCTCCGGTGCTTGCTTAATTTTTTTTTTTTTTTTTTTTTTTTTTTTTTTTTTTTTTTTAATAGAAAAATAGTACACTGAATGATCTGCACCATTTTTGTCTTCTTGAATCAAAACTCTACCAGACCCAACATCCCTTGCATCAACATACATTTTCAATGAATGACTGAAATTTTGAGCTGTAATAACCGGTGCACTGTTAAGTATGGGGTTTAACTGATGAAAAGCATCCTAAATTTTTCAGGATGATATACATAAGATTTAAATTGTTGGATACCTAGTTCATTCATAACTTGCTGGAAAATGTCACATATTTACGTTGAACATTGATCAGATTGGATAGATTTCGGAAGGCCAAATTGCGTCAAAAAACCTTTATCAAAGCTTTAACTATTGTTTTGGTCTTAATATATTAAGACCTCAAAAGCATTGCGTCTGACAACCTTGTCGACACACACATTATGATCAGCAATTATTGATTGCTTAATTAGGTCTTAGTTGAAGGACCGATACAATCTACCATTATTCTGCTAAATGGTTATTCAAATACAGGGATAGGTTGCAGATGAGCCTTTGGCATCTCCTGATTGGATTTCCTACAATAAAGAAGTGTAACAAGATCGACGGCATTGACAAGTATTACTTTTAATTTTTGGTCGATAATGATGATTCAGGATCTTGTTATAAGTCTTATTGACTGCTAAATGACCAGCAACATGAGTTTTATGGGCTATAGTAAGGTTTTCATGTATATACGACTTGGAACAACAGTTGGATAGCTCACTGAACACTCCACAACAGTGGGTACCTCATGTGGTCTTTATTTTCTCTTAAGGACCAATAATTTACAAAATAACAAACTATTACTTCTGTGGCTTTAGTTTTGCTAATATCGCTCTGAAACAAAATAGGAGATTTCGGTATCTTCTTACAACTCGACAATTAGTGATTTTCGTTTGTCACCCCGATTAGAATAAAGAGAATTATTAGTGACCACTGTGATCAATACCTCTTGATTAATCAATACCAGTTGCACAAGTGACCTCATCAAAAGTCTGATCAATAAATGCGACAATTAAAGGAACTATTTCCTTGTCAACATCATTATCAAGAGTTCCTTTTGCCATATCTCTAGAAACTGCACAAGCTGGATAAATTCAGCAATTCCATTTCCAAAAGGTTAAACTTTAGATTGACCACAACTTTGTTTACAGCTAGGTCGTTGCCTAGTAATAAATGAATAACCTCAATGGGTAAAGACATCACTATTCAGAATCTCAACACTCCAGAGATGATGACGTTTGATGACAAATTTACGCAATGGAGTGGAACATTAACAAAACCGCACTCTAATTCCTGAATAAGGACACTTTTACTAGAAGAAGACTTCTCAGAGAAAGGAAAAGTACATAATAAGAAACGACTCTGAGAAGCTCCTATGTCCCTAAACATTTTAATAGGGATATAATTGGCAGAATCACCAATAGGTGGTAGAAAATGTTTCAATATTAATGGTTAACAGTTCTTCACAATACAATCAGAATAGGGTTTGTTTGACCCAACGAATTTATTTGTTTTAATACATGGTCGTGACCTTGACCTCATAAAAGTAGCATTCGGAATAGCTCTGTCTTGATTCTGATGCTGATTTTCCAGCCTGTAGTAATAAAAAATAACTTGCCATTTCTTCTTTAATAAGTGCACGTATAAAAAAATAAGGATTTCTGATCAGTCTTATCAGAAATTTGATTAAAAAAAGTTGTGCCCGATTGAAAAGTACTCATATGAGAGTGAGATGTGTATTTACCAGAAAACTACTAATATGAAGACTTACGAGCAAAGTAAACTGTCAAGAAATAATGTCTGCTATAACAGCTCATTAAAGTACGTTATAACGTTACTATGACCATAATTCTTGGACTTTTCAACAAATCTGAGTTGTCCGAGGTTATCGTGGTCTGGAAAAACCTTCTCTGCTGAGCACCACCCTTTAAACAGTTGTTCTGTTTCTCTTGCAAATTCGACATGAGTCTGTCCAGCGTCTTTTTACAGTTCCCAAACCTTTGTCGATACGCCTCATGTAACACGCATAACCCGTCAACATACATTCTTAAACTACACCATAATTAACACTTTGTTGCACTGACAGTGATGTGTAGACCTCACCAGCGTTGCGAATAAGTATACTTTGTAAGAAAGAGTCCAAATTTACAGCAATATTTTCAAAATGAGAAATTTAATAGTTAGCCTCTTTCTCTTTAAAAGAAGATGATTTGCATCATCACCCCTCATGTGTTATTGCCTGGGATGAGGGTGAGGTAATGAGAAGCCTGGTGATTTTAGTTTTCTATTTTTATTTATGATCACTGATTAAGTATATGCAGATGAAAATCCGTGCCATACTGCTTTATTTGCTATAGGCCTAAGGATGCCGCTGTGAATTTCTGGTATAAAAGGTTATTCACGTGGGCTATTTTATTGTTTGTGTTTGTCCTGTGATATAGTTACATTTAATGTAATCTGAATGAGCTGATTTAATTGTAATGAAGAGGTTCTTTAACCACCTAGCTGAAGCTGTAGAGTTCATTTGCTTTAAGGACGTGAGCTGCGTGTAATAAGTAACTGTCTTTATCTTTCCGCTGAGTGTAGCCACGACTTGAGTATCATGCTGAACATTTAGAGGAAAATTCATTCATTTCAATTCAATTCACTTAAATTGTATAGCGTTCAGAGTTTAAGACTTGTGATTTAAAACCAAGAAAATCGTCAAAGTAGTTATTAGAAGTCTATTTGTTTATATTTATTTATCACAATGCTTAAAGTTTAGGAAATCCTTTAAGTACTCCTGGATTTCCTTTGAAAATTTCTTGTGTGACTTTAAGACATGGTCAATTTTAGAAATTATGTTATGAAACAGGCATATTGTAAAATAGCCTTGACGCGTCTTATACAATGACGACACAACACAGTAATTGAAATAAAATGTGGAAAAGGAAACAAATATCAAGATACATTAATTATATCTACAGAAAATAGCAATAGTACTATAATAACGGTTGATTTTTAATGACCTGAGACAGGTACTAAAAGGCTCAAGGATGTGCCTATGAGTGCATTCAAATTCACACTGATAAACACTTATTCAGGCAGTGTATCAGTACCTATTTTAATCTGGATTAAATATTCCACATTTATATACAAATATTATACTGTTATTATCTGGATTACATATTCCATATCAAGATACAAACATGACAGTGTTAATATCTGGATTAAATAATCTATGTGAAAATACAAATATTATAAAGTCTGTGATAGCAAATTTGAGTCTTATAAAATAAAACCAATGAAGAAAAGGTAGAGTAATACAATCTACGATTAAAAGTACACAGAAAACGAAAAGGCCAGTGAAGTGAAAATATTCATAATATACAAGGAACTGTACAGACTCATGAAAAGCATGGATGCATTGGGACTGGATTTTTTTTTTACTTGATGATATTTATCATCGATATTCCTGTTTCCCAATACGGAATAATCAATTCGCCTATTAGGTGTCAGGTCCATTTGGAAAACTCAGGGCCTGTTTGCTAGGAATGTTAAGAAATGATCAATTGTCGGAAATGTAAAATAATTGGTGTTCTATATAAAATATATGCCTGGCATATTTAATTTTGAGTTTGAGGTCATCACGACGTCTCTGTTTACTGAATTATTCTAAGAATTGTTTTTATAAAGTCGCGGTGAATAATAATAACAATGATACTGATAATAATTATTATTATTATTATTATTATCATTATTATTATTATAATCACTATATTACTACTACTACTACTACTACTACTACTAATAATAATAATAATAATAATAATATTATTATTATTATTATTATTATTATTTAATTTTAAAGTGACAATTTTCTTGTCACTATGCACTCCTTGTCATACTCCAGTTGATGCTATGTTTCTGTCAGGATCCATTATTCAATCATCACTACTATGAGCGGTGTGGCGTGATAAACACGTATTCAATACAGATTTATGTTTTGGTGACATGCTTGATATTATTCTTGTTTTTCAATGCCTTACGCTGTTTACCGTTACATATGTAATCATGGCATGCTTGTCATTCACCTTTGCAATTATAACTAAAATGTTTCTGTAAACTGTACTTTTATGTGCATTGATGCATCGCTGTACTCTAACAGGTGAGTAATGGACGAACATTGCATACATTGGAGTATTTCGATGTTCAAGTATTGTACCTTATAAGATTTATGGCTGAGTCATTTACAAAAGAGAAGAAAGTTCCACAAAATAACTGTTGGCAAAGAAACAACTATTAATATTCACGTTTGCTTTGATACATACAAACAAGTAAAAGCAGAAAACATATGTCACACGCAGACCGATGTATCTGGTTGGCACATCCGAATTTTGAACTACATGCCATAGTTTCTACATTTTAATTACTGAGTTAAAACGAGAGAGCAACGGGTTAAACTTTAATTGATACCCTTCAAAAAATGGCACGGAGAAGCAAGGTTGCAATGAAGTTTAAACGATTTTACTAAGTGAGGTATTTTAAAGGAACCTTTTCAAATCAATTACTAAATGGAACAAATTCATCAACAACACTGTTGTGACCGTACAATCAAAATTATGCAGTGGAATTCACAATTGAATTATGTAATGCTATGATCATACAGGACTGAAAAGACATGTCAATTTGTTGTGTATGATTTGATCAAGAATACATAGTGCCTGTTAGGATGTTGTGTCGGATTTGATCCAGAGTACATAGTGCCTGTCAGGATGTTGTGTAGGATTTGATCCAGAATACATAGTGCCTGTCAGGATGTTGTGTAGGATTTGATCCAGAGTACATAGTGCCTGTCACGGTGTTTTGTAGGATTTGATCAAGAGTACACGGCGCCTGTAAGGTGATGTGTAGGATTTGATCCAAAGTACACAGTGCCGGTCAAGGTGTTGGGTAATATTTGATCGAGAGTACATAGTACCTGTCACGGTGTTGTGTAGGAGATGATCCAGAGTACATAGTGACAAGTGAAGGAAGATTATGATGTTCTTTATTTCCATAGATTCAATAAAAATGGTACAATACGGTGAATTGTGAAATAATGTGTTCTCCATATAAAATTTCCTTGCAAGAAATAAATGACATTTGTTATATAATTTCAAAGTCATTCCATTTCTTAAGGATGCTGGTCAGGTTGAAAAAAGCATTTTCCTGTGCAACCAACCTTTTTCGGCCGAGGGCCAGATTGCATTTTCTAAGATCACTCGAGGGCAGCAAACACTAATTTCTTTAATATAATTACTGTTCACGGGCCAGATTTTTCTGTGTTGTTTTAATTTGCCCTGAGGGCCGGACAGAACACGTTTGCTTGCCGGATCATGCCTGCGGGCCGGGGTTTGTGCATGCCTGTCGTATGTATGTATGTATGTATGTATGAATGCATGCATTTATGTATGTATGTATGTATGTATGTATGTATGTGTGTGTGTGTGTGTGTGTGTGTGCGTGCGTGTGTGTGTGTCTGTGTGTGTGTACGTATTATGTATATATGCATGTGTGATACGATTTACCTGTTTTCTTTATATCCTCTTTAAAAGAGATTGCATTAACTATTTTCTTTATTATGTAATAGTCACAGGAATATTTAGCCCCAATGCCGCTGTTACGTGTAAAAAGTCGTATATGTCATCTGAATAACACGAAATATTAAATTATATTGGCCCTAAATACCATTTGATTTCATTAAAAATGATACTATAGACATTCCATCACATTATGAGCCATGTAATTTCTCCTTCAAACTTAGAAACCCAACCATGTTTCACATGTGTACGAATTAATCCGATGTTGATCGGCGAATTACAAGTGTCAACCGATTTCTGTCGAATGCTGCAACACAAGATTTGATGATGTCACTGTTGTAAAGATATTAATCCAATACCAAGCTAAAATAGATTGTCTTCAGCCGAAGTTAAACCTGTCAAAAGTATTGTAGCGCCCCAATCAAAGAAAAATATTCACTCGAATCTTATAGTTATCAAATGCACGCCTTTTCTTCTCAGAACTACTTAAAAGAAGCTGGCTTGCCCCTTTAATTCACTCTCGTAACAGTTTGTGCGCAAGTGCGAATGTTGTTATTACAAGATTAGTAACTAGGGGAATTTGTCGAATGTAACAATTCATTGCTTTCAGAGCACTCCCGAAAAAGAACGGAATTACGAGCGACTTCGTTGACTGATTTAAGCGGTGGCACCTCTTAATTCTAAATTAAATATTTGAATGTCGTTTAAAACTAACATCTTTATTATTTCAAAGAACGGTTAATGTCAGAAATCTTTATTTCAACAGATCATTTCATTCCTTCCAAACTTTAGTTGGATTGGAAGAATTGTGAAATTTATGATAAGTGGCGGCATTGGGGATTTAAATTGACATTACTGAATACACAGTGAATACACAGCACACTGTTATGCATTTTTTATTTAATTTGTATTTGACTTAATTAAATTGTTTGCAAGTTTTAAAATCTTTTTATTTTTAGTTTCATTACATGTCAAAATAATGTAACTTTGTATACCAGGAATTTGATATTTTCCAGAAATGAGTTTGACCTTAGAGTTTGAACAATCAGTATAAAATCTGAAACCTTAAATGAATATTTGGTAGCTATATTTTCCGTGACTCACTGGATTATTGTTTTGATGTCAAACCAAACACTTAACAATAAGTATTGTCAATATTTGTAACGATTGTCAAATGTTATTTGCGAGTTTCAATAGTATAAGAAAATATATGCAAAACCTTAGCACCGTCGTCATAAATATATGCTATCATGGACATAGGCCAAAGTTTTCTAAACTCATTTTAAAGTGAAAACAATATTTCAACGCACTTTTAAACCATATGACACATAACATTTGTAATTAGAATTAACCACTACAGCACTATCGTCAAAAAGTTAAATCTAGTCCTTCTACTTGCGTTCGTTTTGGCATAAACCCGGCAATTAACATTCCAAGCAGATTCTATTTTAGAGGTTTTGAAGAACCGTTAATGGGACCCATGTTTAGTCAGATTACCGCTTTATTCATTCATTTTATTGGAAGCATTTCTTCAAGTTTCGTTTGTCCTTTATAAGAACTATTTTGGCTTCAGAATTTCTAAGTTTTATGATTATTGACTTTGGTACATGTTTGGAGCTGGGAAATTTAAGTATGTCTCGCTGATGAATATCTTTACCTTTATCTTCTTTCTCTAGCTGAATAATTCTTTTGTGATTTTGGTTTTAGTATCTCCAGCATAAAAATTATTTTTGCAATCACAGAAAAAAACAATATCAACATAGATATTCTCATAGCACATGGGTTTGGAAGGAGAGCGAACTGCAATTTGCTTGCAAAATTAAAACTTACTGGTTACAAAATGCCTCTTTTGCTATAAATATATTGGATTGTGATATATTTTATACTAATCATATCTGCTTAACCAAACTTGTGTGCTGTGTTCATCTCGAAATTTTGAAATATTATTTCCATTACCTGAACTTACACCATACTTTTATAACATGCATACTCATCGAAAATATGTACAATTAGTGTATGCGTTTGATTTCTGATGTTATAGATTTGGAAAACTCATCTAGACAGCCCAATCCTATGCAAACGGCAAATGAATCCTAGCGTTAGAGAGGTAAACACATAGTAGAACTGTGTCACCAGATTTTAAGAATGATCTTGTTACCTTAGTATAAAAATCTGAACTTATTCCAGATGGTCGATTCAATCTTGACAAAAGGTATTAAAACAATAGTTGCATGTAAATGCATCTAATGCATGCTACTCCAAAAATGTAACATTAAATCTGGGTCACGTAAGTGGATCTATAGTTAAGGGATTTAATAGATCACGCCATAGGCTTGGGCAACCATGATCTACATGTGGTTACTCACCTCTTCATCCACACATCTCCCCATTTCTGGAAAATTACTAAAATGACTCCACGAAAGAGTATTACATAATACTGAATTTAGAGTTCGCATAAGACCATTCCATGCATTTATCTGTCTAGGTTACATAATCTAATTACAATTTTGTGATTTCAACTGGTAGATGATCACTATGGCTTGCTTGATCACGTGCAATTGTATCTACATCCGAGCGCATCTTCTTCAGATCCTCATCAAAACTATCCAATCTGGACAGAATATCATTCGATCCAGAATTCTGAACAGCCTGAATTTCTTCCTGTATTTCCTCTTCAAAGGCAGCATCTCTGCAAATCTTGCTAAGATCTGTCATGGAGGTGGTAACATCCAGCCATGAAGTCTGGTAATCATTTATGCTCATTTTTGTTGATTCTGCATGCATGAGTTTGTTTCTATTGCTCCGCAAAGTTATGACACTTTGTTTCGCATTTTGACCGAGGGATTTAACTATGTTGTTGAGAAGTGCAGACAATAGGGTAATGTCATACTTTGTTATATCTGTATCACCAGCTTGTGGGAAAATGATTTCAATCTGAGACTGATTAAGTACCTTCCTCTTTTTCAGTTTGAGAATACCCTTTTTGCAGCTTTCCATGTACTGACGGAGGGTGCAGTTAGGGGTGACGCTGTAGAAGTGCAAAACCCTTCGCAAAACTTTCGTACCGACATGAACTAGCAGGGAATAAAGTCTCATGAAACGTTCTGTGGCGAGAGCTGATTGTGCTGTTTGGACATTCCGTGGAACTAAAAAGAAAGAACTATGTGAATATGAAATTATAATTAATAGCTACGGTGTGTGTTTTTCTGGGCTTGTTGCTCACTGCTTTTTGAGGGCGCCAGCTTGAGTGACAGTGATAAACAGCATGTGAACTGCTGACCGACGAACAAGAGCAAACTGAGGATTGGCGTCATTAAGTACATGGTCTAAGTATCTGTTTAACTGTAACTAAATTTAGCTTTTTTCAGCAACGAAATCAGGGTAAATGATGATAACTTTATATTGATGCATTGATTACCGCTGACCAAGTTCACTATTGATTATGATCTTTCGTTGTTAATCTCGGAACTGTTAAAATGCACGTGATTTATAAACAGCAAGATAAGAAAAGCAACAAATAACCAAACGAAAAAGTTCGCATGCACTGGAGTGGAACGTTTAATGAAGGTAGGCGAGTTAAGGACATTTTGTTTCTATCTGCATTGAAGTTAATGTTAAATTCCTTTTCTTTCGAATATTTAGCAATAATAATTAAAATGTTTACGAAAGTGTATGTTTATATCTTGTGTATGAACTGGATTTATTAATTTTTCGCAGCACCATTTCTGAGAAGAGCAATTACGGAAAAAATAAGAGAATAATCCCTGAAGAGTTTTTGTAGCACATGCAGCGACTGAAACAATGCCCGATAGCTCGGTTGGTTACATCGTATTCTTAATTTAGATGACATAACAGTATCAAATTATAACAGAGGCTTAAACTCGTTATATCTATGAGACAATTATAACTAATACGAACATCTTAATTAAACTTGTTGCTTATTCTAGACATGGACGATATATGAATCATTACGATTGTTAAACGAAATTCGTCATGTCTAAATGCATCCAATTGTTTGCTATCTTAATAACTCTCCTTTGTGAGATACAACATTAGTTTGTGTGTGTGATATGTTGTCGATATTCAATGTTGTGATTCACAGCAGCAGGGAAGTTGTACAGACCAGCCGTTCCAGCCAAAATAAACCTTCCTACGAGAACTTTCTCCGTAGAAGCCTCGGAAAGCCAAAATAAACATTCCTACGAAAATTAATTTGCGTAAAATCCCCGCCGAGTGCAATTTTTGTGTTCATTCAGGCAAGTAAAAAAGGAAGATTTTTTTTGGGGGGGGGTCCGGGGATATTTTATTGTGTTAATGTCGATTTTGCATCTTTGGGCTGCTTTTCTCATGAATAAATTTGATCGAGACCAATTCGATACCTACTACGCGGATCGTGAAGATTTATCGTGATAAACCCGTGCGGTGTTGCCTGAGCGCGGCTGAAGAAATTTTTAAATTTGTTTATATCCATGTCACCGTTACACCAAGTCTGATGGATATTTCTCAGCGTGTGCGTGTCTACGCCGTTGAACACAGATAAAATATTACAATTATCTCTAATTACCTTGGGAATCTGCGTGTATCGCTGTGTCACGTAAATCACATCGGTGTTCTTGTGTCTGCCACGCGAGAATATTCTAGCCGGGTTGGTTTGCTTGTCCAGCATAACATCATCGAATACAACAAGATTATTAACATCGCCGTCTAAATTTTCCACGGTTGGAGCTTCATTAATGTCTGTGATAAATTCGATTGTGCCTTCGTCGGTATTGTCGCTAAATTCCTTTAGTACTTGATAACATCGCTGATCATCAACGGACGGTGCAACCAAATACAACTTGTCCCATTTCAACCATCGCATAATCAAATTTAGCAACAACTGCGTCTTACCAGAACCAGACGGGCCAATGATTATCATCCTTATCGAATTTGGTAATACCGCGTTATGTTTTATTTGCTCGCGTCGCTTCGTGGCGGAAAAATCAATTACATCCATGTTACTAGAATACATGGATCTATATTGTGTTAAGTGTCGCACTCACACAGCTACGTTAAATCCAATCGAAATCGTCACACGCAACAACAGGAACGCAATCAAGGGAGAATGCGAAATTTGCAAGACACGCAAGTTCAAATTTGTAAAAAAAAAAGTAGAAGAACCGGAGGAGACATTGCCGCCTCCTTGAAAAATCTACCTGGGCTGCCCTGGGCGAAATATCCCGGAGAGAAGCATCTACCAGGATACAATTACTGCGGACCCGGAACAAGACTCGATATCAGACTCGACGATAATAACCAACCAAAGCAAGGCGAAGATCCAGTAAACGCCATCGATAACGCGTGTTACTACCATGATCTTGCGTATCGTAGCGGATATCTACAACAACGGCATCTCGCTGATGTCAGGCTAATTCACGCAATAGACGCGATTCCCAACAAAAGTTTCAAAGAAAAATTGGCAACTTGGCTGGTAAAGGGCGCAATGAAAGGTAAATTAGTATTCGGCGCCGGTAAATAAATAATGGAACAAATATATTATTCTCCGCGAGGATTTTGGCGAGGAAAATCAGCAATTGCCAAACTCGCCAAGGCCGCCAAAGTAAAACAATCCGTTGCTGAATCGTGGCTATCAAAACAGGCAATCTGGCAAATATATCTCCCACCACCTAAGAAAATACCGTACGCGAGTTTCACTGTCAGCGTCCCTAATGAAGTTCATCAGGCTGATTTAATGTTTCTTCCTCACGATACCGTTGACGAAGTCACATACAAATACGTGTTAACGGTTGTTGATATCGCTAGCAGATATAAAGAAGCCGAGCCGTTATCGAATAAAACAGCAACGGAGATCGCTAAGGCGTTTAACGAAATTTACTCACGATCCCCATTAACATGGCCGAAGCTTCTCCAGATTGATCCCGGACGAGAATTCCTCGGTGCGGTTACTTCATTGATGAAGAAGAATAATGTTAAAATCCGACGTGGTATAGTAGGTGTTCATCACAATCAAGCTATCGTCGAAAGATTCAATAAAACGCTCGCAGAACGATTATTCGGATACCAATACGCGCGTGAATTTATTCAGGATAATCGATCTCACGATTGGGTATCAAGATTGCCTCATGTGATTAACGCGCTAAATAACGAAGTAACTCGAACAATAGCAATGAAACCCGCAATTGCAATTACAAAATCGAATATACCCCTAAAGCGAGATTCCACGATTCAGCCTGTACTAGGTAGTGTCACAGTCAGGTATTTATATAAAGAAGGCGAGGCCGAAGGAGGCAGAAAAAGAGCAACCGACCCAACCTGGAGCGTTACAACACATAAAATATCCGCCGTAACAAGATCGTCAGGAAGACCAGCTATTTATATCCTAGATTCGTTAGCGCCACAACGCGGATTTACCAAGGAAGAATTACAAATAATACCAAAAGATACTCAACTACCGCCAGCGTCACTAATGTGATTTATTCGAATTCGTCCTAGCTGAGATAATTTTCTTACTCTCGACACGGCCAAATACACTAAATTTGACCAGGAAATTCTATCATCGACGATCCAAACCTGACCATGCACGGTCAATCCCTGCGATGAATGTATCGTTGTTGCGTATCCAAGTTTCCACGGCGATTTTTCTGCGTTTATCGCGTCATTGACAAGATTAATATCAACGAGGATAATATCATTCAAGACCAAAGTTTTTTCCTCTCCGCAGGGCAAAGTAACACTGATATTTTGTTTCCTAGTATCAGCGGGCCTGTAACATAACGGCACCTGTAACGTTGGAAATTTCTCACAGTGCAACTTGAATAACATTTCCTGGATAGTATCACGAACAATTTTCCTACTAGCGACGATTAGATGATCGGGACGCCACAAATTTAGAAAATTATCCATCGGAGTTTCGTCGATTATTTTTCTCATCACATCACATTGAATTTTATTCGGTTGTAATCGAATTAATTTCTTAAATTCGGTCAGTAAAATATCAGTAGATCTATAATCGGCGTCGATTTCCTCGTAATAGTCAACGAAGTTTCTGAGCCATTCGTGAGGCGATTCACCATCAATCGGATCAGGTTGGCCGTGATCGCCGCACATTATCACAGCGGTATTTTTCCCTTCCAGCCAAGCTAATATCGATTTTAAAATATCTAGATTCACCGTGCAAATTTCGTCAAATATTATAATCTTGTTGATGTATTTGTTTCCCATGCGAGCCGAATCCCATGATCCACCGCTGTACTTGAAATAACTGTGATATGTGCAAGAACCAACTCCGCGCTGCTTTATTTCTCGAGCTAATCTGTGAGTCGGAGTCAACACGATCATATCGGAGTTTGCAAATAAATTTATCGCTCTCGTTGTTTTACCGCTACCACCAGGACCATTCATGTAAACGAATTTGTTACGTGAAATTGGGTCAAATGCAGATGCAGCCGTCGATATTTCCTCAAATTTATCTCGATGAAATTTATCGCAATCTTCGACATCGGCGTCTTCACAGTAATCTAGAATGTCTTCGTTTTTTATCCTCCAAGTTCCCCAGGAGCTACCATCGGTAATTAAATTTTCTAGCCTGCACTGGTATTTTTTATCGATATAAAATGAATCTGTCGCGACCCTTACCGCGATATCAGAAAATTTATTTATCATCGACAGCAAATTTATGCTAACATAAGCGAGCATCGACGACCGCAAATGCGTATACTGCGCTGATTCTCCATCAAGGTAGCTAATCACGGTACCTAACTTTGCTCCATCAATGATAATATTCTCTCTGTTGCAGAATATTCCTCGCGATACCGCATCGGCGATAATAAAATCCATCTCGGCATCGTTGATAAACAACCTGGCGTGTCGGTGTTTATGATCAACGGATCCTCCTTGAGTAAATTTGCCAATTATTTTTCTTCCGATATCTTTCGCGTTATCGCAATCCGTCGGTAACCACACATTAGTTTGTTTCCTATACGATATAATCGCCTCGCTCACTGTCAACGACACTAACATTGACGAATCCAGCATATACCTCAACAACACCGTAGGAACCCAACGACGTTGAGATAAATGCCTGCCGAACCAAATATAACAGATTTTATGTAAATTTTCAGCAAACTCAAACGAAGTGACACAAGCGAATCCGGTCATGACAAAATCAGGCAACTCTTGTCATCTCGCTGGTAGGATGGCCAAATTTAGCAAAATAATCCGCACAATCGCCATATCCGAGAAAACTTCCAGGATAACACGCGCTCATGTCAACGGAGATCATATCTTCGAAATTGTACTTGGTATTCCACAATCCGCCATGGCCGTACTCGATACAGCTAAGCTGAATATCAGCGAGATATTCGTTTCTCGTAGGTTTCCACGAATTTCTCTCTCTGGCAGCGTGAGCAGCAACAGATGGAACCGTAAAGCAGTTCGTTAGTAACTGATCGGGATTCGACGAATATTTCACCGCAAGATTTTTCATCGATTCGTGTAATATTTCATCACGGTAAATATCGCCGCGTGG
Organism: Sinohyriopsis cumingii; assembly: GCA_028554795.2. NCBI lineage: Eukaryota > Metazoa > Mollusca > Bivalvia > Unionida > Unionidae > Sinohyriopsis > Sinohyriopsis cumingii. Next base: position 93,014,325 of record CM068829.1, on the reverse strand, counting down.
CAAGATAAACTGATCGTATCTTTCTTCGCTCGAGAACAACCAAATCGATATTGGATCAGACGCGGCTAATTTTTTGATATATCTAAACATGGCATCGGAATTGTCCTTTGCGGCATCTACCGCAGAATTTCCCACGGGATAAAATTTAACAACACGATCCCGCGGAAATATCATTACCGACTGCGACCACGCATGTGAATTATGATCGACAATCTCGATTGGTGCTCCTCGAGATCTATACGGAGACGAGTATAATATTTCTCCCGATAGTGTTTTCACCGTGATAGGAAACTTAAGTTTCTTGCTCAACGCAGCCACATCATCCACCGATGCACCATCAGCAACTGTCTTTGCCCACGTGTTAATTTTATTCAGCCTCAACTGAGTCAGACCAGATCCACGTCGTGCGTTTTTCATGTGCTCGATAACGCGCTCAGCCACGCAGTTTATCTTCGGTGATTCTTTCATCGCGGGTAGATTTTTCGCGTCAGGATTATTATTCAGCCGATAAATACCATAAACAACAGCGCTAGATGGATACGCCCTAGCGTAATAGGGACCGTCGATCCCCAGTAACAATCCATGCTTAGAGTTTTTATCGAGAACAACATTTTTCTTACCGCCACGCACTGGATCTCGTTTATCGCGAATAATCCAAGTATCATCGGGCATTTGTGCGATAAATTTTATTCCAAAGATAAATCGTTCTTCTTTGTGTTCGGTTTTTATGTGCTCGATTATTTTCTTGGCTCGCTCCAGGTTCATCGTGGCATCAACAGAGTTCGTTTTCCAAGTCGACCAAGTGTGAATCGCTCCATCGTCGAAAAATTCTCTCTTGGCCCGATCAACTTCAGGTATAATATATTCTGCCTCATCAAGATCAAATACATCCATGATTATATTTTAGACAAATGTTTAAATTATAATAATGCATTGCAAATGGATACTAATCGGTTCAACAAATTTCTGTGATAAATCCTGCAGAGGCGATTATTGCGGCGCTCATATATATGCGATTCGACGTGGCAGTAAAGGACCACAACGTTGCTTAGTTTGCCAAGTTGGCACTCGAGGAAAGACTCGATTGTGTTTGGCTTGTGGAGGGAAAAATTATCGAGAATTGCGTCGGTATTATGAAAAAAGATCCTCGTCGGTTATAACATGTGAAGAAGATTATATTAATCGATTCAAGGCAAATAACGATTTAGACATATAATTATTATATAATGAACTTGAAATCAACGATTCCTCCAACAACAATGACATGCGAGTTTAAATCTCATCCTACGATCATGGAATACGAGTCATCATCGGATGGTATCGTTAGAAATATTAGAACAAAGAATCGTGTTGGTCATGTTTGTAATTCGGGTTATCTGTTATTTACCATTAGCAAAGGCAAAAAACAAAGATGCGAAGGTTATTTTTGTCATAAGTTTGTATTTGAATGTTTTCACGGACCAGTAGAAATCGGTCTTGTTATTGACCACATCGATGGAAATAAACTTAACAACAAACTTTCCAATCTCCGAGCGGTCACTCCGAGTCAAAATTCACGATTTGGTAATACCGGTGGCGTACGGCGACCATCTAAGGCGGTTAAATCGGTAAATCGAGAAACAGGCGAGGAACTTGCATTTACATCGATAAACGCCGCTGCAAAATATTTTAGTATTAATCCAGCATCGGTGCAACGTGCGACAGAAAAAATAATCAACGCGACATTCTCATATCTATTTGGCGAGTGGATCGAATTTTACTATATTCCGATAATATCTGATTAAAAATCTCAATATTTTCTAAAAATTAATTAAATATTACAAATTTGTATAATGAACGAGGATAATATAAACAACATCATCGAAGCCATCGAGGATCTGAAAAACAAAAACATAAATTTATCCTCAGATTTGGACACAGGTAAAATCCGGTCCGAATTTGAGACGATTGTTCAAGGGAAGCTCGAATACAGATACACGCTACCGTCAGAATATAAGTTTATAAAGAAAATCCAGATTGCCATGTACCAATCACTTGCGACTGTCAGCGATGATCAAATCGAGGATTTTGTTAAATTATCGACGCTGGTAGAAAAAGTTAGATCGAGATTATCCGACGAGTATGAGTCGAGAAAAATTACCAGCTCGCGTGTCAGGCAGCTAAAAAAGCTGGTCGATGAAAGTAGAGTCAAAGATTCTGAAGATTCTTAAGATTCTTGCCACAAAAAAAAACAAAATTTCCTGATTTTTATTATTTTTTTTTATTATTTTACTGAAATTATGCAATTTTCTTAATTTTGACGGGTATTTACTCCACCAAAAACATAAAATTATATAAATTGCACAATTTGACGGGTATTTACCCCAGCAGATTCACGAAATTATATAAATTGCACAATTTGACGGGTATTTACCCCATCAAAAACATAAAATTACACAAATTTCTTAATTTTTCTGATTTTTATTAATTTCTTTTATTATTTACCGAAATAATTTATTTTTTGAAATTGTGCAATTTTCTTAATTTTGACGGGTATTTACCCCACCAAAAACATAAAATTATATAAATTGCACAATTTGACGGGTATTTACCCCAACGGATTTACGAAATTATATAAATTACTCAATTTGACGGGTATTTACCCCATCAAAATTAAAAATTTTTACTAATTTTGAAAAATCTGCTAGTTTTTATTTATTTTTTTGGCCCGTTTTTTTCCCGTGGAGAGATTTTAAAAATCTTTAAGAATCTTTAGAATCTTCGATTTTCACGATCTCACCAACAAATTGATACTCAGTGTTTCTCCGCGTATATCAAGCAAATGTCCATTCTGATCCGTCAGTTTGAAATTTATCTTCGACAATAATCGATTGTGACATCGCAGATAAAACGGATTTACTGGCTCTTTTATTATCAAAAAACCCGGAGAGACGCTACGCGAAAACGAATACAAGATAAACCCCTGCTGCGCATGCCCTGACATAGACGAATCCACATTGTAGCTGTTTTCAACAACATCCGCGTGAAGATAAATCGCGATAACCTCCGTTATGTTAACGATACCCGGCGAGATATGCCGCCCTTGCCCGGCAGGATCATTATTATGTTTGAGAATCGATTCTGATTGTACTTTTTTAGTCCACGCGGCATGTAATTTCGGAAATAAATCATCGATGGTATCAGTGACGGATTTTCTCATTTCATCAACATCATAATCGGGAAATTTGAAATTTGGTAGCGTTTCCTCGGTTAATCCAAATACTCTCATGAATTTTTGTTTTTCTCCTGAATTTTTGATCAACTCGAATTTGCTAATAGGAAGAACATAATCGGCAATTGATATATCGTCGATTATCGCCCGAATGAACATACCGTGATAATATTCAACATCATTCGCGAGTTGATTTAAAATCTTCACGCGTTCGATAATTTCGCTACATGAACCTGATTTATTTAAGATGCATTCATGAAAGGATTCCCGCAATAAATTTAAATGTAATTTATGCTCTTGAATAAATTCGTCGAGGGTTCTTCTTACCAAGATACCGTCTATGGGGGCTATTATCCTGTTAATATTGGTAGCGTCGAAGATTTTCACACCGGGGGGAATTTTAGGAAGAGGCAACCACGAGAGAATTCTTTCGTCCCTAAAAGTAAAAGCGAACATTACCAGGTTAAATTTGTGGTTATTTATGAGGTTGATGGCGCTGTGGATCAGAGGCTTGTGTTTGTTATCTTCCCTCCATACTTCGTCGGTGGTAAAATCTGATTTTTTTGGCTCCGGTTGCTCTGGAGGAGCTTCTTCGTGCCAACCTGGAATAATAAAATCAGATTTTTCTGGTTTTGCCAGAGGTGCGATTTCGGGCCAACCTAGAACTGTCCTAATCGATGACTGGTAAATATCAACGATATATGGCGATTTTACTTCGATTATCGACGACAACGTTGGTTCGTGTGTTAATATTTTTATTCCTGGCTTATCATCGCCGGTTATATTCGATATTCTACTGGTAAGTTCCTTGTCGATTTGCTCAATTTCGTAACTGCCTGTTGGTATGCCAACGACGATCCAATCGGGAGTTCCATCGGGGCGGTTTTTATTGGCAAAAACAAGCGAATTATTCGATGATAATCTACCAAATGATTTCGACCTAACATTGGGCCAGCTATTATAGACGCGTAATTGTGACAGCGCAATTTCCTTGACGCTAATTGGTATTGGAAAATCGATACTAAATTCTGGCCTGGTTGAGCTTGCCGATATCAGCGTTGTTATCGGCGGTGTCGTGTTTGTCACGATTTGAGTTAGTTCGGACATTATTGATATTCATTTGTTCAATCTCGGAGTAGATATTTATCATTGCTGAAAATTCTAGATCGGATATAACGCCGTCGTTGAGACTCTCAGAAAGCAACGACGATAATTTCGAATACGCATTGTTGACCTGGGATAATTTACTCGTGTATAGAGACAATTTTTCATTCGTGCACGAGGATATTTTTTTCGCGATGATATTGAGAACACCAGCGATTGTTGTTGTCGATGAGATTATTATCGTTGCTGCGATCGGCGCGATTGTTGTCACCGCGGATAAGATTATTCCCGCACCGGCGACTATTGCACTTACCGCGTACACAGCAACATCGATGGCAACTAATCTACGCTGGTATTTTTTTATTTTTGTTTGATATTCGTCGAGAAGTTTTTTTAGCGAATCCTGCCATGAACGCGCCTGATTGTATCGGTAGTCTGATGCGGTCATTTATTAGTTTAATTTTCTAACCAATTGGAATCTCAATTCTTTTCACATCACCTCGTTCGAAGTTGGGTTGACCAACTGTGTTTATTCCGGATAAATATTCGAAAATTACAAAATAGGGAATTGGTTCTGTGACGGATCTATCTGGTGGTCCCAGAATAAATATTTGGTCGCTATCTTCACTTAGCGAAATAATAAAAAATCCAGGGTAAAATTCGTGGATTTTACTGCCACGTTCCATCATTATATTAAATTTTATCTCGGAGATCACATATATTCGATATATACCAGTAATTGGCACTTTAAAAATAAAACTATCAAACACGGGTGACCAAATAAAATTCCCTGTCCTAAACACAAATGGTATATGGCAAGGAAGATTTTTTGTTACCACCTGATCTGGCACATGAAAACGCGCCAATTTTGGAAGATTCATTGACGATATTTTTGTGTTAATATCGCTAATTTTTGTAGTTGCGTCGAGAAGTTTCGTGTTTAAATCTCGAATTTCTCCGCCGTACACTGATGTATCGAATTTTTGACGCGCTAATTCACGTACCACGTTAATTTCATCGTTAATTTTTTTTATTTTCTCGCTAAGATCGTCGTGTAATGTTTTATCGACCTTTTGACGCGCCAATTCACGTACTACGTTAATATCATCGTTAATTTTAGTAATATCATCGTCGATTTTTTTCGTTTTCTCGCTGATATCATCGTATGATGTTTTATCGCTTTTCTGACTCATTACGATATTTATTTCGGTAACATCGGCGAGAATATTAGTAATATCCTCGTTGATTTTTCTCACTTTATCGCTAAGATCGTCATGCGATGCTTGATCGACTTTTTTCTTTGCTAGTTCGTTTGCGGCGGAGGAAGTATCGCTGGATGTTTTTATATCATCCTCAAATTTTTTGCTAAATTTAGCTAAGGCATCGTCGAGTTTTTTAAGGTCGTTATTTAGCCTGTTAAGTCATTTTGTCATTCTGTCCTGAAGATCGTCGTGTAATGTTTTATCGGCCTTTAGAAGCAACGTTGCTGATAGCTCGTTGTCCTTTTTTTCCACATCCGCGATATTGGCCTTCAGGGGTAACTTCGCTATAATATCAGCGATGGATTTTGATACCGAATCTGACAGGCTAGTAAATTGATTGATACGATCGTTATATTCGTCTCGCTTGATTATATCAGTTATTTTGACGTTGCTGGTTTGTAATCTTCCTTCGCGGCTCTGAAAAATAGCAACTTCGCCAGGATCTACTTCTGACAGCGATAGAAGATTATTAATATCATCCCTGGTTGCGAACTTTGATAGATCGACGTCAGTCACTTCTGCTTCCTTCTTCCTGTAGATAAATCTACCGTAAATATCAACCATGATATTTATCTATGGCATATTCAAATACGATTCTATGATACGGACCGGATGATTTTGAAATTGCGTCGAGGACGTTAATTGATTCTGGGCCGCATATCGGTGGATCCATTAACGTCTGCGTCGGAAGTGTCGAATACCAAATTGGAATATTTAACTTTGACACGTAATTGATAAATTCGTTTGGTGGCGCTAGTCCGTACGAGTCAAAGTAAACAACTTCGCGAGGATTAATCGCGTAGGCGACCCAGTGTGTGCCAGGGCCGGTATTTGAATCGAGATTTATTATTCCTGTCTCGGTGGGGTTTGGTTTTTCTGGTAGTTGATCCCGCATAAATACGCCTCTGAAAATTTTTATTTTTTTATCTTTTGCTTCGTTGAATAAATCTAAATTTGAATAGGCCGTGCTAATCTTAGGCCGGATCCGTACGGGGGGCGTCTTAGATAAAGGCCGCTTCCCTTTTTTTTACCGTATCGCCCCCCCCCCCCATTATACTTTTTGCTAGTTTATCGCCTACACCTCCAGCCGCGCCTAATCCTATAGCTTTTGCAATTGACGGAAGAGCGCCAAGTACCAATTTAGGAATAGCAGCTAGGAAAGGAAGAAATCCACCTGTTTTGACCATATCCCTGATGGCGCCTATGCTAAGGCTCACAAGAACACCAGTATTTGCTGATTTGGCCTTGGAGAAACGTTCGCGTTGACTCTTAGTTAGCGATAATTTGTTAGGCCCACCGTGAATTTGATCGTTTTTCAGGGTTAATTTCAAACCGCATCGCTTTGCTGTTGCTGTTTGGAGCTTTTTTATCTGACCCGGGATCAGAGTTACACTGACATGTTCGTATGGCATATTAATAATCGCTTAATCTAAATTTAGAAATATTTGATTTTGTCACATTTTCTCAACAGGAGCGTCTATGATTCTCATTCTGCCGCTGATTCCTTTCAATATCATTGTTCTATCGCGGAGAATCACCGCAACTGCTTTATATAAATTACCCCCCGTGAGAATTCTGGCTTTGAAATGGATATCAACGACGGATTGCTTTACCAGGTCAAGATGCTCCAGGGAAAAGTAATAGATAGGATAGCGAGTATTAAAATCTAGCTGTGATATTTGTAATCCTGTATCGATATTTTGATCGCGACCCATGAAACTTAGCAAGCGGTGATACGCGCGGGCCGTAGAATAGTTGGCAAAATTAATTGATATTTCCTCGGATGGTTCTTGTTGTCCATTTACTCTCAATGAAACGTTTGTTGTGTTGATATTATCAAATATCATGTGGCTGCGTGCTTGATCATACCTTAGCGTGTTCAAAAAAGCGATAAAGATATGCCTAGGTGCGGAGGTACCTTGCTGCGATGCAATACGCCAGGTAAAATCACCATCAATATTGGTAGTTGTGGAATCTGTTGTTGTTGTCAGCCATGACATGATAGATTTACCGCCTTGGTTCATGAATGATAATAATTTTTCTTCTTCAATCATTGATGGAGTTATCGCTGGCATCCACAAGGTAAATTTGAGTAAATTTATACGACCGGTATTATTAGCGATATCATTGGCATGTCGCAAACCAGTAGCGGCATCAATTTGAAATTCTCGCCAGATAGCATCGTCGCTATTTCCTTTTCTAATAAACGTTACGGTATGCTTTGCTCCGTATATAATTTTCCTGAAATGTCTACAAAATCCAAATATGTGGGATAGCGGAATAGCACAAGGGAATCTTCTGCGATCTGTTATTAGCATAGATTTTCGCGTGGCAAATCCGAGATTATAATTTTCATTGGATTTAGTAACAACTGGTTTGATATCAGCGTCAGCATTATCAGCGTGATTTCTCGGTCTCTTGATGGTAAGCGGATCACTGTCGGGATGATCAGAATTGTCTTTGGCAAACATCATACCGGGACCAGCTGATCTAGTAAAATCATCCGAGTATCTAGCTAGGCCTATTATCGTCGTTGCTAAGTCAATATCATTGGTAATTGACTCAATCTCTCTTCCGTCGATCATGTAAGTGGCGCTCTTGAATAATGCCATAATACCATTATTGACAAATCCAACCTTAAAATCTGCTCCATAGGCGGTATTATCTGTTTTAACAACTTCCCCGGTAACTTCGATATATGCCTCAGATGGAAGACAATATCTTGTTGTGTCGTGGACTTGAATTTCCAGGCGATTTTCAGTATTTGGCGTCACTGCGTCATACGAAAAATATTGGAAATCTCGCACGGATGTGTCTCTACCTACAGGCTCGTCCATGTCGAACACTTCGTTTGACACTTGTGCGAACATTTATTAATAAGATTCTCATCTAAAACGAAGACCACTGCCTGAAATGAAGCTTGTATTTGCGACTTCCTGCGCTAGATTTGTCTTAGCAACTTCCTGCGCTAGATTTGTCTTAGCAACTTCCTTTGCTAGGTCGTTTATTTTTTTATTTGCTGCGTCGTTTATGGCTTTGCTGATCTCGGGTGGCATTTCTCTGGTGCTAGGTAATTTGACGGACTGTTTTTTACGCGTTAAATTTAATATTTTACTTTTGACAGCATTGAAGCCTTTAGTGGCCAAATTACCGATACCAGAAATGACAGTCTCGCCGATTTTTCCTATTGCTTTTGATGCGAATTGTTTGACCGTGGGTCCGATTTTAGGTATTACTCGCGTAACGAAACTTCCAATGATATCGCCGAGTCCATTGCCATGGATATATTTGTATACGGGCTATCGAGAGTTTACTATGCGGACCTGTCTGGGTCTGCGTTGATGTTTGTGAATAATCATATTATTTCAATTATGTTGTTTTAATCGATGAGTTCATCGACGAGTTCCTTGTAAATGTATGAGTCGATGACGCCGCCGCGAAATAATCGCTGACAAATATCTGAGGCCTCGTTGATTATTTCACGAGAGTTATTTCCGGCTCGTTTTCCTCCGATTAATACTTCGAGGCGAGACACGTCGTTGACAACGCTGTCAGGGCAAATGGTATATCCGCTTCCTGTCTTTGGTTCTTGTGGAGGTGGCGATGGCGATGACGATGGCGGTGTCGATGACGATGTCAATGGTGAATATATTTGTAGTGGTGAGGAGGGGGACCCAAGTGGCCAAGCCTCACTTTTCACGATACCGTATCTTGGTTCAGGTGAAAGTACGGGACCTTTCCAGTTCGTCGGGTGGCGCGATGATAAAGAGGGGTGGAATGTGAAACCCTCCTTCTCAGGTGATGGGCTTTCTGCCGCCTTTGATTTTTTGTATTCATCAACCTTCCTTAAAAATTTTAAATATTCGTTATCGTAATAATCTATCGGTTTTCCAAAACTACCAAAATAAATTATCGCCGGCCATTCCCTCTCACTGACTGTATTAACAAATTGTTTTTGCAAAAATAATCGTCTCCTTTCCTGAGAATCATCCGAAGCGACTATTAATCTTGAATTATCATTATTGATTATTTTCATGCTATCTTCATTCAAATAAATATCAGCGGGTAAATTAGGATTAATTGATACTGAGGGAGTCGTAAATTTTTCCTCCACCCCCATCACAGGTGGTTTATATTCGCTTGGTTGAATTATTGATTCCTGGTCGCTCTGGTCTTTTTTATTTTTTGATTTTCTCTCCCTTTTCTGAGGTGGAATTATTTCTTTTGGTCTGGCTCCTAATTCCTGTGGTTGAAAAACTTCTTCCAATTCCTGTGGTTGAATATCTTCTTTTAATTTTGCTTTTCCCTTCCGTGTTTTAGCTTTTTCTTCCTTCTCCTGTTGTCTTCTTTCTTTCGCTTGTTGCTTTTCTTCCTTTACTCTCTGCTTTTCTTCTTTCGCTTGTTCCATATTATATTTTTGTGTATCTCTTGCTGCTATTAGAAATCTTCTGTAAAATGGATCCGCTACCTTACTTATCTGTGTTTTTCCCGTGTAAATTTTATTTAACATGTTATACCAATTTTCACGAGTTGCATATCTTTTTTTTCCTATTCCAGTCAGATACTCATTTCGATCACTAAAATAATCTTCCGCAAATTGACCAAATTCATCCATATTAGGATACAGTGTCGAGAGCGGTCGTGATATTCTCTCCCATCCATCATCGGTGAAATTTTCTCTTAAATTCTCGATATTAAACTTCCCTTTTATTACTCCAGGTTTTCCTACTCCGGGTTTTCCTTTACTTGCTTCAAAATCAATTGCAGGTTGTTGCCCGCGTTGTTGTGCTAGTATTGCTAATCGCTCCGGTAATATTCGTGATTGTTCCTCGATACCTTTCAACATAGGAAAAATTCCGCGTTTTCTGGTCTCCGGGTCTTTTATGTCACCAAATACAACTCGCTCGGTTGTTTCGGTAACTGGCTTTAGCCATTTCGACGATACCTCAGCAATTCCGAATTCTGTATCTTCATGTGCTCGGACATTTCTCTTATATAATTGTTTTGCCGGGATAAGTTTCTTTAGCGATGCTAATTGTTCTCGCGCTAATCTAGCAGAATGAGGCTCTCCAACTGTGCTAGTTTTCCGACTCATATTATTTTCAAGTATATTATTTTAATGCGACGTAAAATTGGCCAAAGCAGCCCAAAGATGCAAAATCGACATTAACACAATAAAATATCCCCGGACCCCCCCCCCCCCCAAAAAAAATCTTCCTTTTTTACTTGCCTGAATGAACACAAAAATTGCACTCGGCGGGGATTTTACGCAAATTAATTTTCGTAGGAATGTTTATTTTGGCTTTCCGAGGCTTCTACGGAGAAAGTTCTCGTAGGAAGGTTTATTTTGGCTGGAACGGCTGGTCTGTACAACTTCCCTGCTGCTGATTCACAAAGATAACACAGTAATGCTGATTATATAATGTACGCATACTGCTGAAGAAAAACAGAATGTTTAAGAAATAATGAATATATGATACATGTCCCCAATACAAAGAACCATGAGTGTTCATAACAAATATTCAACTTTTCTAGTCCAACAACAAACGCAATTATCACATAAATGAATTGATCATATGACCGTCATGGGTAGAGTATCACGTGGATAATTGGATGTGAGATGCTTAAATATCATGACCGGAATTTGACTTAAGGACTTTGAAATTTAAATCAAAATATTGAGGTTAATTTGATACTTACTTTGTGCGTCAGTGTTCTGAAAGTGAAAGAGAAAATGTAAAGGTACTGTATGACTGTATAGAAGAACACGCGATCTATAGATAGAAAAACCAGCGTTATTCATGCTGCCATGTCAGATGGGTTTGCAGTCAATGAATTTATCAAGCTGTTTCAATCTATATTAGAAACCTTTTACTGCTTCAATGACTGAATACATACATACATACATACATACATACATATATATATATATATATATATATATATATATATATATATATATATATATATATATATATATATATATATATAATCTCCTACAAAGTCTTGTTTCTATGCATATAAGAGATTGTTTTCATCATGCACACTATGTATGTCCAAGAGATTCTTAAGATATATTCTTGATACATTTTGACGGCAAAACAATGTGTATAGATAATCACCTCCCAGAATCCGAGAAGTTCTTTCGAGTCCAACGCATGACTAAGTCCGTGCGAACTGCATCTTATTTCTTCCTTTGCATGTAGAGAGCTGATTTTGTGCAACCCTTCATTACTATGAGGCGTGGATTGGTTGCATTTAATGCATATCTCGAATTCAGAGTTTGGAGACAAGTATGATGCGATATCAGATAGGGCTGTCTGCAAGTAGTCTCTGGCTGTAATGCAAAGAGACAGTTCTGGATATAATCCTCTGTTGGTGAAACGGATAACAGTAGCGTGGATGACGTAGTCATTCAAAGATATCATGACATGGTGGCAGTCGTCTAGCTCAAACACACACAGTCCACTGAAGAGGAGATACCCATCTCTTTGTTTGGCCGGTGACCACGTGGACAAACAGGATGCAAGAAGGCGGTGAAACACACCAATGTGGACGAACTTCGTCTTGGACTCAAAACAGAGAGTAGATGTCTTGGTCACATCTTTTCTTTCCCCCATAATCCTGACATCTTCAGTTGCAGTCCGATGGACCATGCAAGGAACCCAGTGGTACTCATTCTGGAAAGATCGTATAAATTAGATTTAAAAAGGCCTTATTCTAGTATATTATTCTTTAAGTGCATAGCAGTTTCATTTGCTTTTCATTTAATAGCATTATCAAAGCATCTGAACCTAATAAAGATGTGTATATGTTATTGACCGGCTATTAAAAAATATTGGTCCCGAGTTCATGTGGCAAAGGATGCCCGAGCTTGTGAGGGCATTCTAAGCAACATGAAAGAGGGACCAATATTTTTCAATAAACGGTCAATAACATTTTTATCATATACTTAAAACCAATCATATTAATCGTTCTGATATATTAAAAAAATAATACAATTGAAATAAAATTATTTTGTTTAGTTTCATATTTTACATAATGTTCAGTTTATGAATGAAATCCGAGCACCGCGTGTTAATATACACTATTTTAAGACCGAAACCGCGCGTCGGTAGTGAACAAAATTTAAAGCTTACAAAAGATATTGGAATGTTATGGAGCCAAAGAAAAACAACGAACATATATTTGAGGAAAAATTACTCAATACATCAATGGAAACTGAAAGTGCAATTATGAAAAGATGCGCCCAAAAACATTCCTCCAATGTGGTCTTTGATGGCGACTTGGTCGTCTTTCGATGATGCTGTATAGCCGAAGGAGTACATGTGAGAGGGAGGCGATATATTTGGAAACTGAGCGTGCATCAGGACAGAAGAATATTCCTTCTGCACATTTACACTTAGTTCAGAGTCGTATGCGGTGATTGTTGAAATATGTATGTGTCCTGTGAGCTGCATGATTTAATTTGGTGACACTACGGCTTTTGCGAGTGTGGTATTTTTCTTTTCCGTACGGAATGATTAGTGAATCTATTCTGAAATCCCGCATTCTCAACAGCAACCTTTCCCAATGTATTGTGTCCCATCGGTCTTGGGTAATACCTCCAAATATTCATTTTAAAGTCGCTGTTTTTTCACGAGATTCCAAGAATGGGATAAACAATGTTATTCTGAGTGACTGAAAAGTGCACTGTTTATGTGAAAGTGAACATGCTCATGCACCGGCCGATTGATACATTGTATCAAAGTTTAGTGTAACGTGCTCTCTCTCCGTTTCTTTCAATTTTAAGACTTTAGATTTTGGCGATGGCAACAGTAGGTATTTTAAAAAAATTCATTTGGGATAAGATCTATATCGAGCTGTTATGCTTGCATATAAAAAAACAATACGTTCACTAAGATATCCATTGAATAAATGTGGCTGGGTTCTTTCTATTGTCCTATAGGTTCTCTCTTTACATCCCATAACCATCACTGAACATTTTCTACATAATGCTGTATCGCTGCTTTGGTACTGTGGTTTTTTTTCTTCTGAATTTCAATGACATTTTCAATGTCACCTGGATTTATGTATCAACTTCTTCTCCACCTTTCTTTCTTCCTCAAACGGTTGAAGAAGCAATACGTTGGAAAGTCTAACTTTCTGAAGCGGTTAGATTTCGTTGTCATTTTAATTTTGACATAGACAAAAGTAGTTCTTCGAACGCTGGCACGTATATACCATATAAGGAAACGGTCAATAACTTTTTTTTTAAAACTCTGGTCAATACCACTGGGTATTGACCCGTAACAATAATGTTAAACGCATGGGACTTTTTGTGAAGTATATAATACATTGGAAATACTAGACATGTAAAAAATTCAAGCGGTTAACTTTCGTTGTCACTTTAATTTTGACATAGACAAAAGCAGTTCTTCGAACGCTGGCACGTATGTACCATATAAGGAAGCGGTCAATAACTTTTTTTTTAAACTCCGGTCAATACCGCTGGCTATTGACCCGTAACAACAATGTTAAACCAATGTTAAACGCATGGGACTTTTTGTGAAGTATATAATACATTGGAAATACTAGACATGTAAAAAATCCAATTCAAGGTACTATGCAAGTGGCAAAATTATATTGTCAATTAAAATAAACTTCTATGCAGGATGACCATGTTGTTTGGAAGACATTTCTTGTTGTACATGTCAGTGTTCTATCTCGTCAACAGCATAATAAACCATTGATTGTTGGATGTTTGCTAATGTCATCACATAGTAGAAGAGTCGTATTGTCCTGGTAACTATGAAATAAAATGAGAGAGAGAGAAAGAGAGAGAGAGAGAGAGAGAGTATTTTACTTCGATTTTTGCATCTTCGTTCCTAATTGGTCTTGCAATGATATTAAGTTTTTCCATAAGTTCCAACAGGTGTTGTTGATTTTGCTGGAACTGCTGATGGTGGGACCACAGCAATCCTTGAAAAGTAACAATGCAATTTTTTTTATTATAACTTTGCATCTAAACCATTGTAAGCAAAGTTTATTACAATACCATGGCCCTTTGTCATAAGACTACATTTTGATCCCAAATACTACTTGAACATGTTCTGGCCATGCAATATATATATATATATATATATATATATATATATATATATATATATATATATATATATATATATATATATATATATATATATATATATATATAATGATTGGATTAGTATAGTATAAGATATCTGAAGCTTTAGTCATATCTAGGTTCAAAGTTGTATTGCTTTGTATACATCATAGCAATGAAATCGGACCATATTATCCCTTACATTTTTATATGTATAAAACACGAAGAGGAAACATACATTTTAAATACTACAATAATAATATTTAGCTATGTGATGCAAATAAAACAATAAGATAGAGACATGTTGCGTTCAATTTTGTAATGCAAATTAAGATACATTGATTTGCCTTGGAGAGATTTCCATTTCAACGTAGCACATTATCAGCTAATATTGGTTGTTACTATCGACTGCATAGAGAAATGGTCTTGCTCTTGCTGTACACGAGATACGCAATAACTAAATTTATTGCATTATTTAACCGATCTCCATTAGAAAAATTTAGATCGATCTTAAAGGCTGGCTCAATGAGGATATGAGCTGATAGAATTACTATAGTTTTGTCAAGAAAATATCAGGTTTTCTATCTCTCGTGCTACAGTAAAATGTTGTACTGTCAATTTGTTTTATTTAGATCACACTTAAAGGAGCTAATTGTTGAAAATTATGTCGCTGGAAGGGAGAGAACACCATAAAGGCATTTAGCAATAAGAGACAAGGATGATTAAAGAAGAATATGCAGGTAGAAGGTTCTGTTAACGATTGGAAACAATCTTATGTTTAATTTTATGTACCAAGTAGAACTTTCTTCGACATTCTGAAGTCATCCAAATTGTTTAAAAATATTAGTATTCCCTACGAGTATGTATTAGAAGTTCGTTTACAATTCTCGCGCCCCTAAGTTGTGAACATTTGATTTAATTTTTGACCAAGAATGTGAAGAGATAATTGAAGAGTTGTGGGAGAGTAATCAAATTTCTATGTACTGAAAAGAATTTAAGCCTTAGTCATTACTTTTAACTTTGGTCTATATTTCAGGTATGTCGCTGTCTTTCAGCATGCTAAGAAGGTTGACTCAACTCTGAACATAAAATTGAAAGCCTGATGCATTATCGTCAGAAATGTTTCTGTATTGAATGTTCCATTGGACATATATATTTGCATTCAACCAGTTTCTTTCGAAATTGCTTTAATATATTAGCGAGCGATTATCGAATGTTCCTTACATATAATATTTCAATGTACATTGTTGATCTCGTTTAATCAAGGCAGGTGTATATCCCAAAAGCAGTCCTTTTAAAATCTTACTTTTGTCTTTTTAAGAGTCTAATTCTGATCAACTGATTTGTTCTGTTATCATTACATGGTTTATGATAACAGGTGGACAACAATTTCTAATGCTGCACTGGATTTAGCAAACAAAAGCCGAAATGGGTCTCAAATCTCTAACCATTTATTGACTAAACAAAATAGATAAATACATGAATTGCAATATTTTCGTTGTTTTTTTATTTTGTTGTTGCTGGTGTTTGTTGAATTAAATACATTTCATAAATCTTTCTTAATTTTTTTCCATGTCAGTAACATGGGCAACATTAAAAAACAGATCACCATCATGTGTACAAGTTTTCAAGACCAAGTTTGGTTGAATTCCTCAATTTATACAAGTTTTAAAATTTCTAACGCGATCATATTTGATGGCGAATAGACAATATTTTGCATGAATTTGAAAGTATTTATTACCAGAATGCTCTTTGTAAAATGTGGTCTTATTTTAATGAGCATTTAACTAGATATAGTTTTACTTTCTCAGTTTAGTAACAACAGCAAATTCTTACTAATTGACATAATGTATATTATTTTGAAAGTTCGTCATAACGTGATATATTTTTATGTTTAATCGCATTCTATTCAGCTGTTGTTTTTTATAAGGATTTTTTAAAAAAATGTTTTTTTTTTCTTCTAATTTTAATGACTTGATCGAGGATCAGTCTCATTTATTTCAAATAACGTAAATTGGACTCAACACTATTCGTGACGAATTCATTTAGCTTTTGTTCTAATTTAGTAAGTACGCGAACCATGAGGAATCAGGTTTTCTTGTAATAAAATTTAAAGCAGTTAATGCCTGACTATTTTATGTCGTATTTGATAAAATTCTATCCATCCGGTGAGTAAAGAAGGTAGTCGCCTTTTACCGTAAGTGATGGTGACTATATATAATGGCAAGGCTATTCACGCATTCTTTGTTTGGTATTGAATTAAGTCTATTTTTATTAATATTTTTATATGTTAGTATAAAAAAACCGTATTGAAATATAGCTCAGCATCATGTGTACATATTCCAAAGATCAAATTTGATTGAATTCGTCAAGACGTTCTTAAAACAAGAGATTAAATTGGGCCCGAGAACGCCAACCTCACTAAAAACAGCCTAAAGCCAAACGCAAAAAAATTTGACTAATATATTGGGGTTAGCACGATGCTTTCAGTTTAAATTTATGTAATGTTGTTGATTGTATATGTAGAGAAAACAACTGCGTCAAGTTTTATTTTCCAAATTTTGTACCTTTACTAACATTAATTCAATAATAATGGCCTCTATTTTTACATAGTGTTCTGTTGATATAAAGTTTTGGAAACGCTTCTCTAATTTTAAAAACGGCAGCTACATATGATTAATATGGTATTTCGTCTTAGCGCTACTGAATTTCAACACCATAAGTCACTCGGAAGAAAATATATAATTTCTTAATCAGAGTTAGATGGAATTCGTCTTGTTTGTTCAGCAGTTGGTTCTACGGGACAGTTACGTTGTATTTCTTATGTATCTCAAAGCTGATCGCATCTATCCTGAAAGTCATGTATTATTGTAGATGTTTGAATCATTGTTAATTCTGTATGTGCCAGGTAAACAAATATATAATACATCACTTCAAATTTGGATTGAACAAATATTTAGCAGATTTTTGCAGCCTTTCTAACTCACATGTATTGTTTGCTTATATACACATCTAGATTTATTGTGCTTTCTGAAACATATTTTACTTGATTATTTCTTTTGATAATCGTATTCATGTTCAAAACTATACCTTCAATATTCGTCCCCCTAAATGTATATGCTCACGTGGGCCTACAGAGAAAATTTAAACGCTCTCAACAAATTCCCAATAGCTCCCCACGAAACAAGTACATAACATATATCAGCTCATTCACGACAATCATGAGAGTTAGAGATGCTCTCAAATTTCGGTGTGGGAATATGAACACGTACGAACATTTCGCGAAACTAAATCATTTCAAGCACAAACTAATTAAGCAGCATTTAATAATTCATCATCTATATTATCATAATCATCCGCAATAGTGGTTTATTCTTATTTACCGTTTCAATTTTGTCAGCTGTAATGTAATTCATCGATGAAAGATGAATATGGCATACACATTGCATTACTTTTTAGTGTATATTAATGATGAGAATTGTTTGCCGCTCATTTGTCAGCAAGGATTGATGTTTATCCATTTTGAGAGTATATGTAAATATTTGCAAGGCACTTTTATCAAATATTCATCGTAAACAAAACAGATTAAGCAATGACGCATCCAAGAAAATTACGTATCCATATCATTGATACGCCGCATCAAACATGGTGTTTGCCCCCAATTCGGAATAAACACATATATGGTTTATTAAATAGTCCACTTTTGTATGATTTCCAAATAGGTTGGATATATAATATGAACTGAATTTAAAACAAAGTGGGATCCATGAGAGCTTGATTTGGTTTATATTTTACCATCGAAGGACGGGAGTCAATAAAAATACCTCAAAAAGTTCCAATCACGGAAGGATAGGATTAAAATGATCCTTGTCTTTTGAAAACCGCATCTGCAGACTTGTTCATGTGGAAGTTGATTTTCTCCTGGTATGTGAATAACACTCCAGGTTCATAATTCCATCATTAGAATGACTTTAAATATTACTGGATTTTGACTTTATTGAAGAAAATTAGTTATCTCGGGTCAGTGGGAAAACGTTTTAAAACGTTAATCATATTGTAGATCAAACCAATATTATATATTAGATTCAATTATAATAAATCAGTGTAAGATGAGCATTTTACAGACAGTTTTTTCCACTTTTGCTAATCAAAATATGTAAATAAAAAACACGTGATCTACTATTTCGTTTCTTCTAAATTATATAAATTATTCGAGTCATGCAAATGCTACTTTTCGTTTTATAAATATATTATGATTATATATACCACCGTATGCCGGATTGTGAAAAATTAACTTCCTTTATGCCTTTGTGGACTAAATTGTTCTTTCGCAATTTATTTTAATCCTTTAGACTTCTTGTAGATTAAAACTTAATATTTGAGATACGCATTCGTGTTTGTATATTTTTGTTGAATTTGCACACTCTCACAGTGCATGGCTTGGACTGAGATCTTAGTAAAGCATGCAGGGAGTGGGTAACAGAAGAGGAATGTAAAACATATATTGCTTTACCATTTATTTCTAATTCATACATGTTCTTTGTCATCTATTTCTAGCTCTTGACTACCCCTTGTCTTTGTACTCTACATGTGTTTTTTTTAACTTACCTGATATAAAAAGAACCGTTTTACATTATCAATATGAAAACCTAGATATCCAAAAGTGATATTTTATTTATGTAAAATATATTAATGTATTAATGCAACTTGGTAAATTTATTTAAATCGCCTGTCAACCTTTCTGGCCATAAAAATAACCTTTAAAAATAGTATACAGTACTACATTTTACCACGTATTTGTAATATAAAAGGTGTTTAGAGACTATGTGATTTTGGATGTAACATCTACAGTCATTGTCGTCAGGATTGGGATTTATTTTATGATTAGTAGAGCCATTTAATCTAGCACTGTAAACTTAAATCCATTACCTGCAAGTACGTGGTAGGTTGTTTTTAAGTACTGTCAATTAGTGATGAATTGTATCTTATATATTAAAATAAAAATCTGGATTTATGCACAATATCGTTCTTGTTTTGTTTTGATTTATTTTTCGGGATATTTGGGGGAGTCTTCTTCTTTACATGTTTATTTGTTTATCTCATATAGTTAGCAGAACCTGGATTTGACCTCTGAAAAAAACAGCAAGCTCCATTTACAAATGAGCATAAATATTTCATTCCATTCATGGTTATCGTCCTTAAGGTCGGAGTGTATAATTGGATCTACTACGTTTATATTTAGCATGATGTAATACGCTATAAAAGGAAGGTGTCACCCAAATAACCTTTTTAGGCGGGGAATGAGTTCACAAAGAAAATATGCATTCAGTGAGTCAATATACAATATAAATAATGATCTATTGTTAGAACCAGAAAACAAAATGAATAAATAATTAACGTATTTATTCAGAAGTGTTTCTTGGTTCGAAATATGTATAGCTGAGAAACAGTCACTGATAGTATTATAACATAAATATTGCTTTAGCTACTGTGAATGAAAATAAATGATAATGGGTAAACTTATACCGATATGTAAATCATTTAATTGTTGCTACTGTTATGAAGTCCTCAATGAATTACGTTACGGTTCGTCTAACATCATACAGATACTTAGATTCGCATATGCTTTATTACACACTAGTCTATGTTATGGAGGTTTAAAACGTTGCAATCCCACCGAGGACGAGGTGACAATGAGTATTCTAAATGGTGTTTGGTTCCAGTTACTTATTTACTACACTTATGATGGCCGGTTGGAGCACATCTACTTGTCCAATTGGAGGCAGATTTGTTTACCACTGTACTTTCATGTCTGTCAGTCAGCTATTAAATGAAATGGAACCAGTACGAAATCAAGAACGCTGGCAAACTTTCAGTTACACGCGATTCCAGATTACACATTTCGCTTTGATTTATATATGTAAATCGAGTTTTCTTATGTGTGAATCAGTTTAATATGACGACTGGTTTAGAATGGGCAACACTTTATTCACAGTTTTCACATTTCTTACAAGACCGCTCGTTCCGGTGAGCTTATTGGTTAGAGCGTCCGCCTCGTAGGGGGTAGCGGGTTCGAACCCTAGCCGAGTCACACCAAAGACTTATTAAACGGACACTAGCAACTGCCTCGCTTGGCGCTCAGCATAAAATATTTGTGTTAGGGCTGGTCGGCCTGGTGTCAGGATAAAATGACTGGGTGGAACTTGGTGCCACATTTCTGCGGCATGATATCCCAGTGCTAGACATTACAATACTCTGCCACATCGTAGCGATATGACTCAAGTTGTGAAAGCTACGTTAGAAAATCCAAACACTCACATTTTTTACAATGATCAACGCCCATGAGAACATATTATATGGAGGATATTTTCTCACTGACAATTTAATTTTGATCACAGTAGTGAAATATGAAAACCAAGATTTATTTTCATGCCAGAGTCGGTTCAATGTGATGAATGGTTACTTGTGCGCACGACTTTTCACTGTGTTTATATTGGTTACCATGACCACAGTCAATGCGATCTTTGTTTGTGGTGGTACATCTGTTTCAGTTTCTATCAGTCACAAATTATTCCCTTCTGTTGTACTGAAGCATGGAAATGTAGTCAAAAGTAGTACTAGGTACCAGTCTAAGCCAAAAAGAAGAAGCTCAGGAGAGTTACTTTGTGACGTCATTAGTATATTATAACGTCTCTCCAAATGCAGGGTAGTCGCACGTTTGCGATATACGCTTTCGCTACCCACACTAAAAAAACAACAACAAAAAACTCAAACTCTGCGAAATGGCACTCTGGATGGTTGCTCAAATTGCCCTCCCCCTTTAACTGCCCTGCCCACATAATACCTTATAACGCAGTTAACATTCTGTATCATCACTGCAATGAAGAGACTCGTAGAACATTCCAAACAGAACAGAATATTTACATTATTATTTAACATTAATTAAGGTATCACGAACCAATTGTTTTTCCATAGACCTCACTGCTGATGTTTTGTGAAATAAATATACTTTCTGTCCCACCTCAGCATGCATGTCACACACTATCATAGATAACAATGTTTGACTGTCAGTTTGACAAGGACAGAACCAGGTATTCCATTTCATTTAAGAGAAATAAATCTGATATTGTAAGAGTTATCTAGTCACAATAGACATTTTCATTCTTGTGTAGCACATTTTTTTTCAAATCATAAAAAATACAAAATATGATATAGATTACCATAATTTCACATGTTGCCAAGAGACTCAACTTTATTTTAAGCCTAAAAGAAAGTACAACTCTTAGATAATGCACCAATCACAGCTAGTTGTGCTGTTTATTTCTGAATACAATGATTCCTATACATTAAGGACACACGGTTATAATGATATGAACAAATGGGAAGCAGCCTGGAAATGGGTGAACATAAAATAGAGTATATCTGGGTTAGGCTGACCAGAATTGGTTTATAATGTAAGTTATGTTACATGAAAATAATCTTTTGAGAGCTTTTCCTAGATGTAAGTGAAACAAAATAGAGACATTGTTTCATCGATGGAATTTCAGTCCTTTAACAGTCTTGAGATTGGAACACTCATTACTAAAATTAGTATCTTACTCTTTGGTGCGCAATTGAAAGCACATGTTTCAAACACATGCAGGTCATATCCTTTCCTGTACACAGAAGCTGACATCCAGGTTTCATCTATACTGATGAATACATGTTTGATCATTAGCACTCAAAATTTTAAGTTATTGTATTTTTAATATCTGGTGTTTGCATAGATTTACTATGGGAATTGAATTAGTACCGTGAGTCCTTAAGCTCCGCGAATCTGGGGTTGTACAATTGGTACCGTTATACCTAAAGAAACAAAGCAGATACGGTTTAAACTTAGTGTTGTAAAGTTATCGAAGATATTACTTTTTACCCCATCTCCCCCACCACAACCCCGCCAATATCATAAAACTTTGTAAGGAAATGTTCAGGTATAAAAATTTAGTTGGTATTGGGTTTCACCTATAAATTTAATAACATTTGACTCTTTTTTTGGTTAGATATTGATGTTCAAGTTTGTACATAAATCTAACAGAAGTAATGATCAAAAGTCAATGTGTCCAAGACTTGTGTAGTTAATTAGGTCTTATCAGCAATCACTGCTGACTTGTAATTTCCCAGATGTGGTGGTGTTCAGATGAGTGGAGTGGCAGTAGGATTAATTTAATGCCATAGCTGACTGACAGTCGCGGATATCATATTATGTTATCTAAAACCGTGTCATGTTATGTCCGGTAATAAAATGGCAATTCTCGCTGACTCGTGTACAATTAATCCATTTCGTGTCACGCAAGTACATCTCGCATGACTATACACTGAAACAACATTCGGAGTGGAACAAATACTTTGCGTGATTTACTGTAGTCTTAAATGAACGGGTTCCTTAGTTACTATAAACTATACTACTATCTTTATGAAATGGCGCAAATAAATAATGTAACGCTAGAGACTTTTCATTCCTCTGGTTTATATAATTTTACTTTATCAAGACATAAATCAGATACAGGCTGGATATCGATTTTTCAAGTCTAACCGTAAAGTGTAAATGTACCCTGAAAAACCAGGTCGCTAGCCGTAGGTTGCATATGCCGCATTTCAATAGTCACAACATGTGTAGGTACGGTTTTTAATTTTATCGTAAACAAAACAGGCTTCTTCCCTTCTGGATACACAGATTTGAAAATAGTTGCTGTTGTTGTTGCTTTCGGATTTAACACACACACACACACACACAGATAATTTACTATATCAACCGCTTTCATATCAAGATCAATGAGAGATAATATACTGCGAAAACTGTACAAAGAGGAATCAATTATAGATCAGATAGTTGCATGTTGTTGAATATATATATATATATATATATATATATATATATATATATATATATATATATATATATATATATATATATATTGTTATGTTTATTTAATTTAAATTGTTTCTCTGTTAGTTTTAATTATTTTTTTCATTACATGTTATTGTAATGTAACTTTGTTTGCTGGACTTGACATTGTCCAAAATTGAGTTCATTTCTGATTGATCTCATTGACGTTTTTTATATCATTTTAAATTTCATTTATGTAAACAACTAATAATAGCTTCATTATCCTCTATGGGTATGAGCTTATTATCGGGATTATTATTCAAGTAAACAAAGAAGGGGTAAATATGTTGATCATGGTCAAGCTTTTGGAGATTCTTAAAAGTGAATATTGTAGGCTTTTGTTTTGTAAATAAACAAGGCTCATTATATCATTCTAGGAGGTTATTTTCCATTAGGTAATGGTTGTGTTTAGAAAATGCTAATGTGACTGAGATCAAGCAGAGAACTATATTTTCTTGTGACTGTGAGGAGTTTACCATTCGTGCATTAACATATAGCACTTTAAGTTATATTATGTGCGACCAGTTTGGGCTGAATATTATTTTCTTCAAAATTATTTATTTCAAGTGATTATGTTCTCTGAAAATACACAATTGCTCTGCCGAAATTCTTGGATAAAGACATTCATTTGAATGTATACTGAGTTCAAACCTGCAATAATACTTCAGTGATTCAACAAGAGACTGTTGACACATCAGCACTTCACACACCATAGCAGGCACGTTACCTCCTTCAATTTTTGGATGTCTTCGGGGAACTGAGTTTACTTAGGACTTTTTATTACTTGAACATGTGTCTTGGATTGTTTTTGGATTCTATTCGTAATGCCGTAAGTTCTTTTGTCTTATTTTTTACTTTGTATTCTAGGAAAATAAATTAGTTGTTAAATTGTACGAAGCATGTTGTCTTCACTCTTTTCTGTTACTTATTTCACGAGCATATATACATATACATACAGAATACAAGGTCTAATTGTGCGTGGCTGTCAACCAGTCTTGCGGGCGATGAATTTGGTGTCTTGTTTGACATTGACATGAAGTTTTTATACTGCGTGCTGTTTCGTTGATTACGAAAATTAACATGGATTATTTCATTTAGTTTATTATTGCTGAACAAGATGTTTATTCACATTGTAAAATTAACCATTATAAAGTTTGACCATGAGACAAATTTTCAATAGAAGTTTTATGAAGTTGGTCAGTTACATATTAACTAGTCAATGCTTACAATAAAATCAAACTCCAAGAAAAGGTTTTAGTGCCTCTGAAATAATCTGTCTCACAACTCGCTGACAAAAGGGGGCAAACTATGTTGCTGTTATCTATTCAAACCCGACAATGCTGTCCTAATCCATTTTATGGACATAGCAAAAAAAATTGTACAACTGAGATTCGTTTAATTTTACCCAATTGATTATGGTAATAAGTAGACGACCTTATGTGATTTTCTTGTCATTCGAGCAAATGTTCAAACCTTTACGTATTTTTTTATTAACTTATTTGACAAAAGCACTTTTAGAACAATTAGGCAAAATCCTCCTGTGATAGACAAATAAAATGAAATTTGGAAGGCATGTTCATATATATGCATTTACACAACCTGATTATTTTGAAGGGCCATTACAGCAATTTGTCTTTATTAAAATACATCTTTCTAAACTATTTGGACTTTATACATGTGGCATGAAGAGCGGTCACCATCCACAGTGATCTGTGCAGAAGAGGGAGCGTGAAGACCTAAAACTCTGGCATTGTACATGATATTCAAATCTGCTTTAGATGTGTGATATGCTGCTTTTGGTTTAATGAATTCTCCAAAGGAATGCAGCTGCAGTGGATTTAGAAATTGTAAATATTTTATCGTTGAAAACTAATAATTCCTCATAAGGGATTTTAAAAAATATCAACGCAGTGTTGTAGGTTCGTATTCTGAACTATCTATTTTCCTCAAACCAAATGAAAAGACAACGAAATAAGGTTACATAGTTCATCTGCTGTAATGGCATGTGGCACCTTGGACTCCAGTTATTGTTTGAAAGAGTAACATCACGTTCTGTTTTCCGCTTAGTGTTGATATTGTTTTGATAATTTAAAAACTTCTGAACCTGCTCTGCAGTTAATTTTTAGAGCCTGTTATATGCCACCTTTGCCCAAATGAAAATCACCAAGACAAATATATTATCTGTCATCCATATATGTATGTAGTGGTCAACAATATAGCAGGTAAGTTTATGAAATATCATTATCTGGTTTACAAATTTTATGAAATTAAGGAAGAATATCAAGCATGTTGTTGACCTGACATAGTAATGTGAGATAATTCATAAAACGTAACTAGTTAGATTTTGAGAAACAAATTATTTTCAGAAGCGAACTGGCCTTGGTGTCGAAAACAGTAGCATCGCCACTGTACCAATATTAATGTACTCCAGCTAATAGACATATAAATACTGCATTACAAAATATATAATAAAATATGTAACATTCTCTATCCTAATTTGTAAAACAAAAAAGAACGAGTACAAACTATTCATTTTTAAGATAAAGTTACAAAAATATTTATTTTACTGAGACTTATTTCTCGTTGATTATATATTTTCCATATAGAAATTGTGAAGGGACTTTTTAAAGAAAAGATTAAAAAAATCAAACGCCTTTGCTAACGATCTGCTTAGTATTTCTAGATTGCAAATGATGCTTATCTGCATGTGCGTCAAAAACTGCCGATGAAACTAAATGTTTCCAACACTGGTCTTGAAATATGTACTTTTAATCCCAACAAGGTAAATACAATGTTGTTGACTACTAAAGTATCCATTTCCCTCACAAATCTAGTATTTGATAAAGAAATACTTAGGTGTTCACAATATCATAACCATATTGGTGTAACTCTTGGTAGTAATGAAATATGTTCATCATATACAAACGAACTGTGCAATTCTACATCTAAAATGATAGGATCACTAAATATCTAATGTAACCGAAGTCACATTTTTGTCGTTTAGACTTCGATACGAATATTGATGATGTCTGGGACCCATGTTCTCAAGAAAACTCGGATAGATCAGAAAAAAGCTCTAATTAGAGGCAGCATAGATTATTAATGAACTTACCCGAGAACTAGTATTTAATACTTGTTTTAGGAAAATGGATTGGTCAAAAGTATGCGAAGGACAAAAATTACGAACTTGGAATACAAGCATAGGTATTCAATACCTAGTAATTGTTTATGATCTTTTATCACCAGCTTACACTATCTATTTTGGAAGATAAACTCTAAAAA
The DNA here is from genome assembly GCA_028554795.2 of Sinohyriopsis cumingii. Classification (NCBI taxonomy): domain Eukaryota; kingdom Metazoa; phylum Mollusca; class Bivalvia; order Unionida; family Unionidae; genus Sinohyriopsis; species Sinohyriopsis cumingii. Next base: position 92,987,434 of record CM068829.1, on the reverse strand, counting down.
TTTGATTATAAAGACGTATATTTGTTATTTGTTATTTGATCGATCGAGTATGTCATTTATTACTTTGATCGTATTCTAATTGAGTAACCTTCCAGACCTACCTCATGATGTTGTGCTTTTATGTGTGTGTGTGTGTGTGTGTGTGTGAGAGAGAGAGAGAGAGAGAGAGAGAGAGGTGGGAGGAGGGGTGTTGAGAACAAAATGTATTTATCTTTATATAATGGATAAATAAGTGCAATACTTTCTTTATAAAGAGTCTATCAAATGTCGTACATTATTTATATGAAAGAATATTCAAACATTATGGACAGTGCTGTCTATGAGACAAGTATCATAATCATCACTGAAGAAACAATACAGAAAAATTAGTAAAACAAAATGGGGACAGACATGTATTATGCGGGTTTGTTGATCGAGTATACGATTACCAGAAACTACTGAACTTATAAATAGAAGAGAAGAATATTAACAAGTGTAGCTTGTTGGCGCATTTTATTCTTTTATTTTTCTCAGCCTTAGTGAAACTCGCTGTAAAAGGCAAACAGTGAGAAAAGAATAAATTTGTGATACGTGTTTAAGGCAGGTGAAGCTCATCGTGTCAAGTCTATGAGTCTGTTAAAACAAAGAAACCACCCAAAGGACCTTTTATGTAAAATAAAATACTACATAAAGATTTTTAAATCAAGTAACACTTCAATCCCTTTTCCCGTCATGTTTGAATAATGTAAGTGTGTGAGTACGTCTATGTTTATTGATAGTATAAATATCAAGACAAAGAGACACTTACTTTTCCTTAAGTTGGTTCTCGTTTGAAAATCACAAAGAAATTTCACAAAATCACCAGAAGTAAATTTTCTCCTTCTTTAATGTTCTATCTCTATATTTGTATTTCTTCACGGGTACGAGTTTTTCTGCTTCGCCACTTTCTTCTCTGTCAATTCCTTCTCCTGCTGGATTTCTTGCCTTTCTGGACGAGCATGAGTTGTTCCTCATTGTCTTAAGACCTCTCCTCGTTCTTCTCTTGCTTTTTTTATTGGCTATCTTTTTCTTAGGGCACTCTGCTGACCAATCTCCTTGTTTTCTAAAAATTATAACAGGTATCTTGGTCTTTTTCTCTCTTTTATCATGTCGTTCCTTTGCTTTAACTAACGATATGGGCACTCTTGAGACGAAAAATACATTCATAATTTTCATTATCAAGAATATTTCTGGATACCTATACTGCTGTGAGAAATGCGAAAGTCGGAAAAACGCATTATTTGCGGAGAGAAATGTAGGAGTTGTTTAGTTTCTAAACCATGCATTCCCGAAGGAAAAAAAAAAACGAAAATGTTTTTATGTTTGCCAGCGAACCTTTGTTAGTCCTACTGTTAAGAACAACACCTCATTAAGCAAGGTTGACAGCAGAAATTATTGAGATTGTGCTCTATCCTTGGTGAACTCGTTCTCATCAACGCCCTCAGAACCTACTTTTGTCCAGGGACGAAACGATGTCGTATTTTGTCGCCAAACTGTTGACTTGGAGCATGAATTCTAGACCCAAAAATTATAATCCTTAATAGCCAAATAAAAAAAATTGAACAAATACACAAGAGGATTTTTTTTAAAATATCGAATGCAGGCAAAAGACCAGCATTCACATTCCTAACTTCTGCGTCGTTCGTTGAGCTTGCCAAACGTGCATCCATGAACCATTCTTTAATAATTGTACCCACTGTAGCAAGATTCAAGAAGGACGTGAATTTTTTTTTCGAGGGTCCGACACTTTCCGTATTCATCAAAGGATCGTAGTCCCTATCGAGGACACGTGGAGTCAAAAGAATTTTCAATGTTATGGAGACTGTCATCGTTATGCCACGGTGATCGCTCACATTTTCCTCAGTAACGTTCGCCGTCGAATAGTTCAAAACAGTATTGACTCAGATAGGAAAAGAAAGGTATCTATCATTATTCAACAAGGACGCATTTGGTAGGGGTCTCATTTATTGACAAAGACGATCGTTAGGTGTCAAAGGTTCTGGCTTAATCGGTGTGACTAGTCGCGCAATCTGGATGCAACTGCATTTCAGATTATACACCTATTACGAATTGCTTACGGCCACACAGAGTAGTCTCAATACGATCAGTAAATTGTACTCGGTGGTAATTGAAGAGAAAATAATGAGTGTGGCCGAGATTTAGTTTCTTCTTTCAGAAATGGAAAATCATCGACGACTCCAGCACAAATAAGAAACTGTGCGGTTGCAGATTTACAAACAGTAAAAATCAAGGAGTCATGGGAGTTAGAGGCGAATACATGTGGCCGAGGAGTCATAGGGTGGCAAATAAGGCAAAACCTATTACGGCTTTGTTGAAAAGTGGTCGTAGAAAAAAATCAATAATTTCTTGACAACCTCGATGTTGCCACGAGGATCCTGGTACAGACTACATACAGCGATGATTACACGACACGAAAACAGCGTGTCCAGCAATGATGTTTATCACGGATGTAGCTTTGTTGTGCAACATGATTTGTTTGAGTTGCACGCTGCTGCACGAACCGCAGTAGTCCTTGTCCCAAATCTGACTTTTAACCTTGGATTTGAACTCAATGGGTTTTCATTAATGTTTTCTTGTGCAATTCCTCTCTGTCACATATTTGGATTTTGTATTACTGTTTATAAGGGTATTTCTTGAGATAAACACATAGCTACCTTTTTCTGTCAAACCAACTCAAAGGAAGCAATTTGGCGTGAAGGAGGTTTTGCTGGTTCAATCTAGAACCGCTTCAAAGCTGTCATTGCTCGCACATACCACTGATGCGAACCCACGGAATAATTTTCTTGGCAAATAAGTACCCAACATGGTCTTACAGCACCGAAACTTGTGATCGTGGTGTTTCAGCCTACAGAGCTAGATAATATGAAACCCATGATGATATTTGACAACTTAGTAATTACTGATGATTCGTTTCCGTTAGGTTAAACGGTGAATAGGACCCTTCTGAAGAAATCTGGCTTAACTATGCAGAAGCAACTACTGAAATGCATGTCAGATTTTTAAATACGACTTTCGTACACTGTACATGATTTATTACTTGTCATTGGAACACTGGATTTGCTTAGACAGTCCACGGTCGACACGTGTTGTAATGCACGTGTAAGTGACGCTGGTGGTGGTTGTCGAAGTTATATGGAATATTTTCACACCTTGCAGTAATTCCAGCGTTGTCAGCAGCAGCGGCTCCAGCGTTTGCAAACGCGGCCGCATTAGGGACTGTCCCAACAGCAATATGTATGACATTAGAAAAGGCAACCCGGGGTCAAATGGAATGAAAGGAAAAATGAAAAATGGGAGAAAGAAATAGCTTACGATTACCAGGAAGAATTTGTCGAATACCATCAGTCGGATATATCTGTTTACCAGATACAACAAGCAGAAGACTACGCGCCCCGTGATCAGTCTTGATGTACTCGCAGTTTTAAATTCAGGCAATAATTTTCGCGGTATCTTTATGCGAAACGAGTTTGCATCGATGGTAACACATACAAGTGAAACCGGTAGTATTTGACAACCAAACCCGACACTCAGTTGGTTGCATATGTTATTACACATTAATAGTAATTGGTATTTTGACTCATATGGACTTACATCACCAACTAAAGTTATTGATTATCCAACAAACGGCCACAGTGCCAAATGATGCTGTGACCTGGACGACAAAGTTGTCTACCACTGTTTTACTCAACTCCGCTTGTACAGACTCGGATGGATAGATCAATAGGCGGTCAACCTGTTGTTAAAGCATTTCATGCACTGGCGGGAAGGCTAACCTCCTCAAGCCGAATCCAGCAGACACTTACGGATTTAACATTAAAGTATGTTTAATGTTGTATAAAATATATATTAACATTTACAGCCTGATGGCACGGTGTTGGTGTGTATCTGAACTGATTTGCCAACAAAGCGGATTTGTCTACGTTTATTAGTCGAATTGTTGATGTAGACCCATATCATCTCGTGATATTTGAAAATCGAACTGGAAAACATAAAACGTTGAAAGTTGACATTGAATATATTGTTGTCAAGTTGAGAGGCACTATCGCAAATCATTTTCCAGTGATCAGTGATTAGTTAAGTTGGAGTTATCAAAGACTCTGGCGTGACTGTTGCATTTATCAAAGATTATTTTGATAGATGAACAAATCGCTAACGTTAATTTACATAATACCAAAAATTCTTCTGACCAATGCAAAACAACGGAACAATCGAATTTGAAATAGTAACTGGTCGAATTATTTTTTTTTATGTGACCATGACATTTATTTCTAGTGCTAGGATGGAGATCTTAACGATTTCAGTCTGATGAGTCAGTCCCAAAACCATAGGGTCACAACCCAGGGTCTTTGTTGGACATATGGCTGACTGTTTATTCGTGCACTTCAGAGCTATATATTGGCCGTGGACGTCAGCAATTTCCAAGTGATGACTCTTGAGCAAGTTTTCTTAATTGGGGTTTGTACCGGAACGAGTCTGTTTTCTTGTCATATCCTTCAACCAATTTATTGTTAGAAGGTATGAATCTCGACTGTTGCCAGCGAATATTGCACAACCTAAGGGCGATGACCCACTTCCTTTAGAACCATATATGGTTATTGACGGATTCCATGTTATGACCTAGGGAGATTCCATGTTGTGACCTAGGGAAAGCATACCTTGCGCAAGACCAGAGAGTGTAACACAAAATCCCATCGTTATCGCCCTGGCCTTGAAGGGGACATAACCCTATTTTCAAATGTTCACGTACAATATTTCAAGTATTTAGTCTTTTTAAGAAAGATCAATAACCGTTCGAGACATTGGTCACATCCTAGGAGACATAAAGAAAATTATGAAATCACCTGTATATATAAAGACTGCCCCTAATTATATTCCAAATTTACAGATCTGTTTTCTTTAACTGATGCAGGAGAAATATTTCATTACTAATGGAAAGACACATATTGTGACATAACTCCCACATTTTTGAAAGACCGATAAGGATAGAAGTCACTGGCTTTTTCAACTTAAACATTATCAATCTCAATTATAATAATACAAAACTTAAAACAATATTAACACTTTGAGAAAAAACTTTGATTGGTTAACAAAGTACACGTTTTATGACACAGCGTTTTATGAAATGAGAAACACAATTCAAATTTATTTACATTTATATTAGAATATCATGATATAACCAAAAAGCACACACCACACGCTTTTATTTTATTTTTCAATGCTTGAAGAATACATTTAAAACAACAATAAACAACAAAAACTCTACATAAAACTGTATTTTCCATCTACCCTGTTAAAATGATGCTCATAATTTCTTCCAATGTTTTATAAAATGTAAATTTTCCATCGTATTGTCACGACTCTAAAAAGAATGGTTAGGAGGTGCATACCGTACTTGTGAATGGGAAAAGGTAACACACAAATAACCGATACACATTGCCGTTAAATATTATTATTATTATTATTATTATTATTATTATTATTATTTCCTTAAGTTTTATAATCGTAAAATTGTTTTCAAATTTGTGTTGTCTTGAGTAAACCTGTCTGTTGGCGATTTCATTATATTTGTGATAGACGAATTCCACAGATTACTTGACATTCAAAGTCTTCTAATTTTGTTAAACAGGAAAATTTTATTTCTTCCTTTCAAATGCCAGTTTTATGATAATGATATTATTATCAATGTCAGTGGTCTATACTATGCTATTGGACATAAACACTGTTTTAAGTGCAAATAATCCTGTTAAAAATGGTCTTAGAGGTCATTTATGTGATGTGATACCTGGGCAGAAAATGACAATGAATAAACTAAATCAAGTTATTGCGTGCGATACCCTGCTGAATCCATCTGCAGTTCATGCAATATACAGCAAAGAAATGTTGAGTAATACAACTGTAGTACACTCAGTTTGGGTTTATATGGACCAAAGTATAGTTTAACATACTCACCATCCATGTTACATTCCTGTAAAGACAACTTTATATTGAATGCATATCCATTCCTCCATCTATAATGTAAAGTGATTTTAATCTGCGACAAGCATCGACCGGAAATTAAAGTAACATCTAATTCATTAATAATCCAGCTTCTGCGTAGTAGCTTTGAGACGTCTCTCATTCACTTATATCAACTTTCCTTCAGCCACTTTTCATCTTCAATGCATCTTTTATTTTGTCAACTATTTCTTCTTTTTCCCTCTTCTCAATCAAATTAATTCCATATACACAAGCAGCATTTTCATAAACGACATGTCTTGGTATGGGACTTGCGTCGTGAACAGCGGATATGGAATCATAAGCTTCAACAGTAACAACGACAGTCGTTCGAATATTGCTAAACTAAGTAACATAACATGGCGAAAAGAACAAGTTATGGAAAATTCAGAAAATAATTTCCGAATGAATTCCAGCGGTGTTACGAAGTTATCATTGAATGTGTTGATGTTTCTGTAGCCTTGAATGTGCTAATCGCTGTATTGATGTATCACAGTTTCATGCATAAATGTATATATATGTATATCTATATATGTATATATATATATATATATATATATATATATATATATATATATATATATAACTCCAGTCATTATGTGGAGACAATTTGTAATTTGTCTTATTTCAACTATAGTATAAATATACATATATATATATATATATTATATATATATATATATATATATATATATATATATATATATATATATATATATATATATATCAATCTTTGTGGATTGGATGGCGCTTATGGTACGGAAAAATTCTACTTATTGTGGGCTCCAATGGTACGGAAAAATTCTACTTATTGTGGGCTCCAAAGATAAAAGGCCGCGACTAATTTAGTTCAAATAAGACAAATTGTCTCCACATATTAACTGGAGTTATTATATATATATATATATATATATATATATATATATATATATATATATATATATATATATATATATATATATATATATATATGCACATGTAGACATTTATCTCAATTTCAACGAGAAACTTTATTAATGCAAGTTCTTCTGTAATACTGTCAATGACCAGGAGATATTTACCGTCACTACTAATAGTATGTTCCAATTTCACTGTTTGGAGCTGTTATCCATATCAATATAATACTTTCATATCCGTCGTAACTTAGTGTCTCCTAACATTATTAGATACAATAACTTTTTAACAGTGCATACACTGTCCAATCAGACTGCATAATAAACGTCCTGTTTTGTACCTAAACACCTAAAATGCAAATCAGAAATGATTGGATGCTTCAATTTCATCCTCAATCAGCAAACATCAATGCTACTGGCTAAATTTGGTCGGTTCAGCTAGTACTTGGAGGATGTAATTTTTAATGCTTTCAGCTAATACATGTATATCATGCATGCGTTCTAAACTGTATGAGGATGAGTGTCATCAAATGCAATATGACGTATAAATTTTATATGTGCAAATGTTTCATAACATTGACATTGTTGAACACTAAGGAGACTATTTTAGATCAAGACACATCTTGCATATTACGCGATTTTTTTTTCTAACAGACTTTCTTGAGTTAGCTGTAATGAAAAAAACAATCTTTGAATTCAATTTTATTTTGGAATCATGATAATAAAGAAAAATTGTCTTAAGTCATGAAAATAACGCAAAACTGAGGTTGTGGTTGTTGTTGTTGTAGGGTTTAACGCCATTTTTATCACAAGATAGGCTATACATGGTGGCCAGTACAAATGTTGGAGGAAGAACTCTGGAAAACCCCAGAAAGAACCATCGACCCACGAGAAGGTACTGGCAAGCTTTTTCACATTCCCACATTGGCCGAATCTGAGACACGAACCCACGCAGAAAGAGGTGAGATGGCAGCTGAGGAAGTGGATATATGTAATTTCGCCTGAGTTTCTGTGAGTTAAGTAAGTTTTAGTAAAGATTTGTCCTTTTCAATCATCTGATTTTCTATTGATGAATACGCAAATCAATCAAAACATCATGACATCATGAGGTAAGTTTGCCAGTATTGACTTCGATTGTAAAATTTATATATGTATAGTTTTTAAGTTCGTATTAAATTTGGAATATGCCCATTATAAGGACATTATGGATTTGTATCACGCAGTATGTAGTGAAAAACATATTTTGAAGGGAAATAATCATGCAAAATAACTTTCAGTAATCCAATTATATGACACCAGCTTTACTTTTGTTTCTAGGAAAGGTAAGATTTATCACGCCCATGATTGTAATGCCAGATAACATCTTGAAAATCTTAATAATTTTGTTATCTTGAATGGATAGTCTTGTGATAACTATTTTGTCGTAAGTGAAAATGGTGTCGATCTTGCATCTAATATTTCCGCACTATGGCCATCATGAAAATAATGTTATCGCCATTCCCCTTGAATAGATGGACATCGGTGTAACTTATTCTTATTTTTCAATGGCACGAAATCGAGAGTATTAATATTGACAATAAGAGTTTGTGTGACTGTGTGTGTTTAAGGAAGCTTTAGCAATTTCATTCATAAGGCTGGGCCATTACTTCAAGATTTAGGTGCTTCAAATCATTTCAGAAGAAAAAGAAGCTCTATGGATCTTTAATGACTGTCAAACAAGAAGACACATTACTCAACTAAGATGCACAATCAACATTTTATTTCAGTCCACGTGGTTATTTTATTATTTGCATAAACGCCATGAATTCAATAGAAAATCACAGCAGCAATCAAAGTTAGAGGATGAATAATTAATCGTGATCTTACAGCTATTACGTTTCTAAAAAAGTAAATATCACGTTAGGTGCACAAGAATCCTCGAAATGTTAAAACTCAGAATTCTGCGACAACAACAATCAAACACTGATAGAAGGAAATGAATAGCATATTTTACTGTTGTTGTCACTGCTACTGGCTGAAAAAGGGAATGTCATAATAACATGGCATGACATACTGTAGAGTAACAACCAACGAGACAATTTGACTAGCATCCCTATCGATATTGCTAACGGCGTGGGGTGGGGTATTTTACGTTTTATTGCTTCATAGTAGCGAATTTGCCGCATTTCAAGTCAGAAATGACCTACCCACAAATATATAAGAACCACTTTCAGTAAAATGCGTATACATTAAAAATTACCACAGATGCAATGAAACATCTTAAAATGTTTCGAATAAAAATAAACATTGTCAATAATGAACGCAATGCTAAACTCGTTTACACAATTAATCCTCACAAATGCATAACAATTAACATGCGGTTTAAAAACTTTAAATAATCAATTTAATAATGTTAATATACATATGTTTTTTATAAACAAACTCTTTTTCGTAGATATTGAACCCAAATAGAACCACAATGATTTACACAGGGAATAAAATGAGATTTTACCACGTAAAATCCATGATTAGCTGCAAGTTGTCAGTTAACACGCAACTAAAAGACGGTGCCTGCGCTCAAAGTATTAAAGACATCCATTTACAGACTCATATTGGATTATAAATTATGTGATCTGACTCAAGGATTATAAAGTAGATGCACTCAGTCTGAATTCAAATTGCTAATCAATTAGGTCTTGGGAATTTGAGTTAACTCTGAGCCCGGACGGTAGAATTGTTTTGGAATCTCGGGACTTCACTGACTGGTCACTGATTTCACATCAGCACTCCAGACTTTCGAATGTATAGTTTGGTTTGAGTGTGAGCTTGAGACTACTTCATATTAGATACTCAATTACTATTGACAACGAATACATAATATCCATAAGAATGATGCAATTCCCATGGTAGGGTTTAAAGTAATTAGCTTTTTGTACTGCTTTAATTATGGGTATTGAAAATTTAACTTCACTAAACAAGACTACGAGAATGACTTCGTCAGATTGCTCACCCTCACTCCTACCCCTAGTTATTAGTTATTAACGTGCCATACGAGATCGTCTGCAAATCCTTCAAAACGTTTGTTAAGAAAACAATACTTTAAGGGTATTACCTATAAACTTAATGTTTCTTTTTCTTTGACTCGGCTAGAAATTAAGGAGTCGGTATACATGTTAATTAGCAATACATTGGAATCCTTAACGTTTGTTAAGAAAACAATATTTTAAGGGTATTACTATAAACTTAATGTTTCTTTTTCTTTGACTCAGCTAGAAATTAAGGAGTCGCTGTAGATGTCAATTATCAATACATGGGAATCCTTTCATGGCTAAAGACGGGAATCCTTTCTGTGAAACTCCTCAATCTCCTGATAAAAATACACATGTAAATCATAACATTGTAGAATAATTATACAAAAATATAAGAATTGTCAGAGCTGAATCTTAACAGGTATTCTCTAAAAAGAAACTTTCCTGATTTGTTTTTATCCATATTAAACCAAGTATTATATAGTTAGGGTGGATAACATCAAGACCTTTTATGATGCATTCTTCGTTTCAGCAGCGAAATGAACGGCGTTAATGTATGCTGAGTGAATTGTCTGCATGACTCATGTAATAAGGACATTTTCAGCTACAAGTGTAAGTAATAAGGTACTCAGGATAGACCTGGTATCTGTCATAAAGAATAAATTCTCTATAGGGTAGTTTTCCCTCAGCAACAATAGAGTTATACAAAGGCTTGCCGCATGAACACTGATCTTTTTGGCATGTTTTGCAGGGAGCTCGCTTGAACTTGTAATTTTCGCCATTGTGAATGTAAATTTCTCCAAGGCACGCCCGAACCAGGAACATTTTCTTCTCTTCAGCTTGATCTATGAAAAAGATTTGGCTTTTAGTGGTTCATTACAGTTTGTACAATCAACAATATGTAGCAGATACTGTAAAAAGACAAAAAGTTTATTACAGGGCGATAGGCATGTGATCTCAAGTCATAAGTTTCGTCAACATTGGGACACAGTACTACTGCCCAGAAATACATTCTTCATGACAAATTGGCTCAAAATGATACATACCATATTGTTCTTAACAATATCAATGGTTAGTAATAATTCAATAATGTCAGAGTCGATGTATCTTATATAACGTATCAGAGAACACGAATGAAGGTATTGTATATAGGATGAATTTGATTGGCATGCAAGTAGTTAGATTAATCATAGCAAACATTTCGTGAAACATAGGAAGCATTCCTTGTGGGATAAATTCATTGATATAGCAATAACTTTGGTCTTATCGGCATCATAAACACAGTGTAAATAAAAATGATTATTCATCATCATCATCATCATCATCATCATCATCACAGCCCCAATGTCGATTAATGGTATGTACACACCTGTATACATGTTACTCTTTGCTGGCGTTTCGGCGCAGTAGATACCATTTCCAAAGCAACCACTGCCTGCCAGACGGTTGTCAAGGCCTTGCTGAAAGATGCTTTCGAGACTGACTGCTTTTGTACCATGAAAAAGGTAATGTTCATTAACCTCAGGGTAGATATTCTGATCTAATATACAGCCACGTTTCAAACGTTTGAAGGTCAGAGGCAGACCCTTCTTGCTCTGCATTATATGTTCTAAAGGTGGTAGTTTCCCTGTTTTGGACACTTTTGAGAACTGAAAATTCCGGAAGCTGGCATACGTTTCAAATAGTTGCAAGTTCTCCAATCGCTGGACCTCCTTGACCGTAATGTTTGTAAAGTCTGAGGATGGTTGTTCTTTTAATGTATCATTTACTAGCTCTATAATGTCGCTCAAAGCTGATCCTGTCACTTGAAAAATCTAAAAATGTATACTATTAGAAGCAGAAATGTTATAAATGATAACACGTGTGTTTAAATTACTTTTAAAACGTCAGTCTCAACCAAATTTAATAATTACCTGTTTATGACCATACTTATTCTGTGTATTATCAGTATGTTGATTAGACCATAACTTTGTAATGCAATAAGATACTTGATGATATATTGTATCATTTGTAATTGTATAGCGTTATATGGGACAGAACCTGTCAAGTTACATTTAGGAGCACAATGATAATGTTTCCACACGTCACATATAATACAATATATCAAGACATGTCGGAAATGATATCATTCGAATTCCTTTAATGTCGAATACATATTTATGTGCGTAGAAAGCTTAATTTCTTATTTAGCAAATAGTATGCTCTGAACTTAATTAAAACAATGCATTGTTTTGCTTTATTTAGTAACCCTAGTGCAGCCCAACCTTTGAATGCCTTAAAATCAGGAGAGCACAAAGCTATTAAAGATGTTATGTAAGCGAGAAAAAAGTTTTAAAATCTTTATCATCTCCAATTCAAGTGTGTTTGGACAGATCTAAAAAAGGAAAGGAAATATCAGAGAGTTTATGATATAATCTATTATTCAATTGGAAAGACATATTTTATTTCGCTTCCACCAGTCATACTATACCTGTAGGGACAGATCGCCCTTGCTACAGTTCCATTTCTTGACTGTCTTCATGTGATGAAACTTTTCCCAATACTTTGGTGTCTTTGGTTCCGACTGATACTTATAAGTAAAGTACTCCTTGATATCCTTCCGACTCGGTTTTGCTTTAGATTTTGGTTTATGTGTAGCTGGTACTGGGGCCGATGAAGAAAGTATACAAACTTTATGTAAGTGTTAGTCGTGTAGGCAAACGTACCAGTGTAACCTAAGTTTGTTTTGCATGTTGTATTGTATCATAACATGTAATTCTACGGGAATGTAAGTTCAGGTAGAGCATATGAGCCAGTTAAAAGCTTGGGGTGTTTCATAACATTATTTCACGTTTCAACAAAGTAATTAAATTCCAACAATTCGGAAAAAGAATTTGCAATACCAGAATGAAACTCGCTCATCAATTATGTCTGCTGATAGATAGCGCTCCTGTATGATAATTATAGTGATCCATACCATATAAAGATGTAATCATTTGAGAAGGAAACTGATATACGTAGACTGGGACTAACGGGCATTACGTCAAACGGAGCTGCATTGAAGCAGCCTGTGCAATCTGAAATTTCGTACAACCATATAATGCTTGATTCGCAGCTAATCTTTGTATTCAGTATCAATTTATATCTTGTGTTCTTTTGTATTTTCTCGTAATTTGCATGTCCAACATACAATTTGTGTTGTACAATAATAACTAAGGTATTGGTCATTAATTAAGCAGGGTGTTGATGATGTTTGATGTTACTTACTGCAGCGTGTATACGATTCATCCACATCCCTTTCAACTAAGTATTTATATTACATGTACTAACGGAATAAATGTGGCCCAACGAAAATTATGAGTGTTTAGAAATGCATTTGGTTTTCTGATTATGGTCATATCTTCTTACCTTGAGGAGGTAGAAGACGAAGAGGGAGCTGAAGAGACGAACACTGGATTATAAGAGGGTTCCCTGCTCTACTCGTCCATTCCTGATCAAACGCCTGAAAAGTATCATTGGATATGATATTCACAACCATATCATATAATATGATGAATAGGATCGTACAGGACGGCTCATTTTAAATGAACCATACAATTAAATAGCATTCGATAATTCAAAGCTACATACTCCATTGTCAACATTTATGATAGTGACCACCCTGTATCCATATTTGTGGATAGTGTCACGATAAGCATGTTAAGTAGCGTGACACGCAAGGAGAATGAAGCAAAATATCATTCATTGCAATAAAGCGATACGATTGCAATATTATTAGGTATATATTGATTTATTGACGGGGCCTCGAACGGAAATAGACTTTGGCTCGGACCATGTGAACCGCATAGTCCAGGCAATGTATATTGGGAAGTGCCTAGCCACTCATATTGCCATTTCAATAAGGAAATATTACTTAAATGTGATATGTTAGTATTAAAGTAACTAACAACAGTAACCAATGAAATGCAAGACTACTACTACATTTATGATAACAGTTTTACAATTACTTTCAGTGAAATAAAGTCAAACCTAAAGTCTAAAGAAAGAAAACATTATGAATATTATTCACGATGAGCGTTTTTTGTACGTTTCACCTTAGAATGGAATCATTCTCGATTGGCGTTACTTGGACGTATGACCTTAGAGAGGAATTATTCATCGTGAGCATTACATGGAAGTTTGATCTTAGAGTGGACTTATTCTTGATGAGCGTTACTTGGACGTTTGACCTGAGAGTTAAATTATTCCTGTTGAGTGAAACTTGGACGTTGCTTGGACGTTTGACCTTAGAGTGGAATCATTTCCGATAAGCGTTACTTAGACGTTTGAACTTAGAGTGGAATCATTCTTGATGAGCGTTACTTGGATATTTGACCTTAGAGTGTAATTATTCCTGATGAGCGTTATTTGGATGCTTGACCTTAGAGTGGACTCACCCTTGATGGGCGTTACTTGGATGTTTGACTCTAGAGTGAAATTATTCCCGATGAGCGTTACTTGGACGTTTGACCTCGGAGTGGAATTATTCCCGGTGAGCCCAACTTGAACGTTTGACCGTATAGTCGAATTATTCCCGATGAGCGTTACTTGGACGTTTGACCTTAGAGTGAAATTATTCCTGATGAGAGTTACTAGGTCGTTTGACCTTAGAGTGGAATTATTCCCAATGAGCGTTACTTGGACGTTTGACCTAAGAGTGAAAATATTCCTAATGAGCGTTACTTAGACGTTGTGACGTAAAAGTAGAATTATTCCCGATGAGCATTATTTGGACGTTTGAGTGGAACGATTCTCGATGATCGTTACTTGGACGTTTGACCGAAGAGTGGAATCATTCTCGATGAGCGTTACTTGGACGTTGAACTTATGGTGGAATTATTCCCAATGATCCCAACTTGTACGTTTGACCTTAGAGTGAATTTATTCCCGATGAACATTACTTGGACGTTTGACCTTAGAGGGGTATTATTCCCGATGAGCGTTAGTTGGATGTTTGATCTTAGAATGGAATTACTACCGACGACCCCAACTTGGACTTTTGACCTTAAAATGGAATAGTCGCAAGCCTTCATCCACGTACTGCTTGTGTTGCTGCACAAATAGTATGCATGCAGTGATATCCGTTGATATCGACTATATAGGAGTATACACACAAATGTTCCGTTACATGAATTGAACAAGTACCTAATATATATATATATATATATATATATATATATATATATATATATATATTATAAGTAAATATGTATAACAGTCAGCGATTTTTATATTAAGTAGATATGTAGGAATCAATCAGAGTAAAATACTCTACGATCTTTCAAAACTACATTCATGATAATATGGTTGTACCTGTTTCACCGTTTTCACGTCCAACCTTTGGTCGTAGACCACAATGTATATAAGGAAGTTAGAAGAAGGATATTGCTTGCAGAAGTCTTCTACACATGTGCGAATAATGCTGGCACTCACTTGTGGTGGGTACTTCAAATTGCCGGTACCAAGAGCGGGAAAAGCTACCGACTTCATATTGTATAAATGCGCCAGTTTCAGACACTCACAAACAAAGGCAGCTAGTTCCTATCAAGAAAACAATTCAATCAGTTAAGTAATAGAAACGAAAAACAGTTTTTTTATACGAACTTTAGTACATAATTTTGTGGAATATGACAAATCGTAGTGATATTTAAAACATGTGCAGAAAGACTAAACAAGAAACAAAACTATCAAGATGAATATTTCCCTTAATTATTTAAAGCTATATGTATATTATTTAATTAATACGCCACTAATACTTACTAATAATAATTAATGACAATTAAATGAAATAGATTAAACACCTCTGTCGTTTCCAATCTGGAAGAAAGTCAAGCGTTAATAAGTTAACTTTCCAGACCAGAAACAGGGTAACATGTAATGAGGAAATAAAAAATAAAACATAGTGACACAATAAGAAAGAAGTGTTTATTATTATATGACAGAAGCAAAAGAAACATGTTTATACCTTCTTGCAAGTTGAACCGTCTCCACTCCAGGATGGTAAAGTACCAAAATAAACCTTCTTACAGTAAAGATTGTAACCCTTAGCAACTGCAACTTGCTCTTTTTGGATTCCATGTGGGTACTTGACTTTGCATTCGTCCTGTAGCTGAGACCCTGCTTTCTGCAGAAGGGACTGTGCAAGTCCGCCTTTGCTCAGGTTAAGATCAGGAGAGCAGCTGCACACCAGTACATCAGCCTGTAATTAAGGCAAGGAGTCAATACAACCAATGGTTTTTATATGTAACATATGTTGCTAGCTTTTCTCCGATAACGTAAACGGTTCCATATTTCTGAGTGCAACTGAAAATGTCAAATCGTGCTCCCTTCAATGAATGGAATGAATTCGAGGCGCAGAGTTAACGAACACTTATTAGGTGAAATGGTTCGCGACCAGAAAGTAATTTGACAATAATTGGAACTAAGTTTCCTTTAACGGATATGCTAATTCTTTCATTTGTTTGGATTAGACAGCTATCATCTTCGCTGCAATCATGTTTTAATAATGTGCTTTGCCCTGCCTGTCTATTATCATTAAATTCAATACTAATTAGTATTAAATGTTATGTTATTTTGAATCACAGATATTATCTGCAGTTGTTCTCTTTTCATTAACATAGTTTAATCAGGATATCCAAACTATCTGAGTCTTTTTATCAGTTTAATTAGTGTGTGCGCGTCTGTTTGTGTGTCTTTGTGTGTTTGTGAATGTGTGTGTGATTCGGATTTTTAACCTAGTTTTAACAATGTCTCAGTCATACCGCTACGATAACTGAAGTGTTGCTGTTTATAGTGATGTTTAGCACTAGGGCATCATGCTGCAGACATGTCCCACCCAGTCACGTTATAAGGCACCAGCCGTCCAGTTCTAACAATAATCTCTTAACGCTGAGCGCCAAGCGAGGCAACTGTTAGTACCAATTGTGTAAGTATTTGGCGTGACTCGGCCTGGGCGGACGCTGTAACAAATAGGCCACCGGAGTGGTTTCGTTTGATTATTACTCGATGTCATAACTATATTGTTTGACTTTTTGCAAATACAAAGTAGAATCAGAATCACAAAAGTATATCAGTAATAATATTAATAAATAATCAATATTTTTTAAATAAAAACAACATTATATTATTTGGTAAGGGAATCAGTCCTACCCTCCAGTCTGCCAGTGTCCCGCTGTATATCTTCACGGAATTACTTCCTTGATTCACTGAAACATTTCCTTCAACTTGTGTCTTGTTTGCCGCTGAAATAGGAGCAACAATGATATAAAACCTGATTAAGTAATCGAATCACTCGTGTATTTATTTTTCTAAGTGTATACATTTTCATTAACTCCGAAACCCAATTTAACAGCCTTTGTTTCTTTTAACTACTGCCCCGGACCTACATGAGTTGAAATGTCCCACATGAAATCTATAATCTCATATATTGCGATTCGAAAGCAATTTATCTATCTAATTATGTCTTTCGGTTTATCTAAAAAGAATGCATGTCCTCTTGAAGTGTAAAACCGTTATAGTATGTGCATTGCAAAGTGTCTATTTTGAGATTTTAAGATTTGTTACAAGCCTTTTCTTTAAAGGTATATTTAGGAATACATGGAAACCAATATATCCTTTAAAAATAACCGTGGTTTGGTTAGTGAAGCTATCTTTAAGAATCTGGGGAAAATTCTTTTCTGGGTTGTAAATCCAGTTGTAATCAAGCTCATTATTTCTTTAAAATCTACATATAAAACAAAACTGACTTGTAATCGCATATTATAGCGGAAGTATTACATCCCTCATCCTAACTGTTTGTCTGCAGCATTTGACACAATAACCCATTATATATAATTTCACAGTCTCCAGCGTGCATTTTGGCATTCATGACACAGCCTTACTATGGTTCAAGTCCTACTAGGTCAAGAGGACACAACTTGTGTCCGGAAATGGAATACACTCCAGCCCAGTTGATTTACGTGTTTTACAAGGGTCTGTTCTTGGACCTGTTTTATTCATGCTATACACTCAGCCGAACTCAGAATTGTCATATATCGTCATCCAGTGTCTCATCACTTGTACCCTGAAGACAACTAAATATACAAATCTATCCACCCGTCTGGGTAAAAACATGGATGACATATAACAAGTTGCAGATGAATTATGATAAAACGGAGACCATTCTGATCTCAACACAATGTCTTGTCATTCACATCCTTTACCTCAAACAAGAATTATCAGCACACCAACATTAAATTCACAGTCATTGCGAAACCTAGGTGTTACTCTGGAAAGTACTCTCACATTGCACCAACATGTCATGAATATATGCAGTGCCGCATATCTTGAGCTGAGTCGCATCAGCTCAATTCGCAAATGTCTTTTGGTTAATGCCACTAAAGCACTTGTGTGTTGATTAGTACTTTCAAGACTGGACTATTTTAACTCAATTATGTCTCGTTTTGTCGGAATATCTACTCCAGAGCCTTCAAGATGTTCATAATACAGCTGCCCGGAGTACACATCCACGCTGCTCAGTACCCTGCACTGGCTATCCATTCTATCCAGAATCAAACACAACATTTATTCTCTGTGCTACATTCGTTTGCATACCAGGGCGCAGCAACGATGAACGAACGAATTGCCCACTGAACATGTACACAAAGACACAGTGATTCCTTTCAAGAGTGCTCTTAAAACTCACCTATTTCGATTGCAAGAACAAACCTAAAGACGTAATAATGTTTTCTACCTTAAATATATTGAGCATCGTTTTATGTTTTCCAATATCACGGTGTTTGTGTTTTCTAATAATAACGTTATATATGTTCTTA
This sequence comes from Sinohyriopsis cumingii, assembly GCA_028554795.2. NCBI lineage: Eukaryota > Metazoa > Mollusca > Bivalvia > Unionida > Unionidae > Sinohyriopsis > Sinohyriopsis cumingii. The sequence continues at coordinate 92,968,669 of CM068829.1, read as the reverse complement.
TTATGTTATAGGTTTTGTTTAATGTTGTAAAGCGTTCAGAGCTTCTGAAGATTAAGCGCAATACAAATGACTTATTATTAGTATTATTAGTATTATTAGTATTAAAGTTGTTCTGTTCTAACAAGGAAACTAACTAAATATTTTGTTCAGACAATACATTCTAACGTCATCTAAGCTTTCTAAAGAATTGAATAATCTTAACCAAATATGTTGAGTCATCAATACTCTCATAAACAGTGATGTGTTAGTATTTATAAATGCTCATCATGGCAAATTCTCTTCATTTAATCATTCATAATCCTTACAGGCCGTGACTCAGCATCAAGCGCATCGTATGCATCATACGTCATCCGTCTATTACTCCATATATAATATTTGGTCCAATAATATAATACTTTTGAAATAACACGAACAGTTGCAATTCTTATATATCTGAGGTTGACCCACATCGTTGACCAGGGAACTCAGGGAGATAGGAACACAAATTAATCGTCTTGTCGAAAGATGGTTTCCCTACGACCATCCCATGTATCCAGCATGCTTAATTTCCAACCAGCCATATAGAAGGAAATATATTGTAAAGACATGCATACCAGCGGACGGACAAACAAACGCCAAACTTAATGACAGACAGACCGATAGTAATAGCATATCCCCAGCTTAGACTGAGTTTCATGTCTTCGAAATAGTTTTATTATTTAACTATTTCCATTGATTTCCACCACAGAGCGTAATGCATCAAGTATATATCAACTGGTAAAAATAATGTTTACATCACGATACAAGCATATTTCATTAGACTTTTCATCTAAGGAGAGAAAAGTGCACATTTGATATTTTCTCAGAAACGTTAGAGAACTTTTAATTTGATAATTAAAACTTTACAAACATCGATTTTTGAACGTGTTTTATAAATGTATTATGTATCTCCGTACTGAAATAGTGCTGGTTTAATCGCTGGGCATGAATGAAGTCAGCGAACTGTGAAACATATACGTGCAAGGCCAGCCGTCGTCATCTATTTTGTACCACAACATCTCTTGTTTGAGGCCATGAATAGTTACGGCAACATCATACAGTTATGTAGATGATGGGAAACAACATTGTCCAATGGTTGACATAATATGGTATAATCACAGTGATGAAAGCTGTTTGATAAGCTACTTATAGATAAGATGCGACACAACTAATGTTTTTTTTTAGCAGAGCGAGTTTGGTTATCTCCACTTGTCTGTTGCGAGGTGGTGAAGGGGTCATGGCAGGTGGCATTGCAAATACGGGAATAAAACGTTTCTATATCTTATGAAAAGCAGTACCGACTGTGTTTGTTTGAATCTGTCATTTATTTTGCATTTATTTCTGTTTCACAATTAACCGTTTTTACAACACATGACTCATCAGTACCCATTAGCCGCTTTTGCAATATATGACTCTACATTACACAAAAGTACCCGTCATTCAATTCAGGAAAAATTATGTGGAGAACGTTTAAAATGAATAATACCCTGAGTAGTTTTTGTTGCATACTTGTCTGGCTCCTATTGTGCAGAATAACGTTTTAGTGTATTCGTGTAGTGTCATGGAAATGAGCAGTTTGGCCTGGCTAGTAATGTTTATTTGTTACCTTAACACGAGATTTTAAACATATTCCCTGTTGCAGCTTAAGGATGTTAATGAATGAGAGAAGGTTTGTTTCGTGATACTCATTTTTCACAAAGAAGTTTCCAGGTTAAAGCTTCAAAATTGGCTTGATCAGTGTATTCATAAATGAAATTTAAGATTTACAGCACGTCCTCTTCACCGAATATTTTCGGTATGTGGGTTATATAACTTCTCATATGACCGATGCATCTTCGCTCGTGAAGGTTAGTATATTGCTTCGTCCTAAACAGACCTGAGGCTTATATTGAGGGCCAAATATGTATCTGCTTCTCTGATAATTAGTTGGATACAGCGGAAAGAACGTGAACAGATCAGATCAGATTGTTTGTTACATTTCTATAGCACGATAATACAAACAATAATTAAATCATTCGTAACATTCATGTCGGATCAAGTGTGAGCAACACTTACAGGAAAGAAGTGTCAAAACCTTAAGATGAAGGAAGAAATGTTTACTTACTTTGAACGTTTGCAGAATCATTTTCATAATTGTACAATTAATTTATGAGTATGAAATAAAAGATTTCAATCTGCAATTCAGTTTTGTTTATATTATCGCAGAGAAAGCAACTCCAAAAGAAACCCCTTTTTGGCGCATATCCAAACGCACAGCCTCTATTCCCAGGATTTTGAAAGCAATGGACATAAAATAAATTCCCACCCAACGATTATTAAACTACGAAAGTATTCAAAACGTGTACACGTTCATTAAGCTGTATACAAACTACAAGACAGCCAACGTTCCTGAATTGACCTATACTATCCTGACTAAATAAATCTAGCTACTTGATTACAACAGCCACAATTGATTCAGACTGTATCAAAACGGTCGATCTTGCATGCGTGTAAATTTAGAGAGAGTTTAATCTAATCATCAATGGGTCAGCAAAGCTTTTGCTAATAGAATGGAATATTTCGAAGGAAAGAGCTGGAAATATCCGGCTGGCCTGCAATTATTATTTGTACTTACCATTTCATGAAATAAAAAAAGTACTTGTGTATTTTCCGATATTGCCTCATGAAAGGGGAAGGCCCATTTCGTGTTCTATAAACGATTTCTTAACACTAAGTACGTCGTTTTCATTTATATTCATAACCTACAAGCCACAGCCGTGACAACTAATACGCTGTACTGTCAGACGTAATATTACTGGTTCAAATCTAAGTTTGCGAGAGAAGAAACAATTATTTATAAGTAGGGAGACTACTGCGTCTAGCTGTTGATTGTGAAAGTCAGATTGGATGATGCTAAGGTCGATTTCAGTAATTGATATGTCGATGTATACTGTTTCAATCGTATCGGAAACTGTTTTTGACTACGCACAGAAGTTGACTTTAAAACCTCAAATGCTTACAATTAGTCGTATGCCAACATTTTAAAGAAATAATTCCAAAAGCACAACCTAGACAAAAACGTTTCCTTTTATCTTCAAACAAATTTTATGGCGTATAATTACAAGAAATTAGCTTGAAGGTTGAAGATACTAATGATATTGGAGTTTATTGAGGTCTCTAGAAATGGTATCAGACTACCAAACGACTGGGATATAAAGACCGTGGCAGAACAAATTTGTCAAAGAAGCCCATAAGATGTCATATGCTTTTTTGTTAGTGACATAAATGGAACAAACTGATAAATTGATTAACTTGAAAGTGACTTTAGAAACGGAACGGAATACATTAGACCAATATTTTATGAAAAGGAAGAAGACAAATTTATATAATATGGTGCAGGAAAATAGAAGAGTCGCTGAATAAATCGCCTACTACCTCTCCAGCGTCTGAAAACTCTGACGACTCTATCGAATGTTCTAGACGTAATGATGAAGACATCCAAGAGTATGCTAATTACACATATTTTGGGAGTATTATATAGGAATGTAATCTGAAAAGCTTTAGAAAATAGTATACTATGATGTAGAAGCGGAGCAGGATAAGCCTGAAAGGAAATTAATAATGGATGTTGTAGCACATAAACCACCCAATATATTTTATGAAATTAAAAATACTTTTGACATTATCTGGAACGAGTGACAGTCTGACCAGCTTTATCTTCTAGGCATTGTACTCAGAGTTGTGTAATTTCAGGGTCTGTTTTACGCGGACTTCTTCCTGAAAGGTATTTCATCTAGCGCTGCATAGGAATATTGCTAAGATCCCTGAAACAGCTTTATTTAATTATTTTATCAGGACTGATTTACAATTTTGTTTCATTGCTGGCGGACACCACAGGCCCTTGTACAAAATACCACTGGAGGCAGTTGTACCCAAGTCGAGGTACATATCTCTCAATATAAACCGTTTTGTGGATCCAGTTACATACCAGCACCAGAGTAGGTCCCGCCAAACTTAACTTTGGGAATATCGAATTTCCCGAGCAGTTTACCAAATCCACACTAAGCTTTATAAATTGAAGCACTGTACCAAAGTATCCTGTTAATGTTCTCACTTACGATAAAAATATACTAATCGGCTTATATTGTTCCCACATGAACAACATGGACGAACTCAGACTGATTTGTTGTTGCTGAGTGGAAAGAAAGAATCAGGGTTGGTATCACGCTTCGTATGGATAATGAATCTGCTCGGTTGCGTAAGCTCACTATTAAGAAATATGTATGCAGACGTTGCGTACATGTATTTAACGCCAAACAAATGCCCACCGACCCTGACATTTACTTTGGTGGTATCAGTGATAAACCGCAGTGAACGTTGATGCCAGAACTAGGTAAAACGAGTCTCAAAATTCACTGCGTGCAACGAAAGACAGAAGTTGATTAGATTATTTACGCGAATTTTTAATGTTTCGTCCTTGCAGTTGTACACGCGTCCAACCAAACAACCAAACAACATAAGTCACTGCCCAAGACCCATGCATATTTATCGTACAATCATGATTGAAGTATTGGTCAATAATTAAGCAGGTTATTGATGATGTTTGGTGTTACTTACTGTAGCGTGTATAACGATTTATCAATATTACTTTAAACTAACTATTTATAAAACATGAACTAGCGGAATAATTGTGGCACAACAAAAATTATGAATGTGTGGAAATATATTGCTTTTTTATTATGGTCATATCTTCTTACCTTCAGGAGGACGAAGAGGAGGAGGGGACCGAAGAGACGAACACTGGATTATAAGAGGGTTCCTTGCTCTACTCGCCCATTCCTGATCAAACGCCTGAAAAGTATCATTGGACATGGGATTCACAACCATATCATGTAAAATGATGCATATAATCCTACAGGAGTTCTCATTTTTAAATGAAACATAAACTTAAATAGCATTCGGTATTCAAAGCTACATATTCCATTGTCTACATTAATGATAGTGATCACCCTGTATCCATATTTGTGGATACTGTCACGTTAAGCATGTCAAGTAACATGACACGCAAGGAGAATGAAGTAAAAGATCATTCTTTGCAATAAAGGGATACGATTGCAATATTATTAGGTACATATTGATTTATTGACGGGGCCTCGAACAACTGGCTAATACGGACATAGATCGTCCGCTCGGTCCATGTGAACCGCACAGTCCAGGCAATGTCTCTTGGAAAGTCCATATGCAATCATAATACAACTTTTAATAGAGAATATTGCTTAAAAATGTGACGTGTTCTTATTAACGTAAATAACACATTAACCAATGGAATGCAAGACTACTTCTACATTTATGATAACATTTTTACAATTACTTTCAGTGAAATAAAGTCAAAACTAAAGTCTAAAGAAAGAAAACATTATGAATATTATTCCCGATGAGCGTCTCTTGGACATTTCACCTTAGAAAGGAATCATTATCGATGAGCGTTACTTGGACGTTTCACCTTAGAGTGGAATTATTCTTGATGAGCGCTACTTGTACGTTTGACCTTAGACAGGAGTAGTCGTAAGTCTTCCTCCACGCGTACTGCATGTGTTGCTGTACAAATAGTATGCATGCAGTCATATCCGTTGATATCAACCATATAACAGTATACACACAAATGTACCGTTATATGAATTAAACAAGTACCAGATATATTTTATAAATAGAGTAATATGTAGAAAAAAGTCAGACTAAATTATCATATGATCTTTCAAAACTGAATTCATGATAATCTGGCTGTACCTGTTTCACTGTTTTCCCGTCCAAACTTTGGTCGTAGACCACAATGTATATAAGGAAGTTAGAAGAAGGATTTAGCTTGCAGAAGTCTTCTACACATGTGTGAATGATGCTGGCACTCACTTGTGGTGGGTACTTCAAATTGCCGGTACCAAGAGCGGGAAATGCTACCGACTTCATATTGTATAAATGCGCCAGTTTCAGACACTCAGAAACAAAAACAGCTAGTTCCTATTAAGGAAACCATTACATCAGTTAAGTAATAGAAACCAAAACCATTTCATTTCTAAGAACATTGGTACATAATTTTGTGGAATATGACAAATCGTAGTGATAGTTTAAACATGTGCAGAAAGACTAACCAAGAAGCAATACTATCAAGATGAATATTTCCCTTAAATATCCAATGCTAAAATGTGTATCTTTACATCAATACGCTACTATTACGTACAAAGAATCCATGATAATTAAATGAAATAGATTAAACACCTCTGTCATTTTCGATGTGGATAAAATCCAAGCGTTAATATGTTAACATTCCAGACTAGAAATAAGAGAACATGTTATTTTAAAGGAAAATATAAAAAGTAGTCAGTGTAGAAATAAGACAGAATAGTTTATTATCGTTTGACAGAAGCAAAAGAAACATGCCGATACCTTTTTGCAACATGAACCGTCTCCACTCCAGGATGATAAAGTACCAAAATAAACCTTCTTACAGTAAAGATTGTAACCCTTAGCAACTGCAACTTGCTCTTTTTCGATTCCATGTGGGTACTTGAAATTGCATTCGTCCTGTAGTTGAGACCCTGCTTTCTGCAGAAGGGACTGTGCAAGTCCGCCTTTGCTCAGGTTAAGATCAGGTGAGCAGCTGCACACCAGTACATCAGCCTGTAATTAAGGCATGGAGTCAATACAACAAATGGTTTTATATGTAACATATGTTGTTAGCTTTTCTCCGATAACGTACACGCTTCCATAATAATTGCAATTACAAAATTATGAGTGCAATTTGTATTTGTTCTCTTTTGATTAATATAGTTTAATCAGGATATTCTAACTGTCTGAGTCATTTTTGTTTATTTAGTTTGATTAGTGTATGTGTATGTGTGTGTGTCTTTGTGTGTATGTGTGTGTGATTAGGATTTTTAACGTAACTTTAACAATGTTTTAGTCATACCGCTACGATATCTGCAGTGTTGCCGTTTATAGTGATGTTAAGCACTAAGGCATCATGCTGCCATCATGTCCCACTCAGACACATTATTCTGACACAAGCCGACCAGTTCTAAACCTAATATATTAATAATGAGCGCCAAGCGAGGCAGCTTTTAGTACCATTTTTTCAAGTCTTTGGTATGACTCGACCGGGGTTCAAACCTGCGACATCCCGCATCCGAGGCGGATGCATTAACAATTAGGCCACCGTAGCGGTTTCGTTTAATTATTACTCGATGTCATAAATGTATTGGTCGATTTTTTTGCAAATACAAAGTAGAAATAGAATAACAAAAGTACGTCAGTAAAAATATTAATGAATAATCAATAGTATACATATATAAAAACAACATTATCTTATCTGAGTAAGGAAATCAATCCTACCCTCCAGTCTGCCAGTGCCCCGCTGTATATCTTCACGGAAAAACTTCCTTGATTCACTGAAACATTTCCTTCAACTCGTGTCTTGCTTGCCGCTGAAATAGAAGCAACAGTGATATGAAACCTATTAAGTAATCGAATCACTCGTGTATTTATTTTTCTAAGTGTATACATTTGCATTGACTCCAAAACACAATTTAACAACTTTTGTTTCTTTTAACTATTGCCCCGGGCCTACATGAGTTGACGTGTTTCGCGTGAACTCTGTACATCTCGTGAATTGCAATAATAGTCATATTTATCAATCTAATTATGTCTTTCGGTGTATCTATATAAAAATATGTGTCCTCTTGAAGTGCAAAAGAGATATAGTGCGTGCACTAAAAAGTGTCTATTTTGAAATGGCAAAATGATTTGAAAGCCTTTTGGTTTGTTTAAAAAGGTATATTTAGAAAGACATAGAAACCAATGTATCCTCTAGTGAAGCTAACTTAAAGTATCTGGGGGGAGGGACTCTATATTGGGTTGTACATCTGGTTGCAATCAACCTCCGTATTTGTTTGTAATCAACATATAAACAAAAAAACTGGCTTGTAATCGCATATAATAGCGGTCAGATTACAGTTCTCACCCTCCTTGATTTGTATGCAGCATGTGACACAATAACCCATTCCATATTACTTCACCTTCTCCAGCATGAATTTGGTATTCATGATATATCCTTACTGTGGTTCCATTTCTACTTGATGAAGAAGACTCGACTTGTGTTCAGAAATGGAATACACTCCAGCCCAGTTGATTTATGATATGGTATTTCACAGGGCTATGTTCTTGGACCTTTTAACTTCTTTCTATACACTCAACCACTCTCAAGTGTCATATATCATCATCCAGTACCTCACCAATGGTACGCTGACGACATCCAGATATACAAATCTAGCCACTCGACTGAAGTTAATGCCACCATCCAAGGTGTAGCGAGGTGCATTTCTGTGTAAAATCATGGATGACATATAACAAGCTGCAGATGAATGATGATACAATTAAGGCCATTCTGATCGCAACTCATCGACCTTTTCATTCACATACCTTAGCTCAAAAAACAAATATCAGCAACGCCAGCATTACATTCACACAGTAAGTCCGAAACCTAGGTGCGACTCTGGACAGTACCGTTACATTGCATCAACATGTCATGAACATATGCAAGGCTGCATATCTTGAGCTGAGAGGCATCTAATCCATTTGAAACAATCTTTCAGTTGATGCCACTTGTGTGTTCATTAGTACTTTAAAGACTGGAATCTTCTAACTCAATAATGTCTGGTTCGTCGCAATATCTACTCCAGAAACTTTAAAAAGTTCAAAACACAGATTATCAGAGCATTCTTAGAGTTTCACGATCAGAGTACACCTCCCCGCTGCTGTGTACGCTTCACTGACTATCCATTTTATCCAGAATCAAACACATAATTTGTTCTCTGTGCTATGTTTTATTGCCGGACTCCAGTCTAACATACCTATCCGACCTCACCCATGTGTACACACCAGCTATATACCGACGCTCATCTTCTGACGATGATATACTCATTATTCTACTATGAAAACTGAGTCATATAAACAAAGTTCTTTTGCACATCAGGGACCAGCAACGTGGAAGGAATTGCAGAATGAACGTAGACATAACTACACAGTGATTCCATTCAAGAGAGCTCTTTAAACTCACCTATTTTACCGCAAGAGCAAACTTAAAGACGTAATGATGTTTCCTATCTTAAATATTTTCAGCATGGTTTTATGTTTTCATATATAATGGTGAATATGTTTTGTAATAATGAAATTATATGTTTCCATTTATGTTATAGGTGTTATCTAATGTTGTAAAGCGCTTAGAGCTTCTAAAGATTAGGCCCTATACAAACTACTCATTATTATTATTATTATCATTATTATTATTATTATTATTATTATTATTATTATTATTATCATTATTATTTGATCTGTTCTGACAAGGAAAATAGCTGAATCTTTTGTTCAGAAAATAAATTCTAAAGTCATCTAAGCTTTTTAAAGAATTTAATAATCCTAACCAAACATGATGAGTCATCAATACTCTCATAAACAGTGATGTTTTAGTATTAATAATGCTCATCGTGGCAAATTATCTTCATTTAAACATTCATAATCCGCACAGGCCGTGACTCAGGAGCTTTAGCCTCAAGCGCATTGCATGCATCATGCGTCATCCGTCTCTTACTCAATATATAATATTTGGTCTAATAATAAAATACTTTTGAAATAATACGAAAAATTGCAATTATTATATATCTGACGTCGACCAACATCGCTGGCCAGGAAACTCCGGGAGAAAGGAACACAATTTAATCCTCTTCTCGAAAGATGGTTCCCATACGACCAGCCCATATATCAAACTTGCATAATTTCCAACCAGCCATATTGAAGGATATATAGTGTACAGACATGCGTAACAGCACAAACGCCAAACTTAATAACAGACAGACCGAGTCATAACATATCCCCAGCTTAGACTGAGTTTCATGTCTTCGAAATAGTTTTATTATTTAACTATTTCCATTGATTTCCAACACAGCGTGATGCATCAAGTATATATCAACTGGTAAAAATAATTTTTGCATCACGATACAAGGATATTTCATTGTACTTTTCATCTAAAGAGAGAAAAGTGCACATTTGATATTTTCTCAGAAAAGTTACAGAAGTTTTAATTTGATGATTAAAACATTACTGACACCGATTTTTTGAACGTGTTTTATAAATGTATTATGTATCTTTGTACTGAAATAGTGCTGGTTTAATCGCTGGGCATTAATGAAGTCAGCGAACTGTGAAACATATACGTGCAAGGCCAGGCATCTTCATCTATTTTGTACCACAACATTTCTAGTTTGAGGCCATGAATAGTTATAGCAACATCACACAATTATGTATATGATGTGAAACAACATTGTCCGATGGTTGACAGAGTGTGGTATAATCACAGTGATGAAAGCTGTTTGATGAGTTACTTATAGATAAAATGCGACACAACTAATGTTCTCTTTTAGCAGAGCGAGATGGGTTATCTCCACGTGTCTGTTGCCAGGTGGTGAAATAGTCATGGCAGATGGCATTGCAGATACGGGGATACAACATTTCTATATCATATGTAAAGCAGTACTGACTGTGTTTGTTTGAATCTGTCATTTATTTTGCATTTATTTCTGTTTCGCAATAAACCGTTTTTACAACATATGACTCATCAGTACCCATTAGCCGCTTTTGCATTATATATGCAAAAATATTTTATCGGCCTGTACTGTTCCCACATGAACAACACGGACGAACTCAGATTGATTTTTTGTTGCTGAGTGGAATGAAAGAATCAGAGTCGATATCATGCTACGTATGGATAAAGAATCATGCTCGGCTGCGTAACCGACTCGGCAAGCACACTGTTAAAAAGTATGTATGCATACGCTGCATGCATGTATTTAATACCTACGAAATACTCACCGACTATGAGATTAATTGTGGTAGTATCAGTGATAAACCGCAGCGGACGTTAATGCAAGAACCAGGCAAAACCTGTCTCAAATTCTCTGCGTGCAAAGAATGATGAAAGAACCTCAGATTATCTACGCTGATTTTGAATGTTTCATCGTTGCAGTTGGAAGTTTGATTGTTGCAGTCGTAAACATGTCCACGCAAACAACCAAACAACACAAATCGCTGACCAAGAACCACGCAGAAGTACATAGCAGTTAGGTGTTACGGGAAAACTGAGTCACCAATATTGCATCGTGCCCAGTGCACTAGCACCTCAGAAATGGTAGATGTGTCTTAAAGTGGTTGAGGTTAAAGCGAAATTGATTCGAGAGCAGTTCTATTCACCCTCTGACGTCATTATGACTCGTAATGACATTTTTGAGTTTTCCGCTAAGACTGTTGTATCTGTGATGTTCTCATTACCAATGGCAAACCTCTCAGCCTGAAGTTCCTTTTCCAAAGTCTGTAATCATTACCGCATCACTGGCGCGTTCAGAGTAGCCACATACAGTGCTTGTAAACTATGGTTGAGAATTTACCCCAAGAAAGCAAATATTCTTGTAATGTTTCCTAACTTGCTTGGGTCACTTAAAAATTGAATTAGTAGCCATGTCATCAAAATCACTAATAAGCGCCAACAACATAACGTTTATCCTCGAACAGTTTAAATTCATCGATTCATTACAGATAATAAATTGATCCTTGGAAATGGTAGCAAGCAATCCGACGGCGAATAACTTCGCAGTCACTCGTCGGTACTGACCAACTAAAACTGTGCAGCTAACGAGAGAAGGTGTGTATCCATACAAGTACATGGATGACTGGAACCAATTTGCCAAAATAATGTTTCCACCATTCGAAACGTATTATTCATCAAAGCCGGGCAGAGGTATCTCAAAGAACACTACGAGCATGTAAACAAGGTTTGGTCTGCATTCAAATGCAAAACTATCTGTGATTGTCACGGTTTTTTTGTATTCGCACGGATGTATTCCTGCTCGCTGATGTGTTTGATAAATTTTGTTCCCGCTTGATACCAAGGGATGGTTACTTCCCTATGGAATCATGCTAAAGTGAATTGACTATTGATTGACTCGTTCATTAATACTTAAAAAAAATTTCCACAAATTTTGGTGGAAGTTCCATATTTGCCGAAACGGCCTGTAATTCCTGTTGCACAAATGCTCGGCTGGGCGGCTTTGCTGCTTGTCGATTAATAGGTTCCAGTCAATAACGTAGTGGTTTTCATGGAGTATGAATCCATTCACGAGGTCGAAAATACATCAACAAGCCATACTGTGTCAGTAGCACGACTTTATCTACCTGCTAACTCTCCTGGTTCATACAGATACCTAACAAACAGGTCTCCGAGTGGTTTCGAATAACGCTTTGTTTAGTGGTGCTATGGCTAATGGAAGAGGTACTACACATTTGTGAGACCGATGAGGCTTTAATAAAAATTCGCGTACTGATGGCCGAATAACAATTATGATAGAGAGCGATAAAATAATTCACACTACAGCTTGGTCACGATTAATATTGACATGTCCAACACGAACTCTTAGTCAATGTTTGGTCAACAGATCCAATCAATTCTTTACCAGAATCCACTTGTAACAACCATGCCCATGTGAGTGGTCTGCTGCATAAATACGTTCGAGTTCATCTGCGACACGCGCCAAATCTTTTGACGTCAACTCTTCCGTCTCATTGCACCTGCATGTTCGAACAGTTACATGATTAACCTTCTCCGCACTGGTCAACGTTTCCATGGCATATTTACCTCGCCAATATCCACTCGGATGGTACAATATTTGTGATAATGTCATGCGTTTCGTATCGATCGGTTGTTTGGGTGGTATTATCAATATAATTTACTTTTGATTAATGTCTGCCTCCCAGTGGATATTTTCCAATAAGTACAATCTTGGCTTTGATACCTCACTTGACGTCGCATCTTCTGATTCCTTTTCCAGCAAGTTGTCCCGCAATCGCATTTAAATCATATATACGATTGACATCGCCACATTGACATGCACGGATAGCATTTAATGATTCAAAGACAATGTCATATCAGTAGAACAGCATCGACACGATTCACAGGAGCTTCGCCAGGCTTTGGTTGGTTGTTAGCGTAGAGTCACTTGTCCATCTGTGTATCAGGCCCACATACATTGAATCCAGAGTTATGTTTTTCAACCGGATATTTAATGCACGTTGTTCTATATAGCTTTATGAATGCAACATCTATATCAGCGACGTTTTTTATACCGGACACTTTGCGTTTGCGTCCACTGATGGAAGTGGACTATTTTATACAAGTGAACTTCTTTGCTCCACATTGAACACAAATTTCAGCAAGCGGTGCTAGTCCACTACGTGCTTGAAGTCGAGTTGGATTTGCTATAGATGTTCTAACCCGACATCGGCAGCTATATGTTGATATCATTGTATGGTATGCTGCATTATTCAATCACAAAAGGAAATTTGCAGATGCTTTTAGAAAAGCAGCAATTATTCGTTCATCAACTTATCCGTGCAGGCAACTCCCAAACCATCCAAGCATGGAAATGGAACTGGAGGTTCCATATTTCCAAATACCGTTCGTGCACTCATCATTGGCCCTGCTGGATAAAGAGAAAAGCAACTGTGTTTGAATATGATTTTACGATGGTGTAGCTGGATGGATTGCACGCGTTTAAGCCAACGGCTGTTGATCGACCGTATTATGATAGTATAAAAGATATTTAAAAGGTGCCGAACAATGGAGGTATCACCACAACCATCCATTTCTCTTTCACTTTTGATTAAACCCCTACCATTGACGATTTTGATGCAAATAAAAACAATTTTGTAGCATACGACGATGTGATGCTGGATCACCAAATTTATCACTCAGAAATATTTTCACACAAAACACTGATGTCATCTATTTTATTAGAGATACACAATTGCCTAAAATAATTTGTAACGAAGTGAACATGTTAATGATATGTCGTGCATTGACATCCATGGTCTTAAAATATTCATTGGACATGGAGTGCCATTGACCACACGTTGGATGCAATTCGTGGCTTTTTTTGCGCAGATCGTAAAGGACCCATAAAGTTTTGTAACTATTGATTAAACTGGAACTTGCTAGGGTTAATATCGTGCTGGTGTGGACACGTTCGCGTCTCACATGTCAATTTAGCAATCTCAATAATCTCATAAAATATCTGAAAGTGATGCCATATAAGAGCATGGAAAGTGACGCCATGAAGCTGTTCGTGAAAACCAGGTATTGATTCGAATGTTATTAAGGGCCCCAGAAAAGTCAACGATATTTTACAGTCATGGCAGACTGCATGAGAAGACCTCACAGTGGGCTGTGAACAAAATATTGTACCGCTGGGGAAACCAACAACAGAAATTGGGGATCGTGCCGAGGATATTAAACAAGTATCAAGGTCAACTGCGGGGCGTGTGGCAGCGGCAGCGGTAAAAGGCGAGGCGTGTGGCAGCGGTGAAAGGAGCAGTAGAGGAACCTGGCCCAGTCCGTAAGCTGTGTGCACTAAAGAAATCAAACGCAACTTAAACAACTTCGGTGATAATTGGACTCGTGACATACGGCCATGAAGGAAGTCAAAGCAAACGTTGGTGCAATTGGAAAAGCTATTGCTGTACGTGCAACTGGCACCCATAGTCTTGATGAAGACGTTTGAAAAGCAATTGTTAGGATACCACGTGTACCACCCAAAAACATATCGCAGATGCAAACACCGCCTCAGACCTTCGATGAACGAGCTTGACAGGCGATCTTTATACACTATATAGAGGTCTCTCTAAAGGGACCTAAACCATTATAAAAAAACAACCTTGAACGTTGAATGGATATAGGAGGGTTACTTTAAAGAAAGATGTGCAAGTGAGCGATGGGATCAATTTGTAAATAAGTTTAATGTATTTCCGAGTAGAAGAGGGTAAGAAGGTAAAGCTCAATAAGGAGAATATTTGATAATGTACACACTTCAATCAGTGATGCAATTACAACCACATCAACGTCTTAGAGACCCAAACCGCATGATGTTACAGAGAAAGACCTGAAACTTGTGGGCATATCAGAAACAAAAAGTACATCTGCAACAACAACACCCAGCATTGTACCCCAATCATCTACACTTGCACATCAAAAACATGTATCACAACCAAAACAAAGACCAGTTGTACCAACACCGGATCAACGACAAAAAAAAAGGAAATGGTAAGCTAAGCCTGCATAAACAACTTGCATAAAGATCTTTTGTACCATCAACCAGATGAAGAAGAATATGATTGGTATCAGCAACAACAAATGCCATAAAAACGTGTAGCACTTGCACATCCATCCACTCATGCACTTCCTACACCTAGATTTCTTACAAGAGAAGAAGTAAAATTATGGCGTTGGTACAAGTGGCTACAACAACAAACACATGCACTCACACCGGAAGAAAAAGTACAGAGGTGGATTGTGACAAAACAAGAAACAGAATAGTTGCTAGAGTAAATGATAAAGAAAGGTGGAAGTCTTAGTAGACTGTGTGACCCT
Source organism: Sinohyriopsis cumingii (assembly GCA_028554795.2). Classification (NCBI taxonomy): domain Eukaryota; kingdom Metazoa; phylum Mollusca; class Bivalvia; order Unionida; family Unionidae; genus Sinohyriopsis; species Sinohyriopsis cumingii. The sequence goes on along the minus strand of CM068829.1, from coordinate 92,953,152 downwards.
AATGACCCCGCTGATTGATTGCAAACACTTGTGGGATCAATGCTAGCAATAACGCACCCGAAGTCATTAATGTAGCCACATTGATTCGGCATCTACCAGTCACCAAGTGCATAATGGACAGAAATACATATTGCGCGCAAATGTATGAACTTGTTGAAGATATCATTGATGTATACCACTTATGAAGTTTATACACGGTTGATGAGTTCTGAAACGGTTGAGACGCTGTATGTTTTACGCGAAATATATGATGTGATGCAAAATGTGTTGTAAATACAACCTAAAACGTTGCCTCGATGATCACAATCTCTTCAACAAAACCTGAATTCAGTGTGACTTTTTCTGCGCCTTTTACCTCCGGTTAATCATACAAACTCGAGATCGCATGTGCAATCTGCATGTATGTTACAGCTGGTATAATATTCGGTCAGAACCATTTAGTGATCTGTTTGTGAATAACTCGTTTGTGTTTTTAGCAGCTAATAGTTCCTCCTGGAATACTATAGAAGGTATTGATAGCGAATAAGACATAATCGATCAATGAATAAATTCAAAGAAGAAAAACGCTAGTGACCGGAAAAGACTCTAAAATTTGATACGTGCCAGTGAGCCAACACTCAGATTTGCGTTACGACTCTATGATTATAAACTAAGGAACGTGAAGAATACAAACCAATACATTGTGTAAACATTACCAAAAGTTTAATTATCAAAATAATAAACTGAACATCCAAGAGTAACTTATAGTATTATAAAGTGAATCCAAAATAATCCTAAAAAGTTATTTTCGAGTCCAAAAGAATAGAATGTACTGAATTAATTTCGATTCCTCGAAAGCACATATCACATTCGCATTGTCCTGAATTCCTTTTGAATACTTCATCATATTCCCATAATTATATTCTAGTCCAATGAGCGCTTTGCAGTTCCAATGAATAATCCTAACAAATGTCTTCTCACCAATTATCTAAACACAACATCAAACACATCTGCTGACTGATTTCAACATATGGAATCCGAAATAGGAATGAATCCAAATTGGCAATAAATGTGATTGCTCCTTATATACACCTTTTTTCACAGTTTATCTCGACTCTATATAGCAATATAACCCACATGACAGATCTTACTACTCAAAGTAATATTTCAAAATAACTATTCATGTGACAGAACTCATTCAGTGGGAGATAACTTGAGTCTACTAAGAACCCACTTGACCTAATTTATCCAGCCAATAGGAAATTACCCCAAAGTTATCAACAGGTTTTATTATTTGAAACATAACATACATTTATAGATTCTACGCAATCTACACTCGTAATAGCATAAACATAGAATTGTATACGAAGTACAAAGAAAAAGCTATCTAATATCTTGACTTCAGATGATCATCACAATTTACAGTGATGAATAAAAACTTCACATAATATAGATACTGTCATAGACAAAGAGTTATTCAGGGTTGTATTTTGTTTGTGTTTCCAACGACCATCGAACAAGGTGATTTGATATCGATTACACCGCACCATCTTGTATCTTCCATGTCACAATATTCGGTTAATATATATTCGTTTTGTCCTTGTAGATCAAGACAGGCACGTTCTGGATGGGGGGGGGGGGGGGTAAAATATTGACGTTATAACAGTAAATTAGAGATTGGCCTACTAATTACTATAATAATAAAATTCATACATAGAGCCAATCACTAAACAGGTTGAAATTTGAACGGTTTATAATATCACTATATATGTATATATCCTGTATTTGACATGGGAGTACATGTGTTGTTGGTTCGACACTAAAAAGATTATAAGTATTACTCATACACTCCCTGAGACCTCAATCAATTAGAAATAGAAATATAAGTACAGGACACGTATAAGTGCTCTTTTCCATGTGAAGCTTTCTTGGAAGACGAGGGAAAACTTGATGAGAGCACCAGGTGAGGCTTTCTTGGAAGACGAGGGAAAACTTGCTGAGAGTAATCATGCTAGTCACGGTGCAAGTACACAAGTCGGATCTGTCAAGAACGGAATCATAGCATTGTTGAACAGTGCACGTTATTCAATTTACATCAATCAATTCTAGAAAGTGTCGACGTAATCGCAACTATAATTGGTCTTGACAGATAGGGCGATAATGATACAAAACAGTTGGCTCAACAATGATGTTTGTTAAAAATGTATATAATAATGCAGACCACAGACCATACACGACCCTTATTGTTCATAATGATTCATGAGAGCCGCATGCTGCTGTTCAAACCGCCATGTTGAGAAGTCCCAGCCCAACATTTAACCTTGGATTCGGAGAGCGTCGCTCGGAGAGCGTCGCTCAGAACCTATTAGTAGTTTATGAAGTTTTGTGTGACCTCTCATTCACATATTTGGCTTTTGCAGAGATGTTCGGAAGATTACTGTTGAAGCTAAACACGCAGCGACCTTGTTTCGTTTAACAAGTTTAACGCTGAACACTGGCGTGTAGGAGGTGTTGATAGTGAAGTTTCATTGGAATGACATTGGGGATGCCTTTACTAACTCTGATTACAGGACCACGTGTATTATCGTTTCTACAACTTGGAGCCAGATACTACACATACCACAGACGTGCACCCACCAGCTAATATTCACAGGAAGTTTACATGGTAAATATGCACTAAGCATGGTCTTTACTTCATGGGCTGTATATGTGGCAACGTTTAAACATCGTTTGAATTTTGACTCGCATGGACCACCCGTTCAAGTTGCTTATAGCGGTGCATGTTAAATAATTTTCGCGTCGATTAAGGTCACGAGTACTTTTCAATTCGGAGCCTCTTGAAGCAGCACAAATCAGTCACAACACGATTAGCAAACTTTTTCGGTTGTTATTGGGGATAAAATATGTAGCATGGCCAAATTCTATAAACTGATAGTGGAAATTTAAATTATCCGACAACTCCGAGCAAAATAAGGAATCATACCATTGCGGATTTACAGACACAACATGTACAATAATTGCTAGGATAAATAACATTTATATGCCGACCGGATATCTCAGGCTCTGTTACACGAAATATTCAGTTATGTTTCCATATTAGCTATAGCTTTTATCACCCATTGATGTTTAAATCAAAAGTTGGCTTTCTTTTTCTGAATATAAACGCACGCAGGATCAACAGTTTTATATAGCCTAGGAATTTTTGATCGAATCAGTACTGCTGGATATCCAGCAACCGTATTCATCCTAAAGTACGTGTATAAATTTTCACTACTTTCATGTGTTAATAATCAACAGATGATGTATTTCTTATTTGTCTCTTACTTGCCAATTTATGTTCGGGTAGAGGCTGTTTCTTTGGGCCAGTGTCCAAAAGCAGAAATGCCAAAATTCCCTAATGACACCACTAGAATTCTTTTTGGTATGACTTACCTCCATTATTTTCAGATGATTTAGTATCCTGTTTTAGACAAGGATATACACGTCTAGTACATAGTACATCTGCAACTTTTGTGCGATGCTGAAATATATAAAATATATTAAATAGCTGCTCATCTTGAATGCAAATGCATGGAATTACAAATAAATAAAATCAAGAAAAATAAATGTTTTTCTTTTTTGTTTTCCAACAAAGGAATGAATCAAAGAAATTTCCTTTGACAAAACGATTTGAACGTACAACTGACAAATGTTTATATATAATTCTTGAATTTGAAAATGTATGAATAAAGCAAAATCACAAAACCTTAAACCATTAAATCGTTGCTAATCAGATTTCATGAATCGTTGCTAAATGTAAACATATATTGCAAATTATGATTGATCATGACTAATATGTATACTCCAGTTTTAACGTTAGGAAGAGAGAAGAATATTGAGATTCGGACAAAGTTTTCAATATTCGTACATAACCTGTCTTCTAGTGTCACATATCACGGTATATTTAATAGTAAGCTCGATAACTAGTTCATGTCTGAGTAAAAAACTGCAAAGAGAAAAAAAGGACAGTGGACACAAAACTACACGCAGAACAACAAGGAAATGAACTGGCATTTCATGTTGATTGCAGAGATGTATACATTTTTACATTATAATATTTGTTCAATTTTAGTAGATATATAAATTATATTTATGTGTGTTGTGTTAAAAATGAGATTATAATTATAAAATAAAAAATAAACGAACACTGGTAGATTGTTGTAATAATAGAAGGATTAGAGTAAAGGAGACCATACATAAATGTGGAGACAGATTATTGAGAGCTGTTAGGTACTTTAAGTGTAACTAAGTAATGTAAAGTAGGGGATTTGCCTTTTTTGTCACCTTTGTGCCATTTTACCCGTCCTGGCCTCTACATGCATGATATATTTAGCCCATATGTGATCGTCTCCTGTTGATAACTTTCGATTTTGTCTTCTGGGGTGCAAGCATCTGATACACATGTAACGTGAGTGAGCCATACATGGAGGATTATAGTCTCAAACAGATGTGATAGCACCAAAGGGTTCCAGAAAATAGAAAAACACCAACCTGTCATGCTCATCTGCTGTGGTTGTAGAAACGGAAAACAAATCCCACAGAGTGTAATTACTCAGACAAGAATATGGTGGGGACCAATACAGAGCCACAGCGAACAATTTGTTTTCGATCATAAAACAAAGTTAAATTTAATCTGTCAATACTAATGTCGTTGCGCTCTTCTGCATTGGACTCGTCGATGCTAATTATGTACTAATTTTACGTATGATTTTACTAAATTTACATATTTCGCTCCTTTACGTTACTTAATTTGAGACCATAGAGTCGTACCACAAATTGGGGACTCGCCCGGGAACTGAATGTTTTTAAAAAAACATTTAAGATATATTAAAAATTGTCCTTACAAATGGATCTGGATTTTGCGTTGACCCTGTTAAAAAATTAATTTCACATATTTTAGAACTCCTGTATTTCTTCACAATATCATCCAAAGTTGATAATTTTGTTTTAGAAGGAAAATGACGAGTTGCTTAAGCTTGCCAGACATTAGTATTGCTTTGAAGCGAAAGTATCTTTTTTGCAAAACAGGAGATACAAAATATTATGGCTGTGGGTAATATTTTGGATGATACTGCTTGGGGTTTGATTAGTAAGTCTATCTCCGGGTTTGATTGAAAATTAAAAGAAAATTCCAGTTTCAAAACCACATGAAACTGGAATTAAGAGATTCAGCTTCAAAAGAAATGACCAAAAATGTACATTCAGAAAAAAGGAAAAGGAACGGCAAATGAAGAGAGAGAGAAAGAGAGAGAGAGGGACAGAACTGAGTATCAAATGCAGAGAGAGAGACAGAGAGAGAGACATAGACAGAGAGAAAGACAGAGAGACAGAGATATACCGAAAAAGAGGAGATGGAAATACCAATGCAGATGCCGAGAGAAACAGTGGAAATGAATTTCAACTGGGAGGCAGAAAAATCCACCCTCTTTAATCACATGTTTAGGTTTTAATGTTAGCAGAAATGTTAGGTTAGTACCTTCCTGAAATGAAAAAGAACTATATGGATAATATTATAATACTGGGGAAATTGCTGAAAGTTTGAAATGGCCAAGAGAGCATTGAACATGGTATTACAAATTGCCCTTATTGGCAAAGCTCGTTAAGCCTACACTTCGCTGTCCGTAAAACGAAATGCCCATTAAGATGTGGTTAAGTAATGTGTCATGAAAGGTTAAGAATTGACACATGAGGTATATCGACACTGATTTAGGATTTGTAGATCTGAAACTGTACAAGTCACCATCGAATTGCTAGGGAAGTAGAAAATTTTTTTGATAGGTGGTGTTCAAGAATGTTGTTCAAAATTACGATAACCTCAGACATATCATATTAATTAAACTGTTCAAACATTGCATCCATAATGATGTCAAGACTCATCTTGATGAACAAAAGGTAGAAACTTTGGAAAACGATGCTCAAACAGCTGATTATTCATTGAATCACAGCGCTTCGTTGATTAAAAATGGCTCCCTCTCAGCATATGCTTGGGAAACAAATCCCCTAGTTATAATAATAGTACCTCCCAGTTTCAATGTCACAAATCTTAGCAATCAAACTTCTAATAAAACTTACAGATGCTCTGATCTTATCCTTCGTTCACTTGTTGTCAGAAGTAAAGGCACGTTATTTCCAATTGTTATGGGTTGTAGCAAAAGCAATAGAATAAACGCAGTGCTATTCCAAATACACTTATGTATAAGAGGTCAAGGTTAAGGTTTGGTATTGAAAGCAATAGATTGTTTGGGTCAAAGGAGCCCAGTTTGATTCTATCACGGAAGATTATGAACCATTTATGTCAAACAGTTCGAAATCAGAAAGTGGTGATTCCGCCAAACGTATCCTTATTAAAATATTAAGGGACACCAGACTTTCTCAGAGTCTTTTGTTATCAGGTATTTTGTCTTTCCATGAACAGTCTTCTTCTAGTGAAAGTGTTCTTCTTCAGCGTATAAAGTTGGTGCTGTAAATGTTAATATTCATTGTTTCAATTGGCATTCCGCGTAGTCTCAGGATCCGTGACTCTTGGAGCCACTGTGATTCTTTACATGTCGAAGTTTTTCATGTATTACTAGGCAATGACTTAGCTGGATATAAGGGTGTAGTTAATCCTTGTTTGATTAAAAAATGTTCCTGTTGAAAGGGAAATATATCATGTATTATGGTGCAGTTACTAGAGTTATTCTTGAGACTGATGTTGAGTAGAAAGTTACCTTTTTGCTGAGACATTTATTTGGCAGGTTTTTTATGACGTTACCTTCTCTCCGAGTAATAATCAATCAAAATATTATGATCACATCGATCCTCTTACTCATTCTTTTTATTATAATTATGGTTGCAAATGACAGGTGCTCATTGTCTTATCATGAAATTGTTTGTTCATTACAGAAGGCTATTAGTGAACTTGAAGGGAGACAAGTAACAGTTTTCTGAAAAACGGTGTCCTTGTCAGACAATGGAGTCCAGCTGAAGCACCAACTCGTAACGAGGGATACGTGAACTAACAACTTGTAAAATCAACAGTATTGTCTGGTTATTTAAGAGCCAATTAAACGTTTCACAAGATCATGAATCATTTCCAATGGCGGAAAATTAGAGATGATGATTCTAACTATTGTAGATATTATTACACTCTTCAGATGATAGGAAAAACTCAATCGACAGATAACTAAGACTCATCTGCAACCCATTTCGGCATATTGAGAAATCATTTACCAGATGTCATCGAACCAATACTATTTGAATAAAATGTATGCGTCCACAAGTTTTCCAGAGGAAATTCCTTTCAGGAATATTAAAACTAAACTATATAAATGTTTTGATGATGGGTTTTAAAATGGTTTATCTTTACCACATCTTTCAAGACACGTCAAGATAAATGTTATGTTTATTTTTTTAAATACGTTATGCATTAATTATTTAGCAGCTTATATCTTCTTATAATCACCATGAAAGTCTATATGATTCGGAAAGATTCTTCAAACAATGGAGAACATAATTTGGTCAGAATGCTTCATTTATGAACCGACTGGGACGGGAGTGTTCATTTGTTATGGTTTGCCTTTAGGGAATCAGTTCAACGATCATTAGGTCTTAATCGTTTTGAACTAGTGTTTGGACAACTGAAGTTATTAAACAAGTGACTTCTTTCACATGTATATTTCAATATCAAACTTCTAAATTATATCTCTCATTTCAAATATACGTTATCAAAGGCTTTTGAAGTAGCAAGAAAAAGTCTTGACTCAGTCAAAAATGAAATCATTATATGAGAGAAACATAAACGAAAAGAGTGTTCAGTCTGGTGATAACGTTCTGGTTTGCTTGCGCGTATCTCAATATCCTGTTCAAAGTAAATTACATGGTCCATAAACGATTGAAAAGAATGTAAACAAGTATATCATTAATAATTCTGAAAGGCAAAAAAATAAAGACCTTCCTTTTATAAATATGTTAAATGAATACTTTTATAAATAACCTAGAAAACGTTCACAAAATGCAGTGGTACCTGCGCCACATAGTGCATAAGCGATGTAATGCAATTTTTGACAAAAATGACTTCGGTTGAAAATCATTATTTTGCTTACAGATTTTTTAAACAATCTTGACCAGAAAATTTCACATTTACAGCCAAAAGAAAAGTGTGAACTAAAGCAACTATAAGAGCACTTGCTTGCTGATGTTCCAACAAGAACAAATAAAATATATCACGAAGTACAGATTGTAGATTCTACATCTGTTAAACCTCATCCTTACAGGATTAATCTTTTAAAGCAAGAATGTTTGCAAAAAAAGTGAGTATTTGCTGGAGAATGATTTTATTGAGTCAGTTATAAGTAAATGGAGTTCAGCATGAATTCTTGTGCCTAAACCATAACAAACATTTCACATGTGTGCTGATTATAGAAATGTCAACAGTGTGTGGCCAAAACTGATTCAGGTCCAATGCGAAGAATATATGACAACATTGACTAGTTTGGAAATGCAAACTATGGCAAAGTCCAGTTACGGACGAAGCAAATTAAATTCGGCATTTGTATCCCCAGATGGACTTAATGATTATAAAGTGGTGCCTCCCATTTTGTATGAACATGACTCTACAAGCATTCCATTGTTTAATAATCATGAAAACAACTGGTATATATAAATGTGTCGCTTACATCAACGATATTATCATCTACAATGATATCTGGAAAGATCACTTGGAAATCGTTCGTTAAATCTTTCATCGACTCAGTGATGCATATTTGACAATTAGTTTAGGTACAAGTGAGTTTTTCCATGCTTGTTTTACATGTTATTACATATTGTGGGGCATGGACTTGTTTAACATGCAGGCGTTAAAGTCTAGGCTCTTTTTGTAATCAAATTGCCAGGTAATGAAAATCAACTGACTTTTGTGTTTGGCTGGATGTTATTAGAACGTTTGCTCAATTCATTCCATAACTGCTGAGCCCCTGGCAATTTTCTTGAGTACAAAATGCATAGTTCACAGGTTTGACAAATGTCAGGACGCAATTACTAAGCTACAGATCATACTTGAGAGTGAATCAGTTCATTCAGCTCCAATGTTCATTTAAACATTTAAAATGCCTTGTTGATGCAAATTGTATAAGGGTAGGTGTATTATTTTTTCAAGAATACAAAACTGTCATAGACTATCCAGTTTGTTTTATATCTAAGAAAAAGCTAGACACATACCAAATGAATTGTTACACAATCAAGAAGGAACGTTTGGCTGGGATGTTCGCTTTGCAATATTTTGAAGTGGATATTGCTTCAGCTTGCTTCTTCTCTGATCAATTACCACTCCATGTTACAGGAATGCAACACTGACATTAGACGCATCAAGTGAAATATTAATCTAATTGCGGATGCACGTTCGCGCTAAAACATCTTAGATGATGCTTCGTGTATATTTTGTGTCATTCATGAGACATGTAACAAGATAACCGGGTGAGAGTTCGGATTTACAATAGAACACTTTTGATGGCGATACAAATACAATGTTTAATAACGAACGACTTGAATGAGCAATTAATTATTATTAATATGTGCGCGGATAAGATCCAAATACTGGATCAATTAACATAAAACGCACGGACGTATTAACGAAAATACAAATAAATGACCTTACACAGTACAGGGACAAGATATGAATGATTCACGGTGATTTCACAACGAAAAGATTGATGTGCTTTACTCAGATAGTAACTAAATGTAGTCTTTTACTCATAAAGTAAAATGTATTCACTCAAATAGTAAAATTATGAAAACAAAATGGACAGATAAACAAATTATCTATACAGTCCCAAAACACAATGGGTTTTACAAACCCCAAACATTCGCCCACGGCTGAAAGATTACATGTATGGAATTACACACTCCGTCACCAGCACACTCGGCTACCAGTCACACTGGCCAATCAAGCCGTTGTTACTCCAGGTTGATCAATCAAACAATCAGCGCCCACAAATCTCGGTCAGCAACGCCCGATCACCATCTACTCGACCAGCAACACGATGTATTCCGCTCTACGGCTGCTATGGTCTAGCTTCACAGCTGCTAGGGTGGACATCTATGGTTAGCTCTGCAGCTGGTACCACGTCGACTGCGATCACTCCGATAGATCGGATCGCTGCGGGCACTCGTGTCAGCTGAAAATACATCTAACTATGTACTATGCATGCCACGGGCATATACTGCAAAACGTATTGACGTTGTTTACGGTTAGTTATACAGATTACATTATCGGCACAATCATTACAAAACAACAAACACGTTCAGAAGTTAACCTAACCGTGCCCGATAAGAATCCTCCGTTAATAAACGTCTCTTAAAAACTCAGCTTTATATTGCTAATATGAATCCCTTGGTAAGTCACAAACCAGAATAGAAAATATTTGCATTACACTACGTAAACCGAAGCTACATAGCAAACATACAAATATAAAAGTGATAGTACAATAATTATAACTTATACACAAGAAACTAATAATTCACATACCTCTACAGCTGAAGATGTGCAAGTCCTTAAAGTAGACTGCTCAATGACAAGACGTTCCATGAGATGAAGAATTAATCTTACGGTGAGGTATTTATACACAGACGAAGTCGTCATACATTTTCTGTGCGCTGGAAGCATTCTGTTTTTTCCATTGAAGCATTTTGCAGGTGCGTCATAGGATGAACCGAACTCACTATTTCGAATTATTGTACATTATACATAAATCAACCTCTTGTACCATTGCACGGAATGTGAACATAAATAATTGTTAAATCATTCAATTTTGAATACTGAACGAAAATGATCTGCTAATTACACCATACTTAAAAAATCTGTATCTCCATTTTCTGACTCTCGAATCGCCTCGATTCGGAAACTATACGATAGCAAAAACATAAATCACCCTCAGGGATTGTTGAACACAATAAAATGAAACCTGAATCCATGTATTTAATAAATAAAAGGATTAATAAATTTCGTGACAATACATCTTTCCATGCAATATACTGGTATTATAATATATTTACTTACTTTGTACAGGAAAGCTTTGCTGTAACTATTTTTCTTTTTCCTTTCTGTGGGAATTGTCATCTATAGTTAATTTGCATTGTGTAGTTTACCTTGTCCATGACTGAGGATGGAGGTTTGGTGTTTACCGGTTTTTAAGTTATAAATAGTTGCTTGCTGATATTTGAGTTTAAGGTTTAGTTTTCCTTCGAAAGGTAGAATCTTCCGAACGCGAACTTCTGACCGGTATCGTGGGCTAGATATTGTGCCTTAAATTTCTATATAATGTTGTGGTCAATACAGTTATTCATTTTCTCTTTACTTTCAGCATGTATAACTATTTACTATTGCGTTCATATATAATTTGAAAGGGAACACTTATTTAAATTGTTCATTCACATTACAAAGTGTTTATTGACATTCACGACAAAACTTCTACTTTGGGGTTATTCTGAATTAACTTAAAGACTTTATAGACGTTATCATTATAGTATATTAAGTTAGTTGGTACATCAACCTAGTTTTAGTACATCGGGTCATTGAAGATTATTTGAAATTTATTCGACAAATTCTTTGCTTTTGGACTTGTGGTGGACAATTTGTAATTATTTGGGTTTCAATTCACAATACTTAAAGTTGTTCTTTTATTTTCACTTTTGTAACTTAGATAAATAAATGTATTTGTTGTTTTACTAAGCTTGTTATTCCCAATTTTGCTGTTGCTTTGTTTAATAACAAGTTATTGAGAATTGGCTATAACGCGAACCAATTACGCTATGCGTCATATAAGCGCAATATGAAGATGTCAGCTGTTCTTGTATGCGTAGAATAAACGTTGTCCCTTTCTGGAGTGTAGGAAAATAAACAAGCTCATCCTTCTATCGACTGACACGTTCTAATCTATGTTTAGCACGCTGACTCTTAATCACGCTTGTATGGTAGTTTAAGGGGTCATAATCAATCGTATATCTTCCTACCTGAGTGTTTACAAAGGCATCATGACAGTGTCAACCTACAACTGCGATAACAAGCGTAAAGCTTGAGCTGATTGACCCATTAGCTATATTATTTCAGTTGATGTCACTAAAAGACTGTTGTGTTTTTAGTGCTTTCAAGTCAGTACTATTGTAATTCACTTCTATCTGGTTCGTCTCCGTATCTACTACAGAAAATTCTAAAATGTTCAAAACACAGCTGCTTGGACCATCCTTAGAATCTAAAAAAAACTGAGCTGACTTCACCTTGCTCTATAACCTCCAAAGCCTAGCCGTTCAATCCAAAATGAAACAAACTATCAATTCACTAGGCTACTAGTTGACTTGTTCTTCTATCCAAATATACCTATCTGACAAGACCCCCCCCCCCCCATATATAAATCCTAACTGCTAGATTTCATTGTGAGTGGCAGGACATATTTCCTTGTGTAGCATCTGAAATGACCTATTTAGAGATTACAAAGTTGCTTCTGGATAACTTTTCTCTGTTTGTTTATATGATAATGTAGACGAGAGTACCAAATCGTTTCTAATTAGTGTCATTTGAAATTAGAGACCGAACTGACAGTAAATTACAAGACTCGGAGGAATGTGTTACACAGGCTTTTGTCAAATTAGTGAGAACCATAAGCGACTTGTGTCCATTTTTCTGGGACAAAATATTAATAATAAGGAATATATAGGGCACACCAATGAAAAGTATGTCCATAAATTAGAAGACAAAAATTACAATGCACCTACTGAGGCTATGTGCAGGAAATCTAAAGTACATTACGGCAACTCGCAACCATGTTTGGCGGATATTCTGTGCACTGAAATCAGATATATGCCTTACTGATAGTTCTTGTTTTCTGCAAGTTAAGATGAACAATGTTTTCCTTTAAAAGATCTATGCAACGATAAAATGTATCTATCAGAAGCATATAAAATGCTAAAATAATTATCGAAATGTTTTTGCAATGTTTCCAGAATTATTTTACACTTAGTTCTATATACTATCCAAACATTGACGTAGGGTACAATTTTCACCAGACCCATTATTTAATTGACCGTATTTCCAAGCAAATATATTTATCTGATTACATATTTACATAATCAAGGAAACATTTCCCGTGTATTAGTTCATGTATATGTCATTTAAATATAGCATTCAGCTGAACTGCTATTTTTAAATCAGTGGTATGTCAGAATCTGCTTTACGATACGGACAAACCATGTTGTTATAGCAAGAACCCAAACTGTTGTTTCTGGGATAGACAATAAATTAAATTCATTGTTTAAGATCGTCCCTTTTGTATTTTGTGTAAGAATATGCACATGTATAGGTACTGTGTATGTTTATGTTTGTATCATGTATATGTAGGAGCATTTAGGTATTTATATGTATGCTGTACATAAGTTGTCAGGTATAGTCAACAAAGACATGTCAAAAAAACTGAATCATATCATGTTAAGAGATAAAAGGCGTACAAGTTAAATAATCTCACATTGAATAGTAATCACATTATCAGTGGCTTAAACATAAATAACTGTCATTTTTTAGCCAGATGTGTTGAATGGGTGGAGGGGGTGTTTTCTCGAGTTGGTTAGAATATACAGATCGATTATTGCATTCAGTGTACACGTTTACAAATTGTAATTAATGTTGCAGACATAGTCATTAAAGGTGTACTTATTAAGTTTATACAGTGATTGAATAAATGAAATAAAATGAAATTGCGCACGAACAAGGAACTGTTTGATTACTTTCTTGCCTTGTACTATCAGAAGACAAGGGATCACAAGCTTGATTCTGTTTTCTTGTGTCTGTGATGGTTTACGTACCTTGTTGACATAACGTGGTATATCGAGTATCTTTATGTTAATTGAAACACCGGACATGGACATGCAATAAATATGTTTATAATATGCTGACAATGGTACAAATTGTCACCAATGCGATACACTGTAAAATCAACTGAGTTTTAGAAAGACTTCTGATGATACCAAGTTATGAATGTGAACTTAAGCAACACTGAAAGCATTTTTTGGGGTGTTGTTGTCGGGCTTATTTGAATATGTATAATGATAGTTTGATTAGTCATTATTGAAACAACTCTTGTGGATGGGTCACATATATCCCCATAAACTGTAATGGATGCTAGTCGAATTAAATTTAGGTCACAAGTAATTTGCTTATAATTGCGATCCTAATATGTCTAAAGCAATATGGATCTTTCTTGTAAAGAAAATCAAGCACACAGTTTTGTCTGGGTTATGAATACTTTGATCAAAAATTGTCTAACGCAATTTGGATCGTACGAAACGAAAAATTTAAACTAATGTATTATATGCTTAACACATTCTTGTGACTAAGCCTACATATTTGCATATCTGAGTTGTATAAAATATTTTTTACAACACATTGTATGATTCGTGAATTCTACATATCACGGACACATATATTCATAAACCGCCAAAAATATATATACCACGTTTATGAATATTGTGATTTTTTGTAAGAACAACCAAACCTCGATTAATCTGTTTTAACATCATTGCTAATTATAGCAAAAATGCATGCAAAACAGCATGCCTTATAATGTTGTCGTTTATATCGTGAAGACAGTAAATGGATCAAATTTATTTTCACCTGCATCGAGATGGCAACTTTAACAATCGAGAGACTTATATTCTGTATCATATTACATGTACTTCACAAATACGAAATGTCAAATATCAGTTACATAAAATTAATTATTCCATCTAAAGTTACGGCATTGCTTCATCCATCTTGGTCTCAGAAAATAACAATTAAAACTAGAATGATTATAGATACATATAACGTATACTACAAACCGACTTTATACACTTTAGAGTCAAACTATTTCTTGACACTGTTTAGCCTATTAATTTCAGAAATATTTTAAACTTAGCCGAGTCAGTCTCAGTAAATTCATTAATGAAGAGTATCCATGTGAACAGGAAGCTTACAGGAAAAAGAGAAGGAATGTTGCATAATTATGACTTCATTTGCTTTAATAGCATACTACGTTAAAAAGGTAACCGTTTTATTTCTCTGAGCAACTTCACATGCTATTTCCATGTTTGATTCACTGAGGATTGTTAATACAGTCTACAACTCGTTCCTTCATACTGTAACTAATGTATACATTTCTTGATACGTATTGCCGTCGTAGTCCACACACAACGATGAAGACATATATAATATTTCAACCTATATATCTTACCTCACAACCTTTCATTAGTATCTTAAAAATTCATAAATTCCCATTTATATAAATTAAGAAAAACCTTTTGTAGTGTATTCGACACGTGGAACAGGCAAACCATATTGTTGTTATGAATAATAATGACTGATATCATAGGTATTTGAACTAGTTACTTAGAGACGGTTTACAATTGTTACAATCGCCAATGCTATTTCAGCTATCCAATCTATTATGTAATTAAAAGGTGGAAGTCATACGAATAGGTCAACACTTATACGTCAAAGTGATTTTAATAACTTCACCCTTAGATTTCATATCACTCTTCAATTTAGAATATTCCAAAGATTCCCTTTTCCATTCGTTTGTATTTTATATTTCCGTGTTCAGTGTCTTGTTCCCATTACAACATAAATTAATTTCTGTGTCAGCGAAAATGTATCAATTCTACCCATCCCTATGTGCTTCAATAACGAAAATGTTTATTCATCGTGCACGGAATGGTGACCTTGGGAAAAGTGGTGGAACAAACAAATATCTTTTACAACCATTAGAGATATTTTAAAGAATTGTAAATCTATTGTCGTCTAAATTATAAATTTTATTTCTTCTGAAGTTATCTTAAGTTCATACCTCTTTGCGACTGAATAACTGCAAGCGTGATTTTATTATGGTCTGACATATTTGCAGCGAATGTATCTTTACAAACAAATTAACAGCTTAAAATTATTTGCAGATCAACATTTCCAGTTTTAATTTTAATATAAATATGTGTTCAGTTAAATCTCATTATCAAACAATAATAAATATTAGTTTTAGAAAACACTTCCACACATGTAAAATTTGATTTATATAAATGAGTGTAATCAAACTAAATACATAGACAAGGGCTTATTAATATTTTCAAATACGATTCGTCATTGATAATAAATCCAGCAGATGTTATACTGATATGGTAGTGTTCTATCTGATTTGCATAGCAAACAGAAAGAGAGCGGTCCCAAAGGAAATTAATACTCTCTCGAACAAGAAAGAAACCAACCTGTCTGTATAACAGCATTCTCTCAGAAGCCGCGCATTCCGTTTTTTCGAGAAACCGCCTACAAAAACAGAATAACCATTACTTAGCATATTATTTCTGTAAACAAGAGGCTTGATAACTATTGGAAAAATTATGCAAAGTAAAATATATATATATATATATATATATATATATATATATATATATATATATATATATATATACATATATGTGTCTGTCTGTCTGTCTGTGTCTGTGCTTTCTGTCTGTGTCTGTGCGTGTATGCATACTTTATTATGTGAAAATAGCGACTTTATGTAACAAAAGCCATTATTTTACTTGCTTAGCACTTTAATTAAGTCATTTCATTAGTAATTGGATTCGTGTAAGTGACCGAAATTGAGAGTAAGCAAACGAAATTATTAAAATAAAGAATTGTTTTATCAGGGAGATTGAGAGACGAAGAGAAAATACTCTGGTTGAAATAAGTGAGATAGAAGGACAAATACAAATAGTTGAGGAATCAATTGTTCAGGTTGTTTCTTTGTAACTGAGCAATATAATATCTTGATATTTAGTTACAAGGAAACAATGTAGTGAAACTGAAAGTACTGAGTGCGGGGTTGTAAACGAAATGGCAGGTTTAGCAATATGTTTGTGATTTTGAGAACAATATGTGATTTTGGATCATTCATCGATTTATATGGCTTTAACTAAAATCCGTATTAATAAATTGGCTCTGTGTTGATTTAAGTATTAAACATTTGCAATTTGTTGTATCAGTTTTTAAGAATATGCAACAATACAATGTTAAAACATAAACGAGAGAAAGAGATAGAGAGGCAATATAATGATCTTTGTGCGTGACTGCTTAATACGATTTGTCATACTTTAATCCTAAATTTCTGACAACGATATTAAATAGCACTGTTACCAAAATATGGGCAGGCACTTTAGTTGTCTTAGCTTACAATTTAGTAAGTTACACCTTGTACTGAATTTGGGACTGAGTTTCAAACATAAATAAAATAGTCTAGGAATGACTTTAATTTTGTTTCAATTCCGGCATTAATTCGATTAAAATTAGTCATATTTCTAACTTATAATTTTTTGTATCTGGCAAGGTAGTCCAACCAGTTTTATCATTACTCATCAGGAAACATCTCTAGCAAGACCAGTCACATTTCGTCCTGCTTCTAATTCTAGTTTTCTAATATAATATAGTCTTCAACCCAACAACCATTCCTAGCAACATCAGTACGTTTTAATAAGTGGTGCATGTATGTAAACTATATTCTTTCTAAGGTCTTCCTGCTAAATTTATCTTTCAGTGTTTTCAGGACAGTTATCATTTTTGAGGTCAACATAAATATCTTATCAGCATGTTTGGTCCAGTTGCCTACTGCCTTGACCAATTGTCAATCGCTCGTTAATCTGTCCTCTTAACATATTCAGATTTGTTTTAGTCAGCATCATTTGAAATTACGCAAGATAGCTATAATCAGCGAAGATTCTTATTACACTTTAAAGGTCGTCGCCTATATCATTAATAACTAATAACGGATCTAAAACAGAACCTTGTGTTACTACATCCGCACCGTACTGGCTAGGTGATTAGGAAGTATCTACAAAAACTGTTTCGCATCTATCTTGATAATTAATCAATAAAAGAGCTTTCAATTCCATTGCAATTTAATTTATATATTAAAGCTTAACTCCAAACCCAATCAAATTCTTTAGATGCATGGTAAATGAACACACATATATTGTCCTTGTTACCAATGCCAAGAGCATTACAAACAGAATGTACTATGGTATATATATATATATATATATATATATATATATATATATATATATATATATATATATATATATATATATGTGTGTGTGTGTGTGTGTGTGTGTGTGTGTGTGTGTGTGTAACCTGAAATATTGTAAACTTGTTAGAACGAAATTCAGCTTGATGTTTGTCTTTAATAAAAGATCATATGAGTGTAGGTGGTTGCAGAGATATTTAATTGCTTAAATATAAGTCTTTGCATAACTTTCCCATCAAAACTCGATGATGAAATCGGGCTGTAATCTAAAGGAATCATGGCACATCCTTCTCTAAACATTGACACTCCTCTCACAGTTTTCCATAAAGATGAAAACAAGGAACATGATTAATATAATACAGAGTGGTATAATTATGGTTGCGACGGTTCCTATGAACATGTAGATACATACATTTGGAATATATTCACAGCGACTAAATGTACAAATATAAAGCACATAAAGTGTATACTTCGCTTAATTTATTTTATAGGGTAAAGTTAATGTCAGTTCAGAAAAATGGAAATGTAAACACGTATCTGCCAGTATTAATAATCATTGGAGAACAAACTTTTCTATTTTCTTGTAATTTCATATTATGTACATTCATAGACAACTTATACATAAACTCTAAATAAATGTAGGAATGTTGAAGGATGTAGTAATAGACTATGAACAATCAAGCTACCATGAACGAAAACATTCAATGAATGGCAAAAGATCACGATGCAGATCTAGGAAAAAACGCAAACGTTAAAGGTATATATGAACGGTGAACGAAATTCGATGCGATTCTAGAAAAAACACAAACGTTACAGGTATACGTGAACGGTGAACGATTCAAGATGTGATTCTAGGAAAAAAACAAATGTTAAAGGTACACGTGAACAGTGAACGATACACGATGTGATTTTTGGAAAAACACAAACGTTAAATGTATACGTGAACGGTGAACAATACACGACGCGATTCTAGCATGAAAACAAACATTAAAAATTAATGAACGGTAAATGCTGAGATAATGAACGATAAACAAAGATATTTTAACTTAAAATGCGAACGTTACAGAAACGAGTTTAGAAATTAATTTGATACGTATTTCAAACGCATTGGAAGCATCATCTCATATGCAACCGACATACAATATAAAACCAATGAAATGACAATTGGGGGGCATATTTTTATCAGGGTTTGCAATATATGTGTATGCAATACTACTTACGGAAGGGTGTCCAAATCTTCATTGATCTGTACATATCTGGTTGGAATGATACCCGTTATCCCAGCTTCATTTTTTGCAATGTACCGATTGATGGACTACATATTGTTAAAAATAACGTTGATACACATTTAATTATTCAAAAATTGTTACTACTGATAATTATTTTGCGCAACGGTTTGCTCAATATACATCTTGCAAGAAATAATCTAGCGAAAAATATAATCTAGCGAAAAAAGTGTATATGTACTTTCTTCTCAGATTTATAAGCTGACCTAGATAATTGAGGAGTCAATACCGTAAAAAACAAATGGGATTTCAATGAAAATAAAATAATAACATCAGAGACTGTGTTAGGGTACAAATGAATGGCCCCAAAACAAGAGTATCGTGGATTGCATGTTATAACCCTCCATATATAAAATAGTATTATATATAGGTACTAATATGGAATGGTTGACTCTAGAGAATATTAACTAACACGAGTCAGTGACATGGACCATCTTATAAGTTATGCAGTCTTGAACTACAATTACGTGCTGAAACCATTCTTATTTATACACATCGTGATCGTAATCTCTTTTGCTGGCCTAATCTTGTAGTTTCTGTATAACTCTAAGTGTAAGTAATTCACAAAGTGTGCTCAAGGAACGTACTTCAAAACAAACGGTATCTGCACATCCAATTTTTACTTGAGCTACAATAATCAGGATCTCTGACTCCAAAATCAATACGACCCTTCCATACGTTACGTGCAGCCTCCTGAGCGTTTGGTAAAGTCACTAGAGTAGAATTGAAGGTTTTGCGTATAAATTATTGTTCTTTTCTCAGTTTCAGTGATATTTATCTTTAACCTATTAACCTTAAAGTTTATTGATATCTTAATCACAAGTGAAAACCATCATTAAGTCTAATCTATGTATTAAATGAAGAACAAATGTTGTTTAATCTGAGTGATCACGACTTTTTAAGTTTTGACTCGTAAATTGACAGTTTATTACAGCCATTCAAACAGATGGGTCAATTTAAAGGATGCAGACCCAATTGTATTTCTGCGTGAACCATTAATCCTCCTGTCAAAGTGATATTGACTTTGCCCTTTTTACCCAGACAATAACAATATTGATCTCACCCTATGTACAAGCTCATAAACTTGAGTAACTAAAGATGATGGAAGAGTTGTGTCAAGAACCGAAATTTGCAGCATACCAATGGGCCTATACTATTAGTAAGATTAAACTGTACATATTGAAATATAGTTACATTTTTCAAATTGGGACACATCATTTGCAAGGAAAATTAGGAAATTCTAAAGATGACAAAAATGAGTCGATTATCCCTCTTTCTTCCAAAGAAAATATAAAAAAATAACAACTTCTTTCACATTTTTAACATAAATTACAACAAAAAAGATAAAACACTATTTCTTGTATTTAAATAAATAATACACCTTCTTACAATTTCCGTAGCACTTTCAGACAAGACGCACAGTTTAATTGCAAACAGGAATACATTATAGATGCAAAGGTAAGTGAACTTTTAAATGGTTACTTAGTACTTAGTATCTGAGTACACGAACGGTAGAAACATAAATTTCAAAAAGGTAAAATTATACACCTGATACTTAGCAATGTCTCCAAAAGCATCACATATATTGCAAGCTGGTCCTAAGCCTGTTATTTCTTTGCTTACCTTTGTTGCTTTCACGATCGTCAATATTTCCCCTTTGGTAAAGTGAAGGTCAATTGCATCTTCATTCGGTCCAGCAAATGTGTAAAGGCACCTAATTTTCTGTCCTGGATTCCATCGCTTCCATGTAAATAGAAAATGTCATGTTACGTTTTTAAATATGCATGCACCAACTATATCAAGATTTAATTATTACGCCTTGATCATATTAATGGGTCAGAAAAGATCGATTATTTGGTTCTTTTTGAAGTGTTCATAACAAATCAAGTGCAACTCGCCAATAGTATAGGAATGCAAAATACTCACGTCAAATGCAGAAATCGCTTACGAGCAGGTGAGAGCGTACACGATCAAATGTTTTATTGCTATACTATTTCCTATATGAATCGAAAATGTGTAAATGAATGAGCTTATCTAAATGACAAAAGTGAAACCTTCATTTTACCATTAGCATAATAATATGAAGAAAGATAACATTTAGAAGCCACAATTTAGCGCCCTTTCTTTCAAGACAGTTTACTCGTATTAAATTAGAATGATGTTTGTTTTGTTTGAATCTGAAGATAAGCTACTTATTAAACAAAATAAAAATGAAACATACCGAAATTTGGGTATACGTGTTCTCTATAAGACATGAAGAACGTACGAAATGAAAAAGAGAAAAATAAATATCGACTGGAAACAGTCCTTTGCAGCAAACTGTTTAAATAAAATGCGTGTTAAAAAAACATATTTTATGAGCGACAGAGAAATTTGAACTTTAACTTCTTTGGAACTAGTGGATAATGCACATATTTCCAAATACGCTATGTAAGATTCTATATAAAAGTATAAAAATATCAATTATCAGCCGCAGTAGTTATGTCTCCCGTAAATCAGTCCGTTCTTATTTATTTATTCTTTCCCGAGCTTTTAACATTCTATCTTCATTTAGTCAGTGGTTAACTAGAACTTCTTTCATGATTCAAAAGCGAAAATGTTAATAGGCTTTTTGTCTTATAATTGCATTGATATTCTCACAATTGTGAGGGTGCTTTCATGGAATACGACCAAAGCAATGCAATAGATATCGATGAGTACTTACCTGATCTTGAAATATCAGCACACGATTTATTGGAATCAAACCTACTGCTCCTTTGTTATTCCTAGCAAGACACCACTTGTTCTAGTATTAGAAAATGCATAATGATTACATCCCTGCAAATAAATATCTTGCATACAATTAATCTGCGTAGAAAATCAAGTAATTTGTTTGCTTCGTCACTTCAAGAACACATTAGGTTTGCTTCATGCACGTTCTCATTATGTAAAACATAGCTTAGAAAAGAATTTACAATTCATTGGAATGAAAATGAATTCCGTAGTAAATATTATCTCTTTCGCAACGAGAGCAAATCTATATAACTGCTAAAAGGTAGGACCAGCTAGTAAACTAAGAGATGAATCTGTAGTATTTTAGTGTAATACTTTTCATTTGGACTGCTGAACCGTTTGTGCAACAATAATTTATATAATTTTAAGAAGCCAATGTTAAATGCATAATTTAACAAAGAATATTAAATGAAACCTTTGATATATTATGTGGGCATGAGAGCACAAAAAATCCTAATTAAATTTTTGTATTTTCTACTATAGGTCTTTCCTTAATTCCATTAGGTCGTTTCTAAACAATATCTCCTTGCCTGTGGATTGGAAATATCTCGTGTTCATCGCTCGGTTGCCACTAGATATCGTCATTATATAGGTTGATGGGAGGTATATATAAGGTTTGAACCTAAAAGTCAAGGTCATCCGATGTGTGGCAATTAAGCTAATGTTCCATCATTCCTGTCCATAATTTTATATATTTACCATGTTTGCTCATAATTCCAATTGTTGATCATACACGCTGATCATATCCATGTGTCAGTCATATATATATTGATAAAATCCACGCAATGATCATATCTGTTGAAAACGATGTCAGTTTGATTATCTCCGGAAACTGGAAAGATTTTTGGTATCCATTGAAGAACTGCACCATTTTGTTATATCCGTTGTTGAACTTTATTCGCATAAATGGGTAGCGTTTTCACTTGCAATAGTTTAGTTTTTAAGAGACGGAAGTAATTGTGTGAGCTAGGGTGTCAGAGATTATATGATCAATAACTTGCATTATAAATACACACCTCGAGTATGTGATTCTGTTAATCGTTTTTGTTTGATCAAGTCCTCCCTGATTTCATCCTCCTACAATAATCAGAAGTGGCATTTGGATTACGCGTAGCGGTGACGTTAGTTTACTTAGATGATTACTCCAATGCTGTTTATCACTAATCTCTTGCAGAATGTGATCTTCATGACATGCAAAATGGCAGCAAGATGATTGAAATCTTGTTCAGATTTCTTGCCTTGTTCCTGCTGTTTTCAAATATACACATATAAATATTCATTATTGTTTACTGCCCTAACTTTTGAGAAAGAAAATAGCATTGGTTTGCGTGTTCTTTCCATAATTGTACATTTCACATGGTAATGCGCCTAGGATTGCTAATCGTATCATTGGTATTAATCACGTCGTCAGTTAAAGATCTTGAGAATGGCGTTTGGTTATGAGTGAAGGTCCGTTAGAAAATTCGTTCAGAAGAGTAATCAGAGATTAAAAGAGAGAGAGAGACATATAAAAGGAAAAGTAAGAGATAAAAGTAAGTAGGCGAAGCTGGAATGACAGGAATTTGTGGCAAGGTAGACACAATTAGTAGCGCAGGCAGAGGAGGGTATAATAGGATTGGAAAAGTAATTATACAGGGAATGGATTTTACTGGAGAAGCAGGTGAAGCCGGGAGCAGAGAACGAAAGGTCAGAATTGGAAGACAGGAATCAGGAGAGGAATCAAAAAAGGGAAAGTGAACTATTACAAGCTAAGAATGATGGAGAACAGGATTATAGCTCAGCAATATAAGAGGAAACAAATGACCCCTGCAGGAAAAGGATAAATAGAGTCGAATGATATGCAAATGTCCAGAAGTGGCAGAAAATCATACTTCATCCTTTCTTAGCAGCGCGTTACTGAAGTATACACTGAAAGATGTGTATTCACATGTCCCTGCACAAGGTGCCCTAGTCTATGACGGGCTAAAAGACACCCCTAGCAGAGCAAAGGTTCAAGATAATGTTCAAATGTTAGCGAAATGGAGAGAAATATTCGCCCAGTTTGTTAGTTGGATTGATAGTTATTTGTAACGATGGACTGATTGTGACAAGGAGAGAGCAATGTTGGAGGGTCTGAAAGGTATCCTATTCAGAGACCTGTTGATAACCACTAGTATTAGGGAGTTGTACCTTTTTCTGCGTGAGCAAATTCAACATGAACATGGCTACACAAGCAGACAATTTTGCTGACAATCGCGAAGGAATGCAAATCATAGTTTCGAAATATAATAAATCAAGTAATTAGTCTTAAGACCATAGACCTCGATAACCCGGAAAACTAAAATGCTGACACTAATAAAGTTGTAGTTGAAGTCTGGAAAGGAGTGCTAGTGGTATTGATAAACAGCGATACTCAAGTAAGGAATGGGGCTACATCTCTTTCCATTTTCCTAAATGAAATGGATTTGTTCCCCCCAAATTGCGGCTGCTACTGAAACAAGCGGCGGTCAGATGCGACGAGCGTGACTGAGAGCCGCGCGATAATTTGTGAATAATAACATAAGTAAGGTATACGGTTCTGCGGCTTGTGCGCAGATGTGTCGGTATTTTATTCAATCAAACGTCATGGATTATCCGCAAGGCGAGGTTACCGACAGATAGTGGTACAGCTAAAGGTCAAGCAGTAACATTTTAAGCGACATATGGTGTACGTGTGTTGCGGTAACGTCGTGTCTCATTAATGACGACCAAATCCTTCGTTGTGTATCCCCTGTATATTATTAGATGAGGAGATTGACCATGTTCAAGAATAGAATGCGAGACACCTGTTGAATGGAACCATCGAAGCGTTGTGTATAGACAATCCTATATATAACTTTACTGCCAGAAACTCAAGGACTCCATACTCCCCAATATGTCAGAATATTGTTTTCCCAATTAGGTCCCAAGCGCGGATAGGAACGTCGTCCTGTGTAAATTGAACGTTACGGAAACCTTGAACGATATCTCAATGAATTTTGTGCGCGAGATAAGGAATGATGCGTCCATGAGTGCGTCGTGGAGAAAATCGTGTCCAACACGGAGTAACACTGTAAAGATGGAGGAAGTACAACATTTGAACGCCGAAATTGATTATATACATAAGATTTACCATGTCGCATGGTAGAAAATTCATCCAATGATTGTTAGTCAGAAATTCAGGTCGATTTTATTCACAAATATTCTAGGCGATTTAGGCATGACATAGATTCGTTATAAGATTGGCCGAACTAGACTGGCCTGGAATGAATAGGAATGTAGAACGAGTCTGTTGACAGTGCAACGTTTTCCAGAATATCGTGTCTAAAGGAAGAGTAATGAGAGAGCCTTTACGCAAGAGGCATATAACGGATACACCGTGCAAAAGTGCAGTCATCGGTCTTGTGGGATCCATATTTTAGCTATATACATGAAAAAGTGGCATATCTTCAAAGTTTTGGAGACACAAACAGATACTCATAAGCCACAGCATTAGTTATTCAATCCGTATGTGTGTTCTAGGCACTTATTGATATACTTAGCATTGTGGGTAATCTTAATAGGTTTTCACATATTGTGGGGCCAATTTACATCAGAACTTATGGCGGAAATTAGTAAGTTGCTCTCAATAAAACTATTTAACATAATACTGTTTCACCCCATGTGTAACGGCTTTGTCGCGAAATTTTACGAGACACTAAAACAACTGCTACTTTGAACGCACCCATAGAGATGGCAAGATTAGAACTAATATTTAAACTAGATTTGTTTGGATATCGTGAGGTAAAGAATGAGTTATTCGCTATTTGAATTGTTATTCGGTAATACATTTCGTGGTTGTATGCTGATTCTAAATGATCTATGATCGAGTGATATCGTGGAAGAGGAAGTAAAATTGACCCACCAATACGTTCTCCACTTGCGCGAATGATTAAAAATATGTGTCTAATGACATAAATCGAGCTCGCGAAGTCAGTTGAAAAGATGCAAAATATTACAACCGAATGGGAGAACAGAGTTTTGAATTAGTCAAAATGTGTAGATGCTTCTTCCTACTAGTATTATCAATTTATTTGTACAAGGAAACCGTCCATATGATAACAGTAAGGTCATCTGCGAAAAGGACAACATAATAGACATGGGAGTAAGATTAATACTATTTTCAAATATGTCACAAATGGTACCTAGAGATGTCGGAGAAACGATTAAAAAGGTGCATTGAATAGAATATGTACTGCGATCATCAAAGAAGAAGATTGTGGTAAAATATCCCGGTACAGAAATTCCCATCGAATGACCAGGGAGGGGTAAAAACAAGTAACTAGGACAAAGTGCATTCCGAGTTATTTAAATGTCAGCAACAACAAATCGCAGGGACTTTAAATAGGAATATATTTATGTTTATATCCAGGCTAGGTCATACAGGATAAATAAGGTATGAAATATGATTCAGCGCGTCAGAGACAATCAAAATTAAGGCCTATCCAATACCTTTAAAGCACAGGAGACAATGAACGTAGAAGTAAACTTCTGGACCTAGGAGTATGCAAAATCTTAACCCATATATTCATTCCCGTGATGCTGGCCAGTAAGAAATATAGAACAAAGGTTTTTCATATATTGTGGTCAATATAATAAAATTAACATTTTGCAGAACCGATAACAAAAATAAGGGTTTTTCTTCAGAAATCGGTAAGGCTCCAGTAAATTTCGGTTTCAAATTTAATCAAAGGATATTGGCTCGTGATCATTGTGGACTAAGCCTACACTTTAACGGCATTCACAACGTGCTGTTGTTTTATGCACATATTGCTGCAAGATATGGAAAGGCATAAACTTTCGTCGACGATATTCCTGCGCATACGCATTTAATCCAAGAGTATAGGAAAGTACTAATAAACGTTCTTGACAATCTCCGCAAGGTAAGTCTCACTGTGCAGTATCTAATTTTCTGATTTGGAGGGCTTATTTCATCTAGTAAGTACGTCAGGTCAGTTAAAATCCCAACCTAAAATTAAAGCGATTAACAATGCGTGTAAAACAGCACCCACGACGTAAGTTCGATCGTTGCTTGATTGATATGATTTTTTCATAGGAAACTTGTTCCCAATTTCACCGAATTTATTTTAAATTTGCCCAAAATTCAATTTCTCATCTATGAAATAAAATTATAGTGTTTTTCAGCACATTATTTGACTTTGCTACTGTTCATTTTTGTCTCGCGCACGTGGCATATTGACTGAGAAAAATGAATCAAATTACATGTCTCTACACGGGTAGGTTTTTAGCGTTGACATCCGAGGAGCGGAGAGAGGTAAGACACGTGGAGAGCACGTGGTAGGCGTTATTTTTTAAGTCAGCAGTTTGTATGGAGGCGCAGTGCCGAAAGGAACACTTTATAGAGATTACTGGAACTGTCTGAAGGACGGATTCGAAAGTGCCAGGAGAAGCAGTAGCCAAGGCATCCGAAGTATCAAAGAGTAACAAGAGGCGTACAGATGATTAACATAGACAACATTGAATGGAAACACTCTCACTTAAGACCTTTAATTTCATATGAGATAGTAATTGGCAACTGTGAATAGGTCATTGATTGCATTTGTTCGAACGAAATTACGATTGAGAAATTTGTCGATGAAATCGATAGATACATTTGATATATTTTAGGTAATTGTTATACCTTTCACCTTGTGTTATTTATACACCTAGACATTCCTCATTGCTGACTGTGGGCTCGGTTCTACTTAAACTTTAATTGTCCTCCTTCACCGGTATTAGAACTAATACCGTAGGAAGCAAGTTACATTTGTTATAGTTACGAATCAATGAATATGGTATTTATTAGATGAAGATTAATTTGAAATCATATATAGTGATGGATACAAAATGTTTGTGACCCGTCATCTACATAACTTTGGATGGAGGCAGTCCGACCTTTGGATAAAATTATCAACGAACAGAGTGATTTTTGTTCTATACATGCCCAGATCATTAGCCTCTTCTTTCATACGCCTACTTTTTTGTGACCTATTTGCCTGGAGTAACATGTGAAAACAAAGTTGGCAATGGGATGAAATATATTTAACATGTCGACATGTCTTTGTCTTTCTAGCTCCCTTATTCTAACATATTTGGTGCCGTTTCTTTATATGACACATATCTGCTTTCTACTATTTTATGCACATTTCGGATATAATAAATTCATTTCGCTCTTTAGTTCATTTTCTGTACCTCTACGGGAAATGTGTAAAACCAGTGGTTGTATCTTTTTAAATTATATTTGTATGCCCTATCTGCATGATTGCTTATTGAATGTAATACATTCTCTATCGCATAAAATAAATTTGTACTGCCTTTATTTTTTTCATTCATATAAGCTTTCCATTTACAATCCATAAAGACGAGTATATGTATGAATTCGTCTTAACTGCGTTGACCTAGTGATTGGAGCGTCTGCCTTAGATGCAGGAGGTCGTAGGATCGAACCCCGGCTGAGTCATACAAAGAACTTATAAAACATGAACTAGCTGCTACCATGCTAGACGCTCAGCATTAAGAGGGGATTGTTAGGATTGGTCGGCCTAGTGTCGGGATAATGTGACTGGGTGGAACATCGTGTTATATGCGTGCAGCGTGCTAGACATCACTATAAACTGCCACGCCGCAGATATCGCAGCGATATGACTGAAACATTTTAAAAGGTACGTTAAACATCCAAATCATACACACAAACAGACACACACACACACACACACATTCTAAGAAAGGGGCCAACCACAGATTTCCGGCTTTAAAATGAAATGCTTCCACGTTTGCATCACGGACCTTGCTTGAAACCTACTTTGATATTATCATACGACAATGTTTTTCAAAGATGAAATTGTATAGTATATTAAAATATATCAAAACATTGTGTTGTTTATTTGATATAGTAGATAGAATCAGCGAAACCTAAAATGCAAACCTATAACGTATGGAACTACATGTTCTGCCATTTTAGTAATGTGTTTGTTCTGAACATATTGACTCCATAGTAGGACATTCATGTACCCTAAATTAATACTTTGTAATATATCTGCCACATTATATTAATCTCAAGCAAGCTTTTGCATTATTCATAAAGGTTCAGACCAGACTAAAATAGTTTGCGAATAATTCCTGAGAATATATAAAAACGATAAATCTGATATTCCTCAATGGCGTTCCAGATTTATGGAAACATTATAGATTTGCCCATACTGTAGTCAATGTCTTTTCCATGTCTTAAAGGATGTCTCGTAAACCATGAAACCTTTTGCCTGCGTTGGCTTATGAATACCAATGTGCCGTTGGGATCCAAGGCTATCCGAAGTTGCTTTTCATTTGGTTCTGTAGATAATTGAAAAACAAACACAAAAACTAGGACCAAACTCACCTTTGGCTCCACGATGGTCAGTATTTCCCATTTTGAAAAGGAAAGCTCATCTTCCTTGGCAGTTTTATATTCCCAAAGACATTCCACCATAACCCCTGGTTTCCAGTCATTCTGTAACAAGAAAAAGTGTTTATAATTTTGTTTTACAACAAACCTAATACCGATCATGCTAAACGTTGTAGTTAATTTACATATGTGTATATAAAAGTCTCAAGGGATATGAAATGTTCTAACCATTTGGATAATCACAAATAATGTTGTGAACGGTCACGAGTTCTTATACAAAGAAACACATATTATGTACAATAGTCTAAATGGTATACATAACACAATGCATCTACTTGTTTGCTTACAGGAAAATGTGCTGTCAACATTTTAGTAATGAATTAGTTCCCATAATTCTTATATAAAACGTCTTTGTACCCCATGCAAAATACATATCAGATGGCAAAGCAGATTTATGGAACAATAAAACAAAATATACCTCGTCAAGAAAATATTTCATTTGTGGTATTTCATGTACTCTATCCTTGTCTTGCCAAACAGAAAAAAGTGTGATCTTCGAAGATATATCCTTTGTCACATTACAGCGATCGGACAAGAAAACCCTAAATCGTGTTCTACTACACCCAATTGTTTGTGGTTTAAATAGTTATGAAGTTGTGAATTTAAACACGATCAGTTTCTAAAGGTGACGGATAGTTTTATCCCATCTTATCCCTAATTACCTATTCAGCCCTGATTACCTATTCAGAATCAACAGGCCTCATTGATATTTAAAGAACATTCTAATGGTTGAAGTTGCTTCGTTTATGCGGCAGTCTCGAATGAAGTAGCAATTTCATTGTATTTCATTGGGACTGATCACATCAAATGCTGATACTGCTTGCTAATTGCATTGAGCCGGGTAAAGCTGCTTACGTGTTTGGTTTAGAGGTAGTTTGATGACATTATCCTGACCGATAGGATCTAAATTGAATTTTACTAATCTTAAGCCACTATGTTAACGCCATTGTCGTCAAAAAGTAATTGAAACTATCATTCAAAGGAGAGTTTTTAAATGTAGGGATCACACACGTGTAATTTAACAACCGCATAGTAGCGTAGTGTGTTGTTGCCTGTGTCGGTTCACTTTGATATTGAATATGACCGATTTATCTTGACATATATTTGATTTGTGCTTATACATGTGGTAGTACAACAGGTGTTTAATCTTTAAAGCGACCGACCGTCGTTTGTTTGTCCACATATTTTTGTCCTTTTTTATTCTTTCTTGTTATCTCTGGCAAGGGTAGTCTATGAAATGAAAAAAACTACAAATATATCAACTTTGACAGGACAAACCAGAAATAGATATACCCATACAATGTCTTTACTTTCTAAACCACGAAAATAAATACCCATGACAATAAATAATGATACAATAGCACTGTCCAAAGTCTTATGACATAAATATACAATCTACGAGGGATCAAAACTAAATCAGAAATACTATGCCCTACGTGATAGCAAGCTCACCAGCTCAGTAACAAAAGCACACTATTATAACGCTTAGGGTTTGTTTATTTTAGAACTGATCGGAGACGTTGATGATAGAAGCATACATTCCATGCTCAGTTAAAGTTAATTCAGATACGCAGCCTTGAGAGTGGTAAATATATCAGCCATTCAAACGCAATGTCGCCTCATTGACATATGTGGATATTGCTCATTATCAAGAATCAGGATTATCTATTTAACATGATTGGATCTCGATCATTATTGAACATGTCTGATTTTATCATGCAATTTAAAGGCACGTTCCAAGTTTGACTAAATTCTTGTTGGACAGTAGATACGCTTCATACAATACGCTCACACTGAGTCTTAAGGTCACCTGAGATCAGGTCTACTTGCCCGCAAACTCTTACAAAAGGGAATAAATCGTATAAAAAATCCATTCAAAATGTAATTAACAATATACTTCAGCAATTTCTCCTACATGATGTTTTTCTATTTATATAGTCCCTAATCACTTTATTTGGTCCAAATATATATATATATATATATATATATATATATATATATATATATATATATATATACATACATACATACATACATACATACATACATATTCTCGGTGTAATATTTTGTTGTTGCTAAATATTTTAGTTTCAAAATATTCTTACCACCAACATTATTTGCATCATTCTACTTCAAGATTTTAACATTATCTTTCCATTGACAATTGAATCACCCTCAGTTTTGTTCTCGAATAATCGATATCCTCTTTCTTCTTGCTGATCACTTGAATAATTTAAAATATCATATAATAATGTAATTTGCACGTTTTAGTTTCAAATATTTGGAAGCTATATTCCCCAATTCATTATCTTTTAGTAGTTTCTTTTCTCTTTCTTGTCGAAGAATATTTGATTATATTTCCCCTATTCATGAAAAATATTGGCTAAAAATATATATATCATGAATAACTATATTTTCAAAATAAATACTAATTATATAAATTCCATACGTAGTTTTAACTTCTTAAAATGTATTTGGGAAACATTTTATAGATGCTTTGTCTCTTAAAATTATTTAATACATTTCGAGTATCCTTTTTCTCTTGCAGTTTATAATAATGCCCGAGTGATCGGTTCTATAACCAGGTAGCATGATTGCTTCAAAACTCATGCCAAGAAGTTAGACATTTAAATAAATCCTGTAAAGCCTATTGTTTTTTAATTTTATACATGCGAGTATGTTGCTTTTTTATCTCTATCTAACATTCTCCCCATACCTTTGGGAGGCAATGTTTCAATTGTCGACATAATTTGATTTCCTGCGTTATGAGTATTACTGTATATATAATAATGGAAATCACTGGGATTCTTCAACACTAAATTGATTTACACATGTTATATATAATTACATATTAAGTTTTCCTCAAGTCGTATACATTTAAATTAATTATTACTTGCAACTTATTTCTTTTCATTTCTAACTTACAATGTCAAATAATTGTCTTTAGTATTATTTTTAAATTTAAACTTTATGTAGAAAGAAAATGCAACAGTTCTCTATCGTCAGTTCTGCATGAATTGATACAATCTGGTTCTCTTTTTGACCTTATATAATATTCCTAATCTCAACTTACATTTCTTATTTGTCTTCTTTAAAGTTATCCAATTAAAATATGTTTTAATGTTGTATATATATATATATATATATATATATATATATATATATATATATATATATATATATATATATATATATATATATATATACTGCAAAACACGTTTTCTTTTCTTGAGTTACATTAATGCCACATTCGTAGCAGAGTAGTCAGAGAGATAATTTCTTGATACTCGCTAATCGTCCTAAAGTAATGTTGTCCATAAAGAGATGACATCATGCTAAGGTCGAAAATAAAATAAAATAAGAGTTTACATATACACATGACTTTGTATTGTACCACATCGACTGCATATGTGTGTCTTTAAATGTTTTACTAAGATTTAACCAATTATTTAGCAAATATGAACTTTTATTTTGTCTTTCCATATACTTTCTTATTAAAGCAAGTTGAAAGCGATAACATATGTTTGTGTGTTTGTGGGCGCGCATATGTGTGTGTGTGTGTGTGTGTGCGTGCGTGTGTGTGTATGATAATGTTTATATATTCATCCTCTAATCTTTCTCTTTTTAACCAGCGATAAAGTGTGAACTTTCTGCGATTCAGATACCAAAGATTAATAGTTGTTTTACCTTATAAGTGCATTAAAATAATCGTAGCAGTGTCTCTACCAAAGAGAGAAAGCCAAAAACTATGTCATTTATATTTCTGACTGTTTACCCAATCTTCGTTCAGTTGCACATGCATCTTGGGAATCCAGCCTTCTTTTCCTACTATATTCATGGCGAAACACCTATCTTCATCCTTAAAATACAAAAGACCAGACCGTAATATATATGCAATCACTCAGCTTTGAATAGATTGGTGAATGCTAGGCTGCAAAGAAATGCAGGTAATGTGTACGTTACATCATATTAAAAATACCTTATGTTCGCTATATTCAAGTCCTTGGTATGTAAAAACAACTATATATATAACTATATATAACTATAACTATATATATATAAATAAATAAATATATATATATATATATATATATATATATATATATATATATATATATATATATATATATATATATTTATATATATATGTATATATATATATATATATATATATATATATATATATATATATATATATATATATATATATATATATATATATATATATATATATATATATAACTATATATATATATATATATATATATATATATATATATATATATATATATATATATATATATATATATATATATAACGTGTTAGTTGGTGAGTGTACACATTAGTTTATCATGTGCTTGTTTATTGTGACTTGACTTTCTGTATACTGGTATGTACTCATTTTTGCACCAATGATCAAACCTCACCGTCATCCTTTACACTTTATGATACAAAGTGTACCTAATTAGTTTGTTTTAGCCCGTCAGTTGCTAAATATACTTCTAGAAACCTTATATAGCACCTATCATTGTGTTTTTTTAGTGTGTACACCCTATAAGCATTTGAACAGGTATATTGTAATTTGCTGCAACAATCATTGTATGTTATCGTGCTTCACTAATCCTGCAAAATACTTTATCAGTTCAACAGTACAAAACTACCGTTTGTTTAAAATACCATTCATTCGTCAATTTGTCATTTTGAATTCAGACTTGTATGACAATTTTTTTTTCCATTAAAACTTAATTTTCTAAATGTGAATGTATTAATGTTTACTCCATTGGAAAGTTCATATAATTAAATAAGAGTTAGTAAATTTAGTTTTCGTTTCTAAAGAGCGCCAAAACCTTGAACCCTGTGGAACAACAGCACTGCACTATTTATGACAATTATCACACTCTTTTTTAGCTGTGAAATTCAAGAAAACTTCATGCACAAAGTGGAAACGTGTGTGGTATGTAAGTACGAACGTTTGACTAAATTGTCATAAATAATTTGGCCTGATAGTAATCAGAGCAAAATTATTAGTTTCGGTTCAGTACCCACGAACGTAGTCCCAGTCTATTTTTATAAAATATTTTCCTTTCTCCTCTTGCTGGTAATACAAGAGTTAGATTTATGCATTCTTGGTGTTCTTGTAAAGGTAATTGTTAATTTTGTTATATAATTTAAGCATTATAATGTAGTTGTCTATTTGTATTTTGGCGACAGTGCACAATGAGTAATAAAGCATTGATGGTGATCCGGTATTGAAATCTGTGACGGAATGTACGGTAATTTGTTTATAGTCCAGCTTTTCGAAATATGTCGGATCACCTATGCTAAGAACTTCATCGTGAGTTAACCTTTAAATGTAATTTAGAATAAGAAACGAATTATTATGGACTGGACATAATGGAAAGTTAAGTACTGAGAAACAAATGCAGGTAATCAATAGTAAAATAAAATGTGATTTAATTTAGACGATTGATTGCAAAAGTGAATTCACATATTGAGCAGGAGGTCTTGAATATTAGAGAGCACTGTCACCTGATCAATGAAGTCTCTGACAAGCCAATAAAAACTTACTGCCTGGAATGATGTCACCTTACAAGATAGCAAGGTATTAACAGGTAAGAGATTATGTATAAGTAATCCAAGCATTGTATCAGATTAGGTTAACAGTAACAAGATATAACATACATTACACAGTCCGTTTCAACAGCATGAGACACAATGCTATTAAAAAGCTAACAGAGCAATTAATAATTGGAGACATTTCAATACAAACTATGATATTTGTGATGCGCGTGCATTTTATTTAAAACTGAGTTTTAGGGTTATGAATGCGAGCAGTATTGACGAATATAACAAGACTTTGCAGAATTTAGCATATAGTTTAAGCTTAAGCAATTACTTACAGTGAAATTAGACAATCAGTAGTTTACTTTGTGAAATAGGTCATAACCTTCTAACTTTGTTAAATACTTTGCTTAAACCATTTATAAATACAATAGCAAATAACCAACAGAGTAATAGCAAAACAAGAAAAAGTTGTTATGGAAATACAAAAGTGCTCTGATAATTCTTGGACATAGACATTTCCTGGAATATATAGGACATTTAAAAACTGGAATAATACTTTCTGTGATTTAACAAGAGACGGTTGAAACATCTGCACTTTGAAGGCTATTACAGACGACATCGCGTTCCATCTTGGACTTTCATCGGGATTTGAACCGCAATTCGCTTAGAACCCTTCATTGATATGACTTGTGTTTTTAATTCTTGGATTATTTTTGGATTTAATTCCTAAAACCGTAAGTTCTTTTCCTACATTTTTTACTTTTTATTCTAGGGAAATAATTCTTTTAAACTTTTACAAAGCCTGTTGTATTCACTCTTTTATGTTACTTATTTTAAGAGCATAGACTCATAACTCAGTAATTCTAGGTAATGCAGCAATTATAATTTTAGATTGATGAAACGGATATTTTACAATGGTTATTAAGCCCTTTTAATATTTATTAGGCACAGTACACTATTTATTTGGACGAGGTAAATGATAAGGAGTAGGGGCGAGTAGTAAGAGCAACATTTATGGAATATTAGCAATATATATATATATATATATATATATATATATATATATATATATATATATATATATATATATATATATATATATATATATATATATATATATATATATATACATATATATATATCTTGCTGTAGTAATTCTTATCGCTATAGCAACAGCAGCGAAAAGTCCATTTTTTCGTCAATTTGCCTAATGATATTTTTGTCTACCACTGCGTTCAATTTTTTCACTGCAATATTCTCCAAACTATTATCCAAATATCTCGGCCTGTATAATCTCGACACTTTCAAGTAGCGTTTGTACGATGGTTTTACTTTCTGCATTTCTTATCTGATTCTGTTTTCAGCTCTTAAATCGCATACAGTTCAATATCAGATTTGTATATAATAAGTTTTAGAACTTACAGCTTCTATAGCATTTACCTAACCCCTTTATTCTCTCACTTGTGTATCCTGTGTATCGAAAGCAGTTTAACTGCATGTCGAAGTTGTCCACTTTGGATTCTTTAATAGGAATTATCAGTTAACGATTTCACTTCTCTTGCATGTTCTTCAAACAATTCATTGGTATTTGCCAGTAACTAGTGCTGGTTTTCTGATGCTAACTCTCGGTATGTGTGGATATTTAGGTTCTGTCATGCTTTGCAGAGTGTCCGACGGTTCCTATAATGTAGTAAATACCCCGTCTCCATATACAGCTTTAGAAAATGTTTGACCGTTTAGACTTACATTTCCTTAAATGTCTTTACTTAATTTAATTATGAAACAAGAATATCCATTTTGCACTGCTGTTATAGCAATAATCTCCTTTTAACCATTTTGAGTAATACATATAGTTTAGTCCAAACATGCTATTCGATAACATATATATTTTACCGTCTCTGTTATTAAATGCAGTCTTAACACATGTTTTGTTTCGATCGGTGTTCAGACGTACCTTCAATCTTGACTGTTAAGAAACATAATCATACACATATTAATTAGGAATGTCCAATAGATGGTATACGTACTAACTGAATATCATTAAATCAAATAAAATCTGAAAAGGTAAGTAAAATATCTTAAACGATACAATACCTTGCGGTGGGAAGGTGTTGAGTGAGACAAAACTTTGACTCAATTAGCTAAAGATCATTTAAGCTCTAATTCCCTCAACTTTATTAAAGCAGCATGCAAGGTTGCATCGTATTATTTGGGTCGCACGAATATTAGGCAGTATCTTGATTATATCTTAGCATAGAAGACAAGGCTCAGGATACTTCAATGTAGTTTATGGGAAGGCTATATTACACGTTTGCCTCCATGGGGCTTGTTATGTTTAGTAATGTATGAAAAGTTCATTAAAAGACAAACATATTATAGGAAGTGATCAAGCCTGCGTCTTATTCGAAATATGAGAATGTAATTTTATAAGGAAAGATGTGATTTTGATCATGACAGTAACAGTGACAATCAAACTAACGCAACAAAATAAATGCGCCTGTTTAATTTGTTTGGAATCCAGCAATACGGTATTTGTCATGCATGCATGGAAGTGGACAGATTTCTGGAAATCAAGGACTGCAGTTCTAGTAAGCGATGCATGTAAATGTGGTTTAACAGTAAATAATAACAATCCTTGCCATAAGGTGGTTATATGCCAATTGATGATTACGCAAAATGATGAAAACTGCAACAATCAAACTCGGCCAAGGTCGAGCGTCATATATAAATAAAGAATTTTTCTGGAGTTTCATAATATTGCAGAGTTGTCAGTTTTATGAAATGGTCTTCCCTGGATTCATCCGACTTGTAATCCTTGTTATGACAACAGGTATGTGCATATCTCAAAGATAATGATTAATGTTAATTAAGGTTTGCTAATATACAGACCTGCAGGTGCATCTATTCGACTTTTGCTAGGATTGTGTGACCTTTTGTTTTCTGAACTTGGTAAATTATAAACAAATAAGCATATAACGTACAATTTTCCGCTGGTTTTGCAACGAGTGATAAAAATAGAAGAAATGCAATATTAATATCTTAGTTTTATTTTTTTTCTCTAAAGTGAACGTTGTAGAGATAGTAATATTTATCTGATACAGTCCCTATTGCCACATAACCCCTGAGCGGAACCAAAGGCGTTTATGAATGGTATGCAATTAGATGGGGGCACAATTTGACACTATAACTATGCTAAAGAATAATCTGGAACTTTGATAATCACAATAGCTGAATACTCCTTAATATCAAACTGTGTTCCAAATTTGCAATAAATACATAGCCACAATGCGCGGCAAAGAAACTATGGACAATCATTTGTTAAAACGTCGCTAAGTGGTGACGTATAATACGCAAACAAACTTGACCAAGATCTACTCAAATTATACTGAAAAGCATGGCATCAACACTGCTGAGTGATTCTTACAAGTTTCAATCACATACTGATGTACATGCCATTACAAAAATGACTACAAATGTATATTAATCCATAACATCAGCATACTGGTTAAGAATTCGGATTATGGCAGGGAACACGTTGTGTTTACTTGCACCTTATCTACGATCCATAGTTTTAAAAAAAAACTTTACGTTAGACATTTAAATTTTATCAAAACGGAAGTTTCAGCAATCAGGGAAATTGATTTTCCTATGCTACGTTGTGACATAAGTATGTGTCAATTTTAATGGTATTATACACCGTCAATGTTATAACAAGCTACAAAGACAGATACCAAATCAATCAATTTTTACTTGTTGATAATCATATTGTATATAAATAAAACTTTCAATGTTGATTCATTCAAGCAGTGGAGTTGTTCTTATTCAGTTATACTGTTGTGAGGTGGCCAGACTATCCAGAACACACACATTTGCCCTGTAGCAGTATAACTACTAATGAGTAAAACTACTGATAGAATTTGTGTCTGTGTGCGCGCGCGTGTGTGTGTATTTTGGATTGCTAACATAACTTTAACAATTTCTCAGTAATATCGCTACACTGTCTGCAGTGTGGCAGTTTATAGTTATGTCTAGTTACTCTAGCACTGGGTCATCTGCCGCAAACATGTAGCATGATGTCACACCCAGTCACATTATCCTGACGCCAGGCCAACCAGTCCTAACAATATCATCTTAATGTTATGCGCCTAGTGCGGCAGCTGTTAGTACTATTTTGATAAGTCTTTGCTT
Organism: Sinohyriopsis cumingii; assembly: GCA_028554795.2. Classification (NCBI taxonomy): domain Eukaryota; kingdom Metazoa; phylum Mollusca; class Bivalvia; order Unionida; family Unionidae; genus Sinohyriopsis; species Sinohyriopsis cumingii. Next base: position 92,913,790 of record CM068829.1, on the reverse strand, counting down.
TGACTCAGAGTTGTGAGTTTATTGTGTTATTAACACCTCTTTGAAAGCCAAAACTTTGGGTTGCAAGAGGTAATAATAAGTTTGCATTTCAAAGCAATTAATCAGTATGTTTGACTATGCACTGTTGATTTAAATGAAAGGGACTATCCTGCTATCCAATTCCTTTCCGTGAAGTATTTATAGTTATGCATTGCAGAGAATTATTACAATGTTCTTTCTTGTGATAACCTTTCAAATGTGATAAAAGGGCATGAAGATTATTAGTCTCCATATTCAGAGTAAACATTTCTGTACTATCTAGAATGTACAGGACGATATTTTCATACAGCAAATATATATAATTCGATATGGCAAGTATCTATCACTATAAAATAAAACGTGGACCCTATTGTCAATTTTCAATTTCTTTTAGTTTTTCTTTACTTTTGCATAAAAGAAACAAACAAGCAATGTAAAGCACCTAGGGGTTTGTTAATGAGTGATTCTTTTGTACAATATTATCATAGTTTGCGTGTTTATGTGTGAATGTATGTAGATGTATTTGCTGTGTCTTAGTGAATGAACATACGTTATCCAGAAGAAGGTTGAAAGATACAAATGGTAAACAATCTTAAGGCACTGTCCCATACTCCTGGTCAGGTGGTGATGTAGGGGAACATGTAAAATATTGACAACGTATGTTCAATAAGAAATAAATAATGAACTTATATTACATTTTTTTTAAAGGATTAATGTGGTTCTCGACTTATATGAACAACATTTCATCCTAAGCATCAATTAAACCAAACACGTCTATCTTTGAAAATTACTTGTATTATATTATACAGCAACGCTTTTCACTTTTTAACTTGCACACAAATATCAGAGTAGCAGTCGTATGTGAATATTTATTTTAGGAAAACTTGTAAATGAAAACCAGTATTGTATAATTTATTTTAAAACGAAATTTTAATTCTTTGCTCTGTGTAGTTATCCGAAAATGTTTTATACTAGGCCATGAATGACTGGACTTTCTAATTAAAATAAAAGTGATAATTCACTGGTGTGAATTACAAGAAATAGTAAGACTGCCGCGTCGATCACAACATAATAGTGGTCGTATGGTAAAGTGGCTGTCACGCGGTATAGCCGACTCCAGTTCAAGTCCAGCAATACGCGAATAATATATTTTCCTCAGTGTGCTATTTTACTTTGAATTGAAAAGTATAATTATGTAACTATTTAAATTTAATGCTGGGATAATCACGTAAATGAGCAGAACATCAAATGATAAACCACGGACATAGCGCTAGATTCATTAAAAATTATGCTACTTCAGTCTGTTAACTCTGACTCTGCACATCAATTTGCCAGAGGTGTTGTAAAAATTATCAGTGGCCGGAAATGATTTCGATACAGGGGTAAGGAACTTAAAATTGCTAAAATGTTTGTTCGGCATAATCTAGCTGAGTGGTCCAACTCTGTCAATAAATTTCATTGAAATGTACATATTGAAATCTAAGTTTAATCCTTAACCTATCTATTATTATTATTATTATTATTATTATTATTATATTTATTATTATTATTATTATCATTATTATTATTATTATTATTACATATATATGTGTGTATATATAGTTTGTAAGTTGTATCAATGATATACCTCGAGATGCATACATTTTTCATTAAAAGGAAACGAGGCTTGACAAGATTCGTTTTAATAAAAAAAATTATACTAGTGGTACACCAGTGATACAGCGTAGATACTATACGTGTATGTCACATACAAATATACATATTTGCACTTTCAAAAGAGGTAAGATTGAATACAGGCAAACTAGGTATTGATGAGTGAATGAACATCTCACATCTCAGCTTAGCGTGTCTGCTACAAAATGTAGTTCTATGCCTTTTGTGGCTATTCGCAATCACCTTTGCATATTGATAAGTTGATTGTTTTCTTTTCTAAAGTTTCTATTGTTACATTGATTAAAGCAACACAAACCATTAATAATCTTATATGTTCAAATAATCGAATTCAAGTGATTATTTTCTCTGGAAAAAGAAACGTGCTTTGATAACATACTTGGACAGAGAGATTCACTGAAACGTAGAGCGTGTTCAAACCTGGAATTATATTTCCGTGATTGGCACGTCAACACACTAGGAGTTTTAACAGACACATATTCGTCGTCAGTTGTTGGATTTATTATGAAATTGTACAGAGTTTTATTCAGGACTTTACATTACTAGGATTTGTGTCTATAATTTTTGGATTATTTTGGGATTGAATTCGCAATACCGTCAATTCTTTGTTTCTCATTTCACTTTGTATTCTAGGGACATAAATCATTTGTTAAATTTTACAAATCTTGTTGTCTTTCATTCTTTCCTGTTACTTATTTTAAGAGCCTAGACTCTTAACAGTACACATACCGTTACGTCGAATCATATTTTTGTCGTTTACTTCGTGCATGTTAATTTGTATGGTTTTCACCACATACCTTTGATTATGTGAATAGATAAAAGAGACATATTCTTCGGCTAAACATACCACTGATTCTTCTCTTAAGATGATCAGTATTTCACCTTTCGAAAACGAAAGTTCATCTCCCCGGTCCGAGGAAAAGTTCGCAAGACATTTCAACATTTGTCCTTCGGTCCAATCATCCTGTAACAAGAGCAATTGTTGTCTATTTCTTAATACTAAATACATATCATATCAAATGTCCTTATTAATATACCTTTTTGTTCAATATTTATTGTATATTAGAAAGTACCAGGAATGTGAAATAACGCTGTTGATTATCACGAGTGTACTTGCAAAGTATGTGTATAATGTGATTTATGCTATCAAATAGTATACAGAAACACATGCTGCAGGCACAGCATGTGTATATTGGAATTAACTATCTTTTCCTGGCAAGGTTTGTTGGTTAGTTTTCGTTCTTATATTAAGGAATTTTGCATTGATCTAGTTTACTGATTTGCCATTTAGAAGATATTTGAAAAAAAAATAAAACAGAAAGTTAATTAATATTTCATTCTTCTTATCAATATTTCATAGAATATTTATGTGATCTGTGTGTTAAGCAATAAATAGGTAAATTATTATGACAGATACATACAAAGCACAGCTTAATGAAAGTTTTTCAAGCATATTTAGCGAACTATGAGGTTGTTTCATATTTATTTTACATTAACGTATAACCTAATGGAAAATCAAACTGAATCGTTTTATAATAAATAAGCTGTTAAATTAAAGAGCAGTTCCTGTACATTTTGATATATATACCTGTTTTGATTTTGGTAAACAATTTGAAGTTGGATAATGCAACTTGGATATAAATGCACCTTCATCGGGGCATCTGGAGTCTAAGAAAAGTGAAACCTACATTTTGCACATAAGTTAATAAATAACACTAATTATATCGTTAATAAAATTAAACAATATTGAGTTCGACAATAAAGTGAAACTTTCTATGGAATATATGTAGTTAAAATAAAGGAAAACAAACAAACAAAAAGACCCCAGTTATCAACCATTATGTGACTGAGGAAGAAATGAAAAGGACCAAAATACTTCTTCAATGTTTTGGGAACAATCCAACGTTAATATCTTAATTTCATATTTGACTGAGTTGAGTGCAGATTAAGTCTTGAAATTGCACAAGCCTTTGATAACTTATACTTAACATAGTCGAGAAGCTTGATTTATATATCCTCATTGGAAAGAAGCTTCTATAATAACAGTTTCAATGGTCCACAGATATTATGTCCAAAATCTAATTCAAAGTGACTAAATCCTAACGATTATTGAACTGATTCCCTAAGAGCGAACCAGCAGTAAATGAACACCTTCATCCCAATCTTTATCGATATCAAAAAGATATGACCGAATTATAGGTTTCGATGTTTGATGAAATCTTTCTGCAATGCCTTGATTTTCATGGTGAAAGGCAAACTCCTTAAATTGCTAAATGCCTAATTCATAATGGAAAATTAAAGAAATAAATTTGACTCTTGGTCGGATTGGAAAGATTTGGGAAGGCCAAATTGAAGAAGGCTGTTATCAAAACTTGTACTATGGTCTTAGTTTTGATATTCCTGAAAAGATGTGCTTCTGGGAATCTTGAGAACGCACACATTATGGTCAGCAGGCATTGGTTGCCTGACTTTGTCTTAGGTAAATGGACTACACAGTTTACCATTATTCTGTTCAATGGTCTTCAAATGCAAGAATTATTTGAATAGGAGCCTTAGGACACTTTTCTGCCAGGGTTTTAGTACCATCTGAGAAACATGACTGATTATTGACAAACATCACTTGTAATTTTTGGCCAGCACAAGTAAATCAAGATCTTGTAATAAGTCGTATTGACCTTAAATGACCAGCCAAATAAGTGTCATTGGCTAGCTTGCAAATGATCTGTCTATACGACGTAGAAACACCAACTGGATAGCTAACTGACTACTCGTCACCAGCGGGTACTTCAGATGGTCTTCATTTTCTCATAAAAGTCCTGCCTTTTAACAAAATAAGAATCATTTATTTATGTGGCTTCAGTTAGCTTAATAGCACTCGGTAACAAATAGGACATCTCGGGATCTTTTTCCTGTTCGACGACAATTGTTTGTCGTAAGTCACCCTGATTAGAATAAAGATAACGAGGAATAACAAGAGGATGACTGTGGTGAATGACTGCAAATTGATCCATATTAGAAACAATAGACCTTATCAAAAGCCTGACAAGCAAATGTGTCTGCTTAAGGAGCAATTTCCTGATCAACATCATTCTCAATAGCTTTTTCTGCCATGGCAATAATAACTGCACAAGCTGGGTATATATAAACTCTTTCGTTTTCAATAGGATCGACTTTCTGATCCAAACAGGGACGGTCAGTTACAAGGGGATAAGACACAACCTTATATCCAGCTAGTAATACACGAATACCCTCAATGGTTAAATAACTCACCGTCCCAACTGTCACGGATCCTGAGACCAAGTCGGGAGCCACCGTGACACAATGAAGAGGAACGTTATCAAATCCGCACTCTACCCATTAAATAGGAATATTCAGATGAAAAGAAGATTTCTCAGGGAAAGACAAAATTACTTTATAACAAAACACTCTGAGAAGCTCATATGTCACCTTAAAATTTGAATAGGGGTAGGATTAGCATAGTCAGCATTAAGTGATACCTACCTTTTTGACGTAAATAATTCAGTTCTCCTTAATAATACTAGGCTTTGGTTTGTTTGACACAACAGATGTATTGCTTTCAATACATGACCATAACTGTGATCTCTTAGAAATAAGAGCGTTTGGGAGAGCTCTGTCTCGGTTCTGTTGCTAATTTGTCAATCTGTAACAATCAGAAATAACTGCCTTTTCTTCTTCCAATAAGTAGGAACGAAATAAAATTTTACCATGAGACTGCTGAGTGGTAGACTTATTTACAAAATAAACTTTGTGGGATAAGGAATAATCGTCAGATCTACTAGCAGCACTTTCTAACATTTCGAGGTAAGCCTTAAGGACATTATGGAGTTCTTGCACTAATCAACTAATATGAGTTTTCTTTTATTATCACAGTCTTGACCATCTTTCTTGAGCACCACTTATCAAATACGTGTTCTCTTTCTCTTGCAAATTTGACATGGATATGTACAGCTTCTTTTTTATAATTCCTAAACCATTGTCGATATGCCTCAGGTACCAGCTCATAATCCGTAAAGATTTATTCCTTAACTAGATCATAACAAGCAATTTGCAGTACTTACAGAGAGGTAAAAATGTCCCGAGCATGGAAATTTCAAATGTTCAGAATTTTCTTTTGAAATGAGGAAATATGTATATATTTTTCCTTTAAAAGGTGGTACTAACCAAATCATTGTAGTAACATCAAAACCTGAATTTGTTTGTAAAGTGGTGGATTACTTTCTGTTTGCCATCTCTAACACCTTTAATCTAAATTAAAGTTCCCTTTCTTCCTATTCCTTTTCTATTTCTAAGTTTCTCTTTCTTTCTTTTCTTTTTCTCTCTGCACGTATCTCTCTTTTGTCTCTTTCTGCCAAAGTCTTTCTCTCCTTTCCGTCTTTCTCTCTCGATCTCGCTCTCTCTCTCTCTCTCTCTCTCTCTCTCTCTCTTGCTCTGTCTCCATCTGCATTACTTATATCTCAATCAGATCCTATCTTAACTGAAGTTCAAAAATTTTTTTTAGCTGTAATTCCGTTCTATAGATGTCTAAACCCTACTGGGCATGATTCAAAACAAAGTTCTCAAGATCATATTGTAAAAGCTTGTTGGTTTATCATATATGTGAAATTAAAATATATCGGACTTCGAATATTACACAACAACGTTAATTTAAACAACGTAAAACAAAGAAAAAATCAATCAAGTCTGAAATGAAAGATTTCTCATTTGAGGAGAATGACTTGGAGTATTTACGAGTTGATGAAACCTTCAGTTGAGATTGACTGTTGTCTTGAAGGACGTTTGAAATGGAAAAAACATGCATACATGCACTGGATATGAAAAGCACGTATATTTGGATCAATATTCAGTACAGATTTAACCAAACATAGAGGAGGAGGCTTTCATCGCCTCTTGGAATGTATCTAGAAAGGAATGTTCTCCAACAGAAGGAACAGTTTAAAGAAAATTCGACCAGCCAATTTCGGCATTATTGGCGAAGTTTGTCGAACTCAATCGGATAAATATATTTACGGATACTGGCAGTATTAAAAACCGTTACATTCTTTGAACCCATTGCATGCCTTTAACCCTACTTTGAGAAATTGCTTTTAACCCCTATTTGACAGATCCGAATTAGAGATCTGTTCAAATAAAAGACAAAGTTAATACAAACATTCTAACGGGGATATTGACCAATTAGCGGCTAGATAATGGGGTGGGGTGCGTATAATAAATGCCGTGAAAAGATTATATATACGCATGGGTCTAAACACACTAGTATAATATTTTAGACATGGACCGCACGTCAATATTTTGTGCTAACATAACCTCCTCTTAATGGCATTTGATTTCAACCCATATTGGATAGTTTCTTGATATGTATCAGTTCCAAAAAAAGGTTAAGATTGAAGAAAATCGCATCGAGAGTAATCGCTGAAATTGGAGGGCCTTTATGGGATACCGGTAGGATTCAAGCTTTATCCATTTTGTAGCAGATGTTAATTCAATTTTGCGATGCGTGAACCCTCACTTAGATACTTTTGATTTCAACCTGTTTCACAGTTCAAAGTTAAAAATCTGTTCCAACAGTAGCCAGAGTTTTAGGAAGAAAATAGTCGAGTGCTTTGAAGAATTTACCATATTGGTATTACTTCACTGGAAGGAGCTAATTGGTGGCTAAATACTTGGTGTGAGGTTACAACTTGAGCAGTAAGAGGATTAAATATTAAGTGTACACATGGGCCATAATATCCCTTGTTTAGAAAGTTTTGACATGGACCTTTCTTTGAAATTTTACCTGTAGGGATAGTGTAGACCCATGAAAGACCTAACAAATTTTGTGGAGAGAAATCGGCGCAATAAGGGGCAATCTATGGGTGCCAGGTATTAAAACTTATAGTAAACCAGTGCCTACCAAAGGTTGTTGCTGTTGATGTTGCAGGGTTTAACGCCATCTTTCAGCACAATATTGACTATACATTGGAGTCAGTCTAAATGGTGGAGCAAAAGCCCTGGAAAATCTCTGTATCAATCATCGACCCACGAGAAGCTATTGGCAAGTTTTCTCATATACCCAGATTAGCCTAACCCGAGACTCGAACCCACGCTGACAGGTGAGATTGTAGTGATCCGTAACGGTGAGCGCTTTAGACCAATTGGCCACACGGCCCCTCTGGGCCCCCTACCAAAGGTAAAATAATAAATTGGTACAAAAGGTATGGCAATCACTGCAATCGGTGCATGTCATGACGAGTGAACTTTGGATAACAGCCAGATGAAACATTCCTTCGAGCTACTCTTTCCATTGAAGTAATACCAATATGGTAAGTTCTTCAAAGCACTGTGAACCTTTGTATTAATATGCAAACATTCGAACAAAAACAAAAGCATATAAACTAAGTTGGGTTATAATCGTCCAGAAAGGTAATAATGTGTAGAAATTTTAATGGTATCGGCACTGAAGGGAAAACAAACCGGCCACATGTCTGCACTCTTTGATGGGAAGATGTGTGTATACATACAATTTGATAAGGTAAGTCTTATTGAAATATGTAAGATACATGCAGGAACGTGAAATAAAGTGGTCATGAAATAATATATTTATTGCTGTAATCAAGGACACAATGCCCGCAAAAATAAAAATGGAGAAGAGATAGACATATATTTACCAAGGATTGCTCTATTTTGATATAAATCTGTATCAGTAAACATGTCTAAGAGTTTTGATCTTGGTCGTTCAACCTGCTTGTCCAGAATAAATATATTCGACGTTAGTATCAAAAAGAGACATAGAGAATGTTTTATTTATTGAAAGAAATGTATGATTCTCTCCTCCCTCAACCTTCGCAACCAGCAACTCATTATCTTTGTATCAAATTGTTATTACTGGTTTAATTACTGTCGGTAATTCTAGTCAGTACATAAAAACATAAAACCGAATTAAGTCATTACTTTTATCTGACAAATCACATTGAACATTATGAGTTCAAACTTATATTTTCATATGCAAAAATCATTAGTGTCCATCACATGTAAACAATGATACCTTTTCCTTCATGGGATTCTTGTTTTGAGACATCAGCTGTTTTGTTTCTTTCTTAACCGACATCTCATAGCATTTATTATAGTCTGCAAAATAAATAATTATATCGAATGCAATTGAACAAAATATATAATAAATTTTTCTCACAGAAAAGTGGACGAATGACAGGATATGACAAGTCGGTTCACATACATGTTCACCTAAACTGTTAAATGAATCACAATCTTCTTTTCTAAAAAAAATAAGCGGTCTTATCTGGAATGTTGTTTAACAATGTATCAACAAAGATTATATCATGGCGAAGTAACCAGGGTTTACTGCCTTACCCAGAGACACCATAAAGTGGCCTTAGCAAGATTAGAATTTCACGTTGCTAGTCGTCGGACGTGCGCGAGTCCAGCACGCTAGTTATTGAGCTACAGTGGTGTCTGACGTATCGAAATATGAAAACAGTTGTGGGGCGGACAAAAGAGCGAGCAAATACACATATATGTTGTCTATATTATGTAATGTTATTGGTCAGGGTCTTGCTAGTCAATCTTTGTTGAAAGTTCATACGTTTCTCGTTCAAAATCTGACTGCTTTATCATACCATTTTATTTTTCATTCTCAATCTCTCCTCCTCCATTCTTTGATATTTCAAAAAATATATTTTTGCAGAATTCTGCTCATATTCCTGGATACAAAAACGCTAACAAAATGTACCAATGTAATATAGCAATTAAATAAACTTGGCAAATTTTACATTACAATGGCACGTTCGAGAACATTGATAATTATTGTTTCAATCAGCTTTGGGACATTTTGATTAAAAAATTAAAAATGCACTTGTTATGATTCATCTGGTTCGAATTTAAGTCATATACCTTAGATTGCCGGCAAAATTGAATATGTATTGAAAACAAAGTCGGATATAAATATATATGATTTTGTCTAAACTCGTTCGAAGCATAAACATGTCGGTTTGAAACTGAGTAATATATTAGAATAAACAGAAGTCCAAGGCAGTGTGTGAATTAAGATTTAAAATTGCAAAATCAAACTGGATATTATTAAAGAATGCATTGCATCTTCAGAGTCACCATATTTCTTTATTATCTTTTGCTCGCAAAGTTAATGTGAACCCTTCAGATTCAGTTAATAGTTCAGAACATGATATTGTTCAATCTATTGAACAGTATGCTAATTAATAATTTCAAGTCATAAATACTGAAGTATTGCCTGATGACAGTTTTAAAGTTCATAAAGAAGAAAAATTCAATAATCACATTTTCAGTGGACTGTTTTGACAGTATGCAATGTTTTATATCTTGTATGTCTCGTCCATTTCCTGACATTAGCGCCACGTTTTTATTTTAGTGCGGCTCTCTAAACAAGTGTCGATCGCATTACATTTCTTGACCTAGGCTATGATTGTTGTCGTAATTGACACTATGGCAGAAGAATCCGACCATCCATTGCTATAAGGATGTATTGAGATACTGGTCATTCAAATAGATACAAATTCGAATATTTTATTCAGCTTCAAACATATATAATGAGCTGATACTCTGTCTCTCTTAACAAATATTGATTGATCTAAATCATGATCAAAGAGCAAGGTAGTTATTAGAATAGTGTGCGGTCTATTAATTTTATTGAAACAAAATAAATGTATCGAGCTTGTTTGAAACTTATGTCTTTGGATTAATTCAAATTTGTATAATGTAGGGCATATGAATAATTTAAAAGGTAAATATTTCTTGTTAAGGTCCTGAAGCAAAGGATATACAAGGGTGAATTGATATGTTATTTCAATCTTATTTTAGTTACATAATACACCACGTCCCTTTCCGTTGGATGTGTCTATAACAATTGAATCCACAGCAAGGACAAGGCATATAGAGACGACGAAGGCACCCTTCCAGTCACTTCACACACACAAAACTAGAAAGACCAAGAAAAGAAGAACCGTCCTAGAATTAGACATTTTTGTTTATTAAATCACAGAGAGAGAAGAAATTATGCACTGAAGTCGGAAATGGATCTGTTTGCCATGCAACCCACTAATATGACGATGTAAGAATCCCAATGGGTAGAATTTCATCCCGTCTCCTCTTTGACGGAATCAGCTCCCATCAAGTTTGAAATCGAAAGACAGCCCGAAAATTACATCGGTCTGAAAAGAAGTTATTTGTACTTGAACGTCAAAAATATTAGAACTGGCAGATAATAACAATACAGAGGGAAACGATAAAATAGCCTTCGTCAACAACTTCATGATTTCCTTGTTCATTGAAGTGGATTCCTACTCGCATAACAAACTGGTCAGATGCAGCATGGACACTTAATCTTACCGAGCGTACCTGAAAGATCTCTTGACGTAGGGAGAAGAAGCCATGAACACTCATATGGATGTCTGCGTGGTATGGAAACCTGACACAAAGGACAAGTTCTAGCTAATATTATCGAAAAAGTCCAAAGCAGTTTAGAGCTGATGGATTGTTAGCATTTGGACATGTGGTTGCAAGAAAAGTATTTGCTGAACGGGGTGGATCTCCGCCTAAGACTGAATCGCAGTAGTACCTATTTCCATTTGATAATTTATGATGCTAGCAAATACAAAACCATCATCCAAGAAGCCGACTCTACGTACGACGCGTGGAAGTGTTACCTAATTTGGGAAACGATATCAGTCACGCTTTTAGCAGAACGACTGCCAATTATCCGATACGACGAGTGGAAGTGACAACCTTCATTCCAAGACAAATGTGATCCATGATCGAAAATCGTCTGTTCCAATGACATTACCCAAACTTTTAATCATTGGTATCGTCGAGAATGCGGCCTTTAACGGAGACTCCAACAAAAATTCCTTTCAACATTTAACACTTTGGTGTGTCCAAAATCGAAGTCAGTCGCGATGGCAAGATCTCGTGTACCAGACCCTTCGAACCTGAGCACAAGAATTACTCGAGATTATACATGTTCTTGTACGAAGGTACTGGGCAGTTAGAGACTAACAGTAGTCACGGTATTTCGTGCGAGGATTATGATAGAAGTTATGTAGTGTGGGCTTTTGATTTCACTCCTGACGAAGGCAGCGAAAAGGGACATTTCCACCCAATAAAATTAGGCCCGATTTGTTAGGAACTTCAGTTTGCAAAACTACAGAAGGAGGCAGTGAATGTCATCCGGTATGCCGAATTTGATAATACGATAGAAATCAACAGTTTGAGAGAAGTCATTCTAAACTATTAGAAGCTATGGGAGACTCTTAACCCTCTTTGAATGGTGGAGCCTCTTTGGAAATGGAATATGAGGATATCGTAGAAGCGAAACCTTTCACAAAAAAACAAAGACTAAGAAGACATGGTGATGTCCAGATGGCCAGAACAAGAACAATATTTAGTCTCTTGTTTTGTCAAAGACCTCGCGAATACCATTACGGGGTTGACCAAGAAAGATTGCTATGGATGTCAAAAGGATCTTCCCAGTCAATTACAACATTTAAATATCTGAGAAAAATTGGACGAATATCTGGAGGTATAAATACTTGCGTGATCATTCCTCCTCTCCATTGACTACTCCAGAGATCCATCGCATCGAATCTCTCCTGGCCCAGAGTACAGAGACGAAGCAAAGAGACGATAACTTGACAGAGATTTTCAATATGAGGATATCGTAGAAGCGAAACCATTCACCAATATATATATATATTTGTTTTTTTTCTTTAGCTAGGAAACGTACTGTATATCAATGGCCAAATGACCTCTATCAGTGGAAGTCTAACTTAACTTCACAACGTTGTCAACCATGTCAAAAATGTGTTTTTTGGTATTGTATGAAAATAATATTGTGTTTGTTAATTGTTGATGATTGAATTAAAAATGTTATTAAAAAAGGAAAAAGGATAGTTAATGGTTTGTTATAAACAAATGTATGTGCTCTTTGACTTCTCTCTATTCCTCACCATGAGAAAAGTTATAGCGTTCCTACACAAAAGAATTGTAGAGATATTTTCTACCGCGTTCGTGATTGAGCCGTATAAAGCGGAACCGTCTCCAGTTTGACCATCCAGTGTTGACTCGTCAAACTATGAACACGTATTCAAGATTTGCAAAGCTGAACGAAGCATACGTTTGTTTACATCGTGTCAGGCAAAACCTGATACCCAAGGCTGATGAGATTTGAAAATGTCAGGATGCTGAATGTAGCCCAAGACCTGACAAAACAGATGTTTAAAAACGAAATCAAGAAGGAGCAAGAAGATTGGATCGAGAAGTACAGACTTCAGAAACAGCACAGAGAACAGCAACAGCAGCAACAACAGCAGGAGCCAGACAGGGATTTTGTAGACTGACGTGTGAACACGAAATAGTTCTCCATCTCCAACCACAGAAGCAGACCCTATCCTGTTATGAAGCCTGCAGCCAGACGGTGACGCAATCTTAGACAATACAAGATTGTCATTACCCCCAACAAAACAGCCCTTTTCAGGCCTACCCTCAACAATCTAGAAAATATATACTATTCATTTGCCAAAATATGTCTGCCTTTGTGTGTTGGTAGGTTAAAATATAAAAGTGTGCCTATAAAGACTTAGTTTCTGTCTGATGTCAAAAGATAGAAGTGTGCCTATAAACACTTCATTTCCCTGACGTTTAAAATAGTCTATGCTTTTGTTGTATGTAGGATTGATAACAAAGTGTCTATGTAGGAAAAAAGTGAACCTCAGTGTTTGTTTTAATTCCGCGCGTTCCATGGTGTTGATGGTGGAATAGGTTATGTTAGCTTTTGTGTATAGGGAATGCTTTCTTTCACGTCCGTGCTTCACAAATATAAGGCGGAGCGTTCATAAGTCTGTCTACCCAGCGTTCAGTCGTTAGCATTAGTAGAATCACCAAACTCATTGAACTCCAAATGCACCTGGATTATTCCAGGTGCAACCAGGACTCACTGGCCTTGAAGGCGATCAAGGGAAGTGCCAGGATAGAAGAGGAGTAGAAAACAAACAAGAAAGAAGAGGAGAAGGAAATTAAAGAGAGATCCTACATCACCAGATGCTATGATAGGTCTGTGAAGTCACGCCCATGTTGAGGACACCTTCACGGCCACTAGCATCACTACCATGTCAACAACAGCCAGAGCCACAACCACTGCCAAGAACCGCTGTCCCCTAGACATAAAACAGGGAGGAGGATTTGAAAAACAGCGAGAACAACCATGACAACTACTGCGTCTTTAGGTCTGGCGTAGAAGACAGGGGGAAAGATTCTTCACAATCCTTCAAAAAGAGGAATGGGATAGTGAAGTAACTCATTCCCCTTCTGCACTCCCAAGGACCAATCAGTCCCATCCTATTCCATTTTCTGTTTTGAAGCTATAGTGCACCCCTCCAAAATTAACACAGAAGTCATCGTGAGGCTACCAATTTTGAGGCTACGGTAAACCCCCAACCAAAATTAACATAGAGGCCTACGTGAGGCTATGGTATCCCATACACTACTCATTAGAAAGACTCATAGCTTCAGTTTCCTCAGCGTTTAAAACCAACAAACAAAACAAACTGTTGCATACATCCACCCTTGATTCACCTGACATATTTATAAGTTTTGCTGCAGCGTGCATAAGAAAACAGTTTGAATAATTATGCGTGTTGACAATTGCACTATTAAATGTAATAGCATAAGAGAACCTATATCTATGGACAGTGGCAAAGGTACGTTATAGAACACATGTAAACATTGGAGCTTTATTTTAAGACAACCAGAAAAGAGACATGTAAAATCAGAGTAGGGATGAGGGTCATCGATCGACATTAGGAATGTTGTTAGGCACCCATGTGATAAAATCTAAAGTATTATACTAAAAAACACAGCTAAGAAATATTTGATTGATGACCGTAATTATTTATAAATGGCAAGCTATATTTATTATAAATTTAGTTGCATTGATGGTATCTCACGCACCATATCTAACAGTCTAATCCACATTCTGGTTGTACGCCATGACCGAATGTTTATTTGTATTTTTTGGGGATGTTTCTGAAAGAAATTCCCGTCTCTACACCAAAAAAATATTAAATTATCGTTACATAAAACTTAATCAAGAGTCCCTTGAGTAGAGTGATGCCGTAATGTCTGAAAAGAATTTCCGAACATTCAACCTAATACCATTTCATCCCTTTAACTGCTGAGCGTTGAAACCATCTCTATTTTTCAGCGATTCAGTTTTTACAAATTTTGGGGACATATCGCATGTCAGACTGGTACCATTCAGGACCATGAAGACATCATAAGAAGTTTTCTGGTGGAAATGACATATTGATATGTTTTTCCTGTTTTGGATGACTAATGATAACATGACTTTCAAGATGGGTAATATAGTAGCCATATTGGATATCAGATTGGCACAATTTCTATTTAGTAACAACTGGACATAAAAATAAACCCTTGATGGAAAGCACAATGATCGTATGATCATCCTTCTAGGAGAAGTAGTGCTAACGTAATATATTCAAGATTGTCATTTTGTCAGTCATATACGATATTGGATTGAAATCATTTTCATTTACGAGCAACTCGACATAAAAAGAAATTTATCAGTTAAAACCCTATCCTAGTATGACCATTCAACAGGAGGAATAAAGATACCAAGATAATTAAGACGGACACTGTGTCAGGCATATTGGATGTTTCATTTGTACCATTTAGAACAATACAACATAATAAGAATTTAGCAACAATTACATGCTGATAGGACCATTTACTCAGCAGGAATAATGATCAAACTATTTTTAAAAAGACCACTGTGGTGACCATATTTGGCATCAGATCTGCATCATTGTCATTAGAAGCAATTAGACATAAGTCTTTTAAATGAAAACTCCATGATGAGTAGCAGACACAATATTTTCAAGATGGCCGCTGTGGCGGTCATATTGGAATAAGATAAGCACCATTTTCAGTTCCAAAATATTGACCTCAAAATAAATTTCTTAGTGACAAAATCATGTTGATATGACCATTGACTGAATAGAAGTAGCAGTAATGTTATTGTCAAAATGACCACTGATTTGGCCATATTGTATGTGGTGGCAATCTTCCAAGTAGTTTAGAAGGAGTAGTGATAGCAACGTGTGCTAACGGACGGACCTTACGAAAGCCGATGGACAGCACATCATATACGCTATTTTGGTTTATGACCAGTAGAGTGATAAAGAAAACGCTCGGTCACCTGTCTTCAACCGAAATTCAACGCAAATTAATGCTTGGTCTTTTCCCCGATATAGGATAGGCAGGGTACTCAGTATGTCACTAACGATAGTTTTCCTTTACATTATCTACGAAGTCAGCATTTATGGTCCAACATTCTCCAACCATTTAATTTTTGGAGCGTGTTGGTGGAGGGACATGATTTTAAAAAGATCCAGCTCCAGATTAGCTTGCAAAACAGTACTCATCTCTGGTTTACATGAACAAATAACTAATTCTATCGATCACTGATCATGTTTGTTAGAACATAATTATCTAGAGACAATGGGGGGTCTCCTAACCTCCCGATAAGATTAAATGTAAGGCGATAAATTGTCACATACCTTTTTATCTTTCGATCATTTAAATACGGAAAAATAATGCAAGGTTCAGATCTAAATCTCTTCGGTGTTCACTCGGCTAGACATAACATAAACCTACAAATGTCAAAATGGCGACCAGACGTTTGAAACGCTTGGGTAAATTCCGTTATCACTGCAGAGCGATATTAATTGTGTTTCCCTAAGAATTACGTCTCACTGTAAAAAAAAAAAAAAAACTTGAAGATAACGCATACCATATGCTAGGGTGGATCATGGAATATCTTTTAGTATCGTTTGGGAGATAAGGAGAGCGTCAGTAAATCAGTAAATTATCTCTGGGACCTAATTCTCAGCTGGGGCCCAGGTAAACGAAGTCCCCGAAAGGTTTTGCATATTAAGGGTTTGCAACGACTGATTTTAACAACCTTACTGTATCGAAAACTTGATCTAGAAGACGTTGCGATTGTTTCGAGTTCACTTTCCTTTTATCTGGCATGTTTTCTTGATGGTGAGGAGTGGAGGCAGCATGCGAAGCAACACCCCCCCCCCCGCTTCTCCACCCAACGACCCACCCCTGATATGACACCCTAATAAGCATACAAATGTAAGACCCCGTAATAAAAATATATATATATATATATATATATATATATATATATATATATATATATATATATATATATATATATATATACATATATACCGTTGAAACAACTACTGGGAAATGATATAACGATTACTCGAACGTTTGAGCAAAATATTTTCAACGACACTCCATACCCATATATATATATATATATATATATATATATATATATATATATATATATATATATATATATATATACAGTAATTGTTTCAGCGCTTACACATTAATGAGTTGTTGTTTATTTGAAGTTATATGTTCCTTTATTCTGGTAAATTTAGAGTTAACAAAATTTTGACTGTATATTACCACCGGTTTATTGATAACAATGTGGATGAATCATTATATATTTCATGGTTTGCACATTTTCTCTATAAAATAGATATTAAGACAACTGTGGGTTTTTGTCTCACCGCTTTTCACTTTATGTATACGTCAGTAAGGATAAAAAGATCAAAGGTGATAAGTGCAAAATATCTTTCCATCATTTAAATATGGATATATAACGAAATGTTCAGATCCAAATCTTTCCATGTTCTCTTTGCTAGCAACAAGATAATCCTACAAATGCCAAAATGGCGACTAGGCGTGTGGTAAGTGGGGGTTAAATTCCATTATCACTGCAGAAGGAAGTTCATTGTGTCACACTATTAAAACAACAAGAAGATAACATACCATATGAAAGGGTGGAACCAGGAATATCATTTAATATCGTTTGGGAGGTGAAGACAGACTCTTTATTTCAGCAAAGTGTCTGTATGACGGAATTGTCAGTTGGGCCCCAGAGGGGCAAAGTCCCAGACAATTTTTGCATAGTGAGGATTTACAATGAATTAATGTAACCAATAAATTGTATAGAAAACAAACTATAAAACACGCTGCGTTTGTTTTGCGCTCATTTTCTTCGCTGGTTTGTTTTTTATGGGGTGGGGTTGGGTAGCACTCACCACACCACCACCCTTCACCACCCATTTAGCCACCACAGACACACTAATGCACATATTAATGTAAGATACCATATATCCAAAATCGTGAATGATTGTGTAGATACATGAGAATTAATTACTAGGTCGTCATGCGAGTCTGCTACACACTAGTGCATATAACACCGATTGAGTAACATATTTGTTTTGTTGAGGTGTGCTTAGTCATGAGGGAATATGGGCTCGTGTGTGCAGGCAAGGTGATGGGTGCCGTTTACCCGTGGAACTGGTTTCTACTCTCTAACCTTTATGATAGTATTATTTGCATATATATATATATATATATATATATATATATATATATATATATATATATATATATATATATATATATATACATGGTGATTCGCGTCCGACCGAATGGTTCATATATGTTCCAAACAAGAAAGGCTGATCATATTTTGATTGTGACTTTGTCTCTTCTGCTACCACAATTTTGGTTCAAGACATTATGTTCAAAGCAATTTAAAAAACAATCGATATTAATGTCTGTTCGTGAACGTTTCAGACAGGTATTATGTTCTTCGTTTGAAAATCAGTTATAATGGCCTCAAATTAATTTGTATCTGCTGTGTTTGACTTACTAAATTCTTTTCAATGTAATCCTATTTTTATGTTTATCTGCGTTACATTTCGATTCTTTTGCACTGTTTTTACCTTGTATGAGTTGTCAAAGATGGCAGTTAAATAAACTCTATATTATTTCACTTTTGTCGTTTGTAGAATAACAAACTATGATAATTTTCCTTTCATTCCCTTTACAGCAAAAACTGATTTTTCGTTTCCTTTTTTATTTGTTTAGTATTATCAAGAACGTTTGTTTTTAAAGTGTTACATCACCGTACATCGAATTAATAAATCGAACCCCATCATCCGCTTCCCCAAGGAAGTAGTTGTGGACTTAGAATCATAAAAAAATAAACACTAAGTAAAAAAAATGAATTCAAATAAATGTTAGCCTACAATAAAGAAAGATAAAATAAATAAAATCATAATAATAATTAAATAAAAATAAATGAAGAAAAACATCATTAATGACTAACATGAGACGAATGTACCTACATTAAAAGGAGAAAGAAGTGCCGCGTTCCCCTTTGAACCTAAATATTTTCCCAAGGAAAAAGGGGTGAAACCATTAATAAAAAAAATACTCATAGGTAAAACCAAATAGTGAAATATTTTTAGGAGGTGCAATCATGTATAAAGACAGTTTTCTGTCCACTCTTTATTTTATTCGCATGATGTATATTACAGATATAAGGTAGTATGTATTAATTTCTGACATTACGTTTATGTTTTGTGCTGAATGCTATGGAAAAAGCGTGTTAAGAAACTATTAAAGAAGATATGCAAAGTTTTTCATCTTTCTGATGTATTTCTCATTGTTACTATATATACATAAGCTGTCCCAAATAATTCAAAACGATATTTTAATTATTTTTCTCGTATAGAAGCGGCAACGGCTAAAAGCGTTGGAATGTCCGCGATGAATAAAAATATTTCACCGATCTTTTGCATTTGTGCCACCCAAGGCTTTGATAATTTCATTTGTTTGGTGGTTGACTAAGTATTGTTTGGATCAGCCACAATGATATAATTCCAGTTAACTTTGGGTGAGAAAGCCTTAGTGTGACCCCGCAATCATCTGTTTAATGGCACGTTTGCTTTTTGCATGCTGCTTTGGTTTAAGCCCATCCTTAACTTTGCGATAGGACATTATTCTTTTTAAATATAAAAGGTTCAACTACGAGTTGTATCAACTATCTACAGGCGCGTCAATCATCCTAATTCGTCCACTCATCCCCTGTAACACACGAATCTTGTCGGAGAGAATAACATCATTACATATATTCTCAGGGTAACAGGTGGGGAGTGGGGTTGTGCAAAGATAATTGTCCGCGAACGTTAAGCTGTGCTAAATGCTGTGCTAATCGGTTGAAAACCAAATTGGATTTCTCTGGTTACTGCATTGGTAGCAGCGTCACTGGTGTATCTAATATTATACAGCCAAAATGTTTCCAATATACATGTAGTCAAGCTGTGCAAATTCTGAGTCACTGATTCTGAAAATGACACTTAAAATCGTTGATTTGCTCTAGTTATTAAGATATGATACTGGTTTAGTATATACGACCCTAGACTTAGGAATCGCGGATTATAAGTGAGTTATAAAGGAAAGGGATCTCAATTTAAACCAGAAATGACCAAAATACATCTTTGATCGGATCTGCAAATAAATATATGTCTGGGCTTGGAAACTGCTTGGTTTTTTAGGCCAAACAATGAATGATGCAATCTGAAGCTGGTATTGCGTCATACATGATATGAATTGCATCATGTTATTCCTAGAAGTCATGGATGATGCAATCATAACTAAGCTTACATCACTCTGCTGAACAAATTGCTCTATATCAGCTCAGTGTCGTGCTGTCTTATTTGTCAGTGCTTTATTTTGCAAAGGAACACATTTCTATTTAGCCAAGGTGAGCAGAGATGCCTCGTACTTTTGTGAATATTGCAGATAACTTCTGCAATGTTTGTGGTGAACTGACATTTGCATCTCACAAGTGCAATATAAACACTATGGTTTACAATGCCTATCACATTTATTTCGGCTGCAGAATTGGATACTAGGACAAGAGGTGGACCCCACACCTATGATGCAACATTTGTGTAACAAATCTTCGCCAGTGGGAGAACATGAAAAGGAAATACATGTCTTTTACAGTGCCAATGATTTGAAGAGAACCAACATATCATATCAACAATTGTTACTTGTGCATGGTGCCTCCAGTTCGGAAAGGTGTGTCAAAGAAGAGAACATGGAATGTGCATTATCCAAACATCAGCTATACGCCCAGTACCCCACGGAGAAAGACTGCCGGTTCCTGATGCACCAGAATCATTCTCACTTGAGTTGCACGAGGGAGAGAATGAAACTTCTAGTCCTGAACAATCAACGTCACATGACCCATATTTTATCCCATCACTTTCCTCTGAACCACACTTCATAATACAAGGTGAAATCATTGACCTTGTCAGGAATTTTGGAGCTATCCAAGAGTAAGGTAGAGCTGTTGGGCTCCAGACTACAGCAGTGGAATCTCCTGGTAGGTGTTGTTAGGGTTTCCATGTTCCGTGACCTTCAAAGGGATCATGTCCCATTCATGGAAGGTGATCTTGAAGCCTGCAACAACATCGATAGTGTGATGGCAGCCCTCTACATCGTTTGTGTGATCCAGATTAGAGACCATTGTTCATTGATTCATTGAATACGAGACATAAATCTGTTTTGCTGCATAATGGCAATGCTTTGCCATCAATTCCAGCTGGCAATGCAGCCCATATTAAGGAAAACCTATGAAAACATGAAACAATTTTTGAGGTGCATAAACTATGACAAACATCAGCGGCAGCTTTGTGGCGATTTGATGGTTGTTGCTCTCTTGCTTGGTCTGCAGACTGGATACACAAAGTACTGCTGTTTTCTCTGCGAATGTGATAGTCGTGCGAGAGATTCCCACTACATTAAGAGGGATTGGCAACTCCGACAGTCATTGGAGCCTGCGAGGAAACGTGGTCAGCATCCACCACTTGTTGAATCAGGGAAGACTTTATTACCACCCTTGCACATCTTTCTGGGTCTGATGAAGAACTTTGTCAAGGCCATGGATAAAACACAAGCAGCTTTCAAGTACCTCCGTGGAAACTTTCCAAGTTTCCAAGGTAAAGTGAAGCTAAATTAAAGGAAGGTGTCTTTGCTGGTATTCAGATTCATGAACTTCTTGGAGATTATGCATTTGACCGTGCACAGCGTGGCAAGGAAAATATGGCACGGAAAGCCTTCCAGTTAGTGGCAACAAACGTTCTCGGAAACAGCAAGGCAGACAACTATAGGGAGTTGGTGAAAACTTTACAGAGACATACAAAAGCCATATTTGCAACATGTCACTCAAGATACTTATTTGCACTCTCGTCTAGATATTATTCAACCGACCTGTGGAGCAGTGAGAGATGAGCACGACGGGCGATTTCAACAGGATATTGCAACAATGAAGAAACTCCATCAGGGCACAAGAAGCCCATCAATACTTCTAGACTATTAATGGACAGTGACAAGAGATGCCCCATTTAATGAATACAAGAGACAAGCCAAGAAGCGCTGGGCAGACATTGCATAAGGACTAAGCTATGTAGTTACATATACATAATATTTTTTCCTTTTGCTTCATAATAAATGTTATTTTGATATAGCCCTTTTGCTGTTTTTTAAAGTGTTACATAAACAGGACAGGTGAAATATTATCATGTAAAGCAACCATAAACACATGCAAAGACCTAGATTTACAATTTATGATTAAAACTCTACTATCTACACACTATATATCTAGACGTAAAATGTAAAAACTTAAATATCATGCAAACAGTAGCCAATGAGTTGTTTTAATTGTAATATCTAAATGCAGCACATCAAAATCCATAATAAATAGCACATTTTATATCTGAAGCAGAAGACTTTCAAAACATTTGTAGAACCGTGTTATCAGGATTAACACTGGTTGTCTTTGATAAACGTCACAGACGGGTCAGCAGCAGACATTGTGTAATTATAACTGTAACGGGCGAATCCAAGAATTGGTGCAGAAACATCGATGTTGTCAAGAATGGCTTCGATTATGTTTCCGTCGATGAAATAACGTGTCCTGTTGAATATTGCCATGACGCCGTTGTTGCTAAATCCGTATGCAACATGTTGTCTTGGACAAGCTATTCCCGGGCTTCCAAGAATGCGTCACATGGAAGAAAATGCCAAGATAACTCAGGAACCTGAAATTGTATCGGCTCTTCCTTTTTGGATCCCTAGTCGCGTACTAGTAATAGTAATAATTTTACTTGCTTTGATCTCTCAACATAAGAGAGTCTATTTTGAACGGGGTGTTGGATGCATCTTTGAACTATTTCATCGTTTGACTGTCGAACCAATCTAAAGTAGATTGAACCGCATTCAATTCCAGAACTGTCAACCAATCCTTGGAAACGTTTTGATGGTATCAATTTACTTAGCAATAGTAGCAGCAAACAAAGACATATGCGGTGGACACTTTAGGCGAGCCTGTGATCAATCTGTGAACAAATTCAACATAAACCATGTCCATAATAGAGCGTCTAAACGGGTTTTCTCCTGACGTTGACAACCCGCACGGGTGTTATAATTCCACGAACAATATCTTTATATTTTAATGTAAGGCTGATCTTTAATGCGCAGCTGTATCATCAAAGTTTCCAAGCGCAGGTCCAACATGTACCCATGTAGATCCACAAGGGTAAAACAACGATTTGTCAAACCATTCACTTCAACCATTATGCATCTATCAAGAGCACATCCTGATCATGCGTTGGTGTATATTTCCCATGTCTCGAGAATCTTTACAAAGCCTTGACCGATTTCATCATGAATAGCCTAGGTGACTTTTGCGGTTTAAGACTAAATTTCGATAACCATGAAATGACACGTTGTGATTTCTAGTCTACCCTTGTAATGGATAAGAAGCAAACCCAAATGCACGTAGAAAATAGTATCTGCTTAACGCCGGAGATGACTGTGTGCTGTAACATAGATACGATTCCTGGAAACATCTTTCAAAAACGTTTTAATAGGTCTTTGCCAGACAATTTTTCAATCGGAATAATTGCCCGATAATGTCGTAAATAATCATGTTTATATACTTCCAACTTTGGGGAAGGGGACACAGCAACCATGACAATTATACCAAGTGCGAGGCGACGGCAGTTTTCTTTATTCTTGACCAAGAGTTGCAGTTTTATCAAAATGCCTCACATTTAACCGGCTGTGGTTGATCTGGGTGACGTTGTTATGGTCCTAGTAACTCAAGCATGGCAGCTTCTCGTATACGGCTTGATATTTGTGTAGCACGCTCTTATGCGAGTTTCCTTAACTGTATCGCAGTCTGCATACTAGTATAAAAGGACAAATCTTTCTCTAATTCAAAATTCTGTCAATAATTATGTTTAGTAAATTTACTATATCAGGATCAGAAACTGCGACCGCTTCAGTCCTGGCTATTATTTCACTTGCCTTTTGAACGCAATACCCAAGTGAATAAAATCTTGGGATGTTACCATAATGAATATGTATGTACAGCAACATCTGTCTGTAATGGCACTGTACTGGATGTGCTCTTTCCTGCGAGTGCATGTTATCGAGACAAGATACGTGATGTTACGTCGATTTAAGCCGTCACCTTATGCATAGGTGCGGACTGCATACTCTCCACAGCTAATTTTCAGGTTTGACGGAATAGAACCATCATTCCCTTCCTACTGTGCTACGTTCTTGATACATGATATTAGGTCATCGTAAGCATTTCGCTCAGAAACAGGTGTAGGTTTGATCGGATTCTGTATGGACCGTTAGTGATGTACTTCTAGTGGCACAGTCCGATCTTCACGGAACAGGTCCATCCTTTCCTTCCGTCCGGTGCAACCTTCATGATGCCGGGACGGCAGCAGGGATATTCGATCCCTCTAACCCGTCCATATCTATACCAGCTGAGGCCCTGCTAGAGCTGCCGTCCATCTCCCCCAAACAACGAGAAATTAGACCTAACTGTCTTTTCCGGTTGAGTAAGTGCAGGTGGAGATGAGGCTTCTAACGCATTGCACCAGTGAGTTCTCTGCTTTCAATTTGTTCACTGATGCGGCTGGGTGGCAATTCTACTTATATCCTCCTCACTACGTGGTGCACCTATTCACCTTTCCTTTAATTACGAGCTATATTGTATTATGTTCTAAATCACACGCACACATTCCAGACGTATGGAACGATAATCCTGAGCAAACGTAAAGTTCTTGCGATCTCTTATTAGAGCACTTTGTCATGTTTGTTGCTTGACACATGTAAATAAGAAGCAAAACAATACCCTCAAATAAATCAGTTCATCGCCGCGTAGACGTACCGTGAAGTGGACGCTAATGAACGATGCAAATGACTATAAACATTGTATGTCAAGACTTCTAGTTTGTAATATTAGGTCTTGAGTGACAGAGCTGACATATATAAAATGCACATTGACGTACTAGCGAACAGAACAAGTGAAATCAGACAAGCGTTGCCAACATTTAAAGTGAAGTGGGCGTTAGTGAATATTATAAATATCAATAGAAACATCCTAGCATTCTAGCAAGAGCGAAAGCAGTAACCGAAGTGTGGACGGGGTTTTGCGCATGTCCTTCTATCCAAAGGTGATTACTTCTGTTGAACTCTAACTTATGTGAGGATAAAAAGACTTAAGCATTTGTATAGCTAAAATATTTATACTTGGAGTGCTGAACCTGCAAGGCAGTGGTCGTACTCCTAAGGTGTAGGATTCGGTGAATAATTGTTAGCACCATGGCCATCTCATACTGGTATGGACATATGAAGAGGTTAAAAAGTTAGTTTTATATCCTGGTCCAACTTCTAACTGATCACCAACTAGCCAAAGCGAAATCTTACATGCATTCCATACAAAGTGTGCTGTTACTTTCAATATATGAGCCTGATAAATTAAAATTTTCTACTGATTTATTTTACCTGTTTGTTCCATCTTAGGAAACATTACAAACCGACAACAACAGAAGCTCAAGCTTTTCATCAAATATTTTGCAAGCTATTGCTTTAATCAAGACAAGATATTTCCGGCACATACGAATAAAATGTGCCTATGATGTTGTCAGTGAACATTGCTGGACATTATCCCTCAAATTTCAGTTATACCTATATAAAGCTATGTTCAGGCGATGTACTGAAGCAATCATGATAAGAGTTCTTCGCATATGTCATTAAAGGCTGGACGACATATTTCATCGCTAATGCTATCTTGCAATAATCGTCTGAAAATCTTTATTTCTCACGCCAATTTGATTACATTTTAGATGATATAAATAAAGGTGACTCCTCCTATCAATGTAGATTGTATTGACAATCGTGTAACATAATTGAAAATATCGTGTAAAATAGGTGGTGAATGGTTAAAAGGATTCTTCGATATAAACTTGCATATACCTAATCTAGTCTGAAGGCAAATTGCCAGTTATCTCCTTTGCCCATTTTCAGGTTTACCAAGTGTCTTTCACGGTTCTAATGAAAATACTGTACGTGGGGGTGTAATTAATGAAAGTTTAATTTGGGTATAGAACAAACATTAAAACCTGTTTTCGGAAAGGTCTCGAGCCAATGTGATATAGTTTCAGAGATGTCCATTCCATCCTCTGCCGATGTGTTGTCCCTGAAATAGATTTAATGCCTTTAACCATTTGACTTTTCTGCAAGTATAATTTGGAAATAAAACGCCACAGCATGCTCATATTTGATTTTGATTTCACACCTGACCAGGCTAGCGAAAATGGACCTTCCATCCCATAAAATATTGTTAACTATATGTTGAAATTCACTTTGCTCAAGCACTATACAATAGGATAACGTGATATTGTTTGCATTCTTCAACAATAACAGTGAAGTCAAAAGTCTACGACATTCAATATTGGACCATTAATAATTAACTCGAAAACAGTCATGGAAAAAGGCTAACAAATGAAGCAACCAAATAGAAGAAAAAGGTTAAAATCAAAGCAATCGGTAAAAAGGATAGAAACAAACAGTATTTAGAGCAACGCTCGCAATAAGAGAGGGCCGCAGTTAATGCTTTTCTAAACACATTGCAAATGAAATCCAACCACTGACAAAAGAACAACGTTACAAATGCCAAGTGGAGCACCTCTGTCAAGCACAAGGCGAAAAATGCTTGAAGACAAGTCAAATGGAAAAGTATGAGCATTATCTCGTTCAAGCTTGGACAAGTGATAATGAGTTAAATACGAAATTCTGAATTTACACTAACCAGCACCGAAACAGAACATATGGAAACGCATGAACAATATTTTTCTCCTCTGCTTACCACTTTATATAGTTTAAAGAAAACGTTAAGTTTGAAACCAATTCCTACCATTATCTTTAAACTATATAGTCTAACAATTAGTACACGTTATCTGCATTACCTTTTCAAATACAGCTTGGTCTAGACAAACTAGCTTCATACTTACGTTTATAATTTCATGACATTAAGTTGGAGGTATATGGGATTTACGTTATCCATCCATACATGTGGATCCATCCGTCATCCTTGTTGGAGCTAAAACTCCTATACAGCAACAGTTATTAAGATTAAATTTGCACAATGGGTTAATTTGGGATGAGTATTTGTGTTTGTACCATATAAATAAACCAATTGAGAGTTCATCAGTTTATTCATTCATTTTACTAGAAATAAAGAGAGAGAGAGAGAGACAGGTTGAGAAAGAGAGATAGAGAGAGCTGTGATAACGTAAACTTTAAATTGGTAACACTGAGATGCCCCTCCCCCATCGCATTATAAAACCAATTGCTTGCTTTATCTACTGCACTAAAACTGCTCATGAAAACTGTTTTACTTCATGTAGAGTGCATTACTATGTATTAGAACAATTTAATTTCATTGGCTGTAGGAGAATATCGTCTTTTATTATTACATAAATGGATCTGAAAGCATCAACATCCACTCTCACGCCGTTTAGGCATGATTACTATTTTGCTTTATCACGTGATAATAATATCGTCGTCAAGCTCTATATTCAGACACGGAAGGCCATGAGTACGTCTAACTTTGACCTTCTTTAAACGCGAATGTCAGCCTCATTAGATTAAACACGAGCTAAGTTTTGAACCAAACAGAAAATGAAAGCAAAGAACAAAATGTTGAAGAATTACGTAGTAGAACCCGTTTAATGCCAAAGTTGTCATATAAGTACTGAGTTTCTTATCAATAACTATTATGTATGGATAATTATTCTCCCCAAGGTACCTATCTGTTGATCTGTAATAGTTAGTTCAAGTATCAGGCTCTTACTTGGTTCCAACAAACTTATTGATAGAAGGAATGAATTATGAGCTATGTTTGAGTGAGATCATTCTTGTAGGACACATATGTCTGTACGCGCTTGGTTATTATAATTATAATCTCGTGCAATAGAGATGAAGAATTAATTTAATGTGTAACGAAGCGAATTCGTGTCCAAACATGCGCTTTGTATATTATTGCATTTGCACTTAACCGTGTCTGGTTTACTAAAAGGCTTAGAGATCAACAGTTCTGAAGCAGAGAATTAAAAGGCTCTGTATGGATCCTTCGGTAAACTTGTGGAAGATGCGTGCTTTCTCCTTGACCACCATATTTTGTGGAACCGGAAATACATCGTGATGCGCCAAAAAACGGTACATTTTAATATCTATTATGAAATATCACTGTGTGAAATTGTAATTCAATATCATTATTTGTTTGAAGATATAGATCGATATCGTATTAGAAGTGAAAATTGATTATCCGTCAATCTTACATGTTAATGAACCATACATAGTTCATATTTGTGTTTACGTTCTATACATTGGTCATTTCTGATGATAGACCCATATATCAGTCATACTTGTTTACGAGGAGATACATTCATTATCGTTTCAATACTCGGTGAAACTACGTGTTTCTCCACCAAATAGTTTGGCCACCATGTATAGTTAACCTTGTGCTGCAAAACTAGCGTTAAACCCATAACCATCAACCAGCTTAAGTCCGTTGACAAAACCTGTACGCATCGTTCTGTTCGATCCATTGTTAGACTTAATGCGCACAAGTAAAGCGTCAGAATCAGTTGTCGTTCAATTACATTATAAATAAACATCTCGTCCAGAAATTGCGTTCAATGTCTTCGCTATATTCAATCCCATCAGGGTTCATCCTGTTAAGTATATATACTTACAATGTTGCAGAGAAATCATCATGTTTCACCACCGAACTCGCTGGAATCAAACCTTCATTGCCAGAACAATTTCTGGCCATATACCAAGTTGAACCCTACAAAACATTAAAGATAATAAATGAGAAAAAGCTATTCAGGGAACTTACTTTTTTAATATATGTTTCGGCCAGCTCTCTGTAGCTTACATCTAAAAGACGTTTTCCTGACAAACAAATCTTTTGTGTGAACAAAATGAATATTGTCAGCACAGATCTACTAAGTTCAAAGCATCAAAGTTTCAATTAAGGATGATCTCTGGGAACAAGTCTGAAGTACTTAAACTTGTCAAAAACAAATACAAACAAAGATACGTCAATTGGGGTTTATTATGTTCTGCTTGATATAGTTCAACAGCTGTTCCAAATACGATGGAAACGATCATTAGAAACCAGCATGACATAACGTAATAACTTTATGGATACTGTTAAAAACAGATCATAACTGTATTCGTTTCAATCAATATATCGAGTAAAATGTATGCTCCTACACCAAAATGCAGAACTGTGAATCATATTTAAGGCTTACAATACTATATTGATTCCCTTGACAGCAATAATATGACAATGATTTATGTTCTACACTTATACATATTCTTCTTCTTCTTCTTCTTCTTCTTCTTATTATTATTATTATTATTATTATTATTATTATTATTATTATTATATTTCATAGCGAGATATTAAAATATGTCAGTGTGGTAAATGATTGATATCATCACTGCAGCGATATCACTTCTGGAACTAATTCATCTTCTCATTTAGGGCATATATCTGCTCTTATTGTGCATTACTATATTCAGGTCCCATTCATCTCTCTCTCTCTCTCTCTCTTTCTCTTCGTGTAGCTAAACATATTTAAAAATACACATGCTCGGTACATTAATGTAATCAGTGATTATCTGATATCGCAAAATATCTACAATTAAATTCCAAACAGCAACAATTGGGGTTCAAATATTAACTTATTTAATATTGTTTTCTGCAGACATAATGAAATGTGTTATTCACAGAACTTGATTTACCAAAGATGGATAAATTGGGGATAGGTGGTTATTGATTTCAAACCCAAAGCTAAGCGACTATCGAAACAACGGAGCAATAGATCTATGCTTCAAACTTGATTGAATTCAAAAGAAACTTTAAAACTAAGGAAAGCAAGTCAATTATTTGAAACATTTCGTATCCTCAACGGTTGCTTCGCCACTCCTGACAATGCAATGTTTTTTCATAACGTGTGAAATAGTTCCTTGTATAATAAACATGCGGAATTCCTATGCCTCTGCATTTTTTATTTAAGTAACACGATAAAGAAACTGCAAACACATCATCTCATGATTTATCTTTTCTTCAAATATTCTTAATATTAATAGAATGTTTCTTCCTTGAACTAGACAAATTAAATACATTTGCTTTCTCTTTCTCACTAATTATTTTTCCTTATCTTCAGCAATTTGTATTCCCAAATTGAACTAAAAGGCTTACCAACTAGATTAGGTTAAAGAGCAAAACATAAATGAATTAGTATTAATATTCCTATATCGCACATGATATGCAATATTAGCTATTGTTTCATCTAGTAATGTAAACATACGTCTGCTCCTAGAATGGTTAGAATTTCATTTTCGGAAAAACCCAATTCTCCTTCGCAGATATCTTTTTGTCTGTTAAGGCATTTAACCTTTTGTCCCGGCAAGAATCCGCTCTGTGAAAGAAAAAGATGTTTGTAGTATATCTTCTGATATATTTTAGGAAATATTTAAACTACTATGTAGCTAACAACTAACTGAAACGATCCCACAATATATACGGCAAAGAATAACTGTTTTCATTATATTACTACTTTATTTTGGTGCACAACGGTACTAAAAAACGTAAGTCATTTAGTAATTCTACAGAACAATATCAGAATGATCACAATGTTATGCATATTATCTCCAGCAGTTGAAATGCTCTCTAGATCCTACTTTGCCATATACCATGTAGATGAGATGTAAATGAGATGAACAGGGAAAGAGTAAACAATCATTATGTCACACCTATTGTTATAGCTTTATTTTTATTTCCTATTTGAGTAAAAATCATATAATCATTTCTAACATATTTGAAGAAACTAATATCAATCACTACAGTAATTTTCATAATTATATCATGAACATTACGTAGGTTATTTCGTCCTTTACTCAAAGGAGAGTCAGCATGTAAAATGCTTTAACTCATAATGGATGTTTAGTAACTTTTGAATGTTTCTGAAAAAATAACATAAGAGCTTCATAATAACACCTTAAATCTCAACTTTTTTTACGTTTAACGTCATTTAATGGAACATGCCTATTTCAGAACCATAAACAAGACAGGAATATAACTTCTTTATTACGGCAATTTACCTGCATAGGGGTAGGTAATGTTCTTTTCATTCATGAGCATGCACTTTTATACCCACGTGTCTCTGCAAAATTTTGATAATGTATCATCCAACATAGGTTTAAATGCAACATACGTACATATTTGTGGAATAGAAACTCTATATAAGACACACACGGATAGTACGAAAACAAGGATGTACCTTAACTAACTAGAAGGTCTTCATCGGCAGTCTCTAAAGTACAAGATCAAACTTAATGGACATTAATTCCAAATGACGCCAATTTCTTAACCCCCAAAGTAAATGTTATCAATATACAATCTTTGGAAATAATCCAAAAATATGAAATTGCACTATGCATGTAAACACAAATAAAGAATAAAATAAACCCATTTAAATTTAATAGCATGATGGAAGTCCATTGATACCTACATTTGCAATGGTGCGATCCACGTCTTGTGTAAGTACTTAATCTTTATTGCTGAGAGTATGAAAAATGTTAAAATCGATTTGTGCAATCAATTGTTACTACAATGTATCTGTCTTTGCTTTATATTAAGATGTATTATTTTCCTTTCCTTTAAGAACATTCATAATGAAGAGGGATGATCAGCATTAAATATGGTTTGGGGGACATACGTTATAAAATATGAAGGATGGTGTTTAGCAATATAGTAAAGAGATATCAGATTGGTGACAACAATTGCTCGATTATATGTCTGTGCTTGTTATATCTAGATTTAGTAGTTCTCGTTTGTTGAGCATGACATGAAACATTATCAAATTAAAACAAAAATGACACAATGACGTTGTTTAAAAACATAGCAAATAAATCTCAGATTAGTGAACAAAATACAAGAGTGAACTGTCTAAACTTCATATTGTTGGCTCCATAGATAATTGCCATCAAACATAATCAAATTAACACCAAATTTCACACACATCCACCGCACCCTTGTACTGGCAAACTTTATCTCATTTGATTGTTGTTCACAAATGGAACTAGGATACGGCATATATACTATCCTGATTGTACATGAATATGTGTAACCACTGTAAATCTAGGGAGCTGAAGTCACTCGACTGGCATAGTGTCGGACTCATTCTCCAATGGATGCGAACTAAATATAATCCAGGCTAACCCAGGCGAACCCAGATCGGCTGCCTCAGAGTGACCATGAGAAAGACCCATAGCTCTAATTTCCTCTGTATGGTATAGCCATTAATGTCTTAATAGTGTCGTTAAAATCTACAAACAAAACAAACTGTTGTTACATACACCCACCCTTGATTTACTTGGCAGATCTATATATTTTACTCCAGTGCATAAGTAGACAGTTTGAATAGTTCTGCATGTTCACGATTACACTATTAAATATTATAGCATAAAAAACATATATACGGACACTGGCAAAGGTACGTTTTAGAACATATTTAAGCATTGGGGCTTTATTTCAGATCAAATCTAAAGCATTATGCTTCACAACATAGCTAAGGAATATTAGATTTATAATCATAATTATTTATAAATGGCAAACTATACATATATTATCCCTTTATTTGTATGGATGGTATCTCACACACCGCATCCAACAGTTTAACCCACATGTTGGTTGCATGTCATGACCGTTTGTTTATTTGTATGTTTCGGAGAGGTTTCTGACCCCCACAAAAGAACATTACATTATCTTTACGTAAAAAATGAATCAAGAGTTCAATCGAGTAGAGTGACGCTGTAATGACTGAAACGAATTTCCTAAAATACAACGTATTACCATTTCATCTGTTTAACTGCTGAGTGTTGAAACCAACTCTATTTTTCAGCTATTCAATTTTTAGAAATTAGCTGCTGTTTTAGAAATATCGGATGTCAGATTGGCACCATTTAGGACAAAGAAGACGTCATAAGAAGTTTTCTAGTGGAAAATCCATATTGATATGATTTTCTATTTTGGACTACTAACGATAACATGACATTAAAGATGGGTACCGTAGTAGCCATATTGGATATCAGATTGGCATAATTTATATTTAGTAACAACTGGATATAATAAGAAACCCTTTATTGAAGGCGCAATGATCGTATGACGAGCCGTCTAGGAGAAGTAGTGATAACAGAAGATTTTCAAGATTTGCATTGTGCCAGACATATAAGAAAATGGATAGAAATCATTTTCATTTACGTGCATCTCGACATCAAAAGAAATCTTTCAGTTAAAACCCTATCCTGATATGACCATTCAACAGGAGGAATAGCGATAATAAGATTCTTAAGACAGACACTTTTTCAGGCACATTGAATGTTGCACTGGTACCATTTAGACCGATACAGCATAATAACAAGTTTAGCAAAACCCTATGCTGATACGACCACCCTCTTAGCAGGAATAGTGATCAAACTATTTTTAAGATGTCCGCTGTGGTGACTATATTAGACATCAGACATTGTCATTATAAGCAGATAGACATAAGTTTTTTTTTAAATGAAAATCCCATGATGAGTGGCAAACACAATATTTTCAAGATGGCCGCTGTGGTGGTCATATTGGACATCAGACAAGTACATTTATTATTTACAAAATATTGACATCAAAAGAAATCTCTTAGTGAAATAATCATGTTAATATGGCCATTCTTTGAATAGAAGTAGCAATAATGTAATTGTCAAAATGTCCACTGATTCGGCCATACTGGATTTTCGAGAGGCACCAGTTTCATCTAGAACAAACTAGAACTTTTGGTAAATGTGTGTGCAAAGTTTCATGGCAATCGTCCAAGTAGTTTAGAAGGAGTAGTGATAGCAACGTGTGCTAACAGACGGTTTTGACGAAGGCCGATGGACAACACATCATCATATACGCTAATCTGGTCTATGACCAGTAGAGTGATAAAGAAAATCGCATGGTCCCCTGTCACCAACTGAAATTCCACGCAAATGAATGATACTAGATAATTCGGGCGCTCAGTATGTCCCTGACGATACCTTATCTACGAATTTAGCATTTATGGTCCAACATTCTCCAACCATTTAATTTTCGGTGTGGGTTGGTGGAGGGACATGCTTTTAAAAACATCTGACTCCAGAATAGCTTGCAAAAGAGTACTTATCTCTTGATTGCATGAAATCAATAACTAATTATATTGATCACTGATCATGTTTGTTAGAACAAAATTATCTACAGACAATTTGGGGTCTCCTAAACTCCCGATAAGATTAAATGTAAGGTGACAAAGTGACAAATACCTTTTTATCTTTCCCTCAATTAAATACGGATAAAAATGAAAGTTTCAGATCCACATAGCTTCGATGTTCTCTCGGCTAGGCACAATATCAACCTACAAATGCCAAAATGGCGACTAGACGTGTGATATGTTTGGGGTAAATTCCGTTATCACTGCGGAGTGAAGTTCATTGTGGTTCCCTAAGAACTACGTCACGCTGTAAAAAAAAAAAAAATTGAAGATAACGCACAACATATGAAAGGGTGGATCCAGGAATATATGACAAGTATCGTTTGGGAGATAAGGAGAGTGTCAGCATGTCAATAAAATGTCTCTAGTACGGAAGTCCCCGAAACCTTTTTCATGTTAGGGGTTTGCAATGAATGATCGTAACAACCTAACTGTATAGAAAACTTGCGCTAGAAAATGTTGCGGTTGTTTCGCGTTCATTTCCTTTTTTTCTTCTGGCTTGTTTCCTTGATGGGGGATTGGTGGGGGCAGCATGCGAAGCACCATCACCTTCCCCACCCAATGACGCACCCCTGATATGACACCCTAATAAGCATAAAATGTAGGACACCGTAATAAACATACAAATGTAAGTGTACATAAAACTAATTATTGCACACGACGGCATAGAGACAAAGGTTACTAAATAGGTCAAGAGGTATCTACCATAATATATTGTACATTATATATATATATATATATATATATATATATATATATATATATATTTGTGTGTGTGTGTGTGTGTGTGTGAGTGTGAGGGATGATTTTTGACAAATTTTTGCTAAAACTTTGAACAATCGGTATATCATTTTCCAGTAATTGTTTTAATGGTTGCATATTAATGAGTGGTTGTTTATTTGCAGTTATCTGTTCCTTTATTCTGGTAAATTTAGAGTTACTAGCAGAAGAATACTTCTGGCTGTATATGACCACCGGTTAATTGATAACAATATTGATTATTCATTGTACAGTTCATGGTCTGCACATTTTCTCTATAAAATCGATATCAAGACAACTGATCTTTTACACCGTTTTTCACTATGTGCATAAGTCGGTAAAAGATTTCGTCGATCTTATAATTGTGCCACTTCATACAGTACCTGTTTTGCGCACTGAGAACTTCATACGTAACTGTTCTGTGCACATTTCAAGCGGGTTGCTTCCATTAAGAGTAGAGATGCCCATTCCTCTCTTTTTCCCTGCTATATTTCTATACAAGTACATATTATGCAAGCCAGATGAAGAAAAGATTAAAAATCGAGAAATTCATCCTATGTTTTACTTTATCATTTTCTGAAATAGATAACTTTTTCATCTAGGACCACCAAGACATTTTGATGAACGTGTGTGTAATGTTTGATGGCAATCTTCCAAGTAGTTTAGGAGTAGCGAAAGCAATGTGTGCTAACGGACGGACTTGACGAAGGCCTATGGACAGCACATCATCACATACGTTCTAGTGTTCTGTAGTATATCGAATAATAATTGTGCTTGTTAGAATAAAATTATCTAGAGATAAAAGAGGAGAAGGTGTAATCTCCGAATATCCTGCCAAGATTAAAATGCCAATCTTTTATATGTAAGGTGATAAAGTGTCACATACCTTTCTATCTTTCCATACTTTAAATACGAATAAATAATGAAAGGTTCAGATCCAAATCTCTTCCGTGTTCTCTTTGCTAACGACAAGATAAACCTACACATGCCGAAATGGCGACTAGACGGGTGGTAATTAGGGGGGATAAATTCCGTTATCACTGCGGAACGCAGTTCATTGTGTTTCCCTAAAAACTATGTCACACTATCAATACAACTTGAAGATAACACATACCATATGAAAGGCGGATCCATGAATATCGTTTAGTATCGTTTGGGAGGTGGAGAGAGCCTCTCTAAGTCAGCCAAGTGTCTGTGGGACGGAATTGTCAGTTGGGCCCCAGAGGGGCAAAGTCCCTTGAAAGCGATTACATAGTCAGCCTTTGCAATCTTTTACTGTAACCAACTAATTGTATAGAAAACAAATTCTAGAAAATTCTGCCGTTGTTTCGCGCTCATTTACATTTTGTAGCTGGGAAGGATCGGGGAAGCACTCTTCTTCCCACCACCCTTCATTACCCATTTACCCACCCCAGATGTGACACACTAATGCACGTTCAAATGTAGGATACCATATATATATATATATATATATATATATATATATATATATATATATATATATATATATACATATATATATACATATATATATACATATATATCTGTATATAAATATATATATATATATATATATATATATATATATATATATATATATATATATATATATATATATATATATATATATATATATATATATATATATATGGATATCTGCGTGCTAGCAATATTGTTCCAGTGATTGTTATAATGGTTACACATAAATGCATGGTTGATTATTGGCAGTTATATTTTCCTTTATTCCGGAAAACATAGAGATACAAGCAGCATTAAAATTCTGACTACACATTTCACCATCGATTAATCGATAGCAAATTGGAACATTCATTGTATATGTCATGGCACTCGTCCTTTATAAAATTTATATATAGATAATTTACCTTCATTTCACAGCTAGAACTGACCATGTTTAATGTCAACAATAGTCACTTCGTGCATATTTCGTTAAGGATTTCGCCTATCATATAACTATGCAGGTTTGTAACGTAACTGATTTACGCACTGAGAACTTCATATGATAAGCAAAGCACAGCTACGGAACCTGCATTGTGCACATTTTCAAGCGGCTTGCTTATATTACGTGATGGAAGTTCATCTGTTTATCTCCGATATGTTTCTATACATGTACAAAGTTGTCATTCGCGATGAAGACTTAAACTATATTGTAGAAGTAACGAATAATGGTAGACAGGGCGCATGATCATTTAACACTAAAGTTATATGGAATCGGGTCAAAATCAATACGTCCAGTTCAGTACCCACGAATATAGTTCTAGTCTATTGTTAGAGCATTTTTTCCTCTCTCAATTTGGTGGCGATAGAAGAGTTTTATTTATGTATTTTTGGTAGGGATTTAAGGGTAACTCTTTATGCTTGATGACATGAGCTCAGGGTGTTGTTGTCTGTGTGTATTTCGGCGACAGTGCACAGTGAGTAATAAAGCCTTGGTGATGATCCGGAAGTGAAATCTGTGTTATGTTTACATGCTGCTACGGTGACAGTCCAGCATCTAAAAAAAGAGCAAGTCAATCTTTGACAAGAACTTCATCGTGAAGTCATCTTTGAAGGTATTTTAGATTAACATATGATTTGCATTGATTGTCACAGTGGAAAGGTCAGTACTGAGAAAAGAATGTTGAGAACATATAGTGAAATTAATTGTTCTCTGTGTCCATATGCGATCAGGCCTAAATATAATGGTGGCTATACTGATTGCTTTATGGCAGTATGGATAAAATTCAATATGTTGGCGCCCATAACCGGAAGTGAGACCAGTGTATTGTTCTGATTGAAAGTAGTGTTTCGGACGATCTGTCGTATAATTTTCTGAATATACATTCATTTTATTGGGTTTGGTGATTCGCTTCCGACCGAATGCATCAAATATGTTCCAAACAAGAAATGCTGATCATATTTTGATTCTCTTCCGCTGCCATAAGGTTGGTTCAAGACATCATGTTCAAAGTAGGATTTTAAAAAAAAATTGATACTTGTACGTGAACGTTTCAGACCGGTTTTATATTTTTCGTTTGAAAATCGAGTATAATGGCCTGCAATGTAATTTGTATCTGCTATGTTTAATTTAGTAGATCCTTTTCACGGTAATGCTAATGTTATGTTTATCGGGGCTCCATTTGGATTCTTTTGCATTGTTTTTACCTTGCTTGATTTATCAAAGATCGCAGTTAAAAAACACCCTATTATTTACCTTTCTTCGTTTGTAGAAACAAAATATTGTGCTAATTTTCCTTTCAGTTTTTGCGCAGCAAACAACAATTTTCTCGTTTCTATTTTATTTTTTATAGAATTATAAAGAACGTTTCTTTTTAAAGTGTTACATCACCGTAGATTGTATTAATAAATAGGAACCCATTATCCGCTTCCCCAATAAAGTGGTTGTGGACGTAGAATCATGAAATAAATTAAACATTAAGTAAAAATCAATACAAATAAATGTTAACTTACAATGAAAAATATAAGATGAAATAAATGAAATGATAATAAAATTAAATGAAAATAAATAAATAAAGAATAACACTGTTAGGGACTAACAGGAGACGGATGTACCTACATTAAAGGGAGAAAGAAGTGCAGCATTTCTCTTTGATCCTACATCTTTCCAAAAGAAGGAGGGGTGAAACCATTAAAACAATAATACTAATAGGAAGACCAAATAATGAAATAGTTTGAGAAGGTGCAATCCGATATAAAGACCGTTTTCTATCCACTCTCCATGTTATTCACATGATGTATATTACAGATATAAGATAGTATATATTCATGTCTGACGTTAGCTTTATGTTTCGTGCTGTTTGCTATGGAAATAGTGTGGCAAGAAACTATTAAAGAACATATGCAAAGTTTTTCATTTTATGACGTACTTCCCATTGCTACTAGATATACACAGGCTATTCCAAATAATTCAAAACGATATTTAATTATTTGTATCGTTTAGATTTGCTTAAAATAAGTTTTCAATGTGTCGAAAATGCCCCAAAATAAGTAGTACTAAACAATGATGAATACATGTAACTCACTAGTCAGCATGATCCATTTTAAGTTATGTAGCTAAATTAATACAATCACTTACCCAATAAAAAATTTTTTTTTAAAATATTGATATAATTAGTAGTATGGCCTGTTTAGAGGCTTCTATGTTCTCGTATTCTCAAAACAAGATTGGTGTTTGTCCAGTTATTTTCCTGGAAATGGACGACGCAAGTTTTACAATAGCATTCACTATTGGCAGTACACAAACTAACACATACAGACAGACACACCCACGCACACATACTTCATGAAATATCTTCGTCAATGGTGATTCTCCTCGATCTTGTATATAAAACATATGGATTGGCTTTCATTTTATGTGAACCAACAACAGCATGGTTTCTTATCTCTGCTCTGAGTTGTCGATTCTCCATATCCGCAAGCACTGTCTCGAACTCGAAGAAACTAATTATTTCATCCTGGATAGCCACCGGATATAGTTTCATAATCGTGTTAGGACCGATTTGTGACGCTGCAAGAGGTCCTGCATAAAAAACAGATTTGTGAATGCAATCGTAGCGAAATTAATTTCCTAGCACCATCAGAAACACTGGTTACTATCGATATAGCCCCGATAGTAATTCCGACTGGCGCATCTACAATGGTTTTTGTGGTTGTGAGTCTAACCACTGCAA
The DNA here is from genome assembly GCA_028554795.2 of Sinohyriopsis cumingii. NCBI lineage: Eukaryota > Metazoa > Mollusca > Bivalvia > Unionida > Unionidae > Sinohyriopsis > Sinohyriopsis cumingii. The sequence goes on along the minus strand of CM068829.1, from coordinate 92,873,988 downwards.
GAGTAACAGTTGCTACTGCAGCAAGGCCACAAATAACATCTGCGACCAAACAAGTGCGTTTGTACTTGACGATCCACGCGGTTCTCTTGGTGATTTTCCTCGAAGCTATTATTCCGCTTAGATTATTTTTCACGTCGGTAACATTGTGTCCATCATAGTTCTTCTATTAATGATAACATCACATAACACCAATGAAGGACAAGCAGACTGTGTCAGAACTAATCAGATCCAGGTGGAACACATTTCTAAACAATGGCCCTTTTTACTGGTACAATTGTCACAAAATTATAGAAGACCTTTGAATGAGGAATACAAACCTTTCCAGCGAGTGTGCGTTTTGTATGTTTAGCGTCCTTTTCATTTAAAAGCGCACTTTTTATAACAGAGTATCGTCTTTTCCAAAAACTGTTATCCAAACAAGTGCATTCTTTCTGAATAACAGCCGTGATCGTTCCTTTCGCAAATGAATCAATGTTAATGTAAAATATTCGTTGGTGAATGTTACCGGGCTGGACACAGCAGTGCATACCGCTTAGCCATTGTAGAAGTGATCCCAGAGGTTTTTATTTTTGCCTGGTAGCTCACTCGTCGCTTGGGCATTTTTACGTACTAATGCGCATGATTCCAAGATCTCTTCAAGTTGGCATTGGTACATCAGTGTGGTCCCAACCCCTTAGAACTTAGTGACTAACAAGATTATATTTCATTGTATAAGCAGGTCTACTAAAACCGTTTTGAAGCTGATATTCGTCGACAAGTACCAAACAATTGCTATCAATGTTAGAATCACTGGTCAGCGGCTGCAACACCCCATTGAAAAGTATGCAACCTCATCACCGCAGTCAGAATCCATCATTAATAAAATGACAAACATAATCTTAAAGGCAAACGCCAAACACGTTAAAGTACCCTGTAGGATAGATGTGATACGTTTCAAATTGAATTTCATTTTATCCGTCGATGATATTCTGTCTTACATATGAAACATTTTCTCGTTCCGCTATTGGGGTTGCTATGTAATATTACTCATTCATCAAACTTTTGTTTTATTAATGAGGTTAATTGACTCCATCCATTATAATAAACAGATATAATAAATAATTACGATCAGGACTCCGCTCCGTTAAGATGTGAGATTTAATTTTGTCAAAACCAATTAAGTTATCGACCATTTGTTATTATGGCACTAGTTATTTCCTCATTTTCGTCGGACAACAGTTTGCTGGTGGAAGAATGTTAGCAATTTATCCATCCACCTATTGTTTTATCCCAGTATCGGTAGTACAAACGTACTCCTTAATAATCACGCCAAAAACAATGATCTCAGCGAGGTGTTTTGCGACAGCGCTTTTGAGTTACACAATAATGTCATGAATGTCAACATTAGTCTTTTGCTGTTTAGCATATTAATCTTAATATATCACAAGTTCACCTGTGCTGATATTAATAACAACTCGAATAAAAGGTCCATTAATGTTAATAAGCAGTGTGTAAATATTAAACATAATTTAATGTGGTTGCTGAGATTGGTTTTCGGCATCTGCATGCAACTCTTCATCAACAAGATGCCGCATATGGGACCATCCAGCTGAGTTGTACTAGTATAGTCAAATAAAACAATGACTGTCGTCCTCATATAGCACTAGTGCCTTTCGTTAAATAATAACAACTTCAACTGGCGGTGCAATGCAAGTCCATACGAGTCCGAATAGAAACGGTGTTGAGGTGTAACCACGTATGCTACCCAATGAGTGCCATATCTTGTTGTCAGATGTAGGTTGACAATACCGGTTTCACATGTGCGCCATCGATTCAAATGCATGTCGCATAAAGACAGCATGAAAACACTTAAAGACACCACAAAAACAATTGACCGATTTTGTCATTCCGAGTAAGTGCAGATTTGTCAACGGCATAGTCTTTTGTGTGTTTCACCGGGTAATAGAAGATCTTTGACCGATGATATTCAAAGACTTGTTCCTCGTAATAAAAGGTAATTTCATTTTTTTTACGACAACCCACCAACTCTTTCAGCGCCATTCCTGATGCAGTTTTGAAAGCTCCCTAACTCCACGGCTGAGAAAAACACAGAAATCGGTGCCAGGAATAACAATATTCAACCGGCATTTTGCAGTTGTGTCACCTTAGATTCGGATACTTTTAATGGCACTGAGGTATTATTGTGTTCTGCCTCATTACGCTCACAGAATTGTGTTTCGGTCAACGACATGGTGACATTTGCGGTCATTTATGTTACAGAAAGTGCCATTGTGACCCCAAAATCCGTTTTAATTGACTTTCACTAAGCCAGACCTTTACTTCCTGATATAACATTATCACTTAAGTTCGTCACACGTTCAATTATATTTTTCCACATGTGCATCGATGATACTTATTAACGTGGTTTCCAACTGCATAAACGATAACAAACGTGATTCTGTACTCAGTGAAGGGGTTAGCACAGGGATCCACAAAGTTAACGTTGACAACTTAACTTTGCCAACAGCGCCTACTGTACGCTACATTGTGTAGCTGCCGTTGTTCTTACGGAATAAGGTGAATGTGTGTTTAAGCTACAAAAGTGGCCTTGCGAACGTCTCTGTAAAACCCAAATATCTGACTGATTGGAATTACGCACGAAAACCTTAATGGGTTCCCAATGAATTGTTATCGACGCTGCGCAATTTCAAGGTTAAAAGTCGAATTGGAACCTGTGAATACGTCGGCGTCAGCAGCATAAATGCGGTTCATAATAATCACCAACAAAAACAAGAATGGTTCAGGTCTATGATCTGCATTATTCGCTGAATCTTGAACAATCGTTATTGTTTGGCCAGCTGTTCTTGTGTAATCATCGCTGTATCTGGCGAGTCCAATAATCGTTTTAGCAACATAGATGTTGTTAGGAATGGACTGGATTTCCTTCCCATCGAAGGAATTATGTGCACTATTAAACAATGCCATGATACGGATGCTGACAATTCCCAATTTGGCCCTGGTACCGTACAAGTTATCATCGGCCTGTATCAGATTTATATAATTTCCTAGAATGTCTCACATGACAGGAAAAGCTTAGACTTATCCGGTATTTAAATTTCTGTTTTTATAATAATTTGGGTCTTAGGCCGGGTATGAATATTACTAATGTTAATTCCAGAATCAGATGTATTTTTTAAGTGAGTGATTGTTTAGACATTATTGGTTTTGTCTAGTACTTCTTAAGAATTCTCCACTTTCCAAATCCACTTCCCATTGACAGATTTGCAACCACCGTTGAGCAGCATCACTAATGATTTTAAAATTGGCACGCGGCACTGTTTATGTCGATGGTAGTGTAACCGCATTTGGTGGTGCTCGAGACACTAATCCTCGTAGTCGATCTCTAAGCCATTGAACGCCTGCATTCCAGATTGGTTTGTCCGATCCACATCAGCACATTTGATTCAGCAATCAAGGCAAGATCCCTGTTGACTTTTGTGAGAGTATCAACAATCCATGAATAACATCCCAATGACCAGTTTCGAACAATGCAGCTTAAATGGGTTTACTTTCGTTTACAACGCGCTCGGGTCTCAAATGACAGCATACGTCACATTTAAATCTCAGATCGATCTCTGATATACAGTTGTATCTCAAATGCTTCACCTCAAAAATCTGCTACGTACTCATTTCCATCCACAAGGGTAAAACAAACATATGCCAACCAATTATTACGACATGGAACAGTATATAACCCTGAACGACTATGTCTGTTGTTTCAGACTTGGTTTCATATAATTCCCAGGTGGCGCGAGTGTCTGCTAAAACGCTAATGAATTGTTTGAGCACCATCGGTTGTGATCGGACATTAGGCCAATTGTGATAACCTCGCAGTGTTGCCAATGTGATCTCAGCGGTAACTGATTCAGACTAAATCACACTGACTTCTGGTTTTATTAATAGAGGTAACGAATTGGATTGTATTTACAAGAACCTGTTTCATGGCAGCATAGATTTTACGTAGCACAGAGACTCAGTCGTTTTAGAACTCATCATCGGTGAATGAACTATGTTCATCCTGTACATAGCTGATATCATCAACAAGTACACGCATCATTGTCCGATATGTATTTATGTCCATAACGTGATTGATTATTAACCGCTGCCAAATTGATCCAGATTCTTTAATTACATTATGGGCATTATTTTCCGCACGAACTGTGATCCCACAAGAGTATCCCATCGATCCGCATGATCGTTAAGGTCACACAGTGCACCACGACCTTCTCCTTTCGTATGGGTGTACCTATTAGTAACATTTGCTTTGACAACTTTTTTATTCGTCTATCTATTCTAATTATCATTCGATTGTACCAATTATAGGTGTAGGTTTTTGCACTAATTCTTCTGGTGGAGATACACGTTTTGATTGACGTGCAGGTGCTTGATCCGAATATTCTTCTTCCTCAGTTGGAAGGATTGATTTTAACCTGTGAATGAGTGTCATATAATATTTCATATTTTGTCATGCTCCAAGAATATTTCCAGCTTTAACCTAAAACACATATATCATTATATTGCTCAAACATTCTACCAGAGGCATCTTAGACCTGTATACCATCTTGACCCATACTATTCATCTGCTTTTTGTTGGGTCTTTGATTACTAAATTTTTCCAGTGTGAGGTTGGAAACAAACCTGCAAGCATAGGACTTAAAAGGTCCACTTACGAACTTCACCAAAGTGTTGCTTCGGTGTTTGTATCATTGAATCGTACTTTGGTGGTGGAAATGATTCTTTGATGATTTGTTCTTCATGTTCTATGACGTCATCTTCTTTGACTTTAGCCACTTCGCTGTAAAGCGCAATGGAAAATCCCTGGTATCATTGACTAAGCATGGTTGTACAAAATCCTCGTACACATCCGTGGTTGTGATACGCATCAGCATCAAGTGAGAGTTGGTGTAACTAAGTCTTGAACCTGTCCTGGTAATACGGTTTGTTCTTATCATAACAAACGCGCTCATTAACAACTTCGAAATTTCTGACGCGGCCATCCAACCTAGATTGGCTTTGCCAGCTTTAGATTTAATTTTTTATGTGAGCGGCAATATTGTCCACCATCAAAGAACTTCCGAGATGAAAAGCCTTGTCAGCGATTGCAAATAGTTGTCCGAACTCAGCATTGTTCATGAGCTTCAAAAGGTTCTTCTGAAACCCATATGTGGCCTTTGTGTTCTGATCCGTATCACTTTGTATATACGGTGCCATCCAAGTATGCTGACAAAATTCAAACACTCGATCGATCATTCTTTCGCGCACACCTACTCGTAGGCTTAGCACGTGCAACACATAATTGTGTTTGATCCTGTCTTGGTACTAGTACAAATAAATTACAGTAAATATGTGTATTTATGCATCCAGAAATCTTGTTTTCACAAAAATATCGCAACAATGTAATGCCATGTGAAACTTCAAACACTGTTACTGTGTTGTTCACACAATACAATAATATGATATCACACGTATTGGACATTTAGTGCTGACAAAATGTTTTGTATTTTGTAAAATGTTCCGTTTATTTGGATTGCCGCTTATTCTTTGATTTATAGTTATCAAAAATGTATAATATACTTTCACTATTTCAACTTAGTTTGGGACTATTTTTTACGAACAACACATGAAAGGTACAGCGTCTCTCAGAATGAACGAACTTATTCGTTCTTCTTTTTGTTTTAATACATTCTACTGAAAAAAAAATATTTCATAAATGTAATCTCAACTGGATAATGATTTAATATTAATTAGATGATACTCGTTAAATAATATCCAACTTCTGCTCGCCAAGGCTTGCGAAAGCTGAACATTATTCAACTCGTTTCATAAATTCAATATTAAATCGTTACCGATTTGAGATCCTCTGTTTATTACATAAAATGTGGTAAACAACAGGTAGACACAGCATTTCACATTTCATTTTGGAATTGTCAATTTTCTATACTACGACTCGGATAATCTTGTTGTTTGCCAAACCAAAATAAATGATTCAAGTCAGGTAGAAAATGAAATTGATTTTGAACAAGGTCAACTCCAAAATATAATTATCAATAGCATATAATTAATAAAATGAAGAAAGAAAACAATGAAAATTAAACATGCATAACAGTGATCCTACACTTTTCTGAAATATCTTCACGTTATTGCGATTTAGAAAACGCTTCGATCGGTTGCAACTGAGATTTAGCAAACTTGTCTGGGTCGCTCATGTATTTGTATAGATACACACCTCAGCAAATCAATAGTTGGGGCAATAGCGTCTTGTGGACAATACCTACAACTGAATTCAAAGTTCACCGACTTTTCAAATTGCTCACTGGCATGTCCAAGGCCGAATTCATAAACTGTAATGAATCAATGAACCGTAATTGTCCTAGCCAAAATATTATGTATTTTTCGATGTTGTTTAGAATTACGTGTATCGGTTAATTTGACACAATTGCATCTGCTTACGTTATTAGGTGGCCATCATACCAACGCAATTTATGAAACACTACAGTGATTTTTGTTTTGTTTGAGTAAATTCTGAATTGTACAAAGCAGGCGTTGGTAGCTCAGCTTGAGAGTCAGACCTGACTGGTATGTAACTTGTCATGGTTGGTTATCTTTCTTTGCACCACAGTGAATGTTTGAGAATAGGTTCAAACGATCCCTGCATTATTGTCCTCTGCAAGTTCTCTCTAATACCACCACATAAAACGTCATCACCGGTGAGCAGTTAATGGTTGTTAAATACATGCATGCAATGTTTAAGTGGATATTCTTAGGTGTGTGCTTGGTGTGTAAGTTCAGCAAACGAGCACGATTCTTTATCCATACGTAGTGCCATAACCATCCTTATTCTTGTTTAAATTTCATACAGAAGCAAAAAATCAATATCAGTTCGTCCATGCTAACCATTAAGAGCTTGTGCAAGTGGATAAAAACCTAAATCAACAGCGATACCAGGGTTAAATGTTTCAGATTTATTTAATGTAGTCTTAATAATCTGCACAGGAAATTATATATCACCACCTTAGGTCCACCTACGTATTGCCAGTATTTTTGAGGAAGGGCTTGGTGATCACGTGCCGGATGCAACGCAGACAAAATCGTCTATTCCAAATATAGATTATCAATTTTTTTATACTTTAATAACTGACCTTTGCGGAACCCAGCCTGGTGTGGGTATGTAGCTGGGTTACAGAAACGGTTACAATGCACTTCGACTTGCGTACATCTTTCGAGAGTCCATCCGGTTGCAGAATAGATGTATTTCTCCAGTGTCTCGAGAATCTTTTCAAAACCTTTGTCAATTTTGTCATTGATGGCTCTGGTGATGGTACCGTTCAGGATTGTACGAGTACCACTCTGAATCCACGGTTTAGTAGCTTTTACTCCATCCTTGTCACTCTAATTAGCAACATACCCAAATGGGCATTAAGGACATTACCTACTTTAACTCCAGAATGGCCAAAGATTTGATCAAAATTTGACAAAAGCAGTTTGGGGTTTTGCTTTTACTAAACAAATTACTTTAATAAATGCTGAGCCCCTTTCTTTGTTGCCGCTACAAAATCTTGATTACGAATATTATGAAACTATAGAAACACTGTATGATAATTTCTGGAAATATCTCCTGGGATCCGAGACACAGGTCAACAAAATAGTTTCGCACAGCGTGCATGAATGTTGCTTTGTGTTTATTATTATAGATATAAACTCTTGATGCAGATCTTAATAAATTCTCAAAAAATATGCTTTCGACTTTAAAACTACTCTATTACTAAATGTCCCGAAGAACGTTGACGCAAAATATGGGGTCACATATGAAAGAGATTTACCATCGATAATACCATCAAATACTTAGAGTTTTTGCCAGAAATCGTTGATTAAACAATACAATCACAAATGGCTCCACAGCATTAAAATGACACCCAAGGAAGCATCTTCGGCTGACAAAAAGCAGCAGGTCACATACGACTTTTGTTTAGATCAAAATTCAAAGTACTTGACCACGTAAGAATTAGCAGACATAAAGGCTACATTAGAAACGAGATACACCCTCAGGACCGAAGAAATCTTTGTAGCCAATCGCGTTTTAAAGACCATTCTAGTCACCTAAACACTCAAATCTGCCTCAGGAGAGCCCATCCAAGGTTTTTATTACGAGCAGGGATTACTAAAAGAAACCCAGACAGGACGTATTCAGGATGAAAAAAGTGATCTCTACCCGAGGTAAGAAATCTCTTGTCAAGTGATTTGGTTATCCTGAATAATTCAACTGGTTGATTCCAACGACATCAATGTCGCCATCGTCTCATCAAACGCCAAAGAATCCGAAATAATGTTATTATACGCCTTGTATATGCTCTTCCCAGAGACCGTCTTACATTTCGTCGCATCCTCTCAAATATACGATTGAACGCATACTCAAATTTTATAAAATGTCACACGACCCACCAAATGAACTCGATTCACCCTATTCAGACAACAATAAAACTGACCTCGCTCTTAAGTCGAGAAGTTAAAACGCTTCAGATTATTTTTATGTAGTATTGCTGATTATATCGCTGAAACGGAAGCTGAAGATACGCCTCACTAATTTTTCACTCTCATAGTCGTCTTCACTCTCCTCGCAATATATTATCGCAGGCACATAACTTAAATCCTTAATCGCATACGCTATTATCACTCCATATTTTATGAACAATGATTAACAAATACGAAAATTGCCTTTTCTGGGGCAATTCTGGCATGAATAAGACAGAACGTAAGCGCTAAACGTTAATATGTAAAGCGTTTTAAATGTAAAGGAAAATAGGTGTCCGAAGTATTCGAACAAACTGAATGAAAATAGATGCATAATTTTTACCTTGTTTCAAAACAAAATGAAAGTTTATAAGTCGTATCGTTGACTGTAATGCATATTACATTCAAATGTATAATTTAGGATACATACATTTTTGTTTGACAGGAGCTTTTTAGGCTACACATTTATAATCCACGAATATAGGTGTCACAATGGATAAGAAAACCTTTGGCAATTTAATTTTTAATTGTATTTATTAAAAGGGTCCTGGATAAAAATCATATACATCTTAAAAGAATAGACAGGGACATATTTTGTCAATATATGTTTCATCTGGAACTGAGAATAGACCGAAAATGACTCTTACAGTACCTACCCTTTTGTATGTTGAACAAGGTCATTGAGTACACATTTCTCTTTACAAAGCTTACTTAGAATGTTTGCGTTTGCTTTACGCGCAGTAATTAAGTGTCACACATAAGTATAAACTAAACCAAAGTTTGATGTTTAAGATTATACAGATTATTCATACACTATTAATTGATGATGATGTGGACAAAATTATATGAAGGTTAGTTCTAACCACGATGCACTGATTCGCTCTCGACCCAATGAGTATTTGTTATTACCAGATTAACGGACATTATGATTTATGTACAATACACATCTTGTTAACGGGACCGAAGTTCTTGTCCCAAAACATCTTTTGAAAACCTTTGTATTGTCCTATTATCATTATTAACAAAATGCAGATAAATTCCACATGATAACAATTATAATCGTGAAATGAACCATCTGATAAGTAATTTAAACAGGTAACTAAAGAAAAAAACATGCTGCAACGTATATTCTTCCGGATTCAAGGTATATATAGTTACAGTTCTGTGGTGGTTTACTTTCCTCTCCTTGTTTCAAGGTACCGATTCAAATTATTAACTATGTCAGTCAAGACAATATTTTGAAATGATAATCAATATACGAAATATGTTGTGTGACTGCACTTGTTTCGTGCTGATTTAGATTGTATGGTCTACACTACTTGTCCTCATTTTGTCCTTCTTTTCATTCTTTCATTACATACTCGATTGAAAAGAATACTGAGATCCCATGTTCTGTTTTGCATGTTACAGCAAAATTGCAAATACTAAAATGCATCAATTTCTTCAAGATGGCATGAATCATGGAAAATTGCTTCTGCTGATACCAATATATGCCAGGGATATTGTATACACTGCCAAAAAGAAGCACAAAGACGGAGTCTTTAAGAGGCTTATCATTTACAGAAACAAGCATCCCATGGAATACTGCTGGATTTAATGATTTTCAATTTCGCTCATTTTTGGCAAAATTCTCAAGCTCCATGTGACGTACAGATTGTACAGTTGTTAGCCAATATGTTTATGCAGGCTGAAATGAAGAAAAGTTGGAATTGCGAAGACGTGTGTTTTTTTAGAGTGCCAGAAATAACCTGAATGCAAGTCTTAACCAAAGTGTTATCGATGGACGAACAATAGTAGCATAGTATGCATGCATACCATATGTAATTTGGAGCATGAAACAGTGAAATTATTCATAGAGGTCCAAAGGGTGAAAATTGATGATACCAATTTGCTAGTATCATACATTTCAACTGTTTAGTTAATTCAGACCAGGTTCTTCTCCAGGCTTTCAACTTTTAATATATATATATATATATATATATATATATATATATATATATATATATATATATATATATATATATATATATATATATATATATATATAATCTACCCTCGGATACGATACCAGAACATAAGAATCAGTTTTATTGCTAACCAACTGACACCTATCATTCTTGCAATATAATTTATTATAAGGTACACTAAGGCAGGAGTGTGCTCACATACATACATGCATCCATATATACGTACATACGTACATACATACATACATACATACATATGAATACGACAACCCGTTTGAAATGGAGCGAGGAAGTCAATAGTTCAATGCTTTTTCAGCGAATCGAATATGAATTAACGCAGTCTCTAAGATCATATGATTTTTACTATAACAACTGTAATTGAAACATGGGTATATAATTTGAAAATGCTGGTGTTAACTACTTTTTCTGCAATTCTATGTTTGAGACCAAATTATATCTTTGGTCCACTGCAGCAGTAACATAAACAAACGGTAATGATGAAAAAGAAAAAAGTTAATGCTACTTTTGTTACTTTTGTCCTAATATAAAAAGAAAATTGTGGTATGAGATGTGTTTGTGAAACTTAACTTAAGAAACGGAGTGATAACAAAAACATATTTTTGTAAATCACTTCATATGAAATCCCAAAATCACTATAATAAAACTACATTTTACATCCAGTCTACTAAAAGTCTTTCTATCAAAAATACCGCATGATAGACTGATCAAAAACGCGTGTGTCAGACAGATGCTTTTCATTTTGTTGTTTCAAAGCCATTTGGCAGTACATGATAGGTTAGGCATGGTGGCTAGCATATCTGGTGGAGCAAAGACACATCGCAGAACCAATTATGACAGGGAACTACATGCAAACATTTTAACATACTTATATTGGCCAAAACGAGATTCGTACAGCATGCGTATTAGACAATTCGGCTACCGGGGGCCCTAAAGCAGGATGATCGGGGTTTACGAAGTTAAATTCTTTCTTTAGGTAAGAAATATATCCCAACTCTTCTTCTCTTATTGATCATGGACTTCTTTGCTGTAAACTAAGCATATTAGGTTTGTCTAAAAGGTAAGTCTTTTTTAAACGGTACTTATGAAATTAATGACATGATTATTATCCCAACTGAAGAAGAAAAAATATTTTTTGTGGAAGTGTTGTTGTGTGGTTTAACAAATTGTATATAGTCGTATTATGATAGTGTTTCACTAAATCACTGTTCGGATACAAATGTATGAGTCTAGCATTACAGTAAACATAATAATATGTTACAGTCTCCTAAAACATGTATGTACCACTTCAAACAGAGTGATGAACGAACAGAAAAATGAACGGTAATGGAATGCATAACGAACGATTACCGCTGTGGGAAACATTGTGGAATGAAAACATGAAGGCTAAACAATAAATAATAAAACCATGAGACCAAAAATGAAAAACAGTAAGTGACAAGCTATAAACGCTAAACGGTTAGTGATACATGAAAGATAAACGAGACTGAGCACTGAAAACAAGATGCTTGAACAAAACGACTCCAAGAGGTCACCTGCACGCAAATACCCATTTTTCTGTTTATTGACATAGATAAAATAATTCATTCATTTTGCGCTTACTTTACTTCCTCAGCTATAATTACTGTTCTGTAATTTATACAGATATTATTATTGTTATGGTTCTAACTCTCATTTAAAAAACACCGGAATATCCGGGATTAATCTGCTGATGCATCGATTTACGTTAAGAAAACTGATAATTATTTGTTTCTCCTTCTGTAGGTCAATTCCAACTTAGTTTCAAATTAGTCATCTTAGTTGATACCGTTTAGGAGCTACGTCGAATGAAACATTAATCCATTAGGCACAGACATAGAAAAAAACCTTTGTAAATTCAACACTTTATATTGTGTTTATTGTTTGTCTTGTGATCTCTTAATTGAGCGCGCCAAGGCTATTTAAATCTAGTTTTCACTGTTAGCTGTTAGAATCAATTATCGTTATTAATCCTTGACCTACACGATCCCTTGCTGTGATCAAGATTTTTCTTTTATAGGATTTAACGCCACTTTTTATACATCACTTAATATATCATGCTGAGGCAGCTGACCTGCACAGGTATCGAACTCGAGACACTTGGATTACGAGTCCCCTACGCTCTATTTACTCAACATATATATATATATATATATATATATATATATATATATATATTGTTTTCAAAAACAATATTTTGTTAGCAGCCTCAGGAATTATGAATTTGAACAATTACCTGCCATATATATAGTGAGAGAGAAAGAGAGAGAGAGAGAGATAAACCACTGTCTTCCGTTTGAGTCAAACGGATAATCTTCTTTACAACGGTCACTTTCCAGAACAAATCTAGTATATTTAAGCAACTTTAACAGTTGCTGAATGTTATATTTGTGACTGATCACACCAATTAAAGTATAGTACAATGCCAAGAACCTTAAATCAGACACAATAAACATGTTTACTTCTATCAATAATGATCGTGATATTACACCCATGCACACAGATACTATTTTAGCTATGTATTCGCTGTTGACATAATACAATTCATATGTTACGAGTTTAGGATCGAATAAACAGTAACACAGGAAAAAGTGAAAACAACAAGCTTTGCAAGCTATGATAATTTATTTCGCTGGAACAATTCTGTACAAATAAAAATATATGAACTTACGGTTTTATGAACCGAATCCAAAAATAATCCAGTAATAATCCGGGAATAAAATTTTAGAAGTCCTAATAACAAAATGTTTTACTGATTTCAAGTTCGAGTTCCAACGAAGAATCAAAGATGGAAAACGATGACCTGTAACCTGTAGTCTTGAAGTCTAGAATTTCTTGTAGAAACAATAAATATATATAAACAAATAGACTTCTAATAACTACTTTGACGATTTTCTTGGTTTAAAATCACAAGTCTTAAACTCTGAACGCTATACAATTAAGTGAATTGAATTGAAAATAAATAAAATTTTCGTAAAATTGTCAGCATGATACTCAATTTGTGGCTACACTCAGCGGAAAGATAAAGACAGTTACTTATTACACGCAGCTCACGTCCTTAAAGCAAATGAACTCTACAGCTTCAGCTAGGTGGTTAAAGAACCTCTTCATTACAATTAAATCAGCTCATTCAGATTACATTAAATGTAACTCTATCACAGGACATACACAAACAACAAAATAGCCCACGTGAATAACCTATACATGTGACCTGTTATACCAGAAATTCACAGCGGCATCCTCAGGCCTATAACAAATAAAGCAGTATGACACGGACGTCCAGCTGCATATACTGAATCGGTGATGATAAATAAAAATAGAAAACTAAAATCACCAGGCTTTGCATTACCTCACCCTCACCCCAAGCAATAAAACATCGGGGTGATGATGCAATCTCCTTTTGAAGAAAAAATTATTAATTAATTATTAAATTTCTCATTTTTAAAATATTGCTGTAAATTTGGACTCTTTCTTACAAAGTATACTTATTCGCAACGTTGGTGAGGTCTACACTTCACTGTCAGTGCAACAAAGTGTTAATTATGGTGTAGTTTAAGAATGTATGTTGACGGGTTATGGGTGTTACATGAGGCGTATCGACAAAGGTTTGGGAACTGTAAAAAGACTCTGGAAAGACTCATGTCGAATTTGCAAGAGAAAGAGAACAACTGTTTAACGGGTGCTGCTCAGCCGAGAAAGTTTTTCCAGACCACGATAACCTCGGACGACTCATATTGGTTGAAGAGTTCAAGAATTATGGTCATAGTGTCGTTATAACGTACTTGAATGAGCTGTTATAGCTGACGATTGTTTCTTGACAGTTTACTTTGCCCGTAAGTCTTCCTATTAGTAGTTTTCTGGTAAATACACATCTCACTCTCATATGAGTACTTCTCAATCGGACACAACTTCTTTAATCAAATTTCTGATAAGACTGATCAGAAAAACTTATATTTTTATACGTTCACTTTTTTAAAGAAGAAATGCCAAATTTTTTTTTATTACTACAGGCTGAAAAATCAGCAGCCGAATCAAGACAGAGCTATTCCCAATACTCGTACTTTTATGAGGTCAAGGTCACGGCCATGGATTAAAACAAATAAATTCATTGGCTCAAACAAGCCCCTATTCTGATTGTATTATGAAGAATTGTTAGCCATTAATATTGAAAAGCTTTATACCACCTATTGGTGATTCTTCCAATTATTTCCCTATTAAAATGTTTAGGGACATATGAGATTCTCAGAGTAGTTTCTTATTATGTACTTTTCCTTTCTCTGATAAGTCTATTTCTAGTAAAAGTGTTCAAATTTAGGAAGTAGAGTGCGGTTTTGTTACTGTTTCTCTCCACTGCATAAATTAAAACGTCATCATCTCTTGACTGGTGAGATTCTGAATAGTGACGTCTTTACCCTTTGAGGTTATTCATTTAGTACTAGGCAATGACCTAGCTGACAAAAAGTTGTGGTCAATCTACTTGTGAATGAGATGCCTTGTTCGGATCAAAAAGTATAACCTATTGGAACTGAAATTTCTGAATTTATCCAGCTTGTGCAGTTTCTAGAGCCATGGTGAAAAGGAACTTTTGATAATGATGTTGACAAGGAAATAGTTCCTTTAATTGTCGCATTTGTTGATCAGACCTTTGATGAGGCCACTTGTGCTACTGGTATTGATTAATCAAGAGGTATTGATCACATTGGTCCTCTTTTTACTAATAATTATCTTTATTCTAATCGGGGTGACAAACGACAATCACTAATTGTCGAGCGCGAGAGGGAACAAGATACCGAGATCTCCTATTTGTTTCAGAGCGATATTAGCAAACCTAAAGCCACAGAAGTAATATTTTGTTATTTTTTAACATATTGGTCCTTATAAGAAAATGGAGACCACATGAGGTACCCGCTGATGTCCAGTGTTCACTGAGCTGTCATATTGTTGTTCTAAGTCGTATAGGCATGAAAACCTTACTATATCCCATAAAACTCATTTGGCTGGTCATTTAGTGGTCAATAAGACTGATTACAAGATCCTGAATCATTATTATTGACCAAACATTAAAAGTAATGCTTGTCAATACCGTCAATCTTGTTACACGTCTTTATTGTAGGAATTCCAATCAGGAGATACCAAAGGTTCATCTGCAACCTATCCCTGCACTTGACTAACCATTTAGCAGAATAATGGTAGATTGTATCGGTCCTTTACCTAAGACCTAATTAGGCAACCAATAATTGCTGATCATAATGTGTGTGTCGACAAAGTTGTCAGACGCAATGCTTTTGAGGTATATTAAGACCAAAATAATAGTTAAAGCTTTGATAAAGTTTTTTTACGCAATATGGCCTTCCGAAATCTATCCAATCTAATCAATGTTCAACGTTAATATGTGGCATTTTCCAGCAAGTTATGAATGATTTAGGTATCCAACAATTTAAAACTTCTGTCTATTATCCTGAAAAATTAAGGATGTTTTTCATCAGTTAAACCCCATACTTAACAGTGCACCGGTTATTACAGCTCAAAATTTCAGTCATTCATTTAAAATGTATGTTGATGCAAGCGATGTTGGGGCAGGTGGAGTTTTGATTCAAGAAGACAAAAATGGTGTAGATCATCCAGTGTACTATTTTTCTAAAAAAAACAACTTAAGCAAGCACCGAAGAAATTATTCCACAATCGAGAATGAATGTTTGGCCTTGATTCTGACTTTGAAAGAATGGTAGCCTATATTAATTAGGTCAGTTCCTTCTTCAATTATTAAATTCAGTAATCACAAAACCCTTACTTTCATTAGCAAACTGAAACACAAAAGTCAGAGATTATTAAGGTGGAATTTAATAATGCTGGAATGCAACATTTACATTGGGCAGATGTTGTGAAATGATAATCTAACTGCAGTTGCACTTTCACGTGTATATAAGTATTATATTGCTCCATGTATGTTTTATAAAATTAATAAGACATCATCTTATGTAATTTAATTTTATTTATATTTGACTAATGTGTAAAAGAAATATTTATTGTATACATCCTTCTTTTCTTTATGAGGGGAGGTGTTATGCATATGTATTTTATATTGTTTACTGTCTGTTCTCCATGATTATGTCATATGTTTATCTGTATCTTGTAACCGACCATTGAACAAGATCAAGTTAATTATCTATATGACTTGTGAACATTTATTTTGCAAACAACATAGTACATAGCTAATATTTTTCTATGATTATATATCAAATAATCAGATCACAATGTTTATAACTATTTGGAATTTTATTCACATTATTGTTAAGTTCTTAATGAAGTTTCACTTCGTGATTTTTATTGCTGAATATTACAAAACTTGTTGGTTTTCACTCTTTTCGGTTATTTTATAAATGCATACATACATACATACATATAATTATATATATAATTATATATATATATATATATATATATATATATATATATATATATATATATTAACTTCTGGCTGTCTGTCTTTATATATATATATATATATATATATATATATATATATATATATATATATATATATATATATATATATATATATATATATATATATATATATATATCAGTACTGCAACACCCTGTTCTGTGTTTTTACTTTGTCTGCTGTTTCTAGCTGTTGTTGTTACACTGTAGTCAAAAGGTCAATAAATTCCAAGTCTATCATGCTATTCTCTTTCGTTTAAGCTATCTGCTCCTGAGACAGTCAATTGTCATTTTATTGTTTGTTTTTACATTTTAGTGATTTCTACCACATACGTACAAGAGATAATTAATTACCTAATTTATTCTGCCAAATGGTGAACTCAGATTTGCAAAATATTATGAAACCCTTTATAGGCTGATTTCCAATTTTTGTGTAAATTCAGCTTTGAACTGATGACGTAGTATCTGAATGATTGAAAATCTGCTTAATTACACACACACACACACACACACACACACATATATATATATATATATATATATATATATATATATATATATATATATATATATATATATAATCTTGGTTAAAGTGACAAAAAACAAACTATTTAAAATCTTAGAAAAAGCCAGGTCTCATATCGGATGTAAGCCACTGCTGCAAAGTTTAGTTACTCATGGTATTGGTACCACCACTTTTGTACAAATGCTTCCGAGTCAGGTTCACCCGAAACGTTTTAAGCTTCCTGCCAGTTCTGAATCTGTGTCCACAACGGAAGCTAGGCCGTACTGCCTAACTGTATTGTTGATTTGCGATCACACTGGACAGTTGTTTTGCTGAATTTTCACCCGACAATGGCCTACTGCCGAAAAATGAGAATAATTTTACATTAAAATACAATCAAAAAAATGATTAGGTAGAAAGAATACTTGTAAGATCTTGTTTGAGGTATTCAGGTTAATTCCTGATACAACTAGTGACTTTTATACTAACTGACACTACTACCAACCCGTCTTTCTAACATTCATTTTGACAGCAAAGAGCTATTTTTATTAATTTCCTGTGACTACGATGCGAAAAGAATAAGTTTTATGATAATTTGGGTCATGCCTTATACCTCAAGAGTTAGTGGGGTGTCAGAATACGAAACTAGTGATAGCTGACGTACCCTGGCCTGAATGGCCGACAGAGTAGCATTCCACTCGGATAGTGTCTTACTACGGCTAATATTACATGCACTTCGCATATACACACTATGTGTCTAAACGTATACTTACCGTGTATACTGACGATATATCACTAAATCTGATTTATATCTGTCCAACCGTATACTTACCGTGTATACTGATGATATGTCACTAAAGCTGATTAATATGTGTCTAAACGTATGCTTACCGTGTATACTGACGATATCTCACTGATTTATATGTGTCTAAACGTATACTTACCGTGTGTACTGACGATATATCACTAAAGCTGATTTATGTGTCTAAACGTATACTTATCGTGCTTACTGAAGATATATCACTAAAGCTGATTTATATGTGTCTAGAGGTACACTTACCGTGTATACTGATGATATATCACTAAAGCTGATTTCTATGTGTCTAAACGTATACTTACCGTGTGTACTGACGATATTTCACTAAAGCTGTTTTATATGTGTCTAAACGTATACTTACCATGTGTAGTGACGATATATCACTAAAGATGCTTTTTATGTGACTAAACGTATACTTACAGTGTGTATTGAAGATATATCACTAAAGCTGATTTTTATGTGTCTAAACGTATACTTATCGTGCATACTGTCGATATATCACTAAAGCTGATTTGTATGTGTCTAAGCGTATACTTACCGTGTGTACTGGCGATATATCACTAAAGCTGTTTTATATGTGTCTAAACGTATACTTACCGTGTATACTAATGACATGTCACTAAAGCTAATTTATATAGGTCTAATCATACACTTATCGTGTATACTGATCATCAAACAGTATATACTAGAACAAATGCTCGAGAAGAATTCATACCTTTATAAGTTTGATCTGGTTTTTATTTTATGAATAGAATTTCTCATTTTATTTCATCTGGTATTGTATGAGTGGAAATTTGAGTTGGTTGAGCTTGTTGGAAATATCCAACATAATATTATCTAATAATTTTGTCTATTTACAAACACCAACAATGATGTATGGCCAGTCTTAGCAACGACGTTGTACCCACGCTTTGAGTATCTATCTCTCGTGCAAGAACATAGCTTCTTAGCACTGAGCACCTGAGAGCTGTTACACCAATTTATACTTCCAAAATCACTATTGGAAATTCCGTACATTTACAAAGTATAGTCGATAGAATTATTTTTTAAATAGGTCCCTTCAGCTATATTTCCAACGTGAGACAATATATTGTCGTTTTCCATCTCCGGATTTCCTGCAAAAATATCCAAAGCCTCAGAATAGGTCTGATCTGGCACTACTACTGGTACAACAAAAAATTGATGAGTACAGTAAGAAGAAAAAAAGAAATCTAATTATTTACAAAAGGGAAAGAAATTCGCTGTGAAAAAATAATTCCGTTATCTCATATTCTTTAGTATAATGCAAACGCTATTCTTGGGTTGGTGACTCGAAGGGTATTAACAGAAAAAACTCGGGATGCAGCGCCATCAATTGTTTCTCTACCAATAGTCTTTTTCATCACGCCACCTAAAATATCTCTGATGTTCAACTTGAGCATACATTTGAACAAATACAAGTACATGTTCAGACGGGCTTGGTAATGTTAATAATCTGTGATTCTGTTCTTTTTTCTAATTCACTATAGTCACAATTAAACTTATATTTTTGTAATGTACTGCTTGTTCTTATCCCATGCTATATTACCCTTATTTCTCTATATTCTTGATTAAACCTGAGAATTTTGAAAATAAGTTTTTAAAAATTTAAAGCAGATTTCAAAGATTCATCTAAATCATCAAGAGTGTGTCACGTATCGTCTGATTTATTGAGACTTAAAATAAGTTGTGTCACCAACTTTTATTCTGCTCATATTTTTATTTGTGTTTCTTCTCATAAGAGACATTATCTCCGCATTCAAAATAAATATATATAGACAAGGAGAGTCACCTTGTCTACTATCTCTTTCAATATTAAAACATCTATAAACCTGTACATTAATAGCCATATTTGATTTAATGTTATAATAATAAAGCTTAATTCTTTTTAAAACCGATCACATTATCTCTATGAACTACTATGTAGAACTGAAAGCATTTTCGCAATCAATTTAAACGAGTAGACCAGGAATTGTATGCTTATAGTGCAAAATTTTTAAAAGCATATGCATTCCTGAGATTATAAATAATGTATCTTTCTTTCATGACACATCGAATGATCTTCGTGTATTATATGCAGGGATAAATTTATAATCGTATTTGCTTTACACGCAAAATATACTTCACATTACACATTTAGAAGTGAGATAGTCTCCATTTTCATATAAAATGTCCAGTCTTGCAACCATTTGTTAATTATCTTATGATCACATTCTACGGATGGGAGATAATTCTCCTCGTTCATATATAGAATGTGTTACGTGTTTAGGCTCGAATAAACAGGAACGCAGAAAGATTGCAAACAACAAGCTTTTTAAAACTTAACTAATTTATTTTCCTGGAAATTTCTGTAAAAATGAAAAAAGAAGAAGAACTTACGGTTTCAAGAATCAAATCCAAAAATAATCTAAGAATAATGCAATAATTAAATTACAAAAGTCATAGTAATTAATATTCTAATAATTCAAGTTCGAATCCTGATGTAAATCCAAGATGGCTGACGATGACGTATTCTGTAGTCAGTACTGTGCTTACTTTCAGTTCCTTGAAGAAATACAAATAATGGCACTCCGGTATTGGAAATCCAAATTAAACTTGTAAGCAATGACTTTCCAGGGGGCCCCGAGTGGCCGAGTGGTCTAAAGCGCTCTTCGTTACGGATCACTGCCATCTCACCTATGTCTGCGGCGGTTCGAGTCTAAGATTCAGCCAATGTGGGCATGTGAGAAAGCTTGCCAGTAGCTTCTCGTGGGTCGGTGGTTCTTTCCGGGGTTTTCCGGGTTCTTCCTCCACCATTAATACTGGCCGCCATGTATAGCCCTATCGTGCTGAAAAATGGCGTTAAACCCCACAACAACAACAACAATGACTTTCCAAAAGTTTTATATGAGCACTCTTCACCTATTTCCAGAGAACAGATAATTGATCCTTTTGAAATCCAAATGATCTGAATTCAAAATCTGGCAACAACAAAGAAAACAACTTGATACCAAGAGTAAAAGCCCAAAAACTGAGAGAGATCTCTCTTAAACAAAAGTTATATTGTATCATAAGACGTAATTTCGAAATTCGCCCAGTTGCGAAATCAGAGGGGGTCACGTGATCATGTTTATATCACGTATACAGAATATGGCCTTGATTAAACCAATGATTTTATGCCTAGAATAAAAATAAAAAAGTGGTTACTTCGTAACCCACTTAGTCCCATCATGACCTTGACAACAACCAACCATTTTAAAATAAAATAGAACTTTGTTTACTAATTTTTGAAACAAGGTCAGCTTCCAGTCCCACACCTGGTATTTATGAAAAGAATGAATCAGGTGAACCAATTTTCTGAAAAAAATGTCATCTCCAGTGAATAAATTTACATTACAATAGCATAGAAGAAAAATAAATTTAAAACTGACAAACAAACAATTAAATTAATATATATATATATATATATATATATATATATATATATATATATATATATATATATATATATATATATGTGTGTGTGTGTGTGTGTGTGTGTGTGTGATCCAGGTCAGTCTTATTTTCTTTAATTTCGAGACTTTATATACATAGCTCCTTTCTTTCAATAAAAATATTTCTTTAAGCAGTTGAAATTGATGCTGATCTTCTGACACTAGCAATTAATTGTGACACACAATATTAGTTTAGATATAAGAACATGATTTGATTTTGACTTGTCTTCTGGTATATTTGAGATGATGTCTAATTTGACAAGAGTAAGCTGGTCATTGAATATGTTGTGTTCTGATGTGTTAACATTGTGGAAATATTCAAACTGTCCCACAGAATACAGAATAGAATAAGAAAGCTGAATCTTTAAAGCTTTTATAATAAACAAAAACATTGTGAAAACAAACCAAATTAAACAAATATCAAGTTAGAGGTACACTGCAAGCCAAAGGGCTCAATATAAATGCACAGAGCAGTGAGAGTAGTATTAAACTGCAAAAAGAGGGTATTTCCTGTTTATCCAAGATTGTTATATTTTCCAAAACCTTACAAGAAAGTCCAACAAAAATGCTAAGCTACTTTGAAATAATCCAGATAACTGCACAGGACAGCAAATGCATAGACGACACTATCCCACAGCTATCATGCAGCTCAAACAACAGCGGTCACCAAAGTTATGGAACAATATCCAGATTTCCATAGACACACTACTTATTTGAAATCAGCTGTAAATGTTTTAGGCTTACTAAATTTGAACAACAGTAGCAACATAGCTAAATCTCTCCCTTCTAGCCACAATTACCTACACGAATGCAATCCAAACGCTCCTGGCCCCAATATATATCCCCTGCCGCGCTCAGTCGAAACGATACCTCCAAAATACACCGTACACCAACCAAACGCGTCACAATAGTGGTAATCCTACTCAGTGTAACATATCCAGAAGTTGCCTTCTATAATATACGAACACACTTTATGCGGATATACACGGTTATAAGAAAGAATACTCAGAAACATATTACAAAAAAATCTAGCAACAAACGTTTTAAGGAAAAAGTAGTGCAATAGATATGTATGTGAACTAACAACACAATTAATCATTCCAGAGTATGCTATATACAGAAAGTAAAGCTGCGGCTGCTCGTTCACCAGTTTTGACAGTTATTCAGGTTTTTGTTTTACTCTTCGCTTGCTTCTACAACAGAACATAACGAAGTGGCTGCAGCAGAAAAACTCAAGGTTTCTTCAACACGGTATACATCCTTGAGTGTGTGTGACAATTCAATAGATCATTTGATCAAACCTTGTATACTGTTTATATTCCTTACCCCTTTGTTGCAGTTTTTCACCCGTTAGTTTATTAGTTATGAAAATAAATTCGAGATGACGGTTCAGTTCAGTCTTAATCAAATTTATAAATTTAGTCACTAGCTTCAAGAGAATATATTGAATATTAATCACACAATTTTCTCGGTCGTCCTGGTGAGAGAATCGTGCTTGCCTACAATGAGATACGTCTGCTTGTTTTGTGCAAGAACTGTTTTTGCACACAATTATTTTACAAAATATCTGATAGATATTTGCATAGGGAATGCGTGGAAAGAAACCTTAGTGCATCGCAGAGCACTAATGAGTGGGCCTCGTCAAAGTTCAGAAATGTGGGCGTTCACGTTGACTATTATCTACTTACTCATCAATTTTTCTGACAATTAAAATACGTGCAATTATGAAAACATGCATTTTACTGATGGAATTCAAACCTCACCCGCCGGTCCGGCTGCTAAAAATGATCTTGTTAACGTCCCCAATAAAGCTGCTACATAAATAAGGATTGTAGTCGTAGTAGACGGGTTGCTAGGGTGCAATTTGTGTAAATGAATGAAACAACAATTTTGTTTTGGCTAGACTTTGTATAAAAGACATAAAACTTATTTTATTTTAGATTTTTAAATATAAATGTTGACACCATTTTGTTTTTCAAAAGATTAATTTAAGTGGTAATAATAAATGCAAATTCCGTTTGGAGGGAATAGAGCAAATTCAGCACATATTCTAAGATTGTTCATTTCATGAACACTTTTGGAAATTAATTGTGGAATGGATCCAAAATTTACGATCTAAATTTTAAAATTACACCAAAAAATATCTTTATAGGAAAGATATCTTTATAGGAAATAACAAATTTATTTATCTTATTAATTTCCTAATTTAGTTTGCAAACTATGTTATATATACAATCACAGACAAAAATTAGCTATGCGAAATATTGCTTACAAAAAGACATTAGTCATGTAAGCCCAAGCTGATACCGTCAGTTCAGGGCAAACGTCAGTTACACAATACAAATTAAATATACATAAAGCATACTTGTATCTTTTGAGCACACTATTCTAAAGGTTAGAGCGTCCGCCTCGGATGCGGTAGGTCGTAGGTTCGATCCCCGGCTGAGTTATACCAAAGACTTACAGAAATGGTACTAACAGCTACCTCGCTTGGCGCTCAGCATTAAGAGGTTAGTGTTAGGACTGGTCGGCCTGTGACTGGGTGGGACATCATGCTACGTGTCTGCGGCATGATGCCCCAGTGCTAGACATCATTTTAAACTGCCACATTGCATATATCGTAGCGATATGACTGAAATAGTGTTAAAGCTACGTTAAAAATCCAAATCACACACACACACACGCTGTTCTAAATTAACTACAATATGCCTGGTCTTTTATTATCTCTTTACTGTATGTATTTTTATTGTACCAAATGACCATGATATATTGGCGTTAGTACGATTCCAAACAGATATAGAAAGTCGCAAAGTCTAATCATGTTGTTGTGGGGTTTAACGCCATTTTTCAGCACACGATAATCTATACATGGCGGCCAGTATTAATGGTGGAGGAAGAACCCGGGGAAACTACGGAAAGAACCACCTACCATCGAGAAGCTATTGGCAAGCTTTCTCACATACCCACATTGGCTGAATCTTAGACTCGAACCGCCACAGACAGAGGTGAGATGGCAGTGATCCGTAACGAAGAGCGCTTTAGACCACTCGGCCACTCGGGGCCCCCAAGTCTAATCATTAATAATATATTCATAAGAAAAACAAAAGAGGAAAGATGGTGAATATAGCAAATCATCCACGCCCTTTCTTTCTTGCATTTTTTCCCCACGTGTAATATAGTAAATCACCCACACCAGTTCTTTCTTGTGTTTTGTTTCCATGTCAGCATGTTTCTCTTTAAGAACGTGTATTAATGACCATGTCATATATAATACCTTTCCCCGCGGATCTGATTTTATAAATGGATGGTGGATTATATAATACAAACATTGTCCGTCTCTCCGTTATATTTGCCCTTTCCATTAAAATATCCTTTGTTATTGTGTTCGTGCGTATCTTTGCTTGCATGAAATTATGCGTGCATGTCAATAAACAAAACGAAAAATACAACCTAGTCTTTCAAACTTGATATGTGATGGTATGTTAAATAGTAAATATAAGTGTATGAGCTACCCTCTTCCTCTTGTCTGTGGTAATGGTATATTGGATAGAATATTAAGTCCAAGTATATGGCCATCCTTTGGTATTTGCAATACCATGTGATACTAAATACAAATATCTGAGCAAATTTCCTGATGTCACTGGATAAGGTCGAGTATATAAGTTACTCATAATCACTCCGTATATCAAGTATGTTTTTTTATGTATGCATATTGAAACCAAAATTAAATATCGCACACCCATTTCCGTGTGTAATGGCAGGCTGGATTGTAAATATATCAGCTATTCCATTCTATATGCATTTGTGTAATGGTAAATAACTGTGCATGAGTACATGTACCCTTCCCTGGCACTCATTTCTTATCCTGTTTGCATTGTTTTATTTATTTAGAAATGATAATTTAGTCATTAGTTGCGTTTTCTTCTAGATCCCCATGGAGCCCTATGATGTTAAATTCGACATCGTACAGTTCCATTTATTTCTAAAATGGCAGTAAATCTTAAATTCACGTACTGTCAGACAGGTCCAATTCAATCCTTAAAATGTTGTTATTACATTACCCTTGTGTCCAAATGACCCACAAGTTTCAGCCTACGGTCGTTTTCAAAATCAAAATCACCTTCCTCCAGAGTGTTCCACATTGTTAAACATATATACCTAGGCAAAAGTAAACTTTTCTGCCAAGTGACACTAAATATCATTATTATTGGCATTTTGGGACTTTGAATTTGTTGCATACCCATAGCGACTAGCAGTGTTAATTATATGGACACTTTAAACATTAAATTCCATTCTGCCAAATTTAACTCTCAGTAGAGTTATTTTAGCTACACATAACACAAATTTTATGTCCATATCGACCCCATAATTATTGTCAGTCCTACTTTAGAAAAGTAACTGTTCACGGCCGCAAATGAGATATGCAATGAAGCAGTATTATTTTATATAACCATTAGGCACCTTAAAGACTATTTTAGTGCATTGATGGCGATATAGGGTTTAACTTGAAACGTCATAACTTTCGTCATGAATCAAACTTTATTATGGAATAAGGGGTAATTACTTCTTTATACTGCCTACTATTTTGAGACAACATACGTAATCCATCCATACCGCTCCGGTGGCCTAGTGACGTCCGCCTCCAATGCGGCAGGTCGAGTCATACTAAATACTTATTTAAAAAATGATACTCACAACTGTTAACGAAACTTTAATTCCCTTTATTTCAGTGTATGATTGATGTGGTAATTTGGGTTTACAGAGGTTACAACTTAGTCTTACTTCAGATGTAATTTGGGTTATAGAGTATACAGGTTGGCCTTACTTCAGATGTAGCTCCGTTTGCTCATTTTTACTTCCGGCACTTCAAACGTAAATTGTGAAAACAACAGTCGATAACTTTTTCACATTTTATATATTAAGTACTTCAGTCATTACCCTTTCAGATACTGGTACTGTCAAGTCAGGCAAGATTCGTTTACTCTATTTCAATAACTGCTAAAATTAGTGTACTTTAGACTAATTCAGTCTGGGGTGTTTGTTTGTTTTGAATACATGGGAGCAGTCATTTTGGTTAGCTGTGTGCTTAGATCATGTACAATTTTCATAGGGCATTGATAAAAATTGGAACTAGCATGATACAAATTGTTGCTTTCAGCAAGATCGAATCCATACACAATACCCATAAAGATCTTCAGTATGTGTCACTGTTCAATACAAACGTGACAAAATTAACCTTTCTCATAAATGGCACATCCTTCCCAAGTGTAGTCATGGTTTTTCATTAGCTCTTCTAAACGAACGTCATCCGAATTGTCTGGTCTACTTTATCCGATGTTTGTTTTACTCAGCTATCTCTCTAATTCTACATCATGAAGGGGGCGATCTGCTGCATGTTGCTGAAAAGCAAATTGAATCTCCGACAATCGAGATCACTGGGTATTGTCATGGTAACCATTTTCCTCAGATTAGCCTTTTTAGCGTTCTTTGTTTAGATACTGGAAAGTTTCCTTTTCTTGATGCGAATGAGAAAGATATGGACGATAAGAGAGACCATTCGGCAGATTTTTTTGTGATGTTATCATAGTTACAAAATATACATCAATTGTTAACGAAGAATTAATCTTTAATGGTTCAAACGGATTCCAAAAATATATAAAAGTCAAAACAGACAGAACAATGGTGAAGACACAAATATAAAAGTTGCTGGCTTCTAATCTACATTAAGATAACTTTTTCCAAATCCTTTTGTATTTCAAATTACATCACATTCGTGAATCATAATCTTGAATCAGCAGCAGAGTCGCTTAGTTTGGGTGAGCACAGAAAAGTATTAGTCCTAAAAAGATCGTTTGTGTATCTGATCCAATATAGAGAGTTTAAGCCATTTTCGTTTCTTAGATGTACTGTAGAATCAATTGCATCAATTTAGAATAAATATAGGTCCTTAAACGGAATTAATTGTCAGACCAAGTATGGAGAACAGACTTTCTATTGAAAACTCGTGAATTTAAGATTTCACTGACTGAAAAAGTCAATAATTAAAATTGGTCTTGTAACAGGTTTTACATATGTTTTGTCCCAAATGGGGATCAGTCTTATGTGTTGGAAAAATGTTAAAATAAGTTGGTGGTATAAGTAATATTTCTTCACAAACTAGGAGTCTTAGTTACATTATTGCCTGTCTGGTCGTATGCTTCTTGTATATAAAACTTTGCATCGGGGACAATCTCAGTGATATTAAAAGTTTTTCTTTTCTCTTCTGCAGGCCAGTTTATATGAGCCCACATGTGATCAGTAAATGTATAATTTAAAGGACTCCCCAAGCCATGGATTTTGAAACGTTAACATATCCATTTATATAAACGAGCAAGTTCTTTCGTAGAACGAAGGTTTGTCATTTTAGTTTTGAGGCGATGATCTGAAAATGGCATAAAGCATTTAGGCGGTGCTAAATAAACTCCTCCATTATCCGTTCTTGTGAGGTGAGGATGGTCAACTATGTAGTTTCTGTATAGTATGGTAACGAACCTTGGCCCTGTGGAGTCAACTGTCTCTGCAGCCACAGAAAACGAAGGAAGATTATCAACCAAAGTCTTCATGAAAGGGTGATGACGGCGACAGGCCATGAATGCATTACATGCCGAACCGTAAAAATTACTGTAAAAGATGGAATGTAGGTGGGGTTCTTGTGAGAGGATACAGGTGTGTTTCCTCATGATGGGATGGAGAGGACGTAGACTTACAGTGTCAAGGTCAGCGTAAACTCCGCCATATTCATAGAAAATCATATACCGTACAGCATCGGCTCGTTGAAGATTACATAGATAGTTCACGTAGAAATGTAATATCATTGGAAACGCAACCTCTACAAACTTCTTTGCCATTTCATCTGTCCAGAACATATATACATAATTGATATGATTTTCTTTCAAAGATGAGACATATGTTCGAAAATATTCAGGAATATTTTTCAATCCATGTTTGGTGGATAATTCCTTCGATTCTAAAAGATCCTTTAGTTGGAAAGGCTTTCGTAGAATTCTCATCTGGCGGAATGACGTACTGTTTGTTGATCTTTATTCGTTCTAGAACGTTTTCATTCACATAATAATATACCGCTTTTATACTGCTGGAATAACTTATGACGGCAGCGTTATTCTGTTGTTTGTGTACAGATATTTTGTCCACCTGTTTCCGCAATACCCAGGTCAAAATTAAAGTGCCGTAGTAGAATAACAAGACTACAACCCAGAAGAACACTGCTCTTTTAAGAATATTTGTTCTTCTCTTCCAGGCGATTATTCCGGCCATTTAATCTGCAATATAGAAGAAAACTGCATTATTAGGTTCTTATTCAGCAAGAAAACAGTTTATTTTCCTATTTCTTAAAGATTAATTTGTCAGAAAAGCAATTTATTATGAACAATTATAGACGTTTTAATAAGATAGATGCAAGAATTTATAAAACTTTGAAAATCGTATTTTCGATGAAGTTGATGTGAACGAAAATGACTGGCTAGCAATTGTTGTACTATGTGGCTTTTATCTATGAATGTTTCCCTGCTTTAAATTGAACTGAGAAAACATGCAAAAAGTTAGAATTGTATAAAAAATCACAACACAGGTGCGAGAAGAATTTCATTAAATATGTTTCTAATAATGAAAATGAATTATAAACTGTAAAGAAAAATAAAGGCAAACAGGAAACATTCAGGCAAAAATCAGTTGTGATATCTCTAAAAAAACTATCATAAACACTAAAACAGCAAACACTTAGAAACAGAACGGTGGCTTATCTATCTTGTATTGTCAAACGATTTTATTTATGAAGAATGTACACATATATTTTGTAATTATTGGCCACCATTTAAAGAAGACCTGTTCACCAGGGACACCTTGATGTTGTCACTGACTGTTCTTTATAAACGGTTTTCAGAGTATGAACAAGAGATTGCGGAATAGGCAGCAAAAGGACATACGAACGGACAATCATTCGTAGCTGAGATATTCTTCTGACTCTAGATACTGCGAGATAAACCAAATTTGACCACTAGATACGATCATCGACGATCCAAACAACTGTGACAGTAATAGTTAATCCTTGAGATGAATGAATCGTCATCGCGTATCATTGCGTCCACGGGGATTTATTTCTTTTTAGCGCATCCTCAACAACATTGACATCAACTGCGACAATATCATTCAACACTAAATTCTGTTTTTCGGTCTGTCCTGGTACATCAACGTCAATATTTTGTCGTCGTGTATCTGTTGGTCGATTACATAACGGAACTGGCAACGTTGGAAACTTTTTTCGTTGTAACTGAAACAACCGCTGCTGAAGTGTGTCTCTGACTATCTTTCTACTTGCAACTATCAAATCGTTTGGTCTCCACGCGTGCGAAAAGTCCTTCATAGGCGTTTCACATCACGCATTACTTCACATTGAATTTTATTCGACTGTAGTCTGATTAATTTTTTTAAACTCCCTTAATTCTGGATCAAGTACTCTATGATCATCAGTCACTTCTTCGAAGTGGTCAACAAAATCTTTCAGCCAATCATGTGGTGATGGTCCAACAAAAGGTGGTGGTTGACCGTGATCGCCACACATTATCACAACAGTACTTCTTGTTAATAGCCAATCAAGAAACGTATTTAATGTTTCTAACGGTACTGTACATATTTCATCCCAAACGATAATCCTCGGAATATATTTTTCGCCCATCCTCGAAAAAGTCCATGCGTCACCCTTCCATCCAAAGAAGCTGTGATAAGTACACGATTGTACTCCTCGTTGTTTCAGTCTATGTGTAGGAGTTAAAACAATCATATCTGAATTCTGAAATAATTCGATTGCTCGGGTTGTCTTACCAGAACCACCTGGTCCGTTCAGATAAACCGTTTTATTTCTGGTTATTGGATCGTACACCGATGGTACAGAAGATAGCTTTAATGTTTGATATTTTTTACAATAAATATCTTTAAATGTAACTTCAGCGGATTCGGAATAATCGAATATGTTTTCTTTTTTTTATTCTCCACGAACCCCACTGTGCACAAGTATCGATATGTAGTTGTTCTAACAATCCTGAATATTTTATTGATATAAAACGAGTCCGTGGCAACGCTGACAGCGAGTGTAGAAACCTTATTTATCATCGATAACAGATTTATTGAAACGTACGCAAGCATCGATAATCTTAAATGAGTGTACTGAGGTGACTCACCGACCATATAACTCACGATTGTGCCTAGTTTAGTTCCATTTAACAAGAAAGCTATTTCTCGACTTATAAACGTGTTTTTCCTCGTTGTATCAGCGATTATAAAATCTAACTCAGCATCGTCCATGATCAATCTTTCACAATGTCGTTTATAATCGTATGATCCTCCATGAGTGAACTTGCCAATTCTTTTTCTGCCAAGATCTTTCGTAATTTTATTCTCGTAATCTGTTTTATCCGGGTTTTCATCATCAGAGTACTGTTTTTGTTGTGGCAACCAAACTTCGGATTGTTTCCGATACGATATAATTGCTTCGCTGATAGTCAACGATATTAACATCGCACAATCAAGCATATATCGTAACAGTACTATTGGTGCCCACATTTTTTCTGAAAAATGTTTTCCAAACCAAACATAACAAATTATATGAAGTCCCATAGCAAACTAGAATAACTCGCTCGGAGCGAATCAAGTCAGATCAAAAACCGGTAATGGCCCATTTATTGATACTCGTGTCATTTCATGCGTCGGATGACCGAATCGCTCAAAGTACACAGAACAATCTCCATACCCGAGAAAACTTCCGGGATAACACGCGACCATATCAACCGAAATAACATCTCTGTGATCGTATTTAGTATTCCATAATCCACCGTGTCCGTATTCGACACAACTGGATAGTATGTCATTGAGAAAATCAAATCTAATTGGTTTCCACGAAATTTTCTTTCTAGCAAAATGAGCCGCAACTGACGGAACAGTAAAACAGTTGCTCAATAGTTCGTCAGTATCATCGTATATTGCAGTGCAAGATTGTTCATTTTCTCGTGGAGAAGATCTTTTCGATAAATAACGCCATTAGGTCGTACAAACTGATAACATTTATTTTTTCTTCCACGTATGATTCGTCGTTAGAACTCTGAAATAACCATACTGACACAGGATCGTCTTTACTTATTTCGTTAATAAAATCAAACATGTCTCCGACGTAAATTTTAACAGTTAGATTTCGTGGAAACACTGTTACTGCGCTAGTCTATGCGTGTGCGTTATGATCAATAATTTCGATCGAAGCACCTTTTGATTTATATTTTGATTCAAACAATATTTATCCTGTTATCGTCGCTACGGTTATTGGGAACTTTAGTTTTTTCCCTAGTTCAGCCACATCTTTGATTGACGCCCCGGTATCTTTAACAATTTCTCCCCACGTGTTTATTATTGTACGTCTTTTATCCATTAAGTCGTTTCCACGAGTCAAAAATGTAAAATGTTCTATTACTCGTTCAGCCACAGAGTTTATTTTTGAAAATTTCATCGGCGCCAATTTATCAACGTTGGTTTTTTCATTTCTCACATAGATTCCATAAATAACGGCGGTCACAGGATACGCTCGCTCATAATATGGTTTTTCAATGCCAGTCAATAGACCTGGTTTGGAATCTTTACTTAGTATGACAGTTTTTTCACCCTTGTGTACAGGATCATATTTGTCACGGATAATCCAATTACCTGTTTCTGTTAGCACGACACATTTTATTCTGAAAAGATATTTGCGATTATCAATGTAGTTAATGATAGTTGCTGCTCGTTCGTCATTCATCGTAGCGTCGATGACACCGTTGCGAATAATCTTGAACGTTGACCATACATGAGATGCACCATCTGTATTAAATTCTTTCTTGGCGCCGTGAATTTTATTAATCAAACTTTTATTTTTCGGATCAACCAGATCTCGCATCGGTAGGTCGGGAGATATTCTATCGAGATTAAATTTATCTGCGCTCCAGGGCTTGATTCGGGACAATCTATCGAACTCGCCCATATTATGTTTCAAACAAGTATTTAAATGAAAAATATTATATATAATGTCTCACTGCAAATGGTTGATGATCGGTTCATTGACTCGCTGTAATAAATCCTGCAAAAACGAATTTTGCGGACAAAACTTGCAGAGCGTTCACCGTGGAAGTTTAGGACCAATACCTTGCCTGCGATGTGGTGTTGGAGTACGAGAAAAACACAATTATGTGCACGCTGTGGTGGAAAAATATACAGAGAACTTTAAAGATATTATGATAAAAAAATAATGACAGTGACAGATCTATAAAATCCGTAGAGGACTATCTAACTAAATTTTCAGGCAAATTATGATTTAGACAAATACTATTATTATATAAACGGAGCAAAATATGAACGAGTTTGTGAAGCATCCTATAATAACTAAATACGAGGCAAATCGTAATGGTGTGATCAGAAATTGCAGGTTGAAGAGGCAGTTGGTGTTATTAGTAATACTGGTTATCTCTAGTTTCCTACTGGGAATAAAAAATATTATTGTCATCCTTTCGTATTCGAATGTTTTTTCGGGATGATTAAAGAAGGTCTTGTGATCGATCATATTGACGGAGATAAACTTAATAATAATGTATCTAATCTTCAGGCTATCACACAAAGCGAGAACTCTGCACGGGGAGGGACAGATAAATATGAAAAAACAGTTGCAAAAAGAGCGATTAATTCTGTCATTGTAGAGACCGGCGCCGAGATGATATTTCAGTCAATGAACACGGCTGGAAAATATTTTGATATTAACTCGCGTATGGTAAAATATGTTGCAGAAAAGAGAACGAAATCATCATTGTCATACCGGTTTGGAAACTGAATTTCGTTCACTTATATTCCATTGTTGTTAGATACAGATAACTCTGCCGCAATTGTGTAAAAGTCAATGATGGAGAAAAATCGTCAAATTACCTCGAACTATATTTATTAACTATTTATTTAATATTTGGGTCTATAGTATACGAGCAGACTACTTACCTGAAGAAGGGGGATAACTCCGTTGAGCATATCCATGTAATTGAGTTACTTCCCTTTGACCGTGTTTACGTTGCAAAGATACGTATATCATTTTGATGATGCGGAAAAACTCCCCATTATGGGTTTTTCCGGGTTCCTCCACTATATATACTGGCCTTATACGCTGTCTTTTTACCTCTAAGCTTGCTAATGTTCTGTGGCAGACTAGGAGTTATGGGACCGCCTCTAAAGTTGCTAGGCTGCGGTGGCAAAAATTGAACTTTCTTGACCAACTACCCACATATAGTTTTTGGCACTATATATAGGGAAGAAGTGATTTTGGGGTCCGCCTCAAAACTTGCTAGGCTGCGGTGGCAGACTAGAAGTTATGGATTGTACTGTCTTTATATGTATCCTTGAAATTGCTAGGCTGCGGTGGCAGACTAGGAGTTATGGGATTTATATGTATCTTCTAAAAATACTAGAATGCGATGGCAATCTAGGAGTTTATGTGGGGATGTATGCCCTTGAACTCGTAGAAATCGGTGGCAAGCTACGAGTTCTGGGTTGTGCTGTCCTTATATGAATCCTCCAAACTTACTAGAATGCGATGGCAATCTAGGAGTTTATATGGGGATTTATGCCTTTGAACTCGTAGAATGCGGTGCCAAGCTACGAGTTCTGGGTTGTGCTGTCCTTATATGTGCCCTTGAACTCGTAGAATGCGGTGGCAAGCTAAGAGTTCTGGGCTGCTCACCAAATACACCCTCTTGAGCCTCTAGGCCGTTGTTTGACGGGTTAGGGGTTCTCATAGGGGGTTGTGTTTCATGTGCCCACTGAACTCGTAGAATGCGATGGCAAGCTACGAGTTCTGGGTTGTGCTGTCCTTGCGCATCCTAGAATGTGATGGCAAACTAGGAGTTTATTTTGTTTTGTTAATATAAAAATAGAAAAATGAACTACATATCAGAATAAAAAAATATTTTTGAATATAATAATTATTTCAGCACTGATTGATTTATATGATTTTAAGTAACATCCACTCCATCAAAATCAACAAACGTATTGATTTGCACAACTTTAAGTATCATTTACCCATCAAAATCAATAAACTGATCAATTTACATGATTTCGAGTACAACCACCCCATTAGAATTAACAAACTGATCGATTTGTACCAAACCACCCCATCAATTTCTGAATAAATAAAATATTTCTGAATAACATATTTCTGAATAAATAAAATATTTCAGAATAAATAAAATATTTCTGAAAAATCATTAAGATTTCACATACAGATTCACAATCAATTCCTCTCCCCTTAGGTCAATTAAGCGTCTGTGAACTTAAAATTTATTCGTGATAACATATTATTATGACACCGCAGATATACAGGATTGGTTGGTACTTGCACGATCAAATACCCAGTGGAAACCTGTGGTGTGAACGTGTATAAAATGTATCCTTGTTGAGCCTGATTCGACTTTCCAAGATCTATTTGATAGCTGCCATCGATCACATCGCAAACGAGATTAACCGCGATTGTCGATATTATATTAACGATTCCTGGTTAAATATGTCTGCCTCCGCCGTATGGATTGTTATCATGTCTGAGAACAAGCGGAGGTGGTGCTATTTTTCTCCATGATTCGATGATTTTAGGAAAATTTGTATCAATAATTTTTTTTAGTTCATCTTTTTTAAATGTTGGTACCACAAATGTAAAATCTTTTTCTTCATATTCTTTTTCTGTTATTCTGTAATAATTGATACATGACTTTCTAGGGCGGGGGAAAGGAAAATTACGAGCAACAATTGCATGATTACGTACTTCCCTAATGAAAGTTTCATTAACATAATTATAATCTGATTCCAATTGATTTAGATGTTTTATTGACTCAATGATCTGTTGTTTTGTATCATCATTATAATGTTGCGATAACGACAAAAACAAATTTTGTATATTATCGATTGATTGTTTGACCTCAGAATTAATAGGGCCGGAATACATTTCATAAACCTCCAAATATCTTATTTCACCACTAAAAGTATAAACTTTCTATTCACGGGTTCCGTTCCACGGATAAAACTTTCGGTATTTAGGAGTTGTTATAAATTTCTTTTCATTTATTGTAAAATGCTCCCGACGTGGTTCTGATGGTCCATAATATTCTGGCGCAATATCAGGCCAACCTAGTACTGATCTTATCGATGATTGATACATATCAACGGTGTAATCAGGTGAATGTATCTCAACCGTAGAAGATAGTGTCGGCTCATGAACTTTAATTGATATTTTTGCTTCTTTTCCCGTTATTGATTTTATTCTACGCGCAAATTCTTCATTGATCTCTTCAATCTCATAACTGCCAGTTGGTATTACAGCAACGACCCAGTCAGGTGTTAGCAAATACAAGCGAATTATTTGCTGGTGTATCATTAAATAATTTTGATCTGATATTTGGGAAACTGTAATATACTCGTAATTCTGCCAGTGCGATTTCTTTTGCTGGAATCGCAGTTGCAAAACTGACGTTAAATTCGGGATTACTAGAACTTACTGCGATCATCGCTGTTTTCAGCGGAGATGTGTTTGTCACGATCTGCTGGAGTAGCTCTAGTGATGTCATTATTTAATATATTTGTGCCTTTAATACCAGCACAGTTGTATATTTTAATCATTTCTGTAAAC
Organism: Sinohyriopsis cumingii; assembly: GCA_028554795.2. Taxonomy (NCBI): domain Eukaryota; kingdom Metazoa; phylum Mollusca; class Bivalvia; order Unionida; family Unionidae; genus Sinohyriopsis; species Sinohyriopsis cumingii. The sequence goes on along the minus strand of CM068829.1, from coordinate 92,837,456 downwards.
TCAAAATCAGATATAATTCCATCATTAAGACCTGTTGATAACAACGAAGATAACTTCGAGTATGCTACCGTCGCCGTGTACAACGTTATTATGTAATCGGATAATTTATCTTTCTTTGCAATGATATTTAGCACACCTGCAATTGATGTTGTAGCTGAAATACAGATTGTTACGGCTACTGGCGCCATCATTGTTATCGTTGATAATAATACGTCTGTGGACACAACATCAGCGGATACTGAATAAACGGTTACGTCAACGATAACTAGTCGTCGTCGATATTTCTTTATTTTTACCGTGTATTGTTCGACTCGATTCTTTAAGTTCGTTTGCCATTCACGTGCTTGATTGTACCTGTACGATGCTGAGGTACTCATTATATTTTATGCAGTAAACAATTGAGGTGTTTCAGCTACAAATTCTAGACACCACAAGAAAGATGTTGCGGTTAATTTCTTATCAGCTGCTTCCAGGATAAATATTTATTCGTTTCCGCTGTTTAATATGATAGACACAACTCCAGAAAACTTGTTGGTGGAATGACGTAATGGGTACGTTGTGAAAATCTCGAATTTTGCAGCACTGAACACAGACAACCTGTACACACCAGTGACTGTTGCGGTATATTTGATAGTTTTATTTTGCTGTGACCATGTTGCGAATCCAGATGACACCGTGTGTACGATATTGGAAATATGCACGGGAGTTATTCCGGCTGGAATTTTAATCAGACTAATTTTGTTAACGATATCAGGAATTCCACTTACGACATCTTCAAATGTTTTTTTAGTTGTGTCTAGGTTAGTTTTGATATCAGAAAGTTTATGTCCACTGCGTGCGGAGTGCCGAAGAATTTATCTATGGATTCATCGGTTTTTTGAAAATTTCTTCGAAATCTTCCAAAAGCGCCTACGTGCACATCATACTCTGCCCGCAACGTGGATAATTTACCATCAACGGTGTTGTGCTCGGCCCACAACGTGGATAATTTACCATCAACGGTATTGTAGTTGACGTCGACGTATTTTTTCGTCGCGGCATCTTCGTCTGATGTTGGATCTCTTAACACTACTATCTTGTTTCCGTTCATGCTGAGTTCACCTGTCATTGTGTCGCCGGTGTTTCTTACACGATTAGCAACACTTTTTGTAATTTCATCTCTGATGGTTTTAAACGATATACTTGAATCCCTGATTCTACCTCCGCCAGTAAACATAGGAATGTTATCCATGACCGCACCGAGTACTCGTCGAATTATATCATTCCATTTGATGTTGCTCGTTTTTAGTTTTCCGTATTGGTCCTGAAAAAAACAACCTTATCTGGGTCAACTCCAGCCAGGTTCATAATATCAGTGAGTTCATCTTTAGTCGCGTACTTCGACAATTCAATGTCGGATTTTTTTTCTTACTGGTAGAATAAGATCTTCCGTATATAACAACCATTATAATTTAAGATCTGTTCAAAACGAAGCGGTTACTTGTATAATCATGCACGACTTCATGTACATTAATTACTTCACTGCGGCATATTGGCGGATCCGTCATTGTTTGTGTTGGTAGAGTTGAATACCAAACCGCTGCGTGAAGTGGCGCGACATGCTTCATAAACTCACGAGGTGGAGCTAACCCGTAATAAAATAAACGATTCCACGTGGATCAATTGCGTATGCGGTCCAATGAGTACCAGGTCCTGAATTATCATCAAGATTAATACCTGTTTCAGCGCTGTTTGGTCGGTCCGGCAATTGATCTCGCATAAAAACACCTCTGAAGTTTTTTATTTTTAGTTGTTTAGCAACATCAATTAAATCAAAATTTGATGCTGAAATAATTAACGAAGTGATCCTGGAAGCCCCAGACCTCTTCCCCAACGAGATCCCGGTAATCTTAATCCGGTCCCTCTATTTTTTAATCCTCGCCCTGTTGCTTTCTTTAGTGTCATTTCAGCAGCGGTTCCAACAGCACCTAATGCGGCTGCTTTTGCTACGGCAGGTGCCCCTGCGGCAATTAATGCTGGAATAGCCGCGAGAAGTAGAAAAATACCGCCTGTTTTAATTGAGTCTTTAACCGCACCCGCAGAGAGATCAAGTTTGACGCCTGTCTTTGATTGTTTAGCGCTGTTGAAATGTTTAAGTTGACGTTCTGATAATGATAATTTATTTTGACCGCCCGTGATCTGATCTCGCTTTATTGATAATTTCATTCCGTAATTTTTTGCTGAATTTGATTGAAGGTTTTAAATCTGACCAGGAGTCAGACTGACACTAACGTGATGATATGGCATTTTATGATAATGCTCGCCATTTTCCAAATGGTGATTAAAGATTTTCCACTGGTGCATCAACGACTCTCATTCGACCACTACCACCTTCAAGTTACATTGCTTTGTCACTGAGTATAACAACGATTGCTCTTTAGGTGCCGCGAATAAAGGGTGGACCAGCTATATCAGGAGGAGGGTCAGTAACACGAGCTCGAAAGTGTATATCAACAACAGATTGCTTGGATAAATCAAGATGCTCCAGCGAAAAGTAATAAATCGGATACAGATTTGTAAAATCTAACTGTGATATATGCAGCCCAGTATCCACATTTTGATCACGTCACATAAATGACATCAAACGACGATATGCACGCGCTAGGTGATTTTGACCAAACTTTATCAATATATCTTCAGCTGGTTCATGATGTCCATTTATCCGCAAAGAAACTTCATCATCTCCAAGTTTGTCAAATATCATATGTGAACGTTCTTGACTATTCGTCCGGTTATTATTTTGCAGCGCAATAAAAATATAACGTGGCGCAGAAACACCTTGCTGTGATGCTATATTCCATGTAAATAAACCATTAGCATTATTTTGAGCAGCATCTGTGGTTACTGTTAACCATGATAACAATGATTTACCGCCTTGATCCGTAAAAAAGAGTAATTTTTGTTCTTCAGCAATAGATGGAATCATTACTGGCATCCAAATGAAAGCTTCGTTATATTTACTTTACTAGCATCAGCAGCACCAGCACCTTTCCAGATTGCATCATTATCATCACCTTTTCTTGCAAGCACAATTGTGTGTTTAGTTCCAAAGATGACCTTTCTAACATTTCTGCAAAATCCAAAGATGTGAGACAGTGGAATCGCATATGAAAAATTTCTATTATCTCCTGACAACGCTACTCGGCGTGTTGCAAATCCTAAGTTGTAAGTTACATTAACACTTTTTATAATATCAAAAGCAGCACCTGGTCTGGCTGCGTGTTCAAAATCACCTGGTTGTGGATCAGATGCAGTATATCGTGGTGTTTGTAACTTAATATACTGAACATGATCAGCGTTTTGGTAATATCCTTGGCAAACATCATTGTTGGACCGGCTGATCTTGTGTAATCATCAGAATATCTCGCTAGACCAATCATTGTTGTAGCAACATCAACATCATTCTGAATCGATTCGATATTATTTTCATCAATCCTGTATGTGGCGCTACTAAACAATGCCATAATCCCATTATTGACAAAACCAACTCGGTCATTGACGCCGTAGTTAGTATCATCGGCCTTTATATGTTCACCTTCTACTTCAATAAACGCCTCAGCGGTCAAGAAATATCTACTTGTATCCTGAACCTGTAATTCGATTCTCCCCCGCTGATTTGGTTGTCTTGCGTCATAGGAATAAAACTGATAATCACGTACTGATTCATCTTTGAGGACAGGTGCATCCATGTCAAATGCTGGATCGGACATACGCTTGAATATTTTATTATAATTACCATTTTTCCAAATGGTGATCTAAATTATCGTTGAAGACCACTTCCCGCCATTAAATTTGCAGTTATATTTCTTTCTGCTTCTTCAGATAATTCCGCTAGTTTTTGATTTGCGGCTTGATTTATTATTTTACTGACATTTGCGGGTATAACTTCAGTGCTGGCCAGTTTCTTTGGTTGCTGCTGTTTTCTTCGTACTAATCGAGCTAGTCTGTCCTTGACAGTCGAGAACGCTTTACTAGAAAGATTACCAATAGCGCCAGGAATTCTATCACGAACAACCTCAATAGCCTTCATCCCTATTTGTTTTCCAATTGGTATTGCCTTTGGAGCCATCCTTCTAAATAGACCCTGAACAACATCACCAAGTCCATCTCCGTAAATTGTTTTGTAATTTGGTAGTCGTGAGTTTAATACCCTGATCATGATTGGTCCACGTTGAGCAGTGTGTATAATTATTTTTATTTACTGATTAATTAATTGTTTAGTCGCTGTGATAATCATCAGCAATTTCATCAATAAGAGAATGATACATGCTACGATCCATAATGCCGCCTTGAAATAATCTTCGACAAATATCAGATATTAACAATTTCTGAAGAATTGTTTCCAGCTCGTTTCCTCCAATCAGTATTCTAGTCGTTCTATGTCAGAAAGAACAATGTTAGGACAAGCAATAAGACCAATCCCCAAGCCGCTTCAAGTAGCGCCAGGAGGATCATCATCAAGATCTTCTTTTTCAGAATCTTTTTTACTTGATAAAAGTGACAATTTCTTTTTCCTCTCAGTTTTTTTCTCACTCAATTTTTTTCTTTCTTGTCTCATTTTTTTCTTTTTCTTGTTCCAATTCTGCAAGAAACGGTTTACTTTCTTTTCTAAGCTCATCAATTGACTCCCGCCTCGACGAAGAAGGTTGTTGTTCTATTTGTTGCAGAGGTTGAAGTAGCTGATAAGAAGGCTCTTGTTGGGGGAATTGCGGTGGAGAAGATTGTTGTTGTTTTGCTTGTTTCAGTGTCTCTCTATAAAGTCTTTGTACTTTGTCAAAAAGATCTATATATTCCAAATCATCATTTCTGACTTGCTTTTTGTTTTTCCATATGTGATATATCGACTTAATAAGATTATCATTGTTTATGATTTCATGACCGGGTTTTAAAATACTGGATTTATCAAACATACTAATTACTATTTTTTCAGGTAAATCATCTTCTTCGGTATTTCTAATTTCTCTGATGAATTTTTCATTAAATTTTTTTTATTATTTTAATGTTTTCTATTATTGGTTTAGACGCAAGTTCTTTTATCATGTCGGCGATTTCAGTACGAACTTTGCCAATACCTTCAAGTATTTCTTCATCAGGTAGAGGTTGAGCTGCAGCTATTTCAGTTGGAATATCTCGTAAAATCGTTTTTGTTTTCTTGGTTCTTGTTGCTATTTTTTTAGTCTGCGCAGCGGTTTGTTTTAATACTTGAAGAATACCCTTCTTCTTTTTCTTCTCCTCGTCGTCGTCATCCTCATCCTCCTCATCCTCCTTAAAATCTCCCCATACAGCTGTTTTAGTAATTGTTGTAATGGGTTTAAATAACTGTTATGTGCCTTTTGTAAATTCAACTTGGGCTTCTTGACGTTCTTGCAATATTTGTCTAACAGAATCACGAAGAGGAATAAATATTTTGAATGCTTTAAGTCTTTGTCGAGCTAATCTAGCAGTGTGAGATTCCATAGCTGGTGGCATTATTAATACGATAATTTTTAATTGATAGCAGCAGAGGAGGCGGGGAACTCCGGTATGTGAACACAACTCTCGTTCAGGTTAGCAGTGAAATTATTTTTTTATTTATTTCGGAAGAAGCTTATATTTTAAGCAAATTAGGTTTCAGGCAAGTGGTCTGTTCGCCCCCTCTCCTGCTTGCTATCTCTGTTTATTTAGACGCTAAACATAGTGTAAGTTGATGCGAACAAAACTATAATAGGGTCGAGTTTTAAGTATTTTGTAATAATGTGTACCGAAATAAATAGCCCAGAAAAAGAATTGAAACTATAAATAAATCGCTAACAAATTGTAAAATAAAGTATGACCAATATAAGTACCCCGATCCGTTTCATTAATATATCACTATTTACAACCCAATGTGTCTTTCTCATGAATTGCAAGAAACTATTAGAACATGCCATGCAATTGAAATGCATTGAAATAAATGCGTTTAGCTCCAACACAAATAAACTCCTTTAATACGCATATACATTATACGTGCGTTAGTTTCGTCGAAGAATATTATGTGACCAATATATTTAGGGAATTATTATTATTTTTATCATTATTATTATTATTATTATTATTATTAGCAGCAGTAGTAGTAGTATTGTTGTTGTTGTATTTGTTAGGGTAGTAGTAGTAGTAGTAGTAGTAGTAGTAGTAACAGGTCTGTGCATCAAATTAGCAAGCAAGTAATATTTGATACAAATGTATTCATTTTAATAGGAAATATGCGTGCTTCCAATTATCACTTTTAATACAGGCAGAGTTTATTAATAATACTCTACACTGGTATGTCATGTACATACAAAACTTGCAATAGGCAAGGGAAATTCGAAATTCGCTTGATGTAATCCGTGGTTATAGTTTATTAAAAAGTAGCATTTAAGACACTCAGTTTTCAAGCTGAATAAATGAAATTTACCATATGATTCGCATGATTTCAATATGGGATAAAACTGCTATTTATGTTGCCACCCTGAGCGTATCTAAAATTTTGCTTCACTATCATTTTGATGATAGACGTTGATTACAACTGAATTAAAGAGAAATTTGAAGGCACCTTATTTTGTCCGCTGTACACTTAATCTCTTACTGATACGCTGAGTTGGATAATCACACATTGCAAAGGGATTATCTGGGTAGGCCATTCAATCACATTCTTGCAAATTTCACTACTTACGTCTAAAATGCATTTGATAGCTCCTGTCCATCGGAAGAAAAGATACTGAGAACCAGTCATGCAGACATTAATTAAAACTATGTGCTGAGAATAGGGATCACATAACTACAAATGAAAAACGTTTTAAGAACGAATTTACACTTTTATCTATTAAACGAACCCTTGCGATTCCAAAACCCTTATCTGTATTAAAGACTACCAATGTTCTTAACGAATAGAAATGTTTGACTTTAATGCCAAATTACAAATAAAGTTATTATAATAACAGGGACAAGTATGTATATATGTACGTATGTATGTATGTATGTATGTATGTATGTATGTATGTATGTATGTATTTATGTATGTATGTATGTATGTCTGTATGTATGTATGTATGTATGTATGTATGTATGTATGTAAGTATGTATGTATGTATGTATTTTTGTATGTATGTGTGTGTGTGTGCGTGCTTGCGTGCGTGCGTGCATGCATGTATGTATGTATGTATGTATGTATGCATTCATGCATGCATGCAAGCATGTATGTATGTATGTATGTATGTATGTATGCATGCATGCAACCATGTATGTATGTATGTATATTTGTATGTATGGTGACCTGCAACGGAGGCGTGCATAACAGCTTTTGTACCAAACCTCGCCCCTTGCTGTTCGTACTCTGGTTTTACTTGAGATTAGTATAGGCGGCCAATAAATCTTCTCGAACGCTGACGCTTGCCTATGCGAACAAGATAAAAGAACGGTTATGATTACTTGGGATTTAATTAACAATGCTGTACGTTAATTTTACATTGTTACTTTGTATTCCAAGGAAAAATTATTTGTTGAGTTTTCCTTACTTGTTGGCTTTAATTGTTCTGTTAGCTATTTAGTGTAAAACGAATAATATATATATGAATACAGTTTCGCACTACAATCGGTTCCATTATCAGGTGGGGATTCCCTTTCCTAGAGTGTTTCGGCGCTGACCACGACATTCTCCAACTGAGTAGCCTCAGCCCAGAACCGCCAAACTCAATTTGAAGTTTTTTCAGCCTGTTTGCCTACCATAATGACTAACTTCCTGTGGCTAGCTTCTGTAATCCCGATGAATTTCATGACAGGCCATATGGTCTGTGAGGCAAATCCACGGCATCCTATTTCTTCCCGTACTTGCACTCATGGATGAGTAACCAATGCTTGACCAATTTACTCTCATGGGCCCCTTCAATTCTAGCTTCCCATATCACCATCTTTTCTAGCAAAATCACCTGTTTGGTACCTCCTCAAGACAGGAAAATAACGGGTCTAGAATTGGTGTTAAATAAGTCTCTTGGGACTTTTAGCTGTCCTTTTACATCTGCATTCATTTCCCATTCCTGATCTGTAGACAAGATGATGCCTCCTTTGCTTTTCTGTCTCGTAGCTTCTAAAAAAGCTGGTGAAGTTTGGAACAATTTCACTTGTTGTTTCCTTCTTCTGGATATACTGGCACCACTATCAGCAAGCACATGATCAGGATGACAATACGTGCTCTAAATTTGCAAAGACTCCCACAATGTTTACAGTTTGTATCATCTGTTAGTCCCCGTGTCTTATGGTTTGTTGGTGTGGGGAGAACATCATACCCTGTACCTAAGGGGAAGCTGATTTTCTGGGCATCAACTCTCCAGATGTCACTCCAAGATATTTTGCTCGACCTCATGCCTTCCAAACGTAGCCAATCCCCATGCTTCCACTTGCTGACATATTTAACTTATCTGCAATACCTACTTCTTTCTGGACCTTGGTACACTTCTCTTTGATGCCTGCTGCCTTGCCATGTAGGTCTTTTCAGACTTTCCAGCCCAAACTATCCAGTAGCTACTGTGCCTACCGTGTTGCTGTGTCTCAACCTGGATTTTGCCTCTTCAACTGCCTTCGCTGCTACACCTTTCCTCCCTGCCTATTCCTCCATAGCAGCTTCTCTCACCTTCTCATCTGCACTGTATTTCAGCATCATAACATGCCTGGCCTTAGTCACATTTAAATCATCTGTTACTGATGATATATTTAAATAAAGCTTCATGTCGGTAATGTACAAGCCGATACTGCTGAAGCTCTTTGGCAGTCCCATCCATCGTCGCAGATACGTATTCAAATTTTCTCGACTGCTTCCACGGCCTTCAATGGGACATGGTATACTAGTATTCCTGATATAATACCATGCTATGAACACCAATCCGTGTTTTTCCAAGGAAAACTATCTAATCTTTGGCTTGTCAATTCATGTCTACAACCATCTCACTGTCACTAATGGAGTCCTTGCACCACTTGCAGAGGCTCCTAATTAGTTGCTCACTCAACGTTGTTATCGCTTTTTCTCCTATTATGAGTCTGTATCAATCTTGCACAATCATTTAATTCAGGACCAGATTTCTTGACCTAGATGACTTGACTTGCATCCTGGCCCAGTTTGTTGGGTCTCCAAGATCTTCTAACATCCAACAACAAAGCATTAAGTTAGAGTATGTGTGTCTCGAACCAAATATTTCCGTATAGTGTCGACAGGCTATTGCAGCTTTGTATCATTGATTATATAAACAGTTTAGATAAATCCCAAGGAAAGTGTACATATACCGTTACGACTAACCATAAACGTGTGGGTTACTTGGTAAAAATTCAGTTTCAATGTTTTCATCGTGCCCAAATTATTTTTTCTCTCACTTTAGATTTTAGAGTATTTGGTCCTTTATGCATGAGAGGGGATGGGGAACGGAAAGCACTAGGGATTTCGATGAAATTGTGTACCATATTAAATTAATTTTTGAAAACAGGAATTATTAGTATTTGTTATCGCTATTTTCGTACGTCACTAATGATTAATCACTGGAGCTTCATCATTGATCTAAAGGTCTAGAATCGACAACATGCAGTTGCAAGAATATTTATTTATGCGTATTGTCACAATTTGATATATTAATAGTATTAGTATATCAAACTGATTTATACCAACACTTTAAAGCCATGTTAATTTTAATGTATGTGGTTTATCCTTGATCTTTTCTGTCGAGACGAACAGGGAAAATGTTGTCATTGGTCCAACACAGGGTATATACTATGACTAAATACAACACAATCTATTGTTTATTCTCATCCTGATGAACATTACAAAATTACAACAATTATAGGTATGGACACAAGCGAGGTGCGACAATCTCATCTCATAGGTACAAAACTAGATGGGTAAATTACGAAATATAGATTGCAGCAGATAAATGTCGGCACTATATTTATTTTTTAATGTGTGTCATTGGAAAATAAGCACTGGCAAATTATTCCGCTAACTGGGTTGTTATTTAATCACTGTCAAAATCAAAGTTGGGGAATGATGTCCGGCATGAAGAATTTCAAAACAAAACATCCGTACATGATTGTACTAATGGAATCTATGTTGGGGTTTACGCCGAGACAAGGAAATCCCAGTCAAGGACATGCATTATTTGTCTTTATGTTAGGCTTGCCGAGTAGGGAGACTTATAATGTAACCTCGCGACTGCGATTTCCTTGTCTTGGTTCAATCCCCAACGTCGATTATTATTCTCATCGAAGATTTTCATTTAACGTAAAAAGAAAACCTCTTCAGTTTTGGAATATAGTTTGCATGCGGCGCATTAATACAAATATGTTAATTAAAGCTGTGGCTAGGCCGTTTCTTCCGATATACACAATTGTTACGCGTGAGCAAAGAAATAACAATATAAAACGTTTGAAAGCATTTATTCTCAGCAGTTTCAATTTAGAAAAGTTATATTGTAAATAATAAATCGATATTGAGTGCACAGCTCTATATAGGCCATAACTAAGGGTAACATGCATCATGAATGGCAATGTTTGGATTATTCATGGGCAATTAGAGATCTGTGTCACTATCTTATATAACTATCCTATTCTTTGGAAGAGGTGAAACTGAGTGTGACATACTAGTGTTGTTATCACTATTGATTGTAAAATTACACCCGTGTATTAAAGACCGTCCAATTACCGACCCTAGCTGATAACCATGTGCTGAGCGTTCATGTTCACGGTTTCTTGGAAAATTTATAATTTATGTCTTGGAAATATGGCGAGTGATTACTTCTGACAATTAAGTGAATTATTTGCCATTAATTATTGCAGGTACGTGTTTAATTTAACTTTGGCACACTGGAGTTGCTTAACAAAGTTAGAAGAAAGCAGTTTAAACATAACACATTTTTGGTTGTTACAATGTTTTCTGTTCTTGTTGAGAGAGTCAGGATGCTTGTGGCCTGTGCTGTGTTTAACCTGTGTGTCTGAAACATTGTTTTCTATTAGTTTGTGACATAGATATTTGTAATGTGTTTAGAAGCCACGTCTCGCAAGTTTGCTTAAATAACCATTTATGTCATTAGTGAGTTAAGCTCTTGGGACCCTACTGGTGCCCATAAAAACCATTGCTCATTGGGCCCAGGTAAATGTATCTGAGTTACGGGGGCAACGTAAAAGGGATGGTCAGGGTCACAAAATTCATTTATACGTTTGTTTGTTCATAAAACGTTTGTAGATAGTTTCAGGACATCTATTTGGAAATAGAGGGTTTACGTGCATCCTGGGTTTTCATTTCTTGTGATTCTTATGTTCTCCTTCGTCGTCGTCTTCGTCTCTGAATATTCTATCTTAAGTTCTATATCTTCGTTTAGCTATATGTCCATAACGTTATGTTTGTGTGTTCGTCACCCCCATCCGTACCCCAAAGAGCAAAGTATTTTGTTTCTTTCCTCCCAAAACTGTTTTGATAAATTTCGCGAAATTTAGGTGTGTGTTTAATCAAAAGGCAGCACCATCAGGCCAAGCAGAATACAACAATGGCTGAGTCCCTTAATAAACTAGTCCCTAGTGCCTGGACACCATGAATGAGGCCACTGGCCTGAGATAACTAGACTGAGATAGGAAAAGTAAGGTTAGGAAAACCGATAGATTTCTCTGTCGCATGGGTCAGAAATGTTTGAGTGATGCATTTAAATGGTAAATTTCAAAAACATTCAAATGTACAACAGTGTTTGCATTTTAAAACAAACAGGCAACAATTATATTTAAGAAGACTGAAATAACATAGGAGAGTAACACTGAGAATCACAAGTTTTACTGCTCTACGAGTGGCTCAACGTCAAGCCTGTCCACTCTCGAATATCACCTTCCCACCTTTTTCTTTGTCTGCCTCTCTTTCGTCTTCCTTGTACAAAGCGTTGCATGATTGTCTTGGCAAATGCTGATGATCGTTTGACAAGCCCACACCACTGCAGTTCACGTTTATTCACTGTGATCAGGAGGTCATCGTGACGCCCAATTTCTCGTCTTATCCTTTGTCGTATTTCTTCATTGGTGTCATGGTCTTTGCATTTGACACCGAGAACCTTTCGGAAATATATAATCTCTGTGGCCAGTATGCTTTCCTCTAAGTCAGCTGTTATGGTCCATGATCCGCAGTCATAGAGAAATATGGAGATACAAGTGAGTGCATCAGTCTGACCTTTGAACTGTGTGCGAAGTTTTGTCGTTCCAGATGGGCTTCAGTTTTGTCAGTACTGACATTGTCTGTGCAATTTTTAGAGTACTTTAGGCTTCGATCCTTCATCTGTTACAGCTGCTCCCAAATACTTGAAGCTGTGGGCTGTTTCTAACTTCGTACATCGGACCCTAATGTCAGTGTTGATACCTTGGTCTTGTTGGTCGTCATTTCTGGTATTCTCTGCACTGATTTCCATGCTGTAGGCTGCAGAGCTTTTGTCGAGGATCTCCAGTAAGCTAGCTAACTCTTGCTCATTTCTTGCTGGTCCATCAATGTCGTCGGCAAAACGTAATTTGTTGATTGTTCTACCTCCGATGCTGACCGACCCTTGATGCTGTTCAAGCGCCTCTGCCATGATTCTTTCCCGAAAGATGTTGAATAGTGTGGGAGAGCGCAGACAGCCGTTCTGAACCAGTACTCTATGCTGCTGTTGAAGTCTACAGCACTGATGGCCTTGTCATAGAGATGCTCTATTACTGTGGTTGGCATTGATGTTTTACAGTCTCATGGTCGCCCACATGGCTGCATGACCTACCCCTTGAAATGCCTTCTTTGCCGTATTTCGTCGATGGTGACTTTGTCTTTGTATGTGACGCAGAGGATCTTTCAGAAATATTTCATCTCTGTGGCCAGTATACTTTCCTCTAAATCAGCTGTTATGGCCCATGATCCGCAGGCGAAATATGGAGATCACATTTGAGTGCATCAGTCTGACCTTTCAACTGTGTGAGATAATTTGATCGTTCCAGATTGGTATAAGTTTTGTCAGTGCTGATATTGTCCTCGAGAGTACTTTAGGATTCGATTCTTCTTACGTTATAGTTGCTCCCAAATACTTGAAGCTGTTGACTGTTTCTGGCTTCGTACATCGGAACATGATGTCAGTGTTGATGCCCTTGGTGTTGTTGGTCATCAGTTTGGTCTTCTCTGCACTGATTTCTGTGCTTGGCATTAATGTTGTACAGTCTCATCGTCGCCCAAAATGCTGTATGCCCTACCGTGTCAAATGCCTTCTTGAAATCCATGAAGACGTGGTACAGATCTTACTGGTGCTGGAGGAACTTCTCACCCAATATCCTGAGGTTGAAGATCTGCTCTGTTGTGATGCGCCCTGCTCTGAAACGTGTCTGCTCCTCGGCAATGATCTTTTCATCCTGTGACTTTAGTCTGTTCAGCAGTATCCTTAACAATACTTTATATATATATATATATATATATATATATATATATATATATATATATATATATATATATATATATATATATATATATATATAAAATCTATCTATCTATTTATTTATCTATCTATCTATCTATCTATCTATCTATCTATCTATCTATCTCAGAGTGTGTGTGAGTTTGTATCCAATGAACAGCATTTAATATAATCATTGTGTGATGTTACTGGGTTGGATACAAAACAAATAGTGACAGTTTACAGAAAATTATTCGATGGCGCTTTTCACAAGCGTGCACTAAAGCATTAAACGTCAAATCAAAAGCATGTGTATGTCAACAAATTTGAGATCATCGTATTTTGACCATGGTTGCATCAGTGAATCTTTTGAATGCTGTCATTCTTGGCTGAAGAATGTCAATATTTTCCTAATAGCATACCAATGATAGAAATGATCAAGCACTCTTGTAGTATCTTTTACATATGAAATCACAGTTTACATATATTCCGTGTTAAATTCACTGTACTTTTTGAAGTTTATAAAAGATAGAAGATTCATTGTAGCAATGATGTCTAATGTGTTGATCATTTGTGATGATTGTTCATGTATTATTTCGATGGACTAGGTTGAGAAGTCATTTAGCAAAGCCCTCAACATCATCAACGCATCCAATGTGAGCCAAGTTCAACAACCAAAATGATAGTACCAATGTTATTCACTTAAGCTGAGCTAATGTTGCATTTAGTTTTCGTTTGGTTCGCTACTGTTTGATCTTCATCGTAACCCTGGAAACTCCAGTGTCCACACTTGGGGAAGTTTCTGGGTGGCTTCGGCATCTCGTTTAGTTCTCCAACCTGGATAATTAATCCCATGCCTGTGTCCACGTGGAACTCTATGTGGCAGTGGAAAAATCAGAAACCTACAGGAATAAAACATCTCATTCGCAAGTTGCAGTACTCGAAGTGACCATCGATTCGTATGTATGCACTATTGACTTTAGATGACTTTGAACAAAGGGATCATATAACTATTGCTATATAATTCTCCCCGTTATATTGTCTTACGCCGTGAGTCCATGAATATTGCAATTATTTTTTTTATGGGCCGTCAGTACAATAATTTTGTAACTTGTTTTATCCTAAATAGTGGTACAGAGAAATGTTCTTTTTAAAAAAAAAATATTTATGCACCTCAGAAAAATATACTAATTTTTTATTTGTACATATTTATCTTAATTGTTTATACACAGAAAAAATATATGAAAACTACAGATAACACATTACTGTATGTATGTAGCAATCGAAATGCTGTCTCCTGTATTTTTACTTGTTTGTACCCGTTCCTCCTGTTTTGAACGTAACAATTTATGCAGTAATGTGTGCTAAAAAGATACGTCTTACACTTAAGGTTTGAGTATAACCTGTTGCTGCTATGAAACATTATAATTACTACTGATTTCATATATTTTATAATTGATATTGCCATATTGTTTGGTTGCCTATGTATAATATGTATAGGAACAGACGGCAGAGATTTGAGGGTTATGGATTTCAACTCATCCTCGTGATCCGAAAAATACTGGCATACAACCTGCCATATACGATCCCCTTTAGCACTTTCATTACGCATGTTCTTTGAGAATAACGAGAATAGTTAGAAAGGATTATTTTTTATAAAGACTATGAACTGAAGATTGTAATAAAATGTGAGTGTACACGACAAGTCTGACTGAATTTATTACCTGGATTATTTGCAAGGAACCTGAGAATTGAATAACCTCTATCTGGAATCGTCACTGTATCCTTGGGAACGGCTTTTATGATTTTTCTTGGTAGTTTGCCTTCTGCGTCTAGCCTCATTACCTCATGAACACTTGTGGACTCGTTCAACTAAAATAGAACGTGTGCGTGATATTAGGAAACATAATCTAAATTTTACTCTTCGCTTTATCCGTCCAAACCTCAAATGATACAACTGAGGATCTAGCCTGGGTTCTCAGTTAGATCAAATAATAGAATGAAAGATCTAGCCTGGGTTCTAATGTACGTCAAAAAATAGATTCTAGCCTGGGTTCTAATGTACATAAAAGGCTGACGCTCAAAGCAATATTAGAAGAAAAGAAAATAACTGTTCATTAATATTTTGTTTAGACCGAAGGAACTGAATGTTGAAGACAATAAACTAATTTAAAAATAAATTCAACTTTACACCAGCTGCAAGCTTTGGACCCAATTTAATTGCCATTTGTTGCTCACCCGGACAAAAAGAACATTAATTTATATTTATTTATATTAATGTTAATTTGAAAACAAAATATATATTTTAGAGATTAATTGCGAAGGTTCTTAGGCAGAAATATACACGAACAAGTTACTTTTTAAACACACATGCGGTTGGAAGCTTGTAATTCTTTAGTCAATTTGTTTTTAAAATTTTGTTTCTGCCCAATGCTTTTGGAATAGCTAAGTGGACAGAGTGATGTCATATGAATTAGTTATAAAGATGAAATTGTGATTAGTACAGTGGCCGCTATGCCTTATTACCTAAAAGTGCGATATGTATGCAACCTTATTGCATAATCACAGGTTGTTGTTGTTGTTGTTGTTATGGGGTTTAACGCCATTTTCAGCACAGGATAGGTTAAACATGGCGGCCGGTATAAATGGCGGTGGAAAAACCCGCGAAAGCTCCGGAAAGAACCACCCACCCACAAGAAGCTACTGGCAAGCTTTCTCACGTACCCACATTGGCCAAGCCCGAGACTCGAACCCACGCAGACAGAGGTCAGATGGCAGTGCTTTAGACCACTCTGCCACTCGGGGATCACACAATTGCAGGTGTTTCATCATTCGAGTAAACATTATTATAATAAACCATGCACATCATATATTGAGTTGGATCATGCGGCTAGTCTAGTGAATAGTTGCAACGAAGAATATTCCTCGTTAAACCCAGACTTCCTTTTTCTACTTATTGTTTTTAAATCTACACTGTGTTCCTTCGAAAAAAAATTAACATTACCCAATCAACACTGGTAATCGTAATTTCTATAAAAGTATTTTCCTAGGTGACAATTGGGGCCCCGAGTGGCCGAGTGGTCTAAAGCGCTCTTCGTTACGGATCACTGCCATCTCACCTCTGTCTGCGGCGGTTCGAGTCTAAGATTCAGCCAATGTGGGCATGTGAGAAAGCCTGCCAGTAGCTTCTCGTGGGTCGGTGGTTCTTTCCGGGGTTTTCCGGGTTCTTCCTCCACCATTAATACTGGCCGCCATGTATAGCCTATCGTGCTGAAAAATGGCGTTAAACCCCATAACAACAACAACAACTAGGTGACAATTTACAGAGATATAATGAACCACGTATCAGGAGTTTGCCGAGGCAAAGTAATGTTACGGATAGGATGACTGTTTTGAGATGTATTACATATAAAAGGGTGACCATGTCACTTTTGGAAATACGGAACTCAGATTGGAAATATCAAGGGCGAGGAAATGTCCCGCCCATGATGATCTTGTTTCATGTATGTTTGACCTAGTTTTATTATGGAATCTGTATGCGGGGTGTATTAACCATGTATTGTCTTTTTGGCGTTTTTTTATTTTTTATTTCTTCAAACCCATGAAAAGTCTCAACAGTAACATATAAAATGTGTATATTTTATCAGCATACGCATATAACATCAGTATAGCGTGATTTGAGGAAATCTGGAAAAGAACATTCTTTGTCACAAATCCACCAAGCATCTAAAACGATCATTGCATGCATTTCAAAATCCGAAACATTTCGGCTCATCTATCAACTTGTAAGACTCTAGATAAAGACATCGGATTGATATTACATGTTATCATTTTCAAAGAATAATTTCGATGCGGTGTCAAGTTGCTTCTCGTTTAACGGAAGTGACTTTTGGAAAAGAAAAAAGAATATAGTTACATCATCGTTTGACCTTTGATCTGAACAGAGTCAAAAACGACCTGGATGGTGATTGGCGATTCGTATAGTTGCAGTATAGAGGGGGATTACCAACATAATTATATGCCTGTATATGCATGTATTTTCTAATCTTCCTTTATGCAAATTGTACGTGGCAGTTTGCAAGTGCTACTTTCTATCTGCATTATTGTCAATGGCTGCTTGCAAGTACTACATTCATGATTATAGTCATGAATTTTATATTATTCACTGACGCAAGTTGTAAATGGCAGTTCTCAAACGCTATGTCAATAATTACAAGTTTTAATATTTTATTTATAAACTTGCTATATCACAAGTTACACAGATTGAACCTTTAATGCAGAATCAAGCACGTTGCAAGTGTGCATCACGAAAGTTAGCATAATGCCTCATTACGACAACAGATGGCACTGTGATACGTCAATTTCGTACAATACCACTACTCCCCTGACCCTAGCAACAAGAGGTTATAACACTTTACGGCATTTTTGGGCGTCTTGTTTAAAAGAACATTCGAATTATATTACCGCATTAAAGTTAGCTGATTTAGCAGAGTATTAACATTCGGTAGAGAGGTGCCATGCAAGAAGCACAAAACAAATTAAATGTATCAAATTGTACAAAATTAGTTGCATTTACACAATATTATATTTCAGCTGACCTTTCCCACCCCATGTTTATTTGGACATTTCGTTTGTGTAATTTACCACTGCCGCTCGGTGGAAGAATAGGGTAGCCGCCTACAAGCAAGGTTTTGGGTCAAATTTGTTTATATATTCTCATTCACAATGTTATCAGTTTAGAGCATGTTTACTATTTTAGAGTGCAGTGCAAATTCTGCTTTTTCTATCAATAAAGACCTCATAAGGTTTGATAAAATTGCAGATAATGGCACCTTAGGGCCATACTTTCTCTTTATTGTTCATTCACGAGAGAGAGAGAGATGAGTATTCTGTTTATTCTCCAATCCCAATGAAATTAATTTTTTTATTGTTAATCAAGTTTTAGATACAAGATCTAAGAAACAAAGACAACAAAGCATTAGATATCAGAAATCGACCGACGTTGTTAATTGCTAAAAATAGCACTCCTATTTATAGCTCGCAGGCTTATCTGCAGAATGTAGGACAAATAAACCGGCTTTTGTACTACAATATAAATGGCGGAACACACTGAAGAGATTGAATCTATCCCTGAAAAGCGACAAAATCGCGGTGCTTTACGACATTGTTGCTTTGGAATATGTAGCATCGATGGTAGATAATCAGATCGTGAACATATGACGTGTGTATTTCGAATTCCGTTAAAAATCCGAAACAAAACTCGAGAAGTGCGGGAGTCAGGTGCGTGCTTATAGAAGGGGAACTTTTACTACTACAGAATTACAAGATGGACATATATCTGCAGTAAAAATGTCGTAGGTGGGAATAGACCGACGACGGATCATCCCGACCCTATCCCAGCAAAATTTATATCAAATCAGGTTCGTCATTTACATTTATTTAGAAACTATAACATGTTCGATTAACATCAGGTGTGGGGAAGGTTTTTAATTAATAGATGTGCTAGTAATGTAAAGCCTTTCAGTTCCGTGATACAGGGGCGGATCCTAGAATGAAACAGAGTGGGTCTAGATAAATAAATAAATAAATAAAGTACACAATAGCTCAAACTCTAAAGAACATATGCATATATATATATATATATATATATATATATATATATATATATATATATATATATATATATATATATATATATATATATATATATATATATATATGTATATATATATGTATATATATATATATATATATATATATATATATATATATATATATATATATATATATATATATATATATATATATATATATTTATATATATATATATATATATATATATATATATATATATATATGTACAGACGAATGTGCAACAGAAATATGAAAACACACTTAAGATTTATTGAACTGAGTAATTGTTTTGCATAGTTTAGAATAGACCAGTTATATATATATATATATATATATATATATATATATATATATATATATATAGTTGTTGCTGTAGGGTTTAACGCCATTTTTCAGCACACGATAGGCTATATATGGCGGCCAGTATTCATGGTGGAGGAAGAACCCGGGAAAACCCCAGAAAGTGCCACCCACCCACGAGAAGCTACTGGCAAGCTTTCTCACATATCCACATTGACTCATTTGTATGCTTCAGAATTAAATACAGGCCTGCTCAGTGCAAAGGTGTGGTGTCCCGCAGTCAACTCAGATATCAGAAGAAAAAAATATTAATGACAATTGTCTATACATGTACTAATAATTATGCTAATATCGGTACTAGCAATAATACTTACGGACTAGGTGTCACGGTTGCTAAGCCCCAGCTATAAAGTCATGTATAAGATATAATCTACTGTCTTGGAAAAGTTACTGCTGCCATGTGTTTGATGTCTAAAAGTTTCCGCAAGCTAGTGTTAAGCTCTCACGCAGCAGCAGGGGGGGGGGGGGCGAATCCGACATTTTGTCCAATCGTTATTTTGCTTAATTAATACTTTTTGCACTCAGCGGATCCGGTGTAGTCAGCGCCGGTAAAAAAAAACGACGTCGGTCCATCCTACACGACGGTGACGTCATTTGGTTTAATACACTTTTCTGCGCGTCGATCCCAGCGTCGTCAGCGTCCGGTAAACACAGCGACGACCGCGTCGATGTCATTACCCCCCCCCCTGCTGCTAAGAAGTTATTTACAATGAAAATTATTTACAACTAACCGAATATTTGGTCAAGTCCGATACGATATCGTGTCCGAGGATCATGTAAATTTATCGTTACAAATCCATGTGGGGTCGACTGAGCATGACTAAAAAAGTTTCGAAAACCATTAAAGTCCATGTCACAGCCACACCATGTCTGCCAAATATTTCGTAGCGTGTGTGTATCAACGCCGTTGAATACAGCAAGAATATTACAGTTGTCTCTGATTACTTCTGGAATCTGAGTGTATCGTTGAGTGACATATATCACGTCGGTGTTTTTATGCCTGCCTCTGGAAAATATCCTAGCTGGGTTTTTTTGATTGTCTAACATAACATCATCGTACACGACTAGATTGTTAACGTCGCCATCAATATCATCAATACCTGGTGCATCATTGATATCTGTAATAAACTCAATAACATTTTTTTCAGCGATCGCTGATGCATTCTCGTTAAAATCTTTCAACACATCGTAGCATCGTTGATCATCTACGCTAGGGGCGATTAAATACAACTTATCCCACTTCATCCATCTCATTATTAAATTAAGTAATAATTGCGTCTTGCCGGATCCAGATGGTCCGATGATAATCATCCGGATCGAGTTTGGTAACGCTGCAACATGCTTAACTGGTTCTCTCGTTTTAGTCGCCGAAAAATCAATTATATTCATATCTCTATACATAAATTATGGATTTATATTGTGTGAAGTGTAGAGTGCGTACTGGCACAAATGATATGACAACCGTTACAACAAGAAATAACAGATCGGCGCTTACTGGTAAGTGTGTACAATGCGGTACAAAGAAATTTAGATTTATTTCTATTAGACCCGGGGATGTTTAAAAAAAAAGCGAGGAGGTGATATTGCAGCCAAGTTATCAAAACTCCCCGGAACACCGTGGGCAAAGTATCCAGGAGAAAAGCACCTCCCAGGATATAGCTACTGTGGCCCCGGAACACGATTAGATATCAGACTCGATGATCAAAATCAGCCCAAACCCGGTGAGTATCCAATAAACGCTATCGATAAGGCGTGTCATGCTCATGATGTTGCTTACTACAAAAGTAGCGATCTGCAACAGCGTCATATCGCGGATGTAAAATTAATTCACGCGTTAAATGCTATTCCTGATAAATCATTCAAAGAAAAATTGGCTTCATGGTTGGTAAAATCGGCTATGAAAGGTAAATTAATGATTGGAAGCGGAGCTTCTCGCGCTGGTAATTGAAAACGCTAGCGTTTATAATAACAACATGGAATCCATCTATTATTCTCCGAGAGGATACTGGAAGGGGAAGGCCGCAATTGGTAAACTCGCAAGCGCTGCAAAGGTAACAAAGGCCGTTGCGGCTAATTGGTTATCCAAACAGGCTATATGGCAAATCTATCTACCACCACCTAAACAAATCAACTTCTCACACTTTGATGTCAGCGTACCCAATGAAGTTCATCAGGCTGATATACTATTTCTGCCGCATGACAACGGTTACAAATACGTGCTAACCGTAGTTGATGTTGCGAGTCGATACAAACAAGCGGAGCCGTTAAAAACAAAGTCAGCAACTGAAGTAGCCGATGCGTTTGAGCGGATTTACCGAAGGGGTCCTCTGCGCTGGCCAAATCTATTACAAGTTGATCCTGGTAGTGAATTTCGCGGCGCTGTTTTATCAACGCTGAAACATCATAGCGTCGCGATACGACGAGGTCATACTGCGCTACATCGTGATCAGGCAATTGTTGAACGATTCAATCGGACTCTTGCTGAACGGTTATTTGGGTATCAATACGCGAAGGAATTCATTCAGGAAAAACGATCTCGTGAATGGGTTAAAAGATTACCAGGCGTAATTGCAGCGTTAAATAACGAGATTACCCGAGCAATCAACATGAAGCCCAGCGACGCGATTAACAAAAAGTATATACCCGGAAGATCAAAAATAGATAGCGTTTCCAAGCCGATTCTCGGCGATGTCACTGTTAGATATCTGTATGAACCAGGAGAGCTTGAAGGCGGTAAAAAAAGAGCTACTGATCCTATTTGGAGTGTTACCACGCATAACATATCAACGATAACACGATCAACTGGTAGACCACCGATCTATAGACTGGATTCAACTGCTCCTCAGCGCGGATTTACTCGCGAGCAACTACAAGTGATACCTGACGATACTCAATTGCCCCCACGTGGCCTTAACTAGCGCCGTTGCGTCTATTGCACTCAAGACAAGTTAACCTCACATTACCACGGATATGACCGAGACTGTTATCGATCCTGTCCACGGTAAATTGGCGAGCGTTTTATCCGAATAACGCCTGCGCATTACACAATTGCAACTCGCGCAGTGATTATTCTGCTGTTGTCGTAACGCAATTATTAATTCGGCATCAATATCAAAACGCCGCTGTTTTTTTTTTATCCTGTTGGCGGTAACCCGAGAGTTTTCTATCAATGACGCTAGCATCAATAATGTCATCGTTGTCACTGGCTTCGTCAATAACAATTCTTCGAAGCTGATTCATTCTCCGTACTCGGGACACTGCAAGATAGACTAGATTTGACCATTCGATGCGATTATCAACCATCCAAACAATTGTGTCCGTGATGGTTAATCCTTGCGAGGAATGTATTGTCGTTGCGTATCCTAGCGTCCACAGGGATTTATCAGCACGTAGCGCGTCCTCGACGACGCTGATATCAACGAGCACAATATCATTCAGCACAAGAATTTGTTTTTTTGTCCCCGACGCTGTCGGGCCCGGGATTTCAACTTCAATATTCTGCCGCCGTGTGTCCGCGGGTCTATAACACAACGGCACTGGACGCGTTGGAAACTTTTCCTTATGCAACGCAAACAACTTCCGCTGAAGTGTGTCTCTGACTATCTTTCTACTCGCTACAATCAAATCGTTTGGTTTCCATGTTTCCCAGAATTCATTTAACGGCGTTTCCGGAATCACCTCGCGGATTATTTCACATTGAACTCTATCCGGCTGTAATCTGATTAATTTTTTAACCTCGCGCAGTTGTTCATCAAGTGCTCGGTAATCAGTATCGGTTTCTTCATAATAGTCCACAAAACCCTTTAACCAACCATGTGGACCCTCGCCGACAAATGGTGGTGGTTGGCCATGGTCGCCACACATGATTACCGCTGTATTCGCGCGCAGCAACCACTCAAGAAACATTTGTAAAACATCTAACGAAACAGTACATATCTCATCCCAGATGATAACCTCAGGAATAAATTTTTC
Source organism: Sinohyriopsis cumingii (assembly GCA_028554795.2). Lineage (NCBI taxonomy): Eukaryota > Metazoa > Mollusca > Bivalvia > Unionida > Unionidae > Sinohyriopsis > Sinohyriopsis cumingii. Next base: position 92,814,033 of record CM068829.1, on the reverse strand, counting down.
CCCCATTCGATCAGGAGTCCACTCACCGCCGCTGTATCGAAAAAAGCTGTGATAAGTAACGGCGTCAACATTTCGTTGTTTTATCTCTCGCGCTAGTCTATGGGTCGGTGTAAGCACGATTATACTTGCCCGCGTTCGAAATAATTCAATTGCCCGAGTCGTCTTTCCTGACCCGCCACAGCCGCTTAAATAAACTGTTTTATATTTACAAATTGGATCAGAACACGGTGGTGCATTAGACCATTCTGATAAATTATCACCGCGTAAGTAATTATTTTCAACGGTGACATCTGCTGACGGGGAATAATCGCGTCGTATTTCATTTTTAGTTCTCCATATACCCCAACTCTCGTCCGGACTAGTAAACTCGGCTATGTTTCCCTTATACTTTACGTCTATGTAAAATGAATCAATCGCAACTCTAACCGCGGTGTCGGGAAATCTATTTATCATCGAGAATAAATTGATAGCGGCGTAACCCAGCATAGACGCCCTCAAATGTGGATATGCCGGGCTGTCTCCATCGCTGTAGGTAACAACTGTACCCAACTTTGTTCCATTGGACAAGAAAGCTGTTTTGCAGTTCACGTATCTATTTTTTGCCACTGCGTCCTTGATTACGAAATCATATTCTGCGTCATCTATAATCAGCCGTGAGCAATATCGTTTGTAGTCGCAGTTTTTTCCACCTTGTGTGAACTTACCAATTATTCTTCTACCGAGATCTTTTGCCTCGCGGTTTCGTTGGTTGAATATCTTTTTGGACCATTCGATGATATATTCCTCGTCGGCATCAATGTGTTTTCTGGACTCGTCAATTATGCTATCTAGACGCTCTGGTTCTGGTAACCAGACTTCAGTCTGCGCCCGGTATGATATAATCGCGTCACTGACAATCAACGATACAAGCATGCTACAATCAATCATATACCGTAGCAGCGCTATTGGCAGCCACTTCTTTTCAGCCATGTGTCTACCGATCCAAATATAACAACAGCGATGAAGTCCTGCCGCGAATTCAAATGATACTATGCGAGCGAATCCGGTTAAATCAAAATCAGGCAGTGGTCCATTAATAGCAACACGAGTCATTTCATGTCTGGGGTGTCCAAATCGTTTAAAGTACTCAGCGGCGGATCCATACCCGAGAAAACTCGCTGGATAACAGGCAACCATATCAACGGAAATCATAGCGTCGCGGTTGTATTCAGTGTTCCATAGTCCACCGTGATAGTATTCCAAACAACTGGATTGTACATCCGGTAGAAATTCCTTGCGCGTTGGTCTCCACGCATTTTTCCTTGCTGCAACATGAGCCGCAACCGATGGAATCGTAAAACAATTTATTAGCAGTTGTTCATCATGCTCTTCAAATTCCATGGCGGTTTTTTTCATCTTGTTGTGAAACGCTTCAGTGCGATATAATTCACCGTTTGGTCTTACAAACTGATCAAAGGTATCCATGTCGTTTTCAGCGCTGCGAAGTAACCACACTGACACAGGGTCGTTTTTACACAAGCAGGCAATAGCATCAAATAGTTTCCTCTCCGCGAGAAAACCATCCTCTCCCAGGAATTCCCCCGGGATATACTTTACTGTTCTATCCCGTGGAAATATTGTGACCGCTGTCGTCCACGCGTGTTCGTTATGATCAATAATTTTGATTGGGGCTCCATTTGATTTATACTTTGATTCGTATAATACTTCACCGGTTATCGTTGTAACGGTTATTGGAAATCTCAGCGACGTTTCTAATCTTGCTATGTCGCTGATGGTTGCTCCTCGCTCGCGCACTGTCTCCTCCCATTGGTTTATTTTACTACGTCGTAAATCAGTCAATTTATTTCCTCGACACGCATTTGTAAAATGCTCTATTACTCGTTCTGCTACACAATTTATCCCCGTTGACTGTTTCATTGGCCCTAGTTTTCCGATATCAGGTTTCTTATTTAACGGGTATATTCCATAGACAACTGCTGTTTCAGGATACGCTCGTTCATAGTATGGTCTGTCAACTCCGGTTAACAGCCCTGGCTTGGAGTCGCGGCTAACAATAACTGTTTTCTTGTCGCTGAGAACCGGTTCAAATTTATCACGTATGATCCAATTACCTGATTCCACCCGGACAATGAATTTTACTCTGAAGAAATACTTTTTACCGTCAAGTTGTGATATTATCGTTGCTGCGCGGTTGTCGTTCATGGTAGCATCAACAACACCATCAATTCGAAATGTTGACCAACTATGAGATGCACCATCACGCTTGAATTCATTGATACAGTCGCGTATTTTATTCAACAGGGTTCTATCGTTTATTAACGCTTTTGGTGCGTCCTTGAGGACTCTATCGAGATTGAACTTAATATTTTTCCAGGGCTTAATTGCTGCTAATCTCTCGAACTCCTCCATATAATTAAAACAAGTATTTAAATGAAAGAATATAGTATAATGAATCACTGCAAATGGTTGATGATTGGGTCGATAACCCCGTGCAATAAATCATCTAGAGGTGAATTCTGCGGGTATTATTTACAAAGCGTTCGTAATGGTTCTCTTGGCCCCCTACCGTGCTTGGTTTGCCACGTTGGTGTAAGAGAAAAATCACAATTATGTATCAATTGTGGCGGAAAGCGATACAGGGAGTTAAAACGTTATTATGATAAACGAATAAAAAATGCCGTCATTGACCCCACCGCTGACTCAGTCATCAAAACTCCTCAGGACTACATTGCAAGGTTTATAATTAAACCAAATAATGAATTAGACAAGTAGTATTATTATACAAATGAACCAAGAATTTCAGCCGCATCCTGTGCTCGTTAATTACGAGGCATCTCGCGACGGCGTTGTTAGAAATTGTAGACTGAAGAAGCCGGTTGGTACCGTAAATAATCAGGGGTATTTGATGTTTGGTGCCGGAAAGAAGAATTATTATGTTCATAGGGTGGTATTTGAAGTATTCAACGGATTAATCGAGAATGGGCTTGTGATTGATCATATTAATAATAATAAGACTGATAATTCTCTTATAAACTTGCAAGCCATCTCGCAAAGTCAAAATACCAAAAAAGGCCAAACTGGTAAGTTTTCAAAGCAAGCAAAAAGCGTAAAGTCATTTGATACAACAACGCACGAAGAAAAAATATTTCAGTCGATGAATGAGGCAGGAAAATATTTCGATATTTGTAGAGCCTCAATACGATTTGTTGCAGAAGGAATACAGAATTCAGGGATCTCAAAAAAGACGGGTCACAGAATTCGATTTTCATATGTAACAGAATCCTCCGATTATATCAGCGAGTGACAAGGTCACCGGCGCCTATGGCGCTGACGAAGTCGCCATGACGAAATACTTCATACTAGATAACACACCTCGGGATTGATACGCAGGGTTCATTTTGTAAAATAATTTTTTTTTTATTTAGAAATAAGATGTTTTATAAGAATATGAATATCGAAGACATCAATAATATATTAACCGAGATTTTAAAATTAAAAAATCAAGGAATTGAATTATCTGATAAGCTTGATAACCAAAAGATATTGTCCGATTATGAAATTATTAACGAGCAATCAAAGAAAGGTCGATATACCCTGCCACGCGAGTATTCTTTTATAAAGCGATTACAATATACGATCAATGAAAACTTGTATGGCAATGACGTAAATGCATTTATTGGACTATTTACTGCCGTTGAGACAGTACGAAAAAAACTCGGACAGGCTTTTGAACGACGCCGGGAGATTTCTAATAAAATTAAAAACATTAGAAGGATTATAGACGAAAACTCCCTGGCGCCCCTGGGACATATCCCCCCGCCACACTCGGCGGGAAATTAGAAATTACGGAGCAATTGCAATAATGGTAGGCGAATCACTTACTACTCGGCTAGCCAGAGAGCGGCTAGCAGCGCTTAAAAAGTTCATACCGTTACGAGACAGGGTCCGAAAACAACTTCAAACGCGGCAACAACTACAAACTGATTTTGCTGTTGGAAGCGAACAGCTCTTTGCTCCGGTAACTAAAGCGACCAAAGATGTTACGGCGGCAACTGTGCCCGTCCTCGGTGCGCTTGAAAAGATAGCGGCTCAGACCGAGCAAACAAAAGAGTCTCTGGAAACACTCCCTGCGAAAATAGCGGTTGCTACAACACACCAACGGAGGGAGAGGCCGCCACCACTCGCTATAACGGACCCACAAGAACCTTATGTTACAATAGCCGATGAAGAAGAACTAGGCGCCACCGCAAGAGAACCAGAAGAAGAAATACCGGAAGAAATACCAGAAGAAATACCGGAAGAAATAGAGAAAGAGGGGAATATACCCCGTAATGTGCTTAAAAAGAGCACAATAGATAAAATTAGAAATCTCGGCTACGAAGAATTAGTTAATTTTACTGTTACAAATTTTGCTAAGGACACACGAGATGAGCATATCAATAGCGGCTACGAGAAAAATATAAGGTCGTTAAAGGACTGGACAAGAATAGTGTATTTGGCAAGTAAATATAAAAATGAATTACCACCGCGTGATAATATTTATATAATGTTCCACAATAAAGTAAAAAGTGAAAGACCAAAGCATGGAAAAGGATACTCTGTTGGTAAAGACGTTACTTGCCCTGGTAGTGTTCTCAGTGATATATCACGGCTAGAAATACTAATCGGAGGAAAACGAGCCGGAAATAACTCTCCGGAAATAATCAATGAGGCCGCTGATATTTGCAGGCGGTTATTTGCCGATGGTATCATGGACATTAATGTATATCGAACGCTCATAGACGAACTCGTGGACCACGGTCATTACAGCGATTGATCAATCACTGGTGATCAATCACTAATTGGAAAACACTGGTGTTTTTTATAATAAAGATGATTATACACTACAACCATGATAAACCAGTCAGCGTCTACGTGGTAAACTCACGATTGCCTGTATACCGCGCGTGGTACGGAGACGGTCTCGGTAGCACCATTGCGGGGTTATTTACAAGAATGGCTCCAAAGGTAGCGCCGTTAGCTAAACAATTAGGAATGAAAGCCATTGATGTTATTCGTGATAAGGGAATCAGCGCTATTGGAGATGTTGCCGGAAAGGCGTTTTCTGCAGCACGAGATAAACTAATGTCGTTGGTGAGAAAAAGAAAACAGAAACCACCGGTAATGCCATCAACGACAGTGATGCCTGCAAATGTCAGTAAAGTAATAAATAACGCAGTGGAACAAAAACTAGCATCGTTGGTAAACAATAATCAAGATGACATCGCAAACATGATAGCGGGAAGTGGTTTAAAACCACGACAAAATTCGAAGAATTTAAAACGACGACGATGATTTAGATACATCAGCGTATTATTAAATAAAATGTTTAAACGAACAGCTGATCCGGCGTTTGATATGGACGCACCAGTGCACAAGGATGATTCTGTCCGTAATTATCAATTTTATTCCTATCATGCAGTACAACCCAACATACGATCGCGAATTGAACTTCAAGTCCATGATACCAGTAAATACTTTTTGCCGTGTGAAGCGTTTATTGAAATCGAAGGAGAACTTGTAACAGAGGCCGATACTCCTGCTGTACCAGCACCGTATCCAGATGATACCAAAGTTGGCTTAGTCAATAACGGCGTAATGGCGCTATTTGAGAGCGCAAAATATCTCATTGATGGAAGAGAGATCGAGTCTATAGAACGCGATGTTGATGTGGCTACAACAATAATCGGGCTAGCAAGATATTCCGACGATTATACAAGATCAGCGGGTCCATCTATGATGTTTGCAAAGGATAATAGAAACACTGCTGGAAACTCGCAATTTGTGGTAAGACGACCAAGAAATAGTGCTGATAACGCTAACGCTGATGTTGAGAATATGATTATAAACAACGATCCTAATTTTAACCTCGGAGCTGCAACACGCATATCAATGTTAACAGGGCCGCGTAGATCTTTCTCATGCGCGATTCCACTGCATCATATATTTGGATTTTGTAGGAACGTGCGAAAAGTTATCTACGGAGCAAAGCATACCGTGGTGCTTGTGCGAAAAGGTGATGATAGAAATGCAATTTGGAGAATTCCAGCGGATCTTGCAAATCCAAATAATGACTCTGGTAAAGTCGTTTTAACTAAAATATTATTGTGGATGCCAGTAATGACTCCATCCATTACCACAGAGGCACGATTGCTATCCTTTATGGAGCAGGGAGGAAAATCATTACTAAGTTGGCTAACAACAACAACAGATACTAAGCAATCAAATATCAATGGTATATTCACATGGAACCTGGCATCACAACAAGGCATTTCGGCTCCGCGTCATATATTTGTTGATAATCAACTATCCAGCCATATGATATTTGATCAATTAGGCGTTACTGACGTCTCGCTGAGAATAAACGGACAGCAGGAACCATCTGAGGATATACAACTTAATTACGGTCAAAACCATATTGCACGCGTGTACCATCGGTTGCTGTCGTATATGAGTCGTGATCAAAACGTCGACACTGGTTTGCAAATATCACAACATGATTTCAAAGAACTATATCCGATCTATTACTTTTCGCTGGAACATCTTGATTTAACAAGACAATCCGTCGTTGATATACACTTCCGAGCTAATGTAACTCGCGGCGTTATTGCCAATTATAGAGCGGTTGCTGTCATTCTCAGCGATAAATCAATGCTGCTAGAAGGCGTTGGTGGACGAATGAGAATCGTTGATGCGCCAGTGGAAAACATGTAATTGAAAACATAAACGCGTTTACAATAAAAATGTCGTATAATGTTGTCAGTGTAGAGTTAACCGATGGTCAAGTCAAGAAATTACGATCAAAGTCGGCTAAACAATGCGGAACCACAATAACGCTGAAGCCGTCACAGATGGCAGGTGGTAATCATAAGATATCGTTGACGGCGCGTCAAATAAAACATTTCAACGATGCAATAAAGAAACAGCGAGGTGTTCAAATAGATTTTTCGGCCGCAGCGATTAAAAACATGGAAAAGACCGGTGGGATATTTCCGCTGTTAGCTGCGATTCCAGCGTTGATTGCCGCGGCGGCCCCAGCAGTGGCGAAGGCGGCGGCGTTAGGAGCCGTTGGTACCGCGGCGGGAATGGCATTGAAGAAGGCAACCGGGAAAGGCTATAAAAAAAAACGACCCGTAGCCGGAAAGGGTCTAAGACTACCGGGAACCCCGTATTCATGGTACTCGGGGAAGGGTCTAAGACTACCGGGAACCGTTTAATGACTCCTATGTCTAATTTTGATTTAATAGATGCCGCAAACGCGTTAGCGATAAAAAACTTCAGAGGTGTTTTTTATGAGGGATCAATTACCGACAAAACCAAGGAATATTGAAACCGGTATAATTAACCTCGATAAATCCTCCGGAGCGGGGACTCATTGGGTTGCATACGCAATTGATCCGCGTGCGATCGTCTATTTTGATTCATACGGGTTAGCCCCGCCAAACGAGTTCATGCGGTATATCCGGGCGTGTTCAGCCCCGGTTTTTTATTCCACGCTGCCAACACAACAATTAAGTGACCCACCGATATGCGGCCGTGAGGTATTGAACGTACTCGCGGCGATTTCATCATCGCGGAAACCACCTCATGTGGTTGTAAACGAATACACTAGTGGGGTCGTAGAGGCCCGGCGGGTTAATTAAAAACTGGGTTTTTTTTACAATAATAATGATTGATATCTGGGGACGACCGGTTTCGGCGCTGAAAGCATCCACGGAAACGCTCGCCACCGAAGACATAAAAAAACTAATCGAGGATGAAATCGCTGATACGTTAAATTTAACCAGTGTTGACCCGGGCGAAATAGTTGTATTTCAAGACCGCCAGGGTAAACTGAAATCCAGTAATGTGTCGCTGAATGACGTTTTAACACGAAATAATGATGCCGCCGAGAACGCCATAGCGTTGTATTCCAGCGACGGACGACTTAAATCAGGTGAATCCATCTTGACGATAAATGGAAAAATAAGTACACTTGGCGACAATTATATAACCATGTCGAATTCGTTAAAAAATTTCTATGATAGACTTAACGCGCAAGCAAATCAGTTCGAGGGGATACAAAAGTCTGTCACCGATATACAACTCACTACTGCTAGTTTTTTTGGAACCCCGACGGTAACCGAACCGAATCTTGTGGGGATAAAAAGTACTATTTCGGAGTTTACAACGCTGTCGGGCCAATTTTACATGTTACGAAAAAAATTTAACAGGGCTGATAACACCATTGATAAATTCTTTGGTAAAAAAAATACCAAACCGGATGAAATTACAATAACTATAAATGATATCACTGCGTATGGACAGGAAATAGAAACAATCAAAACTGATGTTGAAACGATCAAAGCGGGGTTATACGTGCATATACGGGAAATAGGAACAATCAAACTTGATGTTTCAGCGAACAAAAAGAGTGTAGACACGCATACACAGGAAATAGGAATAATCAAAACTGATGTTGCAGCGAACAAAAAGAGTGTAGACGCGCATACACAGGAAATAGGAACAATCAAAACTAATGTTGCAGCGAACAAAAAGAGTGTAGACGCGCATACACAGGAAATAGAAACAATCAAAACTGATATTGAAGCGAACAAAGGGGATATAGAAACGCATACACAGGAAATAGGAGCAATCAAACTTGGTGTTGCAGCGAACAGAAAGGGTATAGACGCGTATCGGGAGGAAATAGGAACAATCAAAACTAATGTTAAAAAGAACGAAAGGGATATAGACGCGCATGCATATGAAATAAGAACAATCAAAACTGATGTTGCAGCGATTAAAGACAGACAACCGAAGGTGACAAAAATAAAAACCCCTCATGAAAACACCATCAACTCGGTATACACAATTCGGCATGGAACATTTATCTGGACTCCTACACAGAATATAATAAATATCACCGCAACCGTCAAGCGTATTTATCGATTGACACTGGTTTCAATGATGCAGTTTAATATATCATCGTCAAGTTCATCCGGGTTTAACAATACAATATCAACAATTATAGACAAAGACGCAACTGAACCGTTTACAATTAGAGCCGTTGATAGAAATTTAACCAGGGCAAACATTACATGGTATGTGGAATTTGTAGCGGATCTAAGTAATTAAAAACACTAGCTCTTCTAAAATAAAAATGACCACCAAGGTAATTGAATCAGAGGTATCACCGACGTCACATCAATATCGATTCGATACCGTAAAAGAATTCTCCGCGAATTTGAAAACGCTTTCCGAACAATACCGTGTAAAAAATAAAAAAATACCGTCGAAAAATAACAACCATCGACGCGGTCGTGTACTCGGTGTCAGGTATAGTAGCCGGTACCGGTGTTATTTTATCCACGGTAACCATGATGGCCCCGATCGCTGTTCCAATCGCTATCTCCGCGGCGACAACAATTGCTGGAGTCGCCAACGCAATCACTAGAAAGATATCATCGTGTTCTCAGAAAAAACTCAACGAGTATACAATAAAACATCAAATAGTATCCGACGCGTACTCGAAATTATCCGGGTCGATCTCGTTGGCGATAGATAATTCGTTTATATCCGATGTTGAATTCTCCACGATGGTCCAGTTGTATGACTCCGCGATGTCAAAAATCGAGGATTTTCAACTGGAAGCTGGAAACCACGTCGCTGAAACCACTTCAATGGGCTTAAAACATTCTCCTGAAAACAAGCAGGTTGTTAATATTCGGTGTTGAAATTAAGCACTAGAAACGACGAATAATAATAATGTCGCTGAACCCCGAAGGGTTTCAATTACTTCAACGGATCGCGGAGAACACCACTCCGGTACAAACAAATATGATATCGATAACATCAACGAAGCCAGAATTTAGTGTAAACTTCCCTTCTCCGATTCCAGTAAAGGAAATAGCGCTGGCAAAATTGCGAATATATCACAGTTGGCCTAATATCCGAGCGGAAGCATTTAACGGACAACAACCTAATAACTCGCTGGTTTTTGCATGGACAAATAAACCCGATGGGACCCCAGACTGGAATGAGGTTACAATACCAACTGGGTCATACCAAGTAGAACAAATCAATAAAGAATTTCAACGCAGGATAAAATCGATCACAGGAAAAGAATCAAAAATCGCTATTACGGTTCATGAACCGACGTTATCGTCGACGATTGAAATAAGCACACCGGGGTATATGGTTGATATTTATAACAGTTCAATAAGAACCATACTAGGTTGGCCCATGAATCCACCTAATGAAATCCCCGCGGACTTGCACACGAATGCGCAATCGTATCATGAAATTATTACCAGTTATCTGGATGATTTGTCTATTATAAAAAGCACGTTATTACCCAGCAAGTTTATATTTCAAGACAGGGATACCATGCAATGGTATTTTCCGTATAAGGAAACTCCTGAATCGCAAGTCATATTAACAATTAATTTAAATGATATCGCTAGTGTTTTTATCGAGATTAATCGTAATTACCAATTTCAACTAAAACAACTACGGAAAACAAAAGCACGAAAACACGTTGAGGTGTTAAATCAACTTATATCAGACATGGAATATATCAATGAACGAATCGTTAAAATAATATCCGCTAACAGCGATGATAATAAACAAAAATTCCTAACCGAGTATAATATCACAGAAGCCGATTTACCCGATTTCAAGTTTCCAGGATACAACGCGCCAGAACTAAGAAAGTCTCTTAATGATTTTTTCGGTCCATCAACTATCCTCAGACACGATAACGGAGATGGTGGTAGGCATATTGCTCCATACAACGTAAATATCGCATCGGTGATAGCAATCAATCTAGTGTGTGATGTTATCGAAGGGAGTTACCAGGTAGATACCAAGCAATCAAATCAAGCTCAACAGGGATATATCCTTTATTCATTTTCACCAACAGCCCCTCCCGGATTCTTAATCGTTGAGAGCCCAATTAATCCGGTCTATATGCGATGCCATAATCGGTTTTTAACGAGAATTAATTTCAGACTTACCGATCAGTCAAATAACCTAATTGATCTACAAGAGGAGGAGTTAGTAATCACTCTGTTTGTAAGATCATTGTAAATAGCCCCTTAGCAGCGGGGGGGGGGGGGTAATGACATCGACGCGGTCGTCGCTGTGTTTACCGGACGCTGACGACGCTGGGATCGACGCGCAGAAAAGTGTATTAAATCAAATGACGTCACCGTCGTGTAGGATGGATCGACGTCGTTTTTTTTTACCGGCGCTGACTACACCGGATCCGCTGAGTGCAAAAAGTATTAAGTAAGCAAAATAACGATTGGACAAAATGTCGGATTCGCCCCCCCCTGCTGCTCACGCAGTGTTACCATGACCCGACAGAGACTGGAAACTTGAGTTGGCGAAGGCGACCGCTGACATCATTTGACAAAGGCATTCCGTATCACACCTATGTGTTACAGCGCAGTCATAGAGAAGCTCGCGGGGTGAGCGAGGCTTGTTCTTATCCGTGCACATGTTGACAAACAGCGAGAAGGAAATTGTCCGCTAAGTTTGATTGGATTGGTTCAAAGCAATATCCAGTCGGAACTGAGATAGATAATGTGATTACAATTCCGATTCGCAGAACTTTTTGAACTTATAAATGAAAAGTTAGTATTCACCTGTGAAGATTGCTGAGCAATATGGTTACTCTGAGTAAGTCACTCGTAATTTGGCGGTAAAACTAAGAGAGGTACAATCTAAGGAAAGGCAAAACTTCGAAAGGGAAGCTTTTTAGGGAACGCGGAACTTCGGGATGGATTGAGTCTTGAGTCTACAAGAGTTGGAGACGGAAGTGAGACTAGCTGAAACAGTCGACGTCGACTGAAGTTTAGTTGGTGGAGAGAAGGTGCAAGAGGAGGAAATGGAATATGTGAGAGAACGTGGAGGATGAGGAGAAAGAGTATAGAAAACGAGGAAGAGAAGAGAAGGAATTTGGAGAAAGTCGGGGAGTAAGAGAAGGAATTGGGAGAAATAGAAGAGAGAATAGTACCACAGTTGAGTAGAATACGAGAACATGTGGAAATCGATCTGACACTGCTAATCAAGTGATGCAATAGGCTATTAAAGAGCCGAGCGGAATAAGTGTAATTGGGAATTTGAATCATTTGATTATCGTATCGTTATAAAATTGTTATTCATTAAACTTCAACCTTTCTCTATGTTTAACCATCTAACCGTCGACATTGTTGACTGGGGTCTCGGAGCTTTACAGCTACATTTCACTAATTTAACTTCCAACCAAAATCGAGCCTGGGTAGGACTTCTTTAAAATATTGGGAACACCCCACCCCAACCATAACAACGCTCGCACTAGGACTATACTTATATCGGAACAAATAATTTATACTAATATATTAGCACTTAAACTAATGCCGATAATAATATTTGTATTGCAATAACTTAGCATTTACTAATACGCATACTAACACGAATACATTACTTATTCTAATGTTAGTACTAGTGACACAAGGAAACGAAATGAACATGATGCATCAGTTCATTAAAATAATATATTTCAGTGACAACAAACAAAGCAAAATCTTGGACGTTAATGCGACCTACTTACCAAAGCAACTTATCACAACACGCTGGTGATGTCGATAAAATATAACATTGTGTAGTAGTAATACATGTCCCTACCAAATGAAATTAAATAGATTAAAACAATTTCGATTGCAATATACATACTCGTAATACAACCGTAGTCCATCAAATAATGACAGGATATTTAGAAAACTTCCACTGCGTGAGCTCGGTGTAAACGTCATACCTGTTTAGAACAGTCTAATGTCAGTACGTTTCAGGTTAGGCTACTCTAGATGTAGAAGTTAGTAATTCCTTGATACGCTGACTGGTTATTAGTTTCATTAGTTCAGTGAGCCACTTCAATTAAAACGAGTATTCTCGTTCAATCAGGCCCTTCGTGTGGTTCAATAGTAGTGACACAAATGACCTAGATGAGCTGGCAAATAAAACTAGAATAACCAAGGTTATAGACTTTATAGTAAAGGACATAGTAAAGTGTGGCCAAGTTACAACTATAGAACGTAGAAACTGAATGGCAAATTTTGTTTTATAATAGAAAATATAAGATACGCCAGAGAAGTTGTTTTGATTATCGGTTGTAACTACTATATATACCTATTCTATGTAATAGGCATACGTAGTGTAATTAAATATGTGACACGATTTCAAATTATTATATAAAGCTGAAACTATGCAGTGAATAATTATTTTGTGGATAAAACCTACTGTTTAACCAATACGACGATTCGGGAATGGTCTAATTAAGAAATGAGCGAGGAAACCACACCTTAGTAGTGATACCGCTTCGCGGAACGTAACAATGTAAAATATTAACTAATATTTGATAACCAACAGTTAGTTTCAGCTGTATGTCTGTTTCTATCTCTGTACTACTAATAACAATGGAGACTCCTCCACAGATAAATAATATAAATGATATATTGTGAAGATACAGCCAAATGCTAATATGTTCTAACAACACAAATTGGATTTTAAAAAATACAGGGGGACGGTAATCCATGTTTGGCGGGAACTAAAAGGCATCGATCTTACGGGGCTATACAAAGAGGCTCTAAGCGAGGTAGGAAGGCATGTGAAGGAGCCAACGAAAACCGCCAACGTGGAGTTAAGGACAAACAGTACACCAACACAAGGGAACAATGGAACAAGAATATATTCTTTATTTTTCTGAACACACAGCCACCGAGGGACCTGGTTTAGTTGAGCACAGTCGCGCCGAGTAGACTCTCGCTTTTATGGAAAATGCTGTTTTCTTCTTTGGAGGATTTTTATGGGGGAGGGGGTTTCTTTTTCTGGAGATGTGATCCGGACGTGCCACATTTTTATATTTTGGCTGTCTTTTGGGAGATGATTTTGTCTTAGGGACTGCTTGGGCATCGAAATTCGATTTAGTGGGGAACCAGCTTTAACAATGATTTGTGTTTGGGTTTGAGTATGGAGTCTTGGGTCTTGCGTTTCTGAAGAGGTCAATTTATGTTTGCCAGAAGTGCGTATGGTTTGATGAGGGGTGTGAATAATTCTTTGAAGGAATTGACATACTGTCACCTTAAACCATCACAAGACTTCTTTTGAGACTAGCTTCGAACACATGTGCACGCACTTGTGGGTGTTATCGTGACTGATTTGTACAGGGAGAGAATCAATTTGGCTGGAATGAGATTGAAATTATGTTGATTGTAACACAGAACATAAGTATCCGAGGTTTTAATATAAGAAAATGTCATGCTGATGGGGAAGTGCAAATTACAGACCCTCCTTCGCGGCACCAGTAGTGAAACGGATTGGTACGAAATGGCAAAATGTTGGCTGTAGTGGGTTTCAAAACGACATGTAAATAGATGTGAGGTGTTTTAGGGGCATCTTCTTATGCATAAGTCAGCCAAAGAGATCCTAACTATTAGGCTGATACTTGCACTTGAGACTTATCGACGGGGTTTTAAGAAGGACCACTAAATGATCAATGAGACTGATGGTACGATGGCCTTTACTTTGTTGAAACATATTTTGCGTAATGTAAATGAGACAGGTATTACGATGATGCCCTTAGCGTGTCAGTCAATGATTCATATCTTCTTCGTCTTCTCCTAACATATCATCAAAGATGACCAGATGTTTGATTAGTGTAAGACAGGTTCCCGTCGTCTTCGCGAGGAATGACTTCTACAAAGATGATGGCTTATCCTCGACTGTCGTAAAGGAGGATGTTAACAGATTGCCACTTTTCGTAACACCACACGATGCGTTGGGTCGGACGATCGATTTGTGCTCGATCAAGAGTTTGACAAATTCAGTTTTGCTTAAAGCAGTCGGTCCAGGAATCAACATGTTAAATGGATGGCAACAATTCAGTGCCTTCTAATTTTGAGGATCTAACTTTTCGTCAATGAATTTAAGAGCAGAGGAAGTGGTGCAAGAGGAAGATATAGCCATACAGAGTGTTCAGAATTATATTATAATAATGACATAGACGAGTCAAGAGCAGGTACGTACATCTTTCCAATGTTAGAGTAATCAGCAAGATACACGTACATCTTCGTAAGCTTCTAAAGTCGTTAAAGCGTTAAGAAACCTTTACAGAGGTAGAGAATTATCAATATGAAAGCGCAACGCTTTTATCTGAACGAGTCTTTCTTGCACATTTAAAGGTGTAGTGGTGCTGATGTTCACACGGAATATGCTGATAAAGGAAGTCCCAAAACGACAGTCAATAACACGCACAATACATATCGTCCCAAACTCAGTTGAAAACAAATATTGTAAAAACGTTTGGTAATCCTCCAAGGTCTCATTACTCTCATCGGCTTCCTTGCATGGAATTGGTTCTAACACTACTAATAAAGGTCGGGGCAAAGTGGTATGTTGTTATGCCCACGAATGTACTTAGTTATTCACACTCTTGTAGCTAAGTTGAAGACATCGATGTAGAGAGTAACTTCTGACCACTATCAATGAGGGCAACTTTCAAGAATTAAATCTTGTAACCGGTCCAAATATGAATACTCAGAAGAACAGTCTTCATCAAGAGAAATCTAATTTCTTGACGCAAACGTTCTACAGTCACAAATTGAGATTTTACACTTGCAAGTACGATCCAAATTTCCTAGTTGATCATCTCTTGCAATTTTTTTGTTCATCCTCGAATATTGCTTTTGAAATTTGGCATAATACTAAACTTCATTGAGTAAACGATGTTTTCAAACTTTTGTCTCCTGGCCAAGCCGGTTTCTTAAACATTACGGTATGCAAAAGTAGCGCAGAAAGATCAACTGTGCCCGAGCAAAAAGAAAGCAGTGAAATTGCGAAGACCATCGAGCATGTTCCAGGAAAGCCGAGTCTTTCTGCTACCATTCCTGAAGTGACACACCGCAACTGAAGTCATTGATTTTATCTCCTTTCCCAAGTAGATAAGTCCAGCTCTGGCTAGTTGTTCGGGTGTAACTCCATTCACATATTCTTCTTTAACGGGTTAACTTCGTTAAGGTGTCGGTGACATTCCGAGCTGTTTGTTCAGCCATCGATAAAATATGTAGGGTGGTATATGGACGGTATGACATTGACTATGAAAACTAGTAAATTAGCAAGGTGTGTTGTAATGAGTGACATGGCTTTCACATTTGTACGGTGGTACTCAACATCACATTTTATGGTGGTAGAGAAGTGACCATGATGTGCTGCATCGATGTTATTGCAGAGTATGGTATCGATGCGATCGCAAGGTACATCACCGCACTCGAGTTTATCACTAAACTTGAGCACCTCGTTCGCATGTGTCTGAGTGAAATCTTTCATCTTTCTAGCTCAACATTTTTAGTCGTAATGAAATATCGGTCTTGGAACTGTTCCTTTTTTATACCAGCGCTATTGGCGTATTAGGAAGTCGCACTCGTTTATGGTATATGATTGTATATATTTTTTCCAAAGGGTGAATGACGCTTTGATGATTTTGGATTCGTACAGTTGTGTGCATCTCCAAGGTGGCCACGCGAAATTGTTGATCCTCTACGGTCTATAGAACTTCTTTCAGCACGCCAAAGTTCACCACTTGACTCAATCCTTTGACTTTGCAGCTGTATTTACTTCTTCAACTTTGGTAGCCGTACGTTTTAAAGCATCAATCACTAAGCTCAGGATCTTGTATTCATGGTCTTCGTTCGTAGATGCTCCTAAAGGATCCCCCTCGATGTCTGGGTGATGCTCATAAATGCGATAGATACAAAATCAAATATCCGTGTCAAAGTATAAGACAGTGGCTTCTTCTCTGAGTTTCAAAACAGCATTGACGTTGCCGGAGAAAATATCCCTCTGGGAGTCCTCGTCCTTGTAGTAACGTTCTGTGTTGGGAAAGTGCTAAATTTCCTACAATTTTAACAAGCGGTATCCCAGATTCAGGGCGCGGTACAATGTCAACACTGACCCACGTTCCTGTCAAAATGCGTTCTTCATCGGTATGATGACAAGGCTGTTCATGTTTACGGACTTCGGCACAGATACGACACAAACGAAACATAAGCTTTTCTTGGCAATTACGGGGAAAACGGGATGGTACAAGTCGGATGGAGATAAGATTTTGGATCCTTTGTATTGACGACTGTGTTTCACGTCGACGTACTCCGCCAGCTTTTGAGCGTGTCCTGTTGGAAAGCAACAACAATTGCACACTCTTGAGATTCGTCCGTGTTGTACAGCTAGAGTGAGCACTTGTTTCCACATATTTCAACCCGAACACAATCTAACATGATGTTTTGTTTTATTCTAAGCCTGTAAAATAGCACATTTACAGGATAAATCCTCTCAGACAGGAAAGTTTTTAAATGGAAATTGAATATTTGTTGGAAAATTACTTTATTGGACCAAGCAAATGTTACTGGAGGTCGCCGTGTAATCTGGTGCCGAAACCGGATAATTATTTTCGTATGCGAACTGACCCCAGAAAAGTACACAGACAGACTCATTTCCAGTACCAAAAATTGATGCTGTATTGACAGAATCGGAAATGCTATATATGTCACAATGTTTGACCAGTTAAAGGATTGCTGTCAGATTTCAATTACTGATAGAGCAAACATATATTCGGCCTTTGCAACTCTAGATTGACGCTACAATACAAGATAATGCCATTTGGTATGGAAAATTCTCCTTCAACGTTCTAGCGCTTAATCAACATGATTAATTCTGGTATAGATGGATGTAGTGCGTACACAAACGACATCATTATATGCAACGACATCTGAAAGATCACCTAGAAGCTATCCGGAAATTCTTTACTCGCTTGAGTGAGGCAAATTTGACAATATAAGTGAAAGTGAGTTTTGCCAAGCTTGTGTCACATTTTAGGACATATTGTTTCACATGGCCAAGTTAAGCCTGTATAAGCCAAGGATAAAGCTATCTCTTCATTCCCTGTACCAATCACTAAAAGGCAGCCTAATGCGATTTTGGGTATGCCTGGATATTATCGGAAATTTTGCTCAATGTTTACATAGGTGCTGAACCTCAGACCAATTTACTGAGTAAGGAGACTAAGTTTTATTAGTATGACAAATGTCAGGAGGCGTTCGAAATTTTAAATGCCATACTTAAAAGTGCACCAGTTCTTTCAACTCCAGATTTCAACCAATAATTTAAAATGTTGATACAAGTGATGTAGTAGTTGGTGGTGTATTAATTCAGGAATATACAGATGGTGTAAATCATTCAGTGTGCTATTTCTATTAAACATTAAACAAGCACAGCAGAACTTGTTCCACTAACGAGAAGGTGACCTTAGCTTTAAGTTTGGCTTTACAACACTTTAACGTGTATATTAATTCAGCTCATAATCAGATCATGGTATTCAGTGACCACAATCCCTTACTTTGTAAACGAAACATAAAGATCAGAGCTTATTAAAGTTGAGCTTGATGTTGCAAGAATACAAAATCGAAAAGATGCACATGAATGGAAAAGAAACTTTAATCACATATGCATTTTCACGTATGTAGCAGTTCTATATTATTCTATTTTATATAAAATTGTGCACATTCATTATACATCTTTCTATGTAATTTCATTGTAATTATCCTTTGTGTGTTTCATTAATGCGGAAAAAGAATCCCTTTTTGCATGAATCGCTTTTTCCTTATGAGCAGAGGTGTTATCTATATCTATAATTTAAGTAAATTTTATTCATGGCTGTAAATTCTAGTCATTATCTGTAGCTGTTGTACGTATATATTTTCTGTCTTACGATACTAAGGACTCACAATTGCATAGGATCTATAAATATATGCTTACGTAGGTGTTTATAATTATTAATAAAAATATAGTTAATCAATACTTTGAAAACTTCAGATTTGTTTCCATTTGACAAGTCGGACAGGTGGTATATAGGAAGAATTAGGTTACTTCTCATTGAATTCGTTAAACCATGTTCTTCTACGATGTAGAATATTTTGGATTTGTCACGTAGAAGTAGTGACAATAACCGTGTTTTACCTTGTTTGTCTGAATACCTGTCGCTGGAAAATGTTTTATCCTTATTTCTTGCGTTCTTATTGTAACATCAAGTATACAGACATATTTTATGTTGTATTTATTTAATTATGTTTCAGAGGAAGCCGTTAATTTGGATTTTTCAGTGAAGATAGTAAGTGCTCATTTGACTATAATATTAATATGGGGTTATTGTGAATTATTCATATGAGTTCCGGTAACGGCTATTTTGACATGTCAGGACTATTGGCGGACCATTATATTCGTTGATGTGAGATTTATAAGGAACTTTACTTTCTACTGGACGTTAATATAACTTTTCAGAATTATTTTGGATTGGATTCATAATACTGCAAATTACTATTAGATTTTCATTTTATAACTTTGATAATTAAATTGTTTGTTAAGTTTTAAAAAAAGTTGTTCGCTTTGCTTCTTTCTGTTCCTTAGTCTATGGCCATAGAGCCGTGACACACCAAATCTACCAAGATCCAAATCAACCATAAATCATATTGCATTGCCTGTAACACCTATATTACCTGATATAGTCGCCACACTAACTTATGCTATTTTGTAGTTTTATGCTGACATCTATGTTAGTTTGACATCTTGAACCAGATCATTTTCAATTTTTTTTAATAAATTTCGCACTTATCCATTTAATATTCGTACAACATACTTCTGTTTCTCTTTACGTCTATCTTCAAAACTTACATTTTACATTTTCCAAACTGTCGTATAAAGTATATTGAATTAGTCTTTCTGACCTTTTCAAGATAAGTTAACTTTTAATACCTACTCAACTTTTGGCCTTTTGTACTATTTGAAAAATGTATCATTGTGAGATTTAGACATTCTAGTAATACGGTCTCAAAAATAACTGATTGCCAATTTTATTTGTATTTTTAGTTTTGTGACTGGAATAATCATGTCGAATATCATGCATAACATTGAAATATTCCAATATTTGTTGTTACTGTTTCTATATATTACATATATTATAGTATGCGCATGCAGCTTATTTTATAAAATCAAGGACTTGTATCCACATTTTTAAATTTGAAGCAAACATTATAACACAGTAAAAGGTCTTGCAACCAGGATTAACACGTGTATTACGTATTCAACAGAAACTTAATGTTCATCGTTTCGGACTAAAAATCGTCCATTGTTCATACATGTTTAATTTATTCTTTATGTCTAAATCTCGTTCTCTCCCTTTGGAATTATTTGTATTCACATAATATTTGGGGGCAGAGGTCGCATGCGCACCCTAATTAGTATACAATTATATGACACCTGCATATACAAACAAATGTGGGTGTACAAAACAAGCATTTCTTACAACCTTTCAAACTTTCAAATTAATGTGTACAAAAATACCACATTAAAACTGACATCAATTATAGAACTGGTCACGCGTCATTTGAAATATATATTTGTAATGAATAATTTTTACACATGCGTACCTTTCTGTAACAGCTAATGTTTAATGTTATGAAAATCAAACAAGCAGACAAATACCAAAAGACGCTTGATTATATATGTGATTGTGTGTGTTGTATACATGTTCATGAATATATGGAGCAGCTGGCGTAAGAAGTCCCATATAATGGTTGCAAATTAATGCACGGTTGTTTATTGAAAATTATTTTATTTTTTATCTAGGAGAATTAACATCAGACTGCAATTGTTCTCATCGGTTAATTGAACACAAACTTAGATTCTTTGTGATATAATTCATTGTTTGAACTTATCCTCTGTAACGTCTATATAAAGACTATTTAGTTTTATTTGCTACCAAAGACTAACCGTGACTAATACCACCGTTTATTTGTTTCAAGCATATATCCTTAATCCAACAAATGTACCACTCCATACTGTAAATGCTTTGCAAACAGAGAAAGTCATATAAAAATAAAAATAAACCGTCATCTTGTTCTCTACTGTATATTTCTATATATTTGCAAACTATGCAAGCAAGACGAAGAAAAGATTCTAATTTGTAAAAGATAACAATAATTCTTTACCATAATATTTGTATAGACCTTAGAAGTTATCTGGGCTTCTCATCACTTTACAACAAAATGAGATGCGACCAGGCCTACAAGATGATGGCTGCAATAATTACACGGATTCAATATGGCGTTTCCCATTTTCGACTGTAAGGCTAGAAGTAAACTTTTTCGATCGGAAGTACTATATGTACTCCTGAATAACATGATCTAACTTTGTACAGTATCAGGTTCCATTATCGTTGCCATCGTATGTAATAAATGGATAAAGGATCAATCAGAGTATGTATATGTCTATGCAAAATTCAAAACAGGGGATTGATAATTATGTTAGACACTATTTAGGTTTACCCTAGACAACATCCTTCATAATTTAGACATCAAAACAGATGTCAATACAAACATATCCTGCATGAGAATGGAACACATCAAATCGTGTGGGATCGTCAGGATTAATTATTATGGCAGGTGCCAACGTTATTATCTCTGACCATAATGTCAAGAATCAATTAAAATATAAAATTAATTACCTACTACTATACAATGGTAAAAAGTATGTTATTAATATATTTGGCTCGATGGTTATTAATAAATATGTAAAACAACCCATCGGGCAAAGTCTAATCAAGGCGATAATCCACCCCAACAACCCTTCCTGTGAACACTTAACATATTTTAAAATGTATTTAATTTTCTCACTGAAACTCTTGCACTGGTGGACACAATATATTGATTATACTTGTTATCCCGTTTCAAATGGTATCAGAATATTAGGTATTACAGTAACCTATTATCAAATTCCTGTGTAGACTGTATTATTATTGTTCCTCTATTATCCCGTGATCCACTTGAAAAGGTGTTCATAATACTAGAGACATCAAGTTAACAGTGTGCATAGAGCTGCATGTCAGTGAGTGCACTAATAAATTTAACACCATCCAGGTCAGCCCAGATTGATTTGCCTCTGTGTCTTATAAAAGCGACACTTACCTTCATTTTTGTAATTCTCATAACAATCAATGTCTTATTAGTAAGGTTAAACCAACAAAGCTAAGGCCTATCACTGCCTACTTCCGACCCTGATTTGCTTGATAACGTATGCATTGTTATGTATATGTGATTTAATTTATATTTGATTTAATTTAATTGCTTGTAAATTTCAAAATCTTTTTATTTATAATTTCAATACACTTCAATGTAATGTAATTTTGTTAACTAGGAATTTAATATTTTCCATTAATTTCAGTTTGACCTGAATCTTTTCATAAACACCTAATAATAGAAACATTGTTTCTATTTTCGACTTTGTTCCCGACCATGGTTTAGAAATCCTGAGACAAATAAACAACTTTCTATTTTTATTTTATTCTTGCAGTGAAATGATTGTTTTTTATCGAGGTCATACTGGCAGTATGTGACTTTAGATTTTAAACAGCCCTATTTCGCAATTCTATGTTTTCCGAACTTGCGCAGTGGTTACATTTATTAGTGATGATTAGACAGATATTTCTCAGTTTGGTCTTCTACCTTGGACACTGGAAAAGGGTTTGCTTGTGACCAGTTTAGAGTTATAATTTAATTTGTATTCAAATTATTTGGATTATAAAGATAATTCTTTTTCCTGGAAATATTTGAGTGCTCAAACATAACTCTTGGACAGACATTTCTATAAATTTTATTCAAACTCCGGAATTTTTATTTGTGAATCAAAGTGCTGTAGACACACCTGTAATATAAATGTTACAGTATACGTCATCGCCTCTCATCTTGGATTTTTCGTCGGGACTCGAACCTGAATTCATTAGAACATTTCATTACTAAGACTTCTAAAACTTAATTCGTGGATTATTATCGGATTTTTTTTAATTTGATTCTTAAAAGCGTAAGTTCTTATTTTTTTATTTGTACAGTTTGTTCCAGGGAATTTGCAGTAATTAATCTAGAAAAATAGTCTGTAACGAAGACGTAAAAAAGTTTATGTTTTAGTCGGATTTGCATTCCATATATACTGCGTAAAGATTCAGTGGTTGGATAAAGTTCTGTCAGTTTGGAGACCATTTATATCCGCATTTTTCTGTGAAAAGAGGTGAATTTATTTACTTCTATATAACATTTAAACCACACTTGTATATGCGGTGGATTCTATATATATGGTACAGATATACCGCCCGCCCCCCCCCCCCCCCAGCTATCAAAATAAGCAATACACTTAGTTTTACTTATTGTTGTTCTTCTCTTGTAGTTTTACGCTATGTTTCTCGTTATGATACTGTTACACATGACATAACAAACCCCTGTGGATGTAACATATCCATATTCAGACAGCGGAGATAATTGTTCCTAATTTTCTTTCGCGAGTTAACTTCAAAATGTTCATTCAAAACAAAACATTCCAGAGAGCGGGGTTTAAAGCCTTTTCACACGACCCCAGCCATTGAGTAAAGAAGATACTGCATAATAATTTCATGGGGTTATTGGTACCAATCAGAATCACATAACATGATATTTTAACGTGTGGCAATATACAAAATATAAAACGGCACATACTATAGGAAAACTATATCTGCTAAGAGATACAATCGGATTATATGTATGTCCTTGCAAAATTTAAAATAGAAGATGTATAGTTATGAAAGAAAATATTGAGATTTACCCCAGACCCAACCCTACGCAATTTAAAATTAAAGCACTGTAGACATATGTCTATGTCAGTGCAATATAAAAAGTTACGCAATGTACTATGAATGAAATTGAAGCATAAGAAAATCGTGTCGAGTCGTCAGCAATTAATCATCATTGTAGAAGCTAACATTATCAAGTCTCAAACACATTGTTTTAGAATATAATACCATATCAAAGTAGTGAGCATATAAATATACCTGTTGCAAAATGTTCAATATTGATATATATATATATATATATATATATATATATATATATATATATATATATATATATATACGCATGAATATTAACTAACATGTAAGACACCCCATATAGCAGCGTCTAATCCACGCACTAATACACCCCAAACACAATCCCAAATACCCCTTCCTCTGACTACGTAACAATTCTGAAGTGTATTAATGTTTCACTGGAAATCTTGCAAAGATGGACAACTTGTATTTATTCTACTTATTATCGTGTTTAAAATGGAACAAGATTATTGCATTCTATAGTCTCTCAATCGTAAATGTCT
This sequence comes from Sinohyriopsis cumingii, assembly GCA_028554795.2. Taxonomy (NCBI): domain Eukaryota; kingdom Metazoa; phylum Mollusca; class Bivalvia; order Unionida; family Unionidae; genus Sinohyriopsis; species Sinohyriopsis cumingii. Next base: position 92,789,751 of record CM068829.1, on the reverse strand, counting down.
GTGTGGAACCACGTTATGGTTGTTCTTCCTTGTCTATCCCTGTGATTCCCTTGAAATACTTTTATGTGATACTAGAGAACACAAGATAATAGTGTGCATAGTGTTGCGTGTCAAAGTGCACCAGTAAATATTATAGGATACTGAAATCCACATATACCAAAGTTTGTAATGGTACGATCCAGTCTATGTTTAAGTATTTGAACTTCACTTAGTTCTTGTTCATATATGTATCCAGAATAGTGCATATGTACTAGCCTAATTTTGCATGTACACGTGGAAAGGATGCGAAATGCACAGAGCAGCAGTCACCGTTTTTTATAGGGTCGGACTATGGGTCGCTGGTTTGATACCATCTGGACCAGCACATATCGCCTGCCTCAGTGTGCTATGAGAAAGGCACTTAGTTTGTTTCATCGGCATGTTATAGCCAATATCTTAATAGTGCCGTTAAACCAACAAACGATCAAAACTGGTTATACCTAAATTCACCCCTGATTTACATGATATAAGAGCACATACTAGTTGTGTGCATGGGTATACAATGTGTTTAATTCATTTTTAATCGGCTACGACAACAGTTTGCTTCAGAGCTATCTCATGAACAATATTTTGATGGTAGCCTTAGAAACTATGAATTAGATCAATAACCTGCCATATGGTTTTATACTAATTAAGAGAGAGTGAAAGAGAGAAACCACGATCTTCCAATTGAATCAAAACGGATAATGTTATTTAAAACGGTCACTTTCCATAACAATTCTAGTATATTTAAGCACATTTAATACTTGCCTGAAAGTGATATTTGTGACTGATCACACCATGTAAATTATAGGGGTATTCCAATAACCTAAACCCAGACCCAATTACACATGGTTACCTCTATTCATAATGATCCCCATATTACAGCCATACACACATATAATATTTTAGCTGTAGTTGACAGAATACAATAAAAAGTAAATAATTCAGGACTTAATTTTGGACGAGGTTAAATCCACAATACAATGTTGCATTACAATAGCATATAATGAAATTTAAATTATTTATTAAAATAACTAACTGAGAAACAATACAAACCAAATAGACATAACAGTACCAACGATTGTTATACTTCTGCGTCATTACTGTTCATTATTGAAGACTTTATTATTTAGGGACCAAACGTTTTTGATCATTTAATTTTCGGATAGCTTTAGTGGAGGAACAGGATTTGTAAAAAGAATCAGGCTCAAGATTAATTTTCAGAACTTGCTCTGCTTTGGTTTCTAGGAAAAAAGTAGTTAATTCTAACGATTGTTAATCTGATTTGTTAGAACACATGTATCTACAGGTTAAAGGGTTAAAATACTTATTTGTTGGAAAGAGAAAACTGCAAGTTTCCTTCAAAGATTAAAAAAGTGATTGATCCCTCGTATGTAAGGTGATAAAAAATAACATACCTTTTTATATTTCCATCACTTAGAGACGAATACGAAATAAAAGTTTCACTTCCAGATCTCTGCCATGTACTGTCGGTTCTATCCACATGAATATACAAGTGCCAATATGGCGATCAAATGTGTTGCGCGTCGTGTTGAAAATTCCTGTTTCACTGAAGCGTGAATACCATCCTTTTCGCAAATAACTACGTACATTTGCCAACACATCTCGACAAAATAATGTGTGACTTTGATTTTTATTAACGTAACTTTAACATATCGCTCTCTGGGGTGTGGGAGTTTATAGTGATGTCCAGTACTGGGGCATCATGCTGCAGACATGTAGAATGTTGCCCCACCCAGTCACATTATCCTAACAACAGGTCGACCAGTCTTAACACTAATCTCTTAATGCTAAGCGACTAGCGACGCAGCTATTAGTACCATTCTTTCAGTCTTTGGTATGACTGGGCCATGGTTTGAGCCGGCGACCTCCCGCATCGCAGGCCGACGCCCTAACCACTAGACCACTAGAGAGGTCAACAAGATAATAAGTGAAGTACTTGATTGTACACGTGGAATACATCTGGGTTCTTTTTTATGCTTTTCTTTATGCCTGGATAACATAATTAGCATGGAATTGGCGCTGGAGGGGAGGGGGCAATATTCTGAATCATGTCATTTTTCGTTAATATGTATAAGGCAGGCAATTTGCAAGTCTTTTTCGTGTCTGCTAACAAAATATTAGTGCCCGATCCTTCATCAGCTGTTTTAGATGAATTCTAATTTTAAAGATTAACTTGGTAAATACCTATTACTTATTGACGACAGCTGAAGATTAAAATAAGTTGCATACGGTTGAGTATCGTTTCATATCGATTTCCACCTCTTATATCGATACGTATATCGGTAGAGCAAAAGTATGAATCAAGCCACATCAAGTTACAAGCAAAACTTAACTAGTAAGTGACCAGAAGGGACAAGACAACCTGAGCATATGGGAAGAAATGTCTCTCCATCAGGTAGTCTTTTCCTCGATAACTGCAAAAATATCGTAGCAAAGAGCCATTATCCTTATCTTATAATATAAGGGCAACTTAATCAATTCATATTATATTAATGTTCAACTTCTATTCTATTCCGTTTCTGTCAAATATTCCAACTCACTATTTAACTGTCATATATATATATATATATATATATATATATATATATATATATATATATATATATATATATATATATATATATATATACATAAACAATCACATACGCATGAAATACAATTAGAACTCAATTGTCGAGGTCATACAATTTTAAAAAAATGTTATCCAATGAAGCGAATTCATAGTATTATGATAGCTACCGATAAACTTGCTCCAAAATGAGCTATTTACATTTATTTTCATTTATGTTGATAGAGAGCATTGTCAAAGCCCAACTATAAATTTATTGCAGTTATCTAATGGAATTATGGCAGGAACCTTTATTCAGCAAATCACCTGACTTAAAAAACGTTAACGATAAGAAAAAGACGCCCACTATTTGAATCACAATCACACGAATATATCAGAATGGGCAAGGAGGAATTTAGGCTCGATGACGCAGCTCCTGTTTGGTCATTGTTCCATATAGATCACGATTGATGTTACATCGAATGAACAGCAGGTGCGGATGATAATTGATCCTCTTGTGGGTGATAAAAAGTATTATTTTAGAATTAAATTTATTATCGAACACGACAGTGGCGATGGCCCAACATGGATTATCCGGGATAAACTCGACCGTGGTAAAGAATCACGTGGACAACGTGTTGTTACGGTAGAAAAAATTCTGCACCTGGACTGGTATTGACTGTCTATTCTATGCGCGAGCATATCCTGTAACTGATGTTGTTTACTCACTTCATCCACTAAACGAGCCTGATAGTAATGCTCTTCAGCCGATGTGAACTGGCATCTTAAATTGCGTGGCCTAGCGGGTCACATAATATGTTATGAACGCCCGACGAGGAAATGGGTTATAAATCACGAATAAAAAAATTAAAAAAAACGAATGGGCAGAAAATTTTAGAGCGAATGGAGCTAAAATAGTAGACGTCACCGCGTGGGAAAAGCGATTTAAGTTTCCGACGGTAGTAATACCAATAACCGACGAAGGTTTGCATAATTCTGTTAACTTTAAAACAAGAGGCACCCCTGTAGTAATTGTAGACCAAACGGTTCACGCGTGGACGGCAGGCATAGCAACATTTCCACCGAGAAAATCTGCCAGATTTTACCACGTTTATATTTTTGAGGAAATTGATAATATTAGTAAGCACGATCCTGTATCAGTCTGGCTCTTTCGGATTGATCCTGGATCCGTTGTCGATCATCAGACAGATCCACCATTGAAATAAGGATCCAAATATCACTTTGATCAGTTTGTGCTATCGTGAAGTAAACTTTATCACAAAGAATCTCTCTATGATAAGATGAAATAGGTGTCGCTAAAATATACCATTGTCGATTCACAATTCGACATAGATGAATTGCTGAATAATTGTTTTAAAATCTCGTCTATGGTTGTTCGTATCGCCCAGCAAAACAATTCATGGTATCCAACACCAAGGGAATTTCTCGATAATATATCGAGTTCATGTGTTGAATTTGGATATGGTGGTCTTTGGAACACAAAATTTAATCCCGTTAATATAACTTCATTTGATATGGTGGCTTGTTGCCCTGTTAGTTTTCTTGGAGTGGGTGAATGTGAGCCGTATTTCTTAGAATTTTGTCATCCAGTACACAAAATGGTGAGAATTGCAATAACGGTCCTCTGCTAGAGGATTTCCATGGAAATACCTTTGATCTAACTGAATTAACCGAGACTGTATTATTGCAGCAAACATTCATCTGGTTACTGTTGCATGATTTGGTCATAATTTTAATAAACCAAATACTTAGATAAATCTCACAGACAGTTGTGTACAAAATGAACGTGATATACATGTATATGCTTGATGTGGGGATATTGACATCGTTGACAGTGAGTGCGACGATACTTTCATACAGGAAAAAAATAGGCTGGCTGCCAGAGGATGACGAAACATCGTATGCAAAAGATATGACGACCACAATGTGTTTAAACATCGCGAGTTGCAACACCACTCCCGGTTGCTTCTTCAGATGGCGATTCGCGATGCACGGCGGATGCATCAGTCTGCATGGCTGAGAACATGACCTGAAATAACTGATTGAGCGTTTTACTCACAGCTGCACCGCCTTCCTTGTATATCTCTGCTAATATTCATCATTGATCGATGTTGGACTGTTCAGGACGCAGTTGAAGTGTACATTCCAACTTTCCAGAATCTTCTCTTTGTCAGTGATCAGCGTGTTCCCATCTGCACATAGAAGAGGGCATGATCCTGATGATGGTGACACTAGACAATTGTATGTTTATATGACTCCACGTAATGATGATGAGACAAATTATAATTAGATTAAGTAGGAATTAACCAACTCTAGAGTATCGGACATTAGAATTTTACAATGGAATTAATATTAGAAAATTAGAAGTATTAGAACATGTTTGGTTTGCCCAATATATACTGTAATTTTAGTAATAGCTGCTATTTTAGATGGTTTGTGGCACAGGTAATGGTCTATTTTGATGCCATTTCAACTTATTTGAGGACCAGTGGCTGTGAGTTTCCAATACACATTTGGATGATAAGAAAGGGATTGATCATCGGAAACGGTTTAGGGTGGAAGAGAATCTATTACTGATTTAAACTGAATAAGACAGATTAAGTGGCCAAGGACATAGGTTTTCTATATTACTTAGGTTTTAATGTACATACAGACTTTATTACGTATCCGGAAGCAGCAACGGTTGATATTTCCATAGAGGTTGCAGTAGGTTCCACGTGAGAGCAATGTTTCACAATACAAACAAACTGTAGTAAGTGTCGCGTAGCAGCAAGTTCTGACTTGTCAAACAACAGTTCAGAGATAGAGGTTCGGACAAATATGAAAATATATATCTCTAAAGCTATTTATGTAAAGAATATTCGTGGCGCTTTTGTGAAACTTTCTTGTGAAGATTTTGTTCATGATTAGATGTAATAATAATAATGGATATATATATATATATATATATATATATATATATATATATATATATATATATATATATATATATATATATATATATATTATGCGTCGTGACGCAAAGGATTGTAATCTGTGTATGGTTTTCGCTCGCTGTTCTGCCTACCACTGTCCTGTGCTTACATACAACCGTTATCAATCCCATAGTCCTGGTGATAGATGTTACCCAATCGATAGTAAGTGTAATGCAATGGCTTCAAGAACGTTTTGCAAATCCTACAGTAATTATCAAATGAGTAAAATGAAAAGTAAAATAAAAACAAAACAAAAACCATATGCTGGTCAAATCGACAGAGATTTAGCAGGCAAGTAGAAGCGTAGGCGGTAGAAACATTCAATGCAAAATAGTTAGATTGTGAAAACAAGAACATTTATATTTTGTTCAAATATCAGATTGACATTTTAGTATTAAATGCTGATCTTTTTCTTCTTTCAATAGCAACTGCTTTTTGAGAAGTTATACAACTACTACATAAATAAATTATACATTTCCCTTTTCTTAACATAAGAGTACTGTCAACTTGATCTTGTATAGAGTAATAAACCACGGGGCTGTTGTTGGACGAGTAAACATTACGAGTACGCATAATTGTTTTGAAAAATGACCGTCTTTACTTGAATCGCAAAGTGTCGATGATTTGTAGACGTGTCAGCTATAAATAACATTGTAAAATGTTTAATTTGCTTTACTTTAAGATTTATGGGTGCTTGAGTCGGCATGAAATAATAATTTACTGCTATACAACTGGGTCGTGTTCAAATAATTTGGACCTCTAACAGAGTAGAATATTGCTTTCAACTTGATTTAAAGTGCATTTTAGTCGAATGGTCCATGTAATTTATTTGCATATAAAAGTCTTTACATTAGTTTAGTCTCGTACGATGGAACGTAAATATTGGACAAAGTTTGCTGAGTCTTGAGAAACAATACTGCATGCAAATGGTAAAATCATTAATGAAGCCGATCAACAATGAATATCATACTAGGTGGTTGCACGTCTGGAAATGATAAGTGGATTCGGAGAGTGATGTGATGTGATTTTTATTTTAACGTAACTTTAACAATTTTTCAGTCATATCGCTACGATGTCTGCAATGTGGCAGTTTATAGTGATGTCTAGCACTGGGGCATCATGCCGCAGACATGTAGCATGATGTCCCACCCAGTCACATTATCTGGACACCAGGCCGACCAGTCCTAACACTAACCTCTTAATGCTGAACGCCAAGCGAGGCAGCTGTTAGTACCATTTTTTAAGTATCTGGTATGACTCGGCCGGGGATCGAACCCACGCTCTAACCACTAGGCCACGATTCAGAGAGAATAGCTTTTAAAAGAGGTATTAGACACGTGGCTGGGTCCTGGCATGCAAAAAAAACCTTGTCTTTATGACTTCGTTTTCATAGTGGGAATAATGAGTATACGATTCTCAGAAGTGGAGCGTAAGTATCTTGCTGGTGTGTACACATGGGTGAGGTCGGATAGGTATGTTGGAGTGGAGTCCGTCATTGAAACGTAGCACAGAGAACACATTTGGTGTTTGATTCTGGATCGAATTGATAACCAGTGTAGGGTGCAGAGCAGGGTGGACATGTGCTCTGATCGTGGTACTCTAAGGATGATCCGAGAGTAGTGAAAGGGGTGAGATTAGCGTCAATGGGAATTAGCATTAAAAACACCCCCTGGGCGAGATTAGCGTCAATGGAAATTTAACATTAACCACCCTGGGCGAGATTAGCGTCAATGGAAATTTAAGATGGGCAAAAAACCCTGGGTAAGATTAGCGTCAATGGAATTTAACATTGGAGAAAGGAAAAAAAAGGAAATATTGAGATTAGCGTCAAAGGCATTCGAACAATGGAAAAAAAATATCGATTCTAGGGACAAAGGCAATTGAACATGGGGAATAGAGTTTGGGTCTGTCTAGGGACAAGGGGAATTGAACATGGGAATAGAGTTTGGGTTTGTCTAGGGACAAAGGGGAATTGAACATGTTAGAAAAAAAACTACTTTAGGAACAAGGGGAATTGAACATGGGATTTTTTTTTTTTTAAATTTTTTATAAAGGGGTAGGCAATCGAAAGGCTATCTCTTTTCGAGAAATGCGGGTGGCCCTGAAAAGGGCCTTTGGGTTTATGTTAATATTAATATTAACATAGACGGCATCTGTCACATCTTCTTCTTCTTCTTAAACTCCTTCTAACTGCAGGTCCATACACAAGTACCCTCTTGAGGCATCCTTGTCTTTCTATGTAAACTCTTCTCATCCATAGACTAGTATCTGTCCTATCAACAACAGTCCACTTGGACCGGACATACATGAGCATGTCCGTCCTAAACATCATGGAAGACACAAGGGTGGATGATTCAACTGTGGTCCACATCGTGAGGCGACGAGAACAGGTGAACCAATGCAGTGAACTGCGCTTATTTATAGGTAGAGGAAGGATTGAAACGGATTGAGTTCATTCACCAATCCGAACACGCGTTACAAAATTCAGTCAGTCCGCAACCAATCCGAAGAGAGCAGTCTGTGACGTCATGTGGTCTATATAGATTCGCTAGCGCCTGTGTGCTGTCAATCTATGCGACAGTGATTCAACATGACGGAAACTCAGAAAACGATCCATTGGGGTGCACCAGCAGTGGAGACCACCTAAGGGAACCCGGACTTACTTTCAGAAGAGGTACATTGGGATTTTGTGGATTTTCTTACCTCGCAAGAATTTGTTCCGGAACCTTCGTCTCATTCTTCATTACCGCAAGTGGAGAATTTTAGACAGAGACAGAAAGAAGAATTGGAGAAATTTATGCAACGACAAAAGGAAGCTGAACAAGCTTTTCTCCTACAGCAACAGCAACAAGAAGAGGTAAGAAAAAAACAACAACAAGAAAAGTAGCAGCAAAGAAACAAGAGGGTGAAAATCAAACGGCTGCGGTACTGTTGGACATTTTAGCGGAGTTAAGAAGTCTGAAACAAATGTATCAGACTTCTTTATCACGACCGAAGAGACTACGACCTTCCCGAGCTAAACACGCCAACCCTGTGACTAAGCCTATCGTACCACCCTTAGTGATTTCAACCCAATCATCATCATCATCAGAAGTAGGCCTCGGCCGTGGCAAAGGCTTAAGGCAGTTAAAGTTGATTGCTTAAACTCACCCCTACACCAAAAAAGGCCATTTTCAGGGCCACCCACTTCTCTCGAAAAGAGATAGCCTTTCAATTTGCCAATAACTCAAAAATCAACAAAAAAAAAACCATTTTACCCTTATAGTTCATGTCTGTGTATGAGTGCGTGAGTGTAGCTTCTTATTTTAAAATCAAAACTCAAAGACACTTACCTTATATAATTAATGTATTCTTTTCTCCATAGTTACAATCCAATTCACAATTCACAACAGAACACTTTATAAATTACATTCACTTCTTCTGTTTCTTTTTTTTACTCTCTCTCTCTCTTTTCAATTTCTTCACCGTCACAGTCTTTTCCTCCTCTTCCTCCTCACTTTGTTCCCTTCTTCTTTTCTTCTCCTGTTTCTTTTTCTTCACCTAGCTGCTTTCTTCCTCTGAAGAATCTCTCTCTTCTTCTGAAGAATCCCTCTTTTCTTCCGACTCCTCTTGTTTCTTTTTTGGGCAATCTGGAGACCAATGTCCTTTTTCTTGACAATAATAACATGTATCTTGACTTTTGTCTTTTCTAGCCCCGGTTTTTGTTCTTTTTTGACGGTCTGGACACTCTGAAGACCAATGCCCTTTCTTCTGACAGATATAGCAAGTATCTTGACTTTTATCTCGAAAGGAAGGAGAGTAGTCCGTCGGCTGGTCTGAAGAGAATTTTCTAATGACCCATCGCAAAGCTCTGATGAAACGTTCCATCTGGGTAGTCTCTTCCATCGTTGTGCTCGGTTTGAGAGTGAAATGAATAGTGAAAGGACAAGACACACACCCTTTTAATATACGCTGGTTTGTCATGACTAAAAATTAGTCTATGGTGTTTAAACTTGAGTCATTTGACGTTTTGCACTCAAGATGAAACGATCCTATTCATTCGAGAAGAAAGAAGAAGAAGAAAGTAAGAGGCAGAAACGTGATCTATCGCCTCGTACCAGAGCTGAAGTCTTGGCACAAATTCATGCCAGTGATTTTGAAGAGGACATGAGTGAACCAGAATCCGAACCCTCTAAACAAAGTTCACCACCCTTAGTTAACCCTGAAAAGTACTATTCCATTCGAGAGACGGAAAAGCGCTCCTCTAGAAAATTTAGAACCACGGCTTACACCTACACAGTGAAGTTTAAAGATTTCAAGTCCGACGTACCATTGGAGAAAGCAGAAGGGTTTATCACCGAGATGTGGGATTCTTTGCTCACCGCACTCAAGCGACAATGTCAACCCAAAGAAGACGATCGCTTGACACTATCCATAGATCACGACAGCTTGAAATCCCCTGTTTGGATCGAGTTTAGTAGACCCTCAGAACTAACCCCTTCCAAAGTCATGGACAAGATTCAACACGTACAACAATCTAATGACCAGTTTGACATCACCGATGGTAAAGCCACACTGAAAATGGCCCACGTCTCTCCTCCTCAAGGGACCGGACAAGGCAATTAGGTGTTATTGGTGAACGACCTTCGCAGCACCAAAAAGAGTCTCGTCCAAATTAACAACCCTCAAGACCAGATGTGCTTAGCCCGAGCCATCGTGGTGGGACGAACCTATGCCAACAAAAACGACACGGCAGAATGGAAAAGAACCTGGAAAACTATTCAACAATCGGACAGAGCCAAACAACGAAACGAAGCAGAACTCCTGTTGAAACAAGCTGGCCTGTCCAAAGACACACCCTGTGGCATTCCTGAAATGCAAAAATTGCAAGATGTCCTAGCTCCACGCTACACCTTGAAAGTGCACCCTCAAGAAGTGCGTGGGCCTCTGTTGTTTCGAGGGAAAGACTTTAAGGACGGAAAATACATTCATGTCTATTATCACGATGACCATTTCGATACCACTACCACTATCACTGGATTCCTGGGATACAGTTATTACTGTGAGAAATGTGACTATGGCTATAGCAATCGAGAGCAACACAAACATTGCGGATGGAAATGCCCAGGATGTTTGGCCTCTCCACCCTGTCTGAGCGAAGGACAAGAAAGAGTACATTGTCCTGCTTGTCTGCGCACGTTTGTCAGCCCTGCCTGTTACCAACAACATCTGAAGACGCAAGGTTCACAGCAGAAATGTGCTTGTCAACTGCTGAGACTGTGCCCTACGTGTCGACAAGGCCTACGTACCAATAATGCCAAGGCACACGTATGTTCAGGAAAGAAAAAATGTCACATTTGTCACCACATCGTGGACTTGAAACACGAATGCTACGTGCAAAAATATCAACCCTACCAGAGAAAGAGGACGGTCACAAGAAGAAAGGCAATTTCATCTTTTTCGATTTCGAATGCATGCAAGAGACTGGCATTCACATTCCTAATTTCTGCGTGGCTCATCGAGCGTGCGAGAAGTGCATTCAAGAACCTATCTTCAGTCATTGCCCTCACTGCAGCAAGATTCCCGGAGGGCGTGAAAAAATCTTTCGAGGACCAAACACGTTAGCCGATTTTGCCCAATGGGTCTTAGATCCCATCCACAAGACGTGGAGCCAAGAGGACATCGAACGTTACGGAGATTGTCATCGTCATGCCACGGTGATGGCTCACAATGTCTCCGGATACGATGGACAGTTTCTTCTCAGATACTATACGGAACAAGGCACCGAACGTCCTAAAGTCACTTTGAACGGAGCCAAAATCATTTTCATGCAAGTGGGACAAGTACAGTTTAAAGATTCGATGAGCTATTTGGCCATGCCTTTGAGTCAAATGCCTAAAACGTTTGGAATGACAGAAATGGCTAAAGGGTACTTTCCACACTTTTTCAATACGGAAGCCAATCAACATGCCGTTCTACCCCATTTGCCTGAGGCTCACTATTACGACCCCGACAACATGCGTACCGAACAACGAGAAGCTTTCTACGCTTGGTACCAGACTCACGCCTCCGACCCTTTCGACTTTCAGGAAGAAATACTAAAGTATTGTCGTTCTGACGTGGACATTTTACGGCGTTGCTGTGGAAAATTTCGAGAACTGTTCATGGAACACGGAGGGGTCGATCCTTTGAAAGAAGCTTGCACCATTGCCAAAGCGTGTTCCTTAGTGTATCGACAACGATTCATGCCTGAAAACACCGTGGCTGTCATCAGTCCTCAAACGACCCACTATGTCAAACGTCAATACTCGGTCAAAGCCCTACGTTGGTTACATTACTTGTGCGACAAGAAAGACAAATGGATTCAACATGCCCGCAACGGAGGGGGCGAAAAGACCATCGGAACGTATTCGGTCGATGGCTGGGACTTAGAAAACCCCATGATCGTGTACGAGTTTAACGGTTGCTTATTTCACGGATGTCCCGTCTGTTACCCTGGTCGTAGCACTAAAAATCAGTTTTTACAACGAACCATGGAATACTTGTACCAGGACACTTGTCAGCGACGCCTAAAGTTAGAACAGCAAGGATACCAAGTGGTGGAAATGTGGGAACACGAATACGATCACCGTATGAAAACCGATCCCGAGTTTAAACGTGCCGTGGAAAGTTACAAGCTGATGGACCCCTAAACCCGAGGGATAGTTTGTACGGAGGAAGGACCAATGCCACCTGTTTGCTGTACCAAGCCGACGAAGAGAAAGGAGAAGAAATCAAATACTTGGACGTGTGTTCGTTGTATCCTTACGTGTGCAAATATTGTCCCTTTCCTGCAGGGTACCCACAATTGTTCACGGAACACATCGACCTGAAAAACATTCGACAATACGAAGGCTTGATCAAGTGCAAAGTTTTGCCTCCCACGAACCTATACCATCCCGTCTTACCTCACCATTGTCAAGGCAAACTGATGTTTCCATTGTGCCGTACTTGTGCCGAAACGTGCAACCAAGACCAACCTTGTCAGCACACCCAGGAAGAACGGGCCTTGACGGGAACCTGGGTCAGCGTAGAATTGTTCAAAGCTCTGGACATGGAATACCAACTGTTAGAAGTGTACGAAATTTGCCACTTTCCCAAGACACAACAATACCACAAGGGTGACCCCAGTCAGAAAGGCATTTTCGCCGACTACGTTGATGCCTTTTTGAAACTGAAGCAAGAAGCCAGCGGCTATCCTTCCTGGTGTCACACTTCCGAAGACGAAAACACATTCAAAGAGAAATACTATGAACAAGAAGGAATCGCTTTAGACCACATCGAGAAAAACGAAGGCAGGCGGTCGTTTGCCAAAGTGATGTTAAATTGCTTGTGGGGTAAAATGGCACAACGACCGTGTTTACCCAAGACGGAATATTTGACAGAACCTTCCCGCTACTTTCAGATGATTCACGACAAAACCAAATACATGAAACACGTGGACGTCGTTCGCGAGGATTTGATCTTGGTCAATTACGAAGAAGATCTGGACTTTGTACAAGACGACCCCTTTGGAAATGTCATCATTGCGGCTTACGTGACAGCTCATGCTCGCTTAAAATTGTACGAAGCTTTAGAACTGTTAGGGGAACGTGTCCTGTACTTTGACACGGACAGTTGCATTTACATCCATCACCCGAGTCAACAGCACCCTGACATCGAAGGAGACCGTTTAGGAGCCTGGACAGACGAGCATCCCGACGACAAGATTCTAAGTTTCGTCAGTGGTGGTCCCAAACATTACGGCTACGAATACCAGGACCCACAAGGAGAATTGCACACGACGTGTAAAGTGAAAGGATTGACTCTGAATTATCGTACCAGTCGTGTGGTGAACTTTAGGGTATTGAAAGAAGCCTTGCAATCGGGAGAGGATGCAAACTTTAAAGTGACCACCTATCAACCGAACAAAATTGTACGTTTACCCACTCACCACATCGTCAGTCGACCCTTGGAAAAAGTCTATCAAGTCGTGTACCAGAAGCAATCATTTCACCTTACCGTATGGACACATCGGTATTGGTCTGTATATAAAAAGGAACCCTAGGCGAGATCGATAGTTCATTGTGACTAACAAGACCGAGCGAACAAGATGAATACTTTCAGAGAGACACAAAACAAGTTTAGACAGGCACACTTCAAGTGTGGGGCTTCTGAAGTGGAATGCGATTGTGAGCCTTGCGACTTTTCAACCTGTGTTAGTGACGGTGCCAGAAGAACCCGTCACCCAGGACAGAACTGTCGTGGACAGGCCTGAAAGACCCTTTCGGGAGGACACTTGTGTGACCTTACCCCCTACTATAGAACTGGTTAGAACATTACCCAAAACATGTTGTACAGACACTTGTGTTTATTCCACGTTAATGGTTATCATGTGCCTTTTATCCTTATACTTAAGCCTTTGGCTTTTATGTATTTTTGTCTTTCGTATTCATGTTTGAAACATTCAATAAACGTGTTCTGAAAAAACGTATATAAACTCTTGTCTTGTTTGTTTTCGTGCCACAAGTGACATTTCTCACACTATGGCTACCTCTGCTGTCTCTGCTCCCTCTTCCTCCACTGTCAAAGTCATCGACGAACACTTAGATCGTGCCAGTTGGGAGGCTTTGTATCTTCGCCATCCCTTTAACATGCTCATTGCTGGACCTAGCGGTTCAGGCAAAACCGAATTCGTCAAACGTTTGATCGAACATAAACATCATTTGATCGATCGACCACCTCAGCGGATCGTGTGGTGTTACAAAGAGTGGCAATCGGCGTACAGCCTCTTGCGAGAAAGTCAAGGCGATTCCATCGTGTTTGTGGAAGGAATTCCTAAAGAAGACGACGGCATCGTCTCTGACTCCCGTCAAACCCATTTGGTCATTTTTGACGACATGTTAGGAGAAGACGAAGAAGAAATTAAACTGTGGTTCACGTGCAAAGGGCATCACCGTAATGCCAGTGTCGTTTACATCACCCAAAATTTGTTTCAACAAAGTAAAGCCCATCGCACCATCAGTCTCAATACGCATTACGTGGTCTTGTTTAAAAGCCCTCGAGATAAATCGCAAGTGCAAGTCTTAGCCAAACAGTTAGGAACGCCTTGTCTAACTCAGGCGTCCGACGATGCCACTCAAACTCCACACGCCTATTTACTCGTCGATTTGAAACCTACGACCCCCGAGGATTTGCGATTTCGTACCCAATTGTTTCACCACTGGTGCCAAGACGGAGGGCCTGTCCTGTACACGTCTCCGTCCTCGACTTCATTTCACTCCACATAAAAAAAATCTATAAAAACCTCAGACCCTTTTTCGTCTGTCTCACTCACAGTGTGAACATGACGTCCCTTCAGTCGCATCTTCCCGTCCAATTGATTCGTGCCTTGTATGGCATCAGTCGAGAAAAAAATCCACAAATACGAGCTCGTGTCTTAGAAGCTAGTCTCAAAGAAGTCTTACGATGGTTCACGGTGACGGCACGTCAAATACTCCAAGGAATCATTCAGATTCCTCATCAAACCAAACGTTTTTTCGATCGAAACAAAGTCGCTTTGGTCCAACTGGCCGATCCCCGCATCTACACACAAACCAAAAAACAAATCATTTTGAAACCTGGAGGGAATGGTACTCTAGGAGGTGTCATCATTTGCTCTCTCTTAAGATGGGATCCTAATGCCCCCAAAGTTATCCCCAAGAAAAAAGTCCAACGAAGCCCCAAGAAGAAAAAGAAAATGATCAGGTCCCCAAGAAGAACTTCTCCAGTGGCGGGACCCTCCTCTTACCAGACACCACCCCGGGAAAAGAAAAGAAGCCCCCAGAAAAAGAAAAGTCCACAGAAGAAAACTAGTCGCAAGAGAGGCACTTCGGCCAGGACGCAACCTTACACCCGCAAACCACGACCTGCCACGGCTGTGACCGCATCTTCGGCAGCCTCACATTCATCCACTTCTCCGTTGATGACACCAAGAACTGAAGAGTACTTGGAGACGTTGATCACACCAAGAACGTCTCCGTTGATGACCCCAAAAAGAACTTCCCCAGTGGCAGGACCCTCCAATTTAGTGGCAGTGGCTGCTGCTCACAAAGTACCTTCTCCCAAAATCAAAGTCCATGAAAGATCGGGTATGTTACAAAGTTTACTGGATTTGTCCAAGCAAGAACTGGCTCGATTTAGTCCGTTGCGTACCCCTCCACGACGTGTCATGCCTGTCCTCAAACTGATACGCCGTAAAGACAATCAGTGGCGACGCGTTCCAGTATAAAAAGACCTGTGACCATGTCGGGGGTATCAGTGTTTTTTGGTGCTCCTGAAGACTCAAAGATGTCACCCTCCAGAAAACCCCAAGGAAAGAAAAGAAAAGGACTACCACCACGTTTAGTCAAACATGGGGACATGTTATCTGTCCTGTCCAAAGCTTCTCCACCTCTACGAAAAAAACTCATTCACTCGGCCTCCAAAGAGGTCATCGATACCGTGTGCGAATGTTGTTTGAACGTTTTGAAAGGCACGATCCCTTTGTTAAGAAACAATGCTTAAGCAAACATCGTTACGTTCTTCGCCAAATGGTTCAAAAGAAAATCCCATTCGTCAAAAGAAGAAGATGTTAGTCCAACGTGGAGGCATTTTGCCTCTCTTGTTAGGCCCCACGCTGAAAGGAGTCTTGGGAACCATATTGGGAGGACTGGTGGGAGCAAGATAAAAAGGCCCTCGGAAGTCCCAAGATCTCAGAATCGACCCCTGACAACCCTATGGAAGGACGAAAACTAGCTTTAGTGCAAACGATGGATGGAATACCATCGGTGGCAAGAACAACGTACCCCGCATTTACCTCCCAATCCCAATTTGAGCGAGATGTCCCAGTTACAACACGAATTGCAGTCCTTAATGGATCGCCAAGATTTGTCCGAAACAGAAAAATCGCAAAAGTATGGTCAACTCTTGCAACGACTGCAACTCTTTCACCAGAAAGCTTTAGACGAAACAGCTCTACCCACTCTGAAAGATTTTAAGACCTTGATGAAAAGTCCAGCACCATCACCAGTACCAGTACGAGTCCCACCACTACCAGTGACCAAGACAGAAAAAGGAGAAGAAGAAGAAGGGTTTCAAACTCCACCAGAAAAAGTAAGCAGAATTGGATGGATTAAAAAGATGAAGGCCACCCCTTCTTCATCACAAGAGAAAAAGAAAGTGAAGACAGAAGTGAAGACAGAAGTGAAACAAGAACCGATATCCCCCGCTCAGATATCCTCCTCTTCAACACCTATTGCCGGTCGCACACGCAAAGCATTGCAATCCAAGAAAGTACCCCAAGAGAAAAAGAGTAGCATCCTCCAAGAGTGGGTGTCTTATTAACACACAAACACAAAAAAATGGAAAAAGTCTTACCCAGCATTTACTACGATCCCTCGCATGCAGGTTACGCAGGAGTTCAAAAATTGTATCGTGATGCCAAACCGCGACTGAAAAGTCTCCGTTTACCTCAAGTGCAACGATGGTTACAAGAACAAGCTACCTACACTTTACAAAAACCCATTCGACGCAAGTTTGCCAGGAGTCGCACCCGAGTGGAAGGCATCGATCATCAATGGAAAGCCGATTTAGCCGATGTCTCTCATTTGGCCAGCTACAATCGTGGCTATAAATATTTGTTTTGTGTCATCGACGTCTTTTCCAAATTTGCCTGGGTCGTGCCCTTGACTTCCAAATCGAGCAGCGAGTTAGTGCGAGCCCTGCAACGGGTGTTGAAACAAAGCGGTCGTCACCCTCTTCGATGGCAAACGGACAAAGGCACCGAATTTCTGAACCAAGCTTTCCAAAAAGAATTAAAGAAACGTGACATTCATTTTTTTACCACCGAGAATCCCGAACCCAAACCCAGCATCGTGGAACGTTTTCAACGCACTTTGAAAGAACGCATGTGGAAATATTTTACGCATCACCACACTCTGAAGTACATCGACATCTTACCGCACCTGGTGCAAGCGTACAACCAATCTTACCATCGAAGCATCGGACGTGCACCGCAAGACGTGACTCCCGACAACGAAGTGTTGGTGTTTGAGCGTCTGTTCGGTACGTCCCGGACGAGGGCTGTCCCCAAGAAAAGTGGAGAGTTGGCCGTAGGGAGATTGGGTGCGCACTGGCAAAACCAAACGCACTTTCGACAAAGGTTATTTACCTAACTGGACGACCGAATTGTTTCGCGTCACTGGACGAGTGCATGGCCGTCATCCTGCCGTCTATAAATTGCAAGACATGAACGGAGAAGTGCTCAAAGGAACGTTTTATTTGCCCGAGTTACAACGTGTCACCAAAAAAGAAGACGACGTGTACGACATCGAAAGCATTCTCGAACGCAGAACCCGTAAAGTGGGCAAACGACGTGTCAAAGAAGTCAAAGTACGTTGGAAAGGATATCCACCCAGTTTTGATTCTTGGATCGACGCTTCGCAAGTCATCGACTATAAAAAGAAGTGACCATCATGCCCTTTCACACAGACGCAGCTACGTCGACCACTCCTCCTTGACCTAGTTCTTCTGTGCAAGATTTACAAAAACAACCCTTGTGGGTGTGGTGTGGAGAACGTGTGCCTAAAACGCAAATCGTCTTTTTCTGCCAAATCTTCGTGGTGTATTGTGTCATCGGGGCAGCCATTGCCAATTTGAGTTTGCAACAAGGAGACAAACAATTGTGGACCATTTTATTGAGCAGTTGCATCGGTTACCTGCTTCCCAATCCCTCCCTGAAATTCTCCTCGAACGGGAACCACGGGAACCTTGTATCCAGTGCCAGTGCCAGTCACCACTCCAACAACAACCACAACCAGAACCCCATTTTGGGCGGAGACACGCCTCTGACATCCACTAACCCCTCGTACAGCCACAGAACTCTGGAATTATGAGTCACGAAAACCAATTTTACTTAACCTTACCCAGTGACAGTTCCATGGAGGTGTTTCCCCACAACACGTTGTGCTGTTACACGGCTAAATTACCTCAAGCCATCCAGTTAGATCACGAAGCCCATTGGGAAGTGGCTTTAGTAGAAATGATTCACCCTACACAAATCCAAAACATCACCGAAAAGCAAAACACTTTTGAGGTCGAAATCATGAACCAACAATTACAAGAAGCCATGAATGACATCGGGTTTTCAGGGGACATAAGACCATCCAACAATTCACCCTTCAATATCTACACCTTGAAAATTCCGGCAGGGTTTTATTTTAGTGGCCAACATTTCGTGGACACCATTACTTCCAGGTTCGAGTTCGCCTTTGGCAAAGCCCTGAACAGAGTCAAAAAAAGTGTCACCCTGGAGTACCATAAAGTGGCTCGTCGCTTACTGATGAAATTTCAGGATACCCAAACGTTGTCCATCAGTTTTAATCGTGACTTGTTTGATATGTTAGGTGGAGACACAAAAATGGCTCTAAATTTTAAACCGAAGATCAACAGCAATACGGAATTTTACAAGTTTTTTCGATTCCCTGTAGAACTGAACTAAGGACTGAATTTGATGTTCGTGTACTCCGATGTGGTGGAGTATAACGTGGTGGGACACACCTCTGTACCGTTACTGCGTGTCATTCCTTTCAAAGTGGATAGTACCATGACCAGTGACCAGGAAGGTGGAAACACCTATCACGTCCACCGGGAATTTGTGCATCCTCATTATTTGCCTGTCAGCAAGTCGTATTTGGACACGGTCAACATTGCTATAAAAGGAGATTTGGGACAAAATATTCCATTCACCAAAGGAAAAGTCACGGTGAAACTCCATTTTCGAAAACGGTTCTCTCACGACTCGTAAATCATGTATCCAGTGTATCGAGGGGTTGCACGACAACGAGGACACGGTTTAGGAGATATGTTAAAATCGGCCTTTCGTTCGGTGGCCCCGGTGTTGAAACCGATGGTGACACGCGGATTGCACGCCTTGAAAAATGCGGCACTGACACAAGGCAAAGAATTTCTCCAAAATGTCATCATCGACAAACAAAACCCTAAAGAAGCCTTCATGAGGGCAAGCAAAAATGTCTTGCTGCAAACGGGCAAAGACCTTTTGAGCCGACAAGACACACCTATAAATGCCCTGCACGCTACCGACTCAAGCATTCAGCAAGGACAAGGCAGAAAGAGACGACGAAGAAAACACCCTTTCACCAGACTTCAAGCTAGAAAGGCCAAGAAAAGAAGAACCGTTCGAGACTTAGACGTTTTCGATTATTGAGACACTGCAACAAAAAAATGATGCACCGAGAGTCTTGCGCCTGTTCCAAGACGGAACTGGATCTGTTTGCCATGCCCCCCACCATGATGACCATGCAAGAATCCCAATGGGTGGAATTTCATCCCGTCTCCTCATTGACCGATTCCGCTCCCATCGAGTTTGAAATCAAGGGACAGCCCGAAGATTACATCGATCTGAATAGCAGTTACTTGTACCTGAAAGTCAAAGTTCTAGATAAGGATGGAAATGCTATAGACACTGAGCCAGTAGCTCCTGTCAACAATTTCATGCATTCCTTGTTCAGCTCAGTGGACTTGTACTTGAACAACAAACTGGTTAGCAGCAGCATGGATACTTACCCTTACCGTGCCTACCTGGAAAATCTCTTGACGTACGGAATAGACGCCAAGAACACTCATCTCAATGCCTGCGTGCTATGGGAACCTGACGAAGCGGGCGAATTTGATAAAACAGGTCTTGAAGCTGACCCCAAATCAAAAACAACCATCAATGAGGGATTTGTAGAACGAAGAAAGAGAATCATAGGACCCAACCAAAGTTTAGAACTGATGGCTCGTTTGCATTTGGACATGTGGTTGCAAGAAAAATATTTGCTGAACGGGGTGGATGTCCGCCTGAGACTGAATCGGAGCAGTACCGCTTTCCATTTATTGGCTGATGCTGGCGAGTACAAAACCAAAATCCAAGAAGCCAGACTCTACGTACGTCGTGTGGAAGTGTTACCTAAAGTAGGTAACGACATCAGTCAGACGTTGAGCAGAACGACCGCCAAGTATCCAATCCGACGCGTAGAAGTGAAAACTTTCACCATTCCTAGGGGACAGCGATCCATGATCGAAGATCATCTGTTCCAAGGACAGCTACCCAAACGTTTGATCCTTGGTATGGTCTCGAATGAAGCCTTCAACGGAGCTATCACTAAAAATCCTTTCAACTTTCATCACTTCAACGTGTCCAAGATTGAAGTCAGTCGCGATGGCAAAACCTTGTGTACCCGACCTTTCGAACCTGACTTTGAGAAGAAGAATTACTTGAGATCGTACTTGTCCTTGTACGAAGCCACGGGACAGTTAGGAACCAACACCAGTCACGGCATTACGTACGACGATTATGACGGAGGCTATGCTTTGTGGGCTTTTGATTTCACTCCAGACCAAGGCAGCGACGAGGGACATTTCCACCCTATAAAATCCGGCCAGATTCGTGTGGAAATTCAGTTCGGAAACAGAATCGGTGATGATGATGTAACGTTGAACGTCATCCTGTATGCAGAATTCGATAATACCATAGAAATCAACAGTTTGAGAGAAGTCATTCTAGATTACTAGAAGCCATGGAAGACTGTTATCCCTCTTTACCTAGTGGAGAAGCTTTGAAGATGGAATGTGAGGAGACCGTGGAAGGAGAATCCCAACACAAAGACGAAAAGGACATCGTGATCAAATCGAGATGGTCAGAACAAGAACAGCAATTGGTCTCCTACTGTGCTACATACCTGGCAGACACAATTACGACATGGATGAAGCATGATTACTATTGATGTCAAAACATCAGTCAAGAAGAAAAATTCAACGAATATCTGGACGAAGCTTGGAGTCTGTTTAAAAAAGACGTGTTACGTTGGTGGTATAAAGACTTGCGTGAACATTTTTGTCCTCCATTAACGACTCGAGACATCCATTACATCAAAACCCTCATTGACAAATTCAAAGAGAAAGTCGAGATCGAAATTGATCACTTATTATCAGCAAAAGAACATTTAGTGACTTATTTTGATTGTGATTTTTCTAGAAACGATGAGAAAGTAAATCGTTGATTTTGTGACTAGTATGCTTATTTTGTTGTCTTAAGCTAGGAAACGTAGTGTCCATCCATGACTCAATGACTTGCAACAGTGGAAATCACAATTTCATTCACAACTTTGCCAACCCTGTTTAAAGTAGAGTGTAAATTGAAAAAGATTTTTGATGTTATATTGTTGGATTATTGTTAAAAAAATGTTAGAGTTGTTGGTTAGTGTTAAGTGATTTTTGAATAAAAAATGATGTGTTTTGAAAAAAATGCCTTTGTGATTTGTTTGGCTATAAGAATGTTTGATTCATGCTCTTTGACTTCTTACTATCCCTCTCATGACACTCATTGAACATTGCGGCTCGAAAACCGTGGAGGGATGTTTTCGTTCACGTCCGCGCTTTGACTTTAAAAACCGGGTTGTTTCCAGTCTAACCATCCATTGTCGACTCATCCTCCTACGAAGATGTGCTCCAAACTAGCTAAGCTAAACGAAGCCTACGTGAGTTTGCATAGGGTCAGACACAGTGTGATACTGAAGCCAGAAGAGATAGAGAATGTGAGAATGCTAAAAGTCACTGAAGACTTGATAGAAGAACTCTTCAGAGAAGAAGTGAACAGGGAGAAAGAAGAATGGACAGAGAAGTACAGACTTCAGAGACAGCAGCAACAACAACAACAGCAGCAGCAACAGCAGCAGGAACCTGAACCTGAGAGAGGCTTTGTCGATTGTCGTATCGACACCAAAGAGTTCTTCTTCTCTTTCCGAAAAAGCAGACCTATCGCCAGAAAGTCTATCCTCAGAGGACATCGCATTCTCAGAAACTAAAAGATTGCCATAGCAAACAAAAAAAACCCAGCCCTTTTCAGGGCTACCCCAATACTCTAGAAAAGAAATAACAATCAATTTGCCAATGTGTGTAGGTAGAGTAGTGTGAATATAAACACTAACTGTTTTTTATAGTGTGAGGGTATGTGTTTGTGTGTTTGTGTTTGTAACATCTCACGTACGTTGGTGTGGATAGTAGATTAAGATCATGGCTTTTTTTGGCTGTTTGAGGTGTGGGGAGAGTAGATTTGGGGGGTTTGATTGAATTGCTTTGCGTATGTGAATAGTATATTGGAGTGATTAATGAAAAAAATTTTTAGAATAGGAATGGGTAGTATAAAAAAGTGAGTGAGTGTTTCTTTTAGGTCCGCGCGTTGTTTTTTGGTCATGATCTAGGTAAAATCAATTTTATGTTTTTTTAGGGGGGATGTTTTCCTTCACGTCCGCAGTTTTAGTATAAATTGAAACTCGTTCGGCAGTCCAGCTACCCTTGTTGATTGATCAACACCAGAATGAACACGAGACTGGCGAAACTGTTGGAACTTCATGTGCATCTGGAATATACCAGGCGCCTGTTGAACGAACTGGCCGCGGAGGCCATTGTGGAAGAAGGAAGGATGAGAGAGGAGGAGGAAAGAAGAAATAAAGAAGAGGAGGAGAGAAGATACAAAGAAGAGGAGGAAAGAAGATACAAAGAAGAGGAGAGAAGATACAAAGAAGAGAAGGAGAGAAGATACAAAGAAGAGGAGGAGGAAAAGGAGAAAAGAAGAAGAAATTTCAGAATCCCAGAAACCGAAAATTGGGATTCTGAAGCCACATATCCTGCCTCTGCTCTCTCCCCCAAAAAAGTAAAAAGCAACTGGGGAACAAGATGTGTATGTGGCGCCAGGCCTGGAAGGTGCCACCATTAACCAGGTGTCCATGTAGTTCCAAAATAAACAGCCCTTTTCAGGGCTACCCAATACTCTAGAAAAGAAATAACCATCAATTTGCCAATGTGTGTGTGTGTGTGTGTGTGTGTGTGTGTGTGTAAGTAGAGTAGTGTGAATATAAACACTAACTCTTTTTTCATAGTGCGAGTGTATGTGTTTGTGTGTTTGTGTTTGTAACTGCTCACGTAAGTTTGTGTGAATGGTAGATTATGGGTTTCTTTATTGTTTCTTAGCGTATGTGAAGAGTATAGTTTGGGTTTTGTAACCGCTCACGTACGATTGTGTGGATAGTAGATTATGGATTTTGTTTATTGTTTCTTAGCGTATGTGGAGAGTATAGTTAAGGTTTTGTAACAGCTCACGTACGATTGTGTGGATAGTAGATTTGGGTTTGCTTTAATGATTTGCTTGTGTAAATAGTAGATTTGGGGTTAGTTTATTGTTGCTTCACTTATGTGGATAGTATATTACATGAAATGAGAAAAGTAGGGGATGTTTTCTTTCACGTCCGCACGATGTTAGGTCATGATCTAGGTAATATCAATTTTATGTTTTAGGGGGATGTTTTCCTTCACGTCCATGCTTTTCGTATAAGAACCCACAGTATTCGTCGTTCAAACCATTCTACAGAGAAGATGGCTTCGAACCACCTCGATAAATTTCAAACATTGCAAGACGTCCTTGACAATTTGGGCATGATAGAACAAATGCTAGTACGACTCAATGAAGACCACTATTCTTATAGTCCGCATAGAGTAAAAATGGAGATTAACAACTTAAGAAAAGCAAAGGACATGATAAGTGGTGTGATGAAGGAAATAAAGGAGGAGAAGGAGGATGAAGAGGAAAGGATAAGAATAAGAAAATGGAATGAAAAAATTGAAAAAGAAGAAGAAAATGAGAAGAGGAAGAAAGAAGAGGAGGAGGAAGAGAAGAAAGAAGAGGAGGAGAAAAAAAAGAAGAAAAAGAGTGTAGGTGAGAAAATAAGAAGTTGGTGGAGAAAAAGAAGAAATTAGAAGCAGAAGAAGAAGAAGAAGAAGAAACCAAAGGCCCTTTTCAGGGCCAGCCATATTTCTCGAAAAGAGAATGACTTTTCAATTGCCTACCCCTTTATAAAAATTTTTTTTTAAAAAAAAAATCCCATGTTCAATTCCCCTTGTCCCTAAAGTAGTTATTTTTTCTAACATGTTCAATTCCCCTTTGTCCCTAGACAAACCCAAACTCTATTCCCATGTTCTATTCCCCTTGTCCCTAGACAGACCCAAACTCTATTCCCCATGTTCAATTGCTTTTGTCCCTAGAATCGATATTTTTTTTTCCATTGATCGAATGCCTTTGACGGTAATCTCAATATTTCCTTTTTTTCCTTTCTCCAATGTTAAATTCCATTGACACTAATCTTACCCAGGGTTTTTTGCCCATGTTAAATTTCCATTGACGCTAATCTCGCCCAGGGGGTGTTTGTAATGTTAATTCCCATTGACGCTAATCTCACCCCTTTCACTACTTCCGAGCAGCTGTGTTTTTAACTTTTTGAAGTTTCTGGAATAGATATTGAGACGAACCAGACAGAATTGAGTTACAATAGTCCAGTCTTGAAAGTAATAATGAAGACACGAGTGTTTTAATGGGATCAGCTGAAAGATATTTGAGAATAGAGCTGATGCGTCTCAGCTCAAGATATGCAGCCTTGCATATGTTAATGACATGTTGGTGCAATGTGAGAGTACTGTCGAGAGTAACACCTAGGTTACGTGCTGATTGTGTAAATTTAATGTTGGTGTTGCAGATATTTATTGTTTCAGGTAAAGGATGCGAATGAGAAAGTCTTTGTGTAGTGTTCGGAATGGCTTCCGTTTTCTCATCACTCATATGCAGCTTGTTACGTGTCATCCATGACTTCACATCAGAAATGTACTTCTCTAAACATTGGATGGTAGCATAAACTTCAGTTGGGTAGCTAGATCTGTATATTTGCGTGTCATCAGCGTACAATTGGTGAGACACTGGATGATGATCTCTGACACATGAGAGCGGCTGAGTGTATAGAATAAAGAGAAACGGTCCAGGAACAGACCCCTGTCAAAACCCACAACATAGATCAACTGGGCTGTAGAGTATTTCATTTTCAAAACAATTTGTGTCCTATTAACCAAGTAGGACTTGAATCACAGTAAGGCTGTATCATGAATGGCAAATACATGCTGGAGACGGTGAAGTAATATATCACGGTTTATTGTGTCAAATGCTGCAGACAAATCAAGGAGGGTGAGGATTGTAATCTTTCCGCTATCCAAAGCAGAGAGAAGGTCATTAACTACTTTCAAAATAATAGTTTCAGTACTGTGGCAAGGGCGATATGCAGACTGTACATTGCTAAAAAGACTGTTTGAATTTAGATGAGATACAAGTTGGGATAGAACAATTTATTATATGATTTTGTATACGAATGGGAGATTAGAAACTGAGCGGTAATTCTTTAAATCGTTATGGTCGAGTGTTGGTTTCTTCAGCAGATTCTTTACAATGGCAGTTTTGAAAAATGATGGGAATTACCCCGATGAGAGAGAGGTATTAATAACATCAGTTAGTGCAGGCAATATTGGATCCAAGCACTCAAGCAGCGGTGATGTTGGAAATGGATCACGTTCACATGACTATTGTGCACTCTTCATCACGATTTTACTTACTAAATCTATAGAGACAGGTTCAAACGCTCCTAACTGTTGCCGCTGAAATTCTGTATCGCATTTCTATGGCGACGACGAGTCAATTGAAATTGTGTTGTCAAGCTTACCTCTAATGGTTTGTAATTTGTAAAGGAAGAAATTTGCAAGCAGGTCCGGAAGGTCGACTGGAGAGAAGGTAGTTGGAAGTGGTGAACATTTGTCATTGACTTTTGCTTGTTAGTTATCTCGATGAGCTCTTTGCAGCTGGAACTTTCAGTGATCTTAGTACTGTAGTGGGCTGATTTCGCTGCATGGACTATGTTTGTGACGTTCTTAGCGGCTTCATGGATTTGCTTATGAATAGTGAGTCTTGTGGAAAGCCAAAGCCTCTCAGATTTACAGCGGTCTCTTTTAGCAGTGCGAATCTGGTTCCTAACACTGCTCTACCACAGAAAACAATTTTGAATTGATACTCTGCGCTTGGTTGCAATGAACGCAGGTAGATATCGAATTGTTCTGATGTAGGACGTAAGCAAGTTATAAGGTTTGTTTGTAAGTCATGCATTAATTTGATTCTATTTATCATACGGATGTTTTTCGTAATAGCAAATAAAGTTGGAGGGTTAGGGACTGATACGTCGAAACGGCATATAAAACAGAGGTGATCTGATGCATGTTCGTGGAATACAAGGGAGGACCATAGAGTATTATCATTGTCGTGTGGATTATATATGGTTCTTACAATGGTTGGAGTCAGTTAACATAATTAATCAACAATCAAAAACTACCCCGACACCGGTACTAGAAAATTTTTCATATGTACGACAGCAATATCATTGATAGCTAAAGATGAAATCCAGTTCAAAGCGTTTCACATTTATCCGACAGGGTGCTTACACGTTTTTGGTGTATGCGTTTGAGATTGGATCTATCATTAATAAAAGTGGTGGATTCTAACCATGGTGATGAAATTGCTGAATTTACTGAGATAGTCTTGGAATATCTGACAGTGATATTTAAAGCAATAAGCAATTATATCACACTTATTGATGAATATCTTCAACAAAACAGTGTAACCAGACCTGCTTATACAATAAAATATAATCTTGTTAAGCAACAAGTAGAAATAAAAAGTTGGGACCACCCTGATGTACCAATGCAAACTAGAAGAGAACTTGGAATTATTGTATTCGAACGTAACAATTTCCAAGCGTTGACGGCACCACCAAATGCAAAAATACTCTGGGACTGTTTCCACATTAATGACTAAGCGGTATTCACCGCTGTGTCCAGCCTCGTTAAATGTACCAACGAATATTTTACACCAACATGGTCTTGAATGAGGAAAAAAAAAAACTTCGACTTCTTATTCAACAAGGATGCACTTATTAGGGTAACAGTTATTGACAAAGACGATAGTCTAATGTACAAGGTATTGGCATAATTGGTGTGTTTTTAAATGAAAAGTGCGATAACACTCCAGAACACACTCCAACCTGGTAGAGGTTTTCTCTAATTGTCTAGACAACGTTACCACTGAAAAGGGTTATTTGTTAAAAGTGCGTGTGCGTATTGCACATGGACATGATGAGTCCTACACAGTCTGCCTATCATACAGTTGTGTTATATGATTGTATTATTAATAGAAGAACTATGATGGACCCTCAATGTTACCGATTCACCAAGACAACTGCATTGATTGTAAAGTAGAAACGAGAATGTTTGGTCGAATATGCTATTTGTGGTCTTGCTGCTGCAGCATCTGTAGCAACTGCAGCATTTCATTTTGCGTGGCTGGAATCATAACCAAAGCATCCACTGTACTTGTGCCAATCGGAATTATTGTCGAGGCTGTTATTATTATTATTATTATTATTATCATTATTATTATTATTATTATTATTATTATTATTATTATTATTTTTATTCGCTTTCGTATTGCTATTACAATGTAATATAAATTTTTATTTAAACAAGGTTTGCAATAAACACTTGCCTTGACCTCACAAGATTGTGGAAAATACTACTTGATTACAATTTATCTGGTTATTAGCAGATATCTGAGCTAAAGATGCTGATGTAAAACATACAAATGAATGAATAAATATCCTAGAAGGGTGTTAAATATGTAAATGTAGATTTCCAAACTTACTATGAAAGAAACATTATTTTCTTTGCATTTATTTATGTAGATATCGTAAACCATCAATGAAATATGATTCGCGGAAAATAGTAAACAGAAGAATTACCTTTTCTTTGCACACTGCCTTACATGGCCTTCGTAGTACAACATTCTAAAAGATTTCTCCACCCACTGTATAAACGAACGGAGCTCTGAACACAACCCTACGCAACCGAACAGATCCCAGTAGAAACGCTAACAAGACTTTTATATATATTCCGTAGACTGTCTGCGACAAATTATTAAGGAAAGTTATCGCCTACATGCTTCTCTTCGTGCAAAATAAGTCCAGGAACTAAATGGAATAAGCTCCACCGGTAACAGAACTCGGCCCATAATAGAGTCGGTCCATGACAGAGTTGGACCAGAACACAGTCGGCCTTTTACAGATTTTGCCCATTCAAATTTAATTATTAAAATTTCCCTTTAACATACTCGGTCCATTACGGAATCGACCCAAAAAAAAGTTGGCCTTAACCGGTTTCGGTCCCAATTTTGTTTTGTTTGTGATCTTGTATGGCCTCGTCAAACAATGTCCGTTTCAGACACAATTATGTGCTAACGACAGTTCTCCCTGGCGTCTAGCTGTCAGGCAGAGAGTTCAAAAAGCCGAGGAAGACAGAAAAATAAAACAAGCTCAAAAGAGAGATAGAAAGAAGGATAAATCAAAAGCATACTCTGGAGCTGCACCATCGTTTCCCGAAGACGGCAGAATGCCAAGGAGAATATCACAATTGATAATGTGACCGGAAGACTTATATTGAGAATGTCGTTGTGCAGATGCATATATAGTTTTAACATAAAAAAATGTATATAAATATTTTAATTAGAATGAACAAGATATGTCAGTTTGTGTTTTCTCTCATGTATATGTACATTACGAAGCATGATTATTTTCTTTAAAAGAATATCAGGATAGTTTGGCTTGTTTAAATTTGTTCAATTTTTTCCTAAGACCTATTCTATTTTAGAACCGATAAAAATTGCTAAGTTGGGCCGAATTGTCTTTCGAGTTGGGCCGAATGGTGTTAATTTCGGCCAATTTTGCTCCGAATTATCTTAGGCCGAATTGTCTTTAGGCCAAAATGACTATATGTAGCATGATGTCCCACCCAGTCATATTATCCTGACTCATTTATGAGTTCTTCACTACAACACAACACAATATTTTACTGCGAGCTACGTAGGCATGTTTTAACAACTGAACAGATCACTGTGTTAGAGGTGTCCCTGTGAAATCAATACAAATCAAGCCTCCACATTTACGTTGACAACATTAGTATTGTTCTCATTCAGGTGTCCATTTGATTCATCATTCATTGTGATGTAAAGAAAAAGTCCTTACTATGTTCTCCATAAAATGTAGCGAAACCCCTCAAAACCGAAAAACTTTAAGGCCAAATTAAATTTGTGCTTTTATAAAGATTTCATTTCATTGAGGGTGCCACAAATGTAAAAAATATGCCTTTTCCATATAAGTAAATATCCTAAAACTTAAACAAAGAATTTATTGTTTTAAAACCAGTGAAATTTTAATGTTTTCCGTGTAATGAGAGAAACAAAGAATTCGTTTTGCCATAGTTACTTGAGTATAACATTTCTTCTTCAAATTCAGTTTAATAATCTGGCTTCTAGAATAGTGTTTTTGTTGCTGCTCATACGTAAAGTATTAAAATGATATTTTTATTACGGTGCTGCCCTATAGTCAGATATTTGGCATGCATTTATATTTTTATTTTTTTAGTAAATATTTTCCCAGGTTTTCTTTTCTAGTTTTACTAGCTACTTAAAAAAGACCTTGTTTATCTTAGATTTTGCTAAAATAACAGTAAGGTCCCTTTATTCTGGTGTATGATTGATGGGCGTAATATCGCTTAGAGACTTTAAAGCTGGGCCTTACAAAGATGTGAATGTATCAAAAAACTTATCTCTGCTTGGTTATTTTAATTCATGGATTTGAGAGTAAATTGTTAAAAGAAAGAGCTGACATTTATTTTACATTTGACATATTTCGTAATCAATTCATTGTACATTCACAAGCTGTTATTGGCTAGTGTGCAACGATTTGCTTTCTCTCTTTTAATAACTGCTAAAGATAGTGTACTTTAGATTAATTCTGGCTGTTTTTCATTTAGCATATGGGAGCAGTCATTGTGTTTATCTGTGTTTGTGTGAATATGTCATGTACATTTACCAAAGAACTTTCAGCCATAGAACGTGAAAGTATAATATAAGTATTCCAACAGTTTATGATTTGTGCATGATACAAATGCAAACAACTTCACCTTGCAGGTGTCACTCTCTCAGAAGTTCATATTATCCATAAATTAGTTATTAACATGTGACCTTAAAAACTAACCCTTCTTTAAAACGTTTAGATTTAAAATTAGTCTACTGTGGGCTATAAACAATGGTTGTCTGTATGTTAAGTATTGATTTTAACGTGCATGCAAAGATTATGGGGCACTTACAGGTGATTTACTCACTTATAAGCCTTCTACACTTATTTACCAACCATAAATAACCTGATCCAGCACGTGTCAGATGTGTGCAATACTTAAATCATAACCACACGGTATTTATTGACCTTAAATATACAAAATTCGTGTAATTTAACACCTAAAATGCTAATCTTTTTAGGGGTGTTTGTGTCAAGTTGACATTTGAGACCAGCAAATTGTTCTGGCTTTCAGAATATAGGGGTTTTAGTTTACTGGGAACAAATTATGATATTAAAGAAGGAAAACCTCAGGACCAATACAAATTTTGAATTTAATGGAACTTTATCAGAGTGGGGCTTGATTTTGACAGACTTCAATATAGTAGCTTTTTTCAGTAATTTAACACTGGGGACTGAAAATTTGGTATCTTGGGAGTTTTGATTTGGTGCTTTACAGCATAACAACACAGCCAGGATATTTTATGCTTTGGTTTCTTCCTGCTTCTTGACTCAGTATGCAAAGTAAAGGCAAACATTCTTAGTTAAGAGAGGTATTTATATACTTTTTGCAGGCCTACCAAAACTTTAGATAACTCGAAAAAACTAAAGCTTTCTGACCAAAACCTTTAGAAAGGCCTGGTGCAGATTATGGTTTATTTGTACATGGGAAATTAGTCTTCAGGAACACTCTTACTGGAAAGGGATGGTACATGAAGGTTTAAGAACACGAATTACTGTAGAAACATGGATTTTCTGTGTATTTCATACCGCAACATTCCTATATTGGCAATAATCGTCTGGCCCAGCGCAGTGACCAATTTGATGTCGGTGTGTGCTTCTGTCTGTACAGCCATCTGTCCATATGTCTTTCCAGATAAAACATAATCCGTCATGTTTTAACCACTATGTTAAAGGTTTTTTTCCTTGGTTTCTTTCTTTTCTGTTTCTATGTGAGATATAGTTTAAGTATGTTGATATCTTTGTGTAATAAACAAATGTCAGCATTATCACACCGTTGGTGGGGGTTGGGGTGGGTTTGACATGCAGGCCATGACCAGCTTCTTTCAAAAATAACCTAGATGACACTCACCTTTTCTTTTCTGTCAAGAGAATATTACAATTTTCATGGGTTAGTATGATCTTCAGCATGTCTTAAATACATTATTAAGTTATACAGTCATTGAGAGAGTTATTATGCATGAACTAAGGTACAATTCTGCACATGACTTATTCAAGCCAAACGTGGATAGCATATACATACATTTTAAATAAAAACATGCAAAATGAGATACCAAACAGAGCGTTTCTGGCTGCTTAATAACAGATGCATTGCATGTATAAACAAAAATGCTGAATTTCTTTTTTAAGAAAGGGAATTGCTCATGCCCAGACTTTTCACTTTATTCATATAAAATGGTGTCCTTTATACACAGATTTCATATTATTCATCGAGGATCTCACACACATATTCGACATCATTCATTTACAACGGGGATAGTTGATGTGATATATAAACAAGACATAACCAAAATGGCCATAACCTCATGCGTACTGACTGGCGAACCAAATGTGTTCACATTGTATATACACATGTCAGGGACATCAAAACATTGCACACAAATACCAAGAATCTACCTATATACAGCTTCATATACTATGCAAATGCTGGCATGGGATACTTTTAGAATAACGGATTTAGATAAATATATCCTCAGTTTATATTGATACATTCTCAATTAATGTTTCTAATGCGTGTACCCATTTAGTATACGTGGGATTTTTACAATTAATTGTATTACATTTAATTATAGCTATCAACACTTTGGTCCATAATTTATGAAAGTAATGATGTCTCTATTTTGTTGGTAAGAATACATATATCCACATTTTGTACCTTCGCAGGTGTTTAAGCTTAAATGTGGAATATTTTTTGTTTGAGCTTCATTTAAGAAAATCAAATAAAATATTAAAATGCAGATGTATAATCAAGAGTCACTTTTGTGCTATTACCATTTTTCTCTCTTCAATTTAAGATTGAGATATAGTACCAGCCTTGTTATATTATGCAGTAAATGAGTAAAAGGTCACGGTGACCATCTATATGTGCATGTGTACTACCGAAAAAGAGATTATAAACAACAGAAATTACATACAATTCCCCCAGAACAAATGCAATCTAAAATTAAAGAAAGGTAGGCATAAGCCAATTAAAATACAAAACATGAAGTTTCTAAACATTCAATGTACGAAACTGGTGGGACAAAAAGTCGTGAAGGGTCATCACCATTAAGCATGGTTGTAGATACGTAAGCAATCATGCTTGAAGCATAATATTTCAAAACTAGGAAAAAATCGAATTGATGACCATAACTACCCCACAAATGGTAAATGGTGTTTAATATCCCACTGAAAGTCACACTAAGGATAACTTTGCTTTTTTTCTACACATGTAACTATACGTTTGTGCTTACATTAAAATTAATAGTACATGACATACTTAATAATTGTATTGATGCGGCTCCCTACAGGAGTTGCTGTGCTAATTCAGTTTCCACATTAAACCTATTCACACACAATGATCTAAATATTCAATAACTTTAAGTTTCTGATTCTTCATGATCATATCAGTATAGATGCATCCTGGATGATAGCTGATCTACATGTGTTTAAAGCAGGTGGTTTCAAGTCCGCACCAAAACGTCAGGTGCTAATTTCGGAAAGACGTTTTCGAAACTCATGCCTGTTAATCTAAAATAAGCTCTTAAATATTACTTTTCCTCAAACCTAACTTTCATTATCACCCAATCCTTGCTAGGCAAGCCCATATATGATTTATTTTAAGTTCGTTCATTTCTAGGCTGGTTCCCATTTTTCCACGCCATTAGTACTTTGAGTCCTATGCTCCAACTAGCAAATGGATTGATGTTACCAAGTGAACAACTTGTTTTATTTGGAACATGAAGAAATGTAAGACACTTTCTCTGTGATGTGTTGTGATTTGGATTTTGAACGTAGCTTTAACAAGGTTTCAGTCATATAGCTACGATGTCTGCAATGTGGCAGTTTATAGTGATGTCTAGCACTGGGGAACCATGCCCCAGACATGTAGCATGATGTCCCACCCAGTCACATTGTTCTGACACCAAGTCAGCCAGTCCTAACACTAACCTCTTAATGCTGAGCGCCAAGCGAGGCAGCTGTTAGTATCATTTTGTAAGTCTTTGGTTTGACTCGGTCAGGGATCGAACCCACGACCTCCCGCATCCGAGGCGGACGCTCTAACCACTGGGCCACCGGAGCGGTTCACTTTCCTTTATGTGAGAAAAAAATGCTGATATTTTGTTAAACAAAAATAAATGTTTGCCATTGTAAAATTATTTGGTATAGAAAATGTGAATTGACTTTGAGGTAGAACGGATATATTACCTTCATAAACTACTTCACATACTTCATTCTGAAAGTAAGATGCACCAGCTTAATAGTATCACCAGTGTGGAGTCAAAATAAAAGTTGATTATTCAGTTGAACTATATATATATATATATATATATATATATATATATATATATATATGCAAAACTAAATATGAGAGCATGTATATGCATAAAAGACTCATCCACATATGCATACATACTCATTTATGTATACATAAGCATTAATCTGAATTCATACACTTGTGAGAAAGTGAGAGAAAAAATGTTATTTTCTCAAAGTCAGTGCTTTATTCACACATTACTCCACTTTCATAGCCACTACTATATATCCCTATACATTATGTTTTCACATGATTCCATTTAGTAAATAACTTTTGTATTTTTGGACCTCAGACTTATTAGCTTCGAATTTAAAATCAAATAGCATACCAATGTACAGCCTTTGCATATCTGTTTTTGTTTTGTTGCAATTTTGATCTAAAGATAATATCTTTTGCTAGTAATAATACTTGATTTACAAAATTTGATTGGCAATATTTTTTC
This sequence comes from Sinohyriopsis cumingii, assembly GCA_028554795.2. NCBI lineage: Eukaryota > Metazoa > Mollusca > Bivalvia > Unionida > Unionidae > Sinohyriopsis > Sinohyriopsis cumingii. The sequence goes on along the minus strand of CM068829.1, from coordinate 92,755,079 downwards.
AATTCTCCAAAAATAAAATAAGCATTTAGAAATTTTCTCTAATCTTAGTTCTACAATAAATGTTAAACCAGACTCCAAACATCTCACAACCACACAGTTGCAAAAGAAATGTTTCATCGTTTCTTCCATAATAATGTCTAATATGTGGTGAAAAATCATACACTCACAAAATCCTTCATATGATAAACATGAACCTTGCTCAACAAAGAAAGAAATATAATTTATCTCCTTTGACAGCCGCGATGAATACAAATTGGCATGTTGTTGATTGACGTATATTTGCTTATTCAAACACCCTCATTTGAAATTTCAATGAAGTTGCCATCTCTTTTGATTGTCGAAATTCAGTACATGCTGAAAGAATAGCCTTCCAAAAGGAAATCTTATTATTTTTGGATTATTGTGATATTTGCAAATCATTTAATTGAAAAAGTTTAATGCTACTCATACTTATTATAAAATTAGTCTATTATATGTTGCCATTTAGAATGATCAGTCAGGTAAAGCTCTACCCCAGATATTGTTAAAGATTTGATAAAAGATGCTAGGTTTTTCATGTGCAATATACCTTCATCTAGTTTATTAATAAGTGTTGTTCTATTTATTTTATCAGGACCATTATAATACATAAATTTATTAATCAGTTTCTTAATACGTTTTATAACACTTGCTGTTTAATTTCGTAACATTAAGAGAAAATCTGTCAGTTTCGATAGAACCATTTAATTTGAAAGCAACACTTTTCTCATATATTGTAAAATTTTCTTTGATTCAGGTGTGCCTAACAGTTTTTGTACATCTTGAATATTTTTCGAAATGTATTTCCACAATTACTTTTGTATTTAGAGATAATTCAACTCCCAAACGAGAGAAATTTTAAATCCAATGAAATTCTAAATTTGTAAACATCTGTGTCTCAGGCCCAATGGCTTGTCTGATCCTTTGCCGTATTTCTTCATTGGTGACACGGTCTTTGTATGTGACGCCGAGGAGCTTTCGGAAACATCTAATCTTTGTGGCCTGTGTCCTTTTCTCTACGTCAGCTGTTACGGTCCATGATTCACAGACGTAGATAAATAAGGAGATCACCAGTGAGTGAATCAGTCTGACCTTTGAAGAGAGTGCGATGTTCTTGTCGTTCCAGATGAGCTTCAGATTTTGTCAGCGCTATTGTTGTCTGTAAATCCTGGAGAGTACTTCAGGCTTCGATCCTTCATCTGTTACAGTTGACCCCAAATACTTGAAGCTGTGGACTGTTTCTAATTTCGTACCTTGGACTCTGATGTCAGTTCAGATGCTCTTGGTGTTGTTGGTCATCATTTGGTCCTCTTTTGCTCTGATTTCTATGCCGTAGGCTGCAAAAGTTTTGTCGAGGCTCTACTAAGCTATCCAGTTCGTGCTCATTTCCTGCAAGTCCATCAGAAAACGTAAGTTTGTGACTGTTCTGTCTCCGATGCTGACTGTCCCTTCATTCTTTTCAAGCGCGTAAGGCGTGATTCTCTCCAGAAAGATGTTGAATAGTGTGGAAGAGAGCAGACAGCCTTGTCTGATGCCGCTGCATGCTATACCCTGTCAAATGCCGTCTTGAAATCCACGAAGACGTGGTACATATCTTGCTGGTGTTGGATGTATTTTTCACACAATATCATGAGATTGAAGAACCGTTCTGCTCTGAAACCTGCCGGCTCCTCGGCAATGATATTTTCAGCCTGTGACTTTAGTCTGTTAAGCAGTATCCTCAACATGACTTTGCTAGGATGTCTTATAAGACTGATTGCAAAAGGTGGTTTCAACATTGTTGCTAGTTGTCTTTCTTGCGGAGGGTGATGATCAGTGATTGGATCCATGGCGATGGCCATAATCATGTTTGCCAGATCTTGTTGCAGTTGTTTGTGACGGCGCTAATCATTTCTTCTTCCCCAGCTTGGACCAGTTCTGCTGGAATGTTGTCCACTACTGCAGACTTCTTTTTAAGCGATTTCACTGCGGCTTCTACTTCTTCACGTAGGATAGGGTGGTTGTCGTTGTTTGTTGCTGGAGGGACATTCAGTACCTCTGAATCTATTGTGGCTCGGTAGTTGTAAAGTTCTGCGCAGAACTCTGTCCATCTTTTCAGAATGTAGTTTTCTTCTGTGAGGCAGTTTACGGCTTTGTCCTGTAAGGAGGTAACTTGCCGTTGTTTTGTGCTTGTTCGATCTTGGACCAGTTGGTATGCTTTCTTGATGTCGCTCCTTTTTAAGTTTGACTCAATGTTTTGGACTGTTCTTCTATCCAGTTATCTTTTGCTTTTTTCATGCTTTTCTTGACATATGTGTCGACTGCCTTGTACTGCTCTGCCCGTTCTCTATCGTTCTTTTATTTCTTCAGCTCCCTTCTCTTGTCACACAGGTTCAGGACCAAAGCTGTGACACAGGGCGTCTTGACTAGATCATGTCTACCAAGGATCTCGCTGGCTGTTTCGGTCGTTGCCGTATTGAAGGTGGTGATCAACCATGTCGGTATTGACAGCGTCGAGGATGGTGAATGGTGCAAATTTCCCACTATTCCCAATAATTTTACCTTCTTTTGATTATTGTTTGTTTCTTTGTCACAATAACTCTTATTTATTGAGTAAATGAAACTCCCACCTCACCACACAGAGTTTTTCATAAATATATTAAGTTCATCCGTTTAATGTTTATATACAATCTACGACCTTTAAGTTATGTGTTAGGTGTGCAAACAAGTATATAGTGAATTTAAACAATTGTTTTAAAGCCTTTGCTTTTCTATATGTTTTGTATCCATTAATCTTACTGTTGGTCCAACTGTTTGTAAAACATATTTAGGTTTTAGTAAGAGCTATAAGAAAAGGAATTTCAGTTTAGGAGGTTTTGTATAGATTGGCTCCAACATGTATACCCAATATCTATCCTAAAAGGCCACGGGCATTATGCAAATTTGTGGCTAAGCATACAAGTGTCCAAAACGTGATTTTACTGCCTACGAGCCACACATGTATGATATGAAAATAGACATTATGCACAGTGGCTAGACAAATTTTGTTAAAGATACACTTAGCCAAATTTGGGTTTCTAAGAATCATACCTGTAGGTTATACTAAAAGCCATTGCAGACACTTACCAAATTTTGGTTAAGCATACATGTGCATTGTGGAAAGAGATATTGAGGTGGATAGCCAAATAGGGTTAATCATACAGTTACCTAGCTCTAACCGGCATGAATGTAGGTTATACAAAAGAGAATTGCAGACACTAGCCCAGTTTTTGGCTGAGCCTGCATGTACATTGTGGAAAGAGCCAGGTGGATAGCCAGATTTGACTAATCATACAGTTACATAGATTTAAATTTCTAACAATGCAGACACTAGCCAACTTTTGGCTAAGCATACATTTAGCAAATAGTTGGTTTCCTCCTAAGAGGTAAAACTAATATTTGCAAAGAGCAACTATGAAATTTTGCAAAGTATTTATTTTACTTGTTAACTAGCAACATTGAGAATACTTACCCTAAATTTGGCTTACTTAAATTCTACATGGCCGCTCCAGCAGACCTTAAAACTATTCCATAGTTATATATAGGAATTTGACCAGATATTGGTCAATGGGGCGCCAAACATTCTCGTTATGTGCATTTAGTACTTTGGGGCAAGATATCTTAGCCCAAATCGGAAGCTTGATTTGATTCGATGGAAACACCCAAATGAATTGGAAAGTTGTTGTATGTTGTCACATAAATCTAGGTGAAAATAACTCATTTTGTTCATCACAAATTTGTTTGCAGATACAGTCCACAATCTAGTCGGACCACATTTGTCCATTCTACAATTGGAGTGACTGTAGGATTAATGGATACATTGTAATGAATGCATCGTAGCTATTCAATTAATCCATGCTTTATATACATCTGATTTGATCCGAATGTAAACTATCAGGATACATTCAAGGTATAGCCCTTATGATTGACCTTGAAGCTGTGAATGTCACCGTTTCTTCAATTATCATCGCTAAGTATGGCAGCAGAAGGGACAAAGTCACAAACTGAACATGACCGGCCTTTCTTTTTTGGAACATAGTGATGCATTTGGCCAGAGGCGAATCACCAAACCCCCAAAAAATTGAATTTAGATTCTGACAATTATACGATAGTTCGCCGGAAAGAATACCTTCCATCAGAACATTTCACTGGTCTCATTTCCGGTTATGGGAGCCACCGCATTTTATTTCACCCATGCTGCCATCGGGTAATCATTATAGTCACAATTTTCTTTAGGCCTTATTATGTATCAGTTTAGTGTTAATTTATAATGCACCCTGTGTTCCTTTACCAGTTACTTACACAATATATTTTATGTATTCATCATGCCAGAAAATTGTGTACACGTATAGAAATAAATCGGAGATAAATAAAAGAATTGCACTTAATGGAAGAAACTTACTTGAAAATGTACACAATGAGTAACGCGTGCTTTGCGATCGATAAACTTGTCATATGAAGTTCTCAGTGCATAAATCAGTTACGTTATGGAGTGGCACAATTACAGGATAGGCTAAATACTTACCACAATATGCACGAATTGACCAACGGTGACACTAGGCGGTCATTTCTAGATAAGAAATAAAGGTCAGTTGTCATTAAATTAATTTTATAGACGAAAAATCCGAACCACGACATAATTAAAGAACGTTTCAATTGCTATTGATTAACCGATGGTGACATAAGCAGTCAGACATTTAGTGCTGCTAGCACTACTAAATCTACCAGAATGAAGGAAACTATAACTGCCAATAAGCAACCATTCATTTATGTGTAACCATTATAACAAGTACTGGAAAATCATATGTATATTGCTAAAAGAATTTAGCATAATATTGTACTCTGTATAAATGATATACCTCGAGGTGTATACATTTTTCATTAAAAGCAATAGTGACTTGCTGAGGTAACTTTCAATGAAAAATTTATACAAGAGGTATATTAAAGATGCAGAGTAAATACTGCACATATAGTTTTGTAAATCACATACAAATACACACGTTTGTCCTTTGAACGGAGTTAAGAATAGCTGCTGCAAAGTGTGTATTGACCGAGTAAATGTGTCTGCTACAAAATGTTCCTCTTTGCTATTCACAATCGCATATGCCAATTGATAAGTTAATTGTTTTCTTATTTAAGTTTCTATTTTTATTCACATTGATTAAATCAAAATAAGACACACGATTTAATTATGAGAGATGTTTTTAATGAAGAAAGTAGAGCACGTCAGACACATGGTTAGATTCGTGAACACCAAATGCTCAGCTATTTTAAGGTACCGGCACATGGAAATAGGTGTGGAATAGAAATGTACTGAAAAGACATGCAATCAACAGGTAATTCAAAGATTTTTAGTTACAATTTACAGTTGATCTAAGTCATTATTCTGCTTTACTTACCGACCCTAAAACTCTCTCTCTCTCTCTCTCTCTCTCTCTCTCTCTCTCTCTCTCTCTCTCTCTCTCTCTCTCTCTCTCTCTCTCTCTCTCCAGAGAGAGAGAGAGAGAGAGAGAGGGGAATAAAAATTCTCTAAGCTTGTCTTTTCATGGAGTTTTCCGATGTATCTTGCAAGGAGAGAGAGAAGGCCTTTGTCCATTTTCATATTAATAATACATTTCAAGAACACACACACACACACACACACACACATACACGTACACACACACACACACACACATATATATATATATATATATATATATATATATATATATATATATATATATATATATATATATATATATATATATATATATATATAAGTAGTGAAGGGGGATAGAATAGCGACAATGGGAATTAGAATTACAGACCCCCCCCCGGGTCAGATTAGCGACAATGGAAATTTAACATGGAGAAAAATCGTGTGTCAGATTAGCGACAAGGGAAATTAACATGGAGAAAAATCGTGGGACTGTTGAGCGTCAAGGGAAATTAACATGGGAATAGGGGACTGTATAGCGTCAAAGGAATTTAAACAGGGTGGGACTGTATAGCGTCAAGAGAAATTGAACATGGGATTTTTTTTTTAAAACAAAAAAATAAAAAAGGGGTAGGCAATTGAAAGGCTATCTCTTTTCGAGAAATATGGCTGGCCCTGAAAAGGGCCTTTGGTTTTTCTTCTTCTTCAGCTTCTAATTTCTTCTTTTTCTCCACGAACTTCTTATTTTCTCTCCAACACTCTTTCTCTTGTTTTCTTTCCTTTTTTTCTCCTCCTCTTCTTTCTTCTCTTCCTCCTCTTCTTTCTTCCTCTTCTCATTTTCTTCTTCTTTTTCAATTTTTTCGTTCCATTTGCGTTTTCTTATCCTTTCCTCTTCATCCTCCTTCTCCTCCTTTATCACTTTCATGACACCACTTATCTTGTCCTTTACCTTTCTCAAGATATTAATTTCCATCTTTACACGATGGGGACTATAGGAATAGTGGTCTTCAACCAGTCTTATTAACATCTGCTCCATCATTCCTAAATTGTCTAAAACGTCTTGCAATGTTTGCATCTTGTTAATTTGGTTACAAGCCATCTTCTTTGTAGAATGGTTTGAACGACGAATACTGTGGGTTCTTATAGTGAAAGCACGGACCTGAAGGAAAACATCCCCCTTAAAAACATAAAATTGATCTTACCTAGATCATGACCCAACAACGCGCGGACGTGAAGGAAAACATCCCCCTACTTTCTCATTTCATATAATAAAACCAAAACTATACTCTCCACATACGCTAAGAAACAATAAAGAAACTACTATTCACACAAACTTACGTGAACAGTTACAAACACAAACACAACCACACAAACACATACACTTCCACTATCAATAAAGAGTTAGTGTTTATATTCACACTACTCTACTTATACACATTGGCAAATGGATCGTTATTTCTTTTCTAGAGTATTGGGGTAGCCCTGAAAAGGGCTGTTTGTTTTTAACTTCAGAGGCCCTGGTTAATGGTGGCACCTTCCGGGTCTGGCACCACAGACACAACGCCTACTCCAATCATTGGTCCAATTGACTGAAGTTGTTGGAAGAGCTGACGGGGGGTGAGTGGCTTCACTATCCCATTCCTCCGTTTGTGGAATAGTGAACACTTCTTCTTCCCTTTGTCTTCTTTGTCTTCTATTCCTCATTCGATGATGAACAATTTGTCTCCTTACCTCTTCTTGTGGTTGTAACTGTGGTGCAGTCATTGCCTGTGGAGGTTCCATCACCCAGGGCTTCACCTCACATTTCTCTATCATGAACACGTGAGACCTTATCCCCCTCTTTTTTTCTTCCTCTTCTTTCAGTTTTCTTTCTTCTTCCTCTTGTTCTATCCTGGCTTCTTCCACAAGGGCCTCTGCAGCCAGCTCATTCAGGAGGCATCTGGCATACTCCAGATGCATCTGAAGTTCTATCAATTTACTCAGTCTGCTGCTCATTCTACTCCTTTTTTACTGTTGAACAATCAACAAGGGTAGCTAAACTGTCCAGCGAGTTTCAATTTCTACTGAAAGCGCGGACGTGAAGGAAAGCATCCCCCTCCCCTAAAAAACATAAAATTGATCTTACCTAGATCATGACCCAACAACGCGCGGACCTAAAAGAAACACTCACTCACTTTTGTATGCTACCCATCACTATTTTAAAATTTTTTATAAATCACTTCAATAGATTATTTACATACCCAAAGAAATCCAATCAAACCCCAAATATACACCTCAAACACCAAAAAAGACATTATTTTAATCTACTATTCACACAAACTTCCCTAAACTCTTACAAACACAAACACACAAACACATACACTCTCACTATCAATAAAGAGTTAGTGTTTATATTCACACTACTCTACCTACACACATTGGCAAATAGATAGTTATTTCTTTTCTAGAGTATTGGGGTAGCCCTGAAAAGGGCTGTTTTTTTTTTGTTTGCTATGGCATTTTTTTTTAGTTTCTAAGAATGCGATGTCCTCTGATTATAGACTTTCTGGCAATAGGTCTGCTTCTTCGGAAAGAGAAGAAGAACTCTTTGGTGTCGATACGGCAATCGACAAAGCCTCTGTCAGCTTCAGGTTGCTGCTGCTGCTGTTGCTGCTGTCTCTGAAGTCTGTACTTCTCTGTCCATTCTTCTTTTTCCCTGTTCATTTCTTCTCTGAAGAGTTCTTCTATCAGGTCTTCAGTGATTTTTAACATTCTCACATTCTCTATTTCTTCTGGCTTCGGTATCAGACTGTGTCTGACCCTATGCAAATTCACGTAGGCTTCGTTGAGCTCAGCTAGTTTGGAGCACATCTTCGTAGGAGGATGAGTCGACAATGGATGGTTAGACTGGAAACAACCCCGGTTCTTAAAGTCAAAGCGCGGACGTGAAGGAAAACATCCCCCACACGGTTTTCGAGCCGCAACGTTCAATGAGTGTCATGAGAGGGATAGTAAGAAATGAAAGAGCATCAATCCAACATTCTTATAGCTAAACAAAAGACAAAGGCATTTTTTTTCAAAACACAACATATTTTATTCAAAAATCACTTAACACTAAACAACAACTCTAACATTTTTAACAATAATCCAACAATATAACATCAAACAAATTTTTTTCAAATCACAAACATTTTTTTCTCAATGGACAATCTACTTTAAACAGGGCTGACAACGTTGTGAATGAAATTGTGATTTCCACTGTTGGAAATCATTAGGCCATTGATGGACACTACGTTTCCTAGCTTGAGACAAAAGATAAGCATAATGGTCACAAAACCATCGATCTACTTTCACATCATTTCTAGAAGAAGAACGAGGATCAAAATGAGTCACTAAATGTTCTAAGGAATAGCCCAGGCTGCGATGATGCAGAAAATACACACAGTACTGTCCACACGCCAAGGAATCTGTGCCCTGTAATTTCACATTATTGAATCGGGTGGTTTGAGCATTTCTTCTCATAAAGTCGATGATATCGTCTTCCAAAGGGGGCAATCCGTACGAATCGAAATATTCCACACATCCTTCTTGAGGAAAGTAGACGGCTACCCAGTGGGTTCCTGGGAAATGACTGTCGTCCGTGTTGATCACGTAAGCTTGATGGTCTTGAGGTTTGCGATGAGGGAGTTCATCTTTAGCACAGACGACAGGATTCCAAGAAGCCGTATACGAACTGTGGTTCAAAAGGTAATAAAGTTCCCAGGTATCCATTGATTTGTGTGTGCTTTTATCTTCTTCACAGGTAATAATAAGTTGTCAATTCGATCCTGACTTTTTGCTTGAAAATGTCTGACGAATAAACGGTTATTCGTTCTGTTTCCTCACTCTGATTCAGGAGAGCTTCGATACGATGGATCTCTTGAGTGGTTAATGGTGGACAAGAATGTTCACGCAAGTCTTTATACCACTGATGCAACAGGTCTTTGTTCGAGATGAGACTCCAAGTTTCGTCCAGATACTCGTCCAATTTTTCTTCTTGACTCAACATCAGGCATTTATCGTGTTGAATTTGACTGGGATGATCGTTTTGACATCCATAACAATTTTTCTTGATCAATTCCGTCATTTTTTCGACCAAGTGTTTGGCAAAACAGGAGACTAAATGGGCTTCTTGTTCTGGCCATCTCGACTTCATCATGATCACTTCTTCTTCCACAGTCTCCTCACATTTCATCTCCAAAGTTTCTCCACTAGGTAAAGAGGGATAACACCCTTCCATGGCTTCTAATAATCTAGGATGACTTCTCTCAAACTGTTGATTTCTATCGTATTATCGAATTCTGCATACAGGAGGACGTTCAACGTCTCTGTTAGAACACTCGAAAACTGAATTTCCACACGAATCTGGCCGGATTTTATAGGGTGGAAATGTCCCTCGTCGCTGCCTTGGTCTGGAGTGAAATCGAAAGCCCACAAAGCATAGCCTCCTGCATAATCGTCGTACGTAATCCCGTGACTGGTGTTGGTTCCTAACTGGCCCGTGGCTTCGTACAGGGACAAGTACGATCTCAAGTAATTGTTCTTGGCAAAGTCAGGTTCAAAAGGTCGGGTACACAAACTCTTGCCATCGCGACTGACTTCGATTTTCTTCACCTTAAAGTGTTGAAAGTTGAAAGGATTTTTTTGAAGGCTCCGTTGAAGGCTTCATTCTCGACCATACCAAGGATTAAACGTTTGGGTAACTGTCCTTGGAACAGATGATCTTCGATCATGGAATGATGTCCAACGGGAACGGTGAACGTTTTCACTTCTACGCGTCGTATGGGATACTTGGCGGTCGTTCTGCTCAACGTTTGACTGATGTCGTTTCCCACTTTGGGTAGCACTTCCACGCGTCGTACGTAGAGTTTGGCCTCCTCGATTTTACTTTTGGGAATGCCACTCTTAGTAGTATCAGCCAACAAATGGAAAGCGGTACTGCTACGATTCAGTCTCAAGCGGACATTGACTCCGTTCAGCAAATATTTCTCTTGCAACCACATGTCCAAATGCAAACGATCCATCAGTTCTAAACTCTTTTTATCTAAGATTTTGCTTTCTCTTTGCTCAAAGCCGGGATTGTTTTCATCCAATGTGTCGAACTTGGTCGCTTCGTCAGGTTCCCACAGCACGCAGGCATTGAGATGAGTATCCTTGGCATCTATTCCGTACGTCAAGAGATTTTCCAGGTAGGCACGGTAAGGGTAAGTATCCATGCTGCTGCTGACTAGTTTGTTATTCAAGTACAAGTCCACTGAGCTGAACAAGGAATGCATGAAATTGTTGACGGGAGCTATATTCTCAGTGTCTTCTGCTCCATTACCATCCTTATCTAGAACTTGGACTTTCAAGTACAAGTAACTGCTATTCAGATCGATGTAATCTTCGGGCTGTCCCTTGATTTCAAACTCGATGGGAGCGGAATCGGTCAATGAGGAGACGGGGTGAAATTCCACCCACTGGGATTCTTGCATCGTCATCATGGTGGGGGGCATGGCAAACAGATCCAGTTCCGTCTTGGGACAAGCGCAAGACTCTCGGTGCATCATTTTTTTGTTCTGTTCTCTCTCAATAATCGAAAACGTCTAAGTCTCGAACGGTTCTTCTTTTCTTGGCCTTTCTAGCTTTAAGTCTGGTGAAAGGGTGTTTTCTTCGTCGTCTCTTTCTGCCTTGTCCTTGCTGAAAGCCTGATTCGGTAGCGTGCAGGGCATTTATAGGTGTGTCTTGTCGGCCCAAAAGGTCTTTACCCGTTTGCAGCAAGACATTTTTGCCTGCCCTCATGAAGGCTTCTTTAGGGTTTTGTTTGTCGATGATGACATTTTGGAGAAATTCTTCGCCTTGCGTCAGTGCCGCATCTTTCAAGGCGTGCAATCCGCCTGTCACCATCGGTTTTAACACTGGGGCCACCAAACGAAAGGCCGATTATAACATGTCTCCTAAACCATGTCCTCACTGTCGTGCAACCCCTCGGTACACTGGATACATGACTTACTTACGAGTCGTGAGAAAACCGTTTTCGAAAATGGAGTTTCACCGTGACTTTTCGATTGGTGAATGGAATATTTTGTCCCAAATCTCCTTTTATAGCAATGTTGACCGTGTCCAAATACGACTTGCTGACGGGTAAATAATGAGGATGTATAAATTCGCGGTGGACGTGGTAAGTGTTACCACCTTCCTGGTCACTGGTTGTGGTACTATCCACTTTGAAAGGAATGACACGCAGTAATGGCACAGAGGTGTGTCCCACTACGTTGTACTCCACCACATCGGAGTACACAAACATTAAATTCAGTCCTTGGTTCAGTTCTACCGGTTTTCCAAAAGCTCTGTAAAAATCCATATTATTGTTGATCTTGGGGCTCATATTGTGTGCGACCATTTCTGCATGTCCACCCAAAATTTCAAACAAACTACCATTGAACCTGAAGGACAACAGTTGAGTATCCTGAAATTTCATCAGTAAGCGACGAGCCACTTTATGGTACTCCAGGGTGACACGTTTAGGATGTTTGTTCAGGGCTTTGCCAAAGGCTAACTCGAACCTGTCCGCAACAGTGTCCACCAAATGTTGGCCACTAAAATAAAACCCTGCCGCAATTTTCAAGGTGTAAATTTTGAAGGCTGGATTGCTGGCTTGTGTTGTGATCCCTGAAAACCCGCCGATTTCATTCATGGTCTTTTGTAATTGTTCGTTCAGGATTTCGACCTCAAAAAAGTTTTGCTTTTCGGTGATGTTTTGGTTTTGTGCAGGGTGAATCATTTCTACCAAAGCCACTTCCCAATGGGCTTCGTTATCTAACTGGATGGCTTGAGGTAATTTGGCCGTGTAACAGCACAACGTGTTGTTGGGGAACACCTCCATGGAACTGTCACTGGGTAAGGTCAAGTAAAATTGGTTTTGGTGACTCATAATTCCAGAGTTCTGTGGCTGTCCGAGGGGTTACTGGACGTCAGAGGCGTGTCTCCGCCCAAAATGAGGTTCTGGTTGTGATTGTTGTTGGAGTGGTGACTGGCACTGGCACTGGACACAAGGTTCCCGTGGTTCCCGTTCGAGGAGAATTTCAGGGAGGGATTGGGAAGCAGGTAACCGATGCAACTGCTCAATAAAATGGTCCACAATTGTTTGTCTCCTTGTTGCAAACTCAAATTGGCGATGGCTGCCCCGATGACACAATACACCACGAAGATTTGGCAGAAAAAGACGATTTGCGTTTTAGGCACACGTTCTCCACACCACACCCACAAGGGTTGTTTTTGTAAATCTTGCACAGAAGAACTGGGTGAAGAAGGAGTGGTCGACGTAGCTGCGTCTGTGTGAAAGGGCATGATGGTCACTTCTTTTTATAGTCGATGACCTGCGTAGCCTCGATCCAAGAATCAAAACTGGGTGGATATCCTTTCCAACGTACTTTGACTTCTTTGACACGTCGTTTGCCCACTTTACGGGTTCTGCGTTCGAGAATGCTTTCGATGTCGTACACGTCGTCTTCTTTTTTGGTGACACGGTGTAACTCGGGCAAAAAAAACGTTCCTTTGAGCACTTCTCCGTTCATGTCTTCCAATTTATAGACGGCAGGATGACGGCCATGCACTCGTCCAGTGACACGAAACAATTCGGTCGTCCAGTTAGGTAAGTAACCTTTGTCGAAAGTGCGTTTGGTTTTCCCAATGCGCACCCAATCTCCTACGGTCAACTCTCCACTTTTCTTGGGGACAGCCCTCGTCGGGGACGTACCAAACAGACGCTCAAACACCAACACTTCGTTCTCGGGAGTCACGTCTTGCGGGGCACATCCTATACTTCGATGGTAAGATTGGTTGTACGCTTGCACCAGGTGCGGTAAGATGTCGATGTACTTCAGAGTGTGGTGATGTGTAGAATATTTCCACATGCGTTCTTTCAAAGTGCGTTGAAAACGTTCCACGATGCTGGCTTTGGTTTCGGGATTCTCGGTGGTAAAAAAATGAATGTCACGTTTCTTTAATTCTTTTTGGAAAGCTTGGTTCAGAAATTCGGTGCCTTTGTCCGTTTGCCATCGAATAGGGTGACGACCGCTTTGTTTCAACACCCGTTGCAGGGCTCGCACTAACTCGCTGCTCGATTTGGAAGTCAAGGGCACGACCCAGGCAAATTTGGAAAAGACGTCAATGACACAAAACAAATATTTGTAGCCACGATTGTAGCTGGCCAAATGAGAGACATTGGCTAAATCGGCTTGCCATTGATGATCGATGCCTTCCACTCGGGTGCGACTTCTGGCAAACTTGCGTCGAATGGGTTTGTGTAAAGTGTAGGTAACTTGTTCTTGTAACCATCGTTGCACTTGAGGGAAACGGAGACTTTTCAATCGAGTTTTGGCAGCACGATACAATTTTTGAACTCCTGCGTAACCTGCAGGATGCGAGGGATCGTTGTAAATGCTAGCTAAGACTTTTTCCATTTTTTATTTTTTTTGTGTTGGTTGGTGTGTTAATAAGGCACCCACTCTTGGAAGAGGCTACTCTTTTTCTCTTGGGGTACTTTCTTGGATTGCAATGCTTTGCGTGTGCGACCGGCAATAGGTGTTGAAGAGGAGGATGTCTGAGCGGGGGATATCGGTTCTTGTTTCACTTCTGTCTTCACTTCTGTCTTCACTTTCTTTTTCTCTTGTGATGAAGATGGGGTGGCCATCATCTTTTTAATCCATCCAATTCTGGAGGTAGGTGGTGTTGTTAACTTGCGTACTTTTTCTGGTGGAGTTTGAAACCCTTCTTCTTCTTCTTTTCCTTTTTCTGTCTTGCTCACTGGTAGTGGTGGGACTGGTACTGGTACTGGTGATGGTGCTGGACTTTTCATCAAGGTCTTAAAATCTTTCAGAGTGGGTATAGCTGTTTCGTCTAAAGCTTTCTGGTGAAAGAGTTGCAGTCGTTGCAAGAGTTGACCGTACTTTTGCGATTTTTCTGTTTCGGACAAATCTTGGCGATCCATCAAGGACTGCAATTCGTGTTGTAACTGGGACATCTCGCTCAAATTAGGATTGGGAGGTAAATGCGGGGTGCGTTGTTCTTGCCACCGATGGTATTCCATCCATCGTTTGTAAGGCACTAAAGCTAGTTTTCGTCCTTCCATGGGGTTGTCAGGGGTCGATTCTGAGATCTTGGGACTTCCGAAGGCCTTTTTATCTTGCTCCCACCAGTCCTCCCAACATGGTTCCCAAGACTCCTTTCAGTATGGGGCCTAACAAGAGAGGCAAAATGCCTCCACGTTGTACCAACATCTTCTTTTTTTGACGAATGGGAATTTTCTTTCGAACCATTTGGCGAAGAACGTGACGATGCTTGCTTAAGCATTGTTTCTGGTGTTTGGACAAAGGAATCGTGCCTTTCAAAACGTTCAAACAACATTCGCACACGGTATCGATGACCTCTTTGGAGGCCGTTTGAATGAGTTTTTTTCGTAGGGGTGGAGAAGCTTTGGACAGGACAGATAACATGTCCCCATGTTTGGCTAAACGTGGTGGCAGTCCTTTCCTTTTCTTTCCTTGGGGTTTTCTGGAGGGTGACATCTTTGAGTCTTTAGGAGCACCAAAAAAACACTGATACCCTACTTGGTCACAGGCCTTTTTTATACTGGAACGCGTCGCCACTGATTGTCTTTACGTCGTATCAACTTCATGACAGGCATGACACGTCGTGCAGGGGTACGTAACGGACTAAATCGAGCCAGTTCTTGCTTGGACAAATCCAGTAAACTTTGTAACATGCCCGATCTTTCATGGACTTTGATTTTGGGAGAAGGTACTTTGTGAGCAGCAGCCACTGCCACTAAATTGGAGGGTCCTGCCACTGGGGAAGTTCTCTTGCGGGTCATCAACGGAGAAGTTCTTGGTGTGATCAACGTCTCCAAGTACTCTTCAGTTCCTGGTGTCATCAACGGAGAAGTGGACAAACGTGAGGATGCCGGAGACGTAGTCACTGTCGTGGCAGGTCGTGGTTTGCGAATGTAAGGTTGCGTCCTTGCCGAAGTGCCTCTCTTGCGACTAGTTTTCTTCTGTGGACTTTTCTTTTTCTGGGGACATTTTCTCTGTTTCTTTTTCTGGGGGCTTCTTTTCTTTTTCCGGGGTGGTGTCTGGTAAGAGGAGGGTCCCGCCACTGGAGAAGTTCTTCTCTTTGGGGACCTGGTCTTTTTCTTTTTCTTCTTGGGCATTCGTTAGACTTTTGTCTTGGGGATAACTTTGGGGGCATTAGGATCCCATCTTAAGAGTGAGCGAATGATGACCCCTCCTAGAGTACCGCTCCCTCCAGGTTTCAAAATGATTTGTTTTTTGGTTTGAGTGTCGATGCGGGGATCGGCCAGTTGAACCAAAGCGACTTTGTTTCGATCGAAAAAGCGTTTGGTTTGATGAGGAATCTGAATGATTCCTTGGAGTATTTGACGTGCCGTCACCGTGAACCATCGTAAGACTTCTTTGAGACTAGCTTCTAAGACACGAGCTCGTGTTTGTAGATTTTGTTCTCGACTGATGCCATACAAGGCACGAATCAATTTGACGGGAAGATGCGACTGAAGGGACGTCATGTTCACACTGTGTGAGACAGACGAAAAAGGGTCTGAGGTTTTTATAGATTTTTTGATGGGGAGCGAAATGAAGTCGAGGACGGAGACGTGTACAGTACAGGCCCTCCGTCTTGGCACCAGTGGTGAAACAAGTGGGTACGAAACCGCAAATCCTCGGGGGTCGTAGGTTTCAAATCGACAAGTAAAAAGGCGTGTGGCGTTTGAGTGGCATCGTCGTACGCCTGAGTCAGCCAAGGTGTTCCTAACTGTTTGGCTAAGACTTGCACTTGCGATTTATCTCGAGAGCTTTTAAACAAGACCACGTAATGCGCATTGAGACTGATGGTGCGATGGGCTTTACTTTGTTGAAACAAATTTTGGGTGATGTAAACGACACTGGCATTAGTGTGATGCCCTTTGCACGTGAACCACAGTTTAATTTCTTCTTCGTCTTCTCCTAACATGTCGTCGAAAATGACTAAATGGGTTTGACGGGAGTCAGAGACGATGCCGTCGTCTTCTTTAGGAATGCCTTCCACAAACACGATGGAATCGCCTTGACTTTCTCGCAAGAGGCTGTACGCCGATTGCCACTCTTTGTAACACCATACGATCCGTTGAGGTGGCCGATCGATCAAATGGTGTTTATGTTCGATGAAACGTTTGACGAATTCGGTTTGGCTGAACCGCTAGGTCCAGCAATGAGCATGTTAAAGGGATGGCGAAGATACAAAGCCTCCCAACTGGCACGATCTAAGTGTTCGTCGATGACTTTGACAGTAAAGGAAGAGGGAGCAGAGACAGGAGAGGTAGCCATTGTGTGAGAAATGTCACTTGTGGCACGAAAACAAACAAGACAAGAGTTTATATACTTTTTTCAGAACATGTTTATTGAATGTTTTTTTTCAAACATGAATACGAAAGACAAAAATACATAAAAGCCAAAGGCTTAAGTACAAGGATAAAAGGCACATGATAACCATCAACGTGGAATAAACACAAGTGTCTGTACAACATGTTTTGGGTAATGTTCTAACCAGTTCTATAGTAGGGGGTAAGGTCACAAAAGTGTCCTCCCGAAAGGGTCTTTCAGGTCTGTCCACGACAGTCCCGTCCTGGGTGACGGGTTCTTCTGGCACCGTCACTAACACGGGTTGAAAAGTAACTTTTTTCCTTGAACAACTCTCGTGCATACTGGGCCACTTCTTGGGTCCAAGCCTCAAAACCCCATTCTTTCCAGGCACGGACACCTGTCCAATGGGGATGTAAGTCACAAGCTGCACACACATCGTTATACACCTCTTGGGTAGCTAAAAGTTGACGAATCTTTGTTTCCTGTTGAAGTCGAGAAGTATCCAGATGAAAACTCAAAGCTTTGAGCAAAAGGAGTTTTTCGTGACCATTTAAGGCCATGGGGGTATGGTAAGTACTGATCGTAAAGAGTCCACAAAAAATCGGCTGGTAAACGAAATCCCAGAAAACAAGTCACTAAGACACACACCACTTGTCGTCCCAAATTGAATGGATAAAATTCTTGTAATAATTGATGGTAATGATCCACGGTTTGAATATGGTCGTTGAGTACCTTCCACGGAATCTGTTCAATGATATGTGACATAATCCGTGGCATGGCAACTTGATTTTATAGTGTCTTTGTTTCGGAAGCAATAAATGTAATTTCTAACCAAACATGTTCGTTCTCCAGTAGGGAATTTAAATGTTACATACTGTAACTGAAACGTCAGAGTTTGTCTAGATGTTTCGTCTTTTTCTAAGCAGATTCCATGTAACAAATGTTGGTAATCCTTTAACTCGTCTTCCTCAATACGTTGCAGTAAGTGAATCTCGAAGTAACCAAAATTACGAACGTCTGGTCCATCTTCATCCATAAACTGAAAGTGTTCAACAAGGTCTGACCACTGAAAAAATTTCTGACGAATCAGTCCTCTTATACCATTCAGGTACCAGTGGTTAAAGATCTGGTGACGTAACGGATGCAATTGTTCTTTACGTTTCACTTGTAGTTTCACCAGCTCTCGGTAAATCCTTTCTCTCAACTCCCCAGGCAAGCCCAAAATGTTCTCTTGTAAAGTATCCATAAGTATATACACTGTTTTTGGAATCGTTGGGTGGTGGCCAATAGCCTCGTTTACCTTTGTGCCTAATGTAATATCCACTCATAATCAGTCTTCTTGTACTTTGGAACATAGCATAATTCAAAAACGGACGAATCACTTTGAGTTTGCGTTTCACTTGTATTTTGATCAGTTCTCGGTAAATGCGTTCTCTCAACTCCACAGGCAAAGCACGAATGTTCTCTAACAAAGTATCCATGAATAGGTCATACTAAATCCTCTTTGGTCTGACACAAGAAATGTACTGTTTGCACAAACATGGTTTTACTTCAGTGTCGAATTGAAATCGTTCAGTCACTAATCTACACATTACAATTCGTTCAGAAGTTTCCTCTTTCACTAAGTTGACATTGTGTTCAAGATGTTGGTAATTCGTTAACTCTTCATCTGGAATTCGATGCAGTACGTTTACAATGATGTAGGTAGAATCGTCCATACCAAACCAATCCTTTTGAAAACTAGAGGATCGTTGATCAATGTCTGTCCGATGGAACACTTTCAATTGAATCAGTCCTTGTATAGCCTTCAGGTACCAGTGGTTCAAACACCGGTGACGTAACGGATGCAATTGTTCTTTACGTTTCACTTGTATTTTGACCAGCTCTCGGTAAATGTGTTCTCTCAACTCCACAGGCAAAGCACGAATGTTCTCTTGTAAAGTATCCATGAACAGATTATTATGGTAAAGTTACTTCAATGTCTCGGTCCCACTAAGGGTAAGTAATGACAATTCGGTGACCATCGAGCATGTTCTACGTAGGCCGAATCTTGCGGTTCTCAGTGGTGAAGTGACACACCGCAACTGAAGCACTTGACTTTATCTCCTTCGCCCAAGTAGAAAAATCCGGCTCTGGCTAATTCTTCGGGGGTCGGTCCTCCCAGATACTTAGACCATTTTCCTTTGAACGATTGAAGACGATTTTCAAAGTCGCAGTATTCCGACAAACGCACAGGAAACGAATATTCGTCTTTCACAGGTTCGTTTCGATAAGGGTTGGGTGACAGGAACAGGAGTTTGCTCAAGGCTGGATGACATCCGTAGGGGGGTAAACGTGAAGGTGAACATTCCCCTTTAAAATGAAACCCAGTAAAATGTCCAAGAGGACGAGCGGCATCCCTTTCGCATCCCTCAGGTTTGACACGCACAGCATCACTTTCCATGATAGGGGTAGTGACACTAAAGTTCCCATGATGCTTTACGCCATCGCTCAGGTCACAAGGTACAGCATCGTATCCATCACAAGGCTCACAATCGCATTCCACTTCCGAAGCCCCACACTTGAATTGTGCCTTTCTAAACAACTTGTTTTGTGTTTCTCTGAAAGTATTCATCTTGTTCGCTCGGTCTTGGTAGTCACAATGAACTATCGATCTTGCCTATAGTTCCTTTTTTATATACAGACCAATACCGACGTGACCGTACGGCAACGTAAAGTGATTGGGAAGTCTCACTCGCTTCTGGTACACGATTTGATAGATTTTTTCCAGGGGTCGACTGACGATGTGGTGAGTGGGTAAACGTACAATCTTGTTCGGTTGGTGAGCGGTCACTTTAAAGTTTGCATCCTCTCCCGATTGCAAGGCTTCTTTCAATACCCCAAAGTTCACCACACGACTGGTACGATAATTCAGAGTCAGTCCTTTCACTTTGCACGTCGTGTGCACTTCTCCTTGTTTGTCCCGGTATTCGTAGCCGTAATTTTTGGGACCGCCACTGACGAAACTTAGAATCTTGTCGTCGGGATGCTCGTCTGTCCAGGCTCCTAAACGGTCTCCTTCGATGTCAGGGTGATGTTGACTCGGGTGATGGATGTAAATGCAACTGTCCATGTCAAAGTACAGGACGCGTTCCCCTAACAGTTCTAAAGCTTCGTACAATTTTAAGCGAGCATGAGCTGTCACGTAAGCCGCAATGATGACATTTCCAAAAGGGTCGTCTTGTACAAAGTCCAGATCTTCTTCGTAATTGACCAAGATCAAATCCTCTCGAACGACGTCCACGTGTTTCATGTATTTCGTTTTGTCGTGAATCATCTGGAAGTAGCGGGAAGGTTCTGTCAAATATTCCGTCTTGGGTAAACACGGACGTTGTGCCATTTTACCCCACAAGCAATTTAACATCACTTTGGCAAACGATCGCCTGCCTTCGTTTTTCTCGATGTGGTCTAAAGAGATGCCTTCTTGTTCATAGTATTTCTCTTTGAATTTTATTTGGTCTTCGGGAGTGTGACACCAGGAAGGATAGCCGCTGGCTTCTTGTTTCAGTTTCAAAAAGGCATCCACGTAGTCTGCGAAAATGCCTTTCTGACTGGGATCACCCTTGTGGTATTGTTGTGTCTTGGGAAAGTGGCAAATTTCGTACACTTCTAACAGTTGGTATCCCATGTCCAGAGCTTTGAACAATTCTACGTTGACCCAGGTTCCCGTCAAGGCCCGTTCTTCCTGGGTGTGCTGACAAGGTTGGTCTTGGTTGCACCTTTCGGCACAAGTACGGCACAAGGGAAACATCAGTTTGCCTTGACAATGGTGAGGTAAGACGGGATGGTATAGGTTCGTGGGAGGCAAAACTTTGCACTTGATCAAGCCTTCGTATTGTCGAATGTTTTTCAGGTCGATGTGTTCCGTCAGCAATTGTGGGTGCCCTACAGGAAAGCGACAATATTTGCACACGTAGGGATACAGCGAACACACGTCCAAGTATTTGATTTCTTCTCCTTTCTCTTCGTCGGCTTGGTACAGCAAACAGGTGGCATTGGTCCTTCCTGCATACAAACTATCCCTCGGGTTTAGGGGGTCCATGAACTGGTAACTTTCCACGAGGCGTTTAAACTCGGGATCGGTTTTCATACGGTGATCGTACTCGTGTTCCCACATTTCCACCACTTGGTATCCTTGCAGTTCTAACTTTAGGCGTCGCTGACAAGTGTCCTGGTACAAGTCTTCCATGGTTCGTTGCAAAAACTGATTTTTAGTGCCACGGTCAGGGTAACAGACGGGACATCCGTGAAATAAGCAACCGTTAAACTCGTACACGATCTTGGGGTTTTCTAAGTCCCAGCCATCGACCGAATGCGTTCCGATGGTCTTTTCGCCCCCTCAGTTGCGGGCATGCTGAATCCATTTGTCTTCCTTGTCGCACAAGTAACGTAATCAGCGTAGGGCTTTGACCGAGTATTGACGTTTGACATAGTGGGTCTTTTGAGGACTGATGACAGCCACGGTGTTTTCAGGCATGAATCGTTGCCGGTACACTAAGGAACACGCTTTGGCAATGGTGCAAGCTTCTTTCAAAGGATCGACCCCTCCGTGTTCCATGAACAGTTCTCGAAATTTTCCACAGCAACGCCGTAAAATGTCCACGTCGGAACGACAATACTTTAGCATTTCTTCCTGAAAGTCGAAGGGGTCCGAGGAGTGAGCCTGGTACCAAGCGTAGAAAGCTTCTCGTTGTTCGGTACGCATGTTGTCGGGGTCGTAATAGTGAGCCTCAGGCAAATGGGGTAGAACGGCGTGTTGATTGGCTTCCGTATTGAAAAAGTGTGGAAAGTACCCTTTAGCCATTTCTGTCATTCCAAACGTTTTAGGCATTCGACTCAAAGGCATGGCCAAATAGCTGATCGAATCTTTAAACTGTACTTGTCCCACTTGCATGAAAATGATTTTGGCTCCGTTCAAAGTGACTTTAGGACGTTCGGTGCCTTGTTCCGTATAGTACCTCAAAAGAAACTGTCCATCGTATCCGGAGAAATTGTGAGCCATCACCGTGGCATGACCATGACAATCTCCGTAACGTTCGATGTCCTCTTGGCTCCACGTCTTGTCGATGGGGTCTAAAACCCATTGGGCAAAATCGGCTAACGTTTTTGGTCCTCGAAAGATTTTTTCACGCCCTCCAGGAATCTTGCTGCAGTGAGGGCAATGACTGAAGATAGGTTCTTGAATGCACTTCTCGCACGCTCGATGAGCCACGCAGAAATTAGGAATGTGAATGCCAGTCTCTTGCATGCATTCGAAATCGAAAAAGATGAAATTGCCTTTCTTCTTGTGACCGTCCTCTTTCTCTGGTGGGGGTTGGTATTTTTGCACGTAGCATTGGTGTTCCAAGTCCACGATGTGGTGACAAATGTGACATTTTTTTCTTTCCTGAACATACGTGTGCCTTGGTATTATTGGTACGTATGATTTTTTCACACGTAGGGCACAATCTCAGGAGCTGACAAGCACATTTCTTCTGTGAACCTTGCGTTTTCAGATGTTGTTGGTAACAGGCAGGGCTGACAAACGTGCGCAGACAAGTTGAACAAGGCACTGGTTCTTCGCTCAGACAGGGTGAAGAAGCCAAACATCCTGAGCATTTCAATCCACAATGCTTGTGTTGCTCTCGATTATTATAACCATGGTCACATTTCTCACAGTAATAACCGTATCCCAGGAATCCGGTGATACTGGTAATGGTATCGAAATGGTCATCCTGATAATAAACATGAATGTATTTTCCGTCCTTAAAATCTTGCCCTCGAAACAACAGAGGCCCGCGCATTTCTTGAGGGTGCACTTTCAAGGTGTATCGTGGAGCTAGGACATCTTGCAATTTTTGCATCTCAGGAATGCCACAGGGTGTGTCTTTGGACAGTCCGGCTTGTTGTAACAGGAGTTCTGCTTCGTTTCGTTGTTTGGCTCGATCGGATCGTTGAACAGTTTTCCAGGCTCTTTTCCATTCTGCCGTGTCGTTCTTGTTGGCATAGGTTCGTCACACCACGATGGCTCGGGCTAAGCACATGTGGTCTTGAGGGTTGTTAATTCGGACGAGACTCTTTTTGGTGCTGCGAAGGTCGTTCACCAATAACATCTTTTTGCATCCAGTCCCTTGAGGAGGAGAGACGTGGGTCATGTCCAGTGTAGCTTTACCATCGGTGATGTCAAACTGATCATTAGATTGTTGTACGTGTTGAATCTTGTCCATGACTTTGGAAACGGTCAATTCTGCAGGGGTGCTAAACTCGATCCAAACAGGGGATTTCAAACCGTCGTGTTGTATGGAAAGTCTCAAGCGATCGTCTTCTTTGGGTTGACATTGTCGCTTGAGTGCAGTGAGCAAAGAATCCCACACCCCAGTGATGAACACTTCTGCTTTCTCTAACGGCACTTCAGCCTTGAAATCTTTAAACTTCACCGTGTATTTGTAAGCCGTGGTTCTAAATTTTCTAGAGGAGCGCTTTTCCGTCTCTCGAATGGAATAGTATTTTTCAGGGTTGACTAAGGGTGGTGAACTTGGTTTAGAGGGTTCGAATTCTGGTTCACTCATGTCCTCTTCAAAATCACTGGCATGAATTTGTGCCAAGATTTCAGCCCTGGTACGAGGCGATAGATCACGTTTCTGCCTCTTACTTTCTTCTTCTTTCTTCTCGAATGAATGGGATCGTTTCATCTTGAAAGCAAAAAGTCAAATGACTCAAGTTCAAACACCATAAGCTACTTTATAGTCATAGCAGACCAGCGTATATAAAAGGGTGTGTGTCTTGTCCTTTCACTATTCATTTCACTCTCAAGCCGAGCACAACGATGGAAGAGACTAACCAGATGGAACGTTTCGTCAGAGCTTTGCGAGGGGTCATTAGAAAATTCTCTTCAGACCAGCCTACGGACTACTCTCCTTCCTTTAGAGATAAAAGTCAAGATACTTGCTATATCTGTCAGAAGAAAGGGCATTGGTCTTCAGAGTGTCCAGACCGTCAAAAAAGAACAAAAACAGGGGCTAAAAAAGACAAAAGTCAAGATACCTGTTATTATTGTAAAGAAAAAGGACATTGGTCTCCAGATTGCCCAAAAAAGAAACAAGAGGAGTCAGAAGAAAAGAGGGATTCTTCAGAAGAAGAAAGGGATTCTTCGGAAGAAGAGAGGGATTTTTCAGAGGAAGAAAGCAGACAGGTGAAGAAAAAGAAACCGGAGAAGAAAAGAAGAAGGGAAGAAAGTGAGGAGGAAGAAGAGGAAAAGAGTGTAACGGTGAAGAAATTCAAAAAACAGAGAGACTAAACAAGAAAAAGAAGAAGTCAATGAACTTTTTTAAAAAAGTGTTCTGTTGTGAATTGTGAATTGAATTGTAAAAATGGATAAAAGAATAAATGAATGATATAAGGTAAGTGTCTTTGAGTTTTGATTTTAAAATAAGAAGCTACACTCACGCACTCATACACAGACACGTACTATAGGGGTAAAATGGGCTGTTTAATATTTTTTTTGAGTTATTGGCAAATTGAAAGGCTATCTCTTTTCGAGAAATGTGGGTGGCCCTGAAAAGGGCCTTTGGTTTTTTTTTTTTTGGTGTAGGGGTGAGTTTAAGCAATCAACTTTAACTGTCTTAAGCCTTTGCCACGGCCAAGGCCTTCTTCTGGACTGCGTAATGTTGATGATGATGATGATTGGGTTGAAATCACTAAGGGTGGTACGGTAGGCTTAGTCACAGGGTTGACGTGTTTAGCTCGGGAAGGTCGTATTCTCTTCGGTCGTAATAAAGAAGTCTGATACATTTGTTTCATACTTCTTAACTCCGCTAAAATGTCCAACAGTAGCGTGACCGTTTGATTTTCACCCTCTTGTTTCTTTGCTGCTACTTCTTGCTGTTGTTTTTTTCTTACCTCTTCTTCTTGCTGCTGTAGGAGAAAAGCTTGTTCCGCTTCCTTTTGCTGTTGCATAAATTTCTCCAATTCTTCTTTCTGTCTCTGTCTAAAATTCTCCACTTGCGGTAATGAAGAAGAAGGTAACGAAGGTTCCGGAACAAATTCTTGCGAGAAGAGAAAATCCACAAAATCCCAATTCACCTCTTCTGAAAGTAAGTCCGGGTTCCCTTGGGCGGTCTCCCCTGTTGGTGCACCCCAATGGATCGTTTTCTGTTTCCGTCATGTTGAATCACTGTCGCATAGATTGACTGTACACAAGCGCTAGCAAATCTATATAGACCACGTGACGTCACAGACTGCTCTCTTCGGATTGGATGCGAGCTGACTGAATTTTGTAACGCGTGTTCGGATTGGTGAATGAACTCAATCCGTTTCAATCCTTCCTGTACCTATAAATAAGCGCAGTTCACTGCATTGATTCACCTGTTCTCGTCGCTTCAAGATGTGGACCACAGTTGAGTCATCCACCCTTGTGTCTTCCATGATGTTTAGGACGGACATGCTCATGTATGTCCGATCCAAGTGGACCGTTGTCCACAGGACAAACACCAGTCTGTGGATACGTAGGATCTACGTAGAAAGACAAGGTTGCCTAAAAAGAGTGTTGATTTACGGACCAACAGTGAGACGCAGCCTAAGGACAAGAAGAAGACCAATGCGGTGCCCTTTATGTTAATGAATACATTAACATAAACCCAAAGGCCCTTTTCAGGGCCAGCCATATTTCTCGAAAAGAGATAGCCTTTCAATTGCCTACCCCGTTTTTATTTTTTTGTTTTAAAAAAAAAAAAAATCTCATGTTCAATTTCCCTTGCCGCTATACAGTCCCACCCTGTTTAAATTCCTTTGACGCTATACAGTCCCCTATTCCCATGTTAATTTCCCTTGACGCTCAACAGTCCCACGATTTTTCTCCATGTTAATTTCCCTTGTCGCTAATCTGACCCACGATTTTTCTCCATGTTAAATTTCCATTGTCGCTAATCTGACCCGGGGGGGGGGGGTCTGTAATGCTAATTCCCATTGTCGCTAATCTATCCCCCTTCACTACTTATATATGTATATATATATATATATATATATATATATATATATATATATATATATATATATAACGTGTGACCTATGTTTAACCGAGAGCTGTCTCTGTGCTTGACATTCAATAAGCAAAGTCTTTTATATACACTTTCATTTGTATGTTATTAATGGTGTACGTAAAGCATGGTTTCCTGCATTAGTAGCTTGATTAGTGTGTCGTATCAGGAGTCTGTCATTAGGTGGTGAAGGGTGGTGGTGCAGAAAACAAGCCTGGAACATACAAGAAAATGAGCAACAAACAACCTCAAAATTTTCTAGACTTTGTTTTTTATGCAGTTAGGTGGTTACAGTAATTCATTGCAAGCGCTTAACATGCTGAAACTTTCACGGATTTCGCCCCTTGGACCCCAACTGAAAACTTCATCCTACAGACACTTTATATCTCCAAAACGATAATAAACGATATTCGTTGATCCGCCCTTTCATATTGTATGTGTTATCTTCAAGTGGTTTTGAGAATGGGACGTATTTATTAGTGAAACACAACGAGCTTCTCTCCGCAATGATAACGTTATTTTATCCGCCATGCACAACCCATGTGGGTGCCATTTTGACATTTGTAGATTTTTGTTGTGACTAGCTACGAGAACATGGAAGAGATTCGGATCTGAACCTTTCATTATTTATCCGTAATTAAGTGAAGGAAAGATAAAAAGGTATATGACACGTTATCACCTTACATATAAGAGACCAACCATTTAATCTTGGCTGGAGATTAGATTTCACTATTATTTCTAGATAATTGTATTCTTTCAAAGACGATCAGTGATCGATATACCATAGACATTGAAAAGGTATGTGATTGTGTGTTGTCCATCGGATTACGTGAAGTCCGTTAGCATAGGTTGCTATCGCTACTCCTAAACTGCTTGGAAAAATGCCATGAAACTTTGCACATACATGCATCAAAAGGCATAGTTTGTCCTAAATGCAAAACGTCCAATAAGGACAATTCAATTGCTATTCTGACAAATATGTTACTGCAACTTCTATTCAATAAATGGTGATAGCAGCATGATTTATTTTCACTAAAGGGTTTCTTTTGCTGTCAATTTCTCGTAAATGATAATGGTGCCTTTCTGATGTCCAATATGACCGCCTCGGCGACCGTCTTGAAAAAAGTGTGATTGCTACTTATCTTGAGTGATTGGTCATATCAACAAGGAATTTTCATGTAAAAGTCTTATGCCTATTTGATTTTAATGAAAATGATGCAGATCGGATGCCCGATACAGTCACCACGGTGGCCTTCTTAAAATTAGTTTGATCGCTATTCCTCCTAAGTGGATGGTCGTATCAGCATATAGTTTTTGCTAAATTGTTATGTTGTATCGGTCTAAATGGTACCAATGAGACATTCAATATGTGTCCATCTTAATTATCTTGGTATCCATATTTCTTCTGCTGAATGGTCATATCATTATAGGGTTTTCACTGAAAGATTTCTTTTGCTGTCGAGTTGCTCGTAAATGGAAATGATTTTTATCCAATCTCTAATATAGCTGCCACAATGATCATCTTGAAAATATTCTGTTATTACTACTTCTCCTAGATGGCTGGTCATACAATCATTGTGCTTTCAATAAAGGGTTTTTTATTATATCCAGTTGTTACTAAATAGAAATTGTGCCAATCTGATAACCAATAGGGCTACTATGGTACCCTTCTTCAAAGTCATGTATGTTATAGTTACTCATCCAAAACGGAAAATTATATCAATATTTGATTTCCACCAGAAAACTTCTTATGACGTCTTCTTAATCATAAATGGTGCCATTCTGACATCCGATATGTCCACTACAGCAGGTAATTTGTAAATTCTGAATCGCTGAAGAATAAAGATGGTTTCAACATTCAGCAGTTAAACGGATGAAATTATATTACGTTGATTTTTTTATATTCTTCTCAGCCATGTCAGCGTCAATCTACTCAAGGGACTGTTGATTAATTTTTACTTACGGTTCTTTGCTGGGGAGACGGGACGTCCTTTAGAAACATCCCGAGACATACAAATAAACAAATATCAGTATAATCTGCCCTTAAAAGTTATAAAGTTCTGGGCGCGCAACCAGCATGTGGATTAGATTGTTGGTTGAGTGTGTGAGATACCATCCATGCATCCAAATATATAACATACCTAGATTGCCATTTATAAACTAATTGTGGCTGTCAGTCTAATATTTCTCAGCTATGTTTTGAAGCATAATACTTTTGATTTGATCACTCGGGTGCCTAACACCATTCATAATGTTGATGACGCTCATCCCTACGCTGATTTGACATATCTCACTTCTTATTGCCTGACAAAAAAGCTAAAATGCTTAAATGGGTTCTAAAACATGCCATTGCCAGTGTTGGTATACGCGGGTTCATCGTATGCTATTAATATTAGTAATAGTAGTATTATTAGCATTTTAGCTTAAGTTTATTTGCCTCCCTTTGAAATCACAACTGTATGATATCAATTAAACTTACATTTTGCCCTTGCTCTATTTTCGAAACTAAACACACGCACATACATACATACATACATACATACATACATACATACATACATACATACATACATACATACATATATCTATCTATCTATCTGTCTATCTATATATATATATATATATATATATATATATATATATATTAGTACATATATGGAGATATTTCGTGAGTGACGCTTGACGCGGAGACGTTGTACTTTCAAG
Organism: Sinohyriopsis cumingii; assembly: GCA_028554795.2. Taxonomy (NCBI): domain Eukaryota; kingdom Metazoa; phylum Mollusca; class Bivalvia; order Unionida; family Unionidae; genus Sinohyriopsis; species Sinohyriopsis cumingii. Next base: position 92,726,454 of record CM068829.1, on the reverse strand, counting down.
AGTGTAATGTGACTACTTTATGACTGAAATACTTCTAGTGATAAAAGCGTAGATATCCTCTGTATATTTGAGAGATAATGCTTAGCTCAGTTAACGATACTAACATACTTAAAGATACCTAAAACTTTAACATTATCGTATTTTGATTTGTATAAACACCTTAAGATCCCCTCAACATTCCCTGGCACCAACAAGGGCAGTATACCAATGCACACCTGAAGTATGACATAAAATATTTGAAGTGGTACTGAATCCTATACCTGAAATTATTATATGCTGAGTTAAACCCAAGAAGATGCTAGTTCAGTAACACTCTACCACCTGCGTGCTATTTTGGTATATATATATATATATATATATATATATATATATATATATATATATATATATATATATATATATATATATATATATATATATATATATATATATATATATATATATATATATATATATATATATATATATATATATGTATGGGTTGCGTTACTAGATTTCGTGAACCGCTCCGGTGGCCTAGTGGTTAGAGCGTCCGCCTCGGATGCGGGAGGTCGTGGGTTCAATCCCCGGCCGAGTCATACCAAAGACTTACAAAAATGGTACTAACAGCTGCCTCGCTTGGCGCTCAGCATTAAGAGTTAGTGTTAGGACTTGTCGGCCCGGTGTCAGGATAATGTGACTGGGTGGGACATCATGCTACATGTCTGCGGCATGATGCCCCAGTGCTAGACATCACTATAAACTGCCACATTGCCGACATCGTAGCGATATGACTGAAAAATTGTTAAAGCTACGTAGAAAATTCAAATCACATCACATCACAGGAGATTTCGAGACAATTTACATTAGGGGACTAATAATAGTGGCTAGTATTATAATGTTCCCATCTGGATGGTGCTATGAGGGTAGGACGGCGATGGATATAAAAATTAACGTTATCAAATATTAGAGCAAAAACAAATGGTAACACATGAAACATTGAATCGGATATACAGTTTACGTGGATGATAGATAATAATATGCAAGTTGTATCACATCTATATATTGTATGTATTTTATGAGCCTTATAAACACTGACACCTTAATGCTAGATTAGACTGAATATATGTGAAGATTCGGTTGCTATAAGGATGTTTTGACTGTGACAATTGTATGTAAGCATTATGGAAATGCAGTGTAAGGGCGACAAAAGTGTTTTCGTTTGAAAATAAGCTTTGTTGTGTCAGACATTAATATCGCTGATTGATAATAAGAATTATAATTTATTTTGATGAATTCATATACAACTATGTGCTAGAGTTATACAATACAACATGATGAAATTCTGTCACCCTAATCCTCTTCTGTGACATATGTCGCCCTCCTAATGATGGTCACGAACACGTGTGTGTGTGTGTGTGTGTGTGTGTTGTTGTTGTTGTAGGGTTTAACGACATTTTTCAGCACACAATAGGCTATACATCATAATTGAATTTTTCAGTAAATTGTATTGAAAGCATTTTGTTTTGTAAAAGAAATGTCTATTATTTTTATAAAATTGTGCATTTTCATATGAAATTTATATGACGAATTTCTTGTTATATTCTAAGTCAACAAATTTAGACTCGGTAGCAAGGCGTGCTTAGCAAGTCAAATTCTTTTCTGTTGAGCATATCAGAAAAATTTCACGTCTTTCATAGAAAAAGCTGGTTCAGCAGATTTTGGTCAAAAGACGTATAGAAAATAGACATGGCTGTGCAATTATTTGTAGTTGTGGATGATAGTTTCATATTTAGTGAAGTAAGAACGTGTTTTAAATATATCCGAAGACAAGAAGGATGAGCTAGCTGCATTTAAGATGAAATTATTGGCTCTCTATCTTTCGTTTATGTGGTCTGATCAGTAGTAAGTGAGCTCTGGGCAGAAATTGTACAGAAACATAGTTTATAATGAAGTTGGAATCATTATGATATATGGGTTGTAACCGCTTTTATTCATAAGAAAATTGTTTACTTCCACAGTTAGATATATTATAGATGGATGCACCTTGATCACGTTATTTAGAAAGAAAATGTGAGATTATTGATAAAATGTCTTAACTATATTGGTGTTGACTGGCATAAGCGATATCGTCCCATTGGATGGCTGCATTACATGAATGGTCCGAGCTATATTTGGCACATAGATTTTTATATTAAACTAAAACGTATTTGGACTATGTATTAATTGGTATATACTTTCGTATTAGCAGTGGCCCTCTCATTATCGCTTGATATTATTTGGAAACAATTAAGTCAAGAGTTTGACCACGTCCACGATGGGACTAGACGCTGTTTCCTTTCCGATCATCGTGGTAGTTGCTGCAGCAATTGCTTCAAAACTTGCCAGTTCTTCTAGGGTTGTTTGTCTCGCCTCAAGTATATCCCTGACTTAATTAATATACTCGTGTATTATTTGAAGATATCTCGACTCGCTTAAAATGTGCTCTTTATTTGCATTACATATGTCTCAAAATGACTTAGTAACGACGTATGGTATCTAAGCTAATGGTGTCAAGGCCTGTGTTTGTTAAATCAGCGGTGATAAATCCGTGATGAATTAATGAATTGTACGCGGATTGCATTAAGGGCAATAAAAGGTTTGTAAATATGTCATGTTGGAGACACATGAATTTCGATACATGTTTAACAATCCATACGCTTCGATTCAGTTGAACACTATTAACATGTTCGCGTCGTTGGTGATCACTTTAGGAACATACGCGTAACGCTTAATTACGTAAATCAGGACTGTGTTTGATTCTGTCATCCCGAAAATTTTTGTTCAGGATTTGTATCAATCAAAGCATCATCGTACACGAGAAGATCATTCAAGGACGCGATTAAATCATCGCTGCCTGGTGTGCCATCGATGTCCGTGCTGAACGTTGTAATTCGCTTTATTCTCTTCATTTGCTCACGGACTGGGATTATCATTGTTTTCAGTGATTAATCTTACAATATTACTAAAATCGCGAAGTACATTGTAATCACCATTGATATCCCACGGATGTACGAAAAATATAATTTATTCCAAGGGAACCATCGCATAATAACATTAAAAAAACTGAATCTTTCCTGGGCCGAACGGACCAATAAAAATTGCTCGCACGGAATTCTGAATCGCATCATGATGTCTTCTTTGCAGGAAAATCGATCACAATGAGAGGACTATGCCGTCTAATTGGTTCATTATAATTCGCTATAAGATTTGATGATTCCATCCAATATAAAAATAACTGACATGAATTCATATTGTGTGCGATTTCATACATGAACACGAATCATAAACGCATTACCAGTCACGTTGGCGAATGAACTATTTGTCATCTAAGGAATATGTGCATATTGAGGAGTCTTAACATAATGATTTAGAGGCTTTTATTTATACGCTGCTGGATTTCTTGGATTTATAACGGTAAAATATCCCGGAGAAAAACTTATTCCAGACAGTTTGACGGCAATAATTACCAGGGCACAGGGAAGAACCTGTAAATGCGATTGATTGCGCTTCTATGGTCATGATTTTGTATACAATGTTTCCAACGAGGTCAATAACATAGCTGTCGTTAATAGTATTCATAATCTGAACGCGAGTCCAGGACCGGCGATGGGCTACCATCTAGCTCTAATTATTATTATCAGCGCTGTGAAACGTAAATTGCACTTCGTGAAGCTCTTCGCATTCAACAATGATAAACCTAGGCGTGGCCTTAATATCATTTCTTCTATAGGATGCTGGTATGCCACATGTTAAAACGTCATTGAAAACAAGAAGTATGATTACGATATGCAACTCTGATGGATACTAAACTTGCAGCAATTTAGTATAGTTATTGGAACGTTATCGCATCCCTTAACAATTTAGCAGGCAGCTCGAGCGTTACTGTGAATGTAATAACCAGCCAAGTGGAATATTCTACAAGGGTGGTTTGTTGTTAAAACACTCAATAAAATTCACCAAGCTGATTCTTACCACGCGATCTTGTTCGCGTCGGCCGAAATTCAATTGTACGTTAACGGTCGTTGTTGTCGCTTGCTTATATAATCAAGACGAACATGTAATGTCCAAAAAATTATCAAGTGCTGCATACGCGATTAAACGTGTTTACAAGCACGGACCACTAACATGGCCAAAATTATACAGGCAGATCCTGGCAAATAATCTCTCATTGCAGTGTCAATGGTGATCAAACAAGTAGGTTCGTTGTGGAAATATCATCGTTCATCGCTACCAAGCCATCGTTGAGCGATTTAACCGTACAGTAGAAAAACAATTATTCTGGACATCAATATGCGCAAGAAATATTAATGCAGCTGGCTGATAATTATCACGAGTAGGTAACAATGCATCCCGCGGTTTAAGCTACATTATATAATGAATATGGACCTCATTGTAGCTTTCCTCGTGAGGAATCATATCCCCTTTTCACATACAATAACTGCTCCGTTATCAATGCGTTCCACGGTAAACTACCTATAATATTCAAAGACTTAATTATATGCAAACTCAATTTTACATTGTACACAATGATTATTTTGACGACGTGCCAACGTAAGGTTCAGGCCATATACACATTTTTACGTTACATATCGCCATTAACCTTTTGGCAATATATGTACGAATCGCAGGAGCCTTGCACAGAAGTTTATGAGGTGGTATCGATCCGCTCGATGTGCTTGCGTATTGAGCCTCAAGAACAACTCTGCTCAGCTATAACATATAGGACACAACAAGATACGCGAGGCATGACCACTCAATACGATCGTCAACGATCAAAAACCGCGTAATATTGTCAGCACTTGTGCGCTTCGTAAAATATTTCCTTAATTAATATGCGAATTGCAAGATTCAAATGTTGATTCAACCGCGTCGATGACGACGGATACTATATACTATGTCACTGAGCACTGGAATCTCAATGTGGTAAATTTTATATTTTGTTAACGAATATTGTACAGCAAAGGGAACTGCCGTCGTCGGGAAATTTCCTCGATGAAGCCTAAATAATTCATGTTGAAACTTCTCATGTGTTGTACGACGTTAGATAACGAGCAAGTCTTTGTGGCAACATTGTGACGATAATACCTCCATGGGGGATTCACATATACATTTACGCATTTCCGTACATTCAACATTATCCGGTTGTATGCGAATACGCCTTTGGTGATGTCACATTATCTCATCCTTGGCTCGGCAATAATCATAAATTTCTTCTTAGTAAATAATATGTTCATATAGCAAATCGTGAGGAAATTATCTTTTTTTATGAGCAGTGGTTGTCTTTCGTCGCCACATGCAATCAATTATTGTGACGAAGCCACGTGAGAAATTAATTCTAATGTGTGTTTACCGACAGACCTAATTTCTTCCAGATGATAAAACTCGGAAAATAATTTTCTCCCATGCGCTCGGACTTCTGTGTATCAGAGCCGTTCCATCGAAAGAAACTGCTATATGTATGCGCGTATATACCATGTTATTTCATGTCATTACATTACAATAACGACACTCATCGATTTATCCGGAGGTTTTCATAGATTCTTCTCCTCCGTTAGGATAAGAAAGTATGTGTTGCTCAAGTGGATCGTGTAATGTGTCGCAGTTGACATTATGCGTTCCATAATATTCTAGCGGCACCACTTGCACGGCATACTCTTTGTACGCAAGGATAAGTATGTATTTTATTTTGTTTTATATCTGTACGGGAACGTTTTAAGAAAACAACACTGTTTGATCTCAGTAAGGTTATTTTGCTTTTGAAGATGACGTTTACATTTATTTTGTTTATATTCCACCTGAACAATTAACTATACACAATCATCTTAATTTCTATATATTTGATAAAGTATAGACGGTCGTCAATCATTACATGCATGAGGGAACCCTTGATGTAGCGAATGTCATTATAGTAGGATCGGTCTAAAGGCTGATTGCATAGAAAATAATGTTGCTTCATAACGCATGCCGAGGTAAATAAATGCTACTAAACTTCCAATTTTACGTGCTAATCATGACCAAAAAAGTAACGATTTTGGACATAACGTACTAGCTTCATGTAAGAGCATTGGTATTCGCATTGTAAATGGAAAGTAGTGAAAGGGGTGAGATTAGCGTCAATGGGAATTAGCATTACAAACACCCCCTGGGCGAGATTAGCGTCAATGGAAATTTAACATTAACCACCCTGGGCGAGATTAGCGTCAATGGAAATTTAACATGGGCAAAAAACCCTGGGTAAGATTAGCGTCAATGGAATTTAACATTGGAGAAAGGAAAAAAAAGGAAATATTGAGATTAGCGTCAAAGGCATTCGAACAATGGAAAAAAAATATCGATTCTAGGGACAAAGGCAATTGAACATGGGGAATAGAGTTTGGGTCTGTCTAGGGACAAAGGGAATTGAACATGGGAATAGAGTTTGGGTTTGTCTAGGGACAAAGGGGAATTGAACATGTTAGAAAAAAAAAACTACTTTAGGGACAAGGGGAATTGAACATGGCATTTTTTTTTTTTTTTTTAAATTTATAAAGGGGTAGGCAATTGAAAAGTCATTCTCTTTTCGAGAAATATGGCTGGCCCTGAAAAGGGCCTTTGGTTTCTTCTTCTTCTTCTGCTTCTAATTTCTTCTTTTTCTCCACCAACTTCTTATTTTCTCACCTACACTCTTTTTCTTCTTTTTTCTCACCTCCTCTTCTTTCTTCTCTTCCTCCTCCTCTTCTTTCTTCCTCTTCTCATTTTCTTCTTCTTTTTCAATTTTTTCATTCCATTTTCTTATTCTTATCCTTTCCTCTTCATCCTCCTTCTCCTCCTTTATTTCCTTCATCACACCACTTATCATGTCCTTTGCTTTTCTTAAGTTGTTAATCTCCATTTTTACTCTATGCGAACTATAAGAATAGTGGTCTTCATTGAGTCGTACTAGCATTTGTTCTATCATGCCCAAATTGTCAAGGACGTCTTGCAATGTTTGAAATTTATCGAGGTGGTTCGAAGCCATCTTCTCTGTAGAATGGTTTGAACGACGAATACTGTGGGTTCTTATACGAAAAGCGTGGACGTGAAGGAAAACATCCCCCTAAAACATAAAATTGATATTACCTAGATCATGACCTAACATCGTGCGGACGTGAAAGAAAACATCCCCTACTTTTCTCAATTCATGTAATATACTATCCACATAAGTGAAGCAACAATAAACTAACCCCAAATCTACTATTTACACACGCAAATCATTAAAACAAACCCAAATCTACTATCCACACAATCGTACGTGAGCTGTTACAAAACCCTAACTATACTCTCCACATACGCTAAGAAACAATAAACAAAATCCATAATCTACTATCCACACAATAGTACGTGAGCGGTTACAAAACCCAAACTATACTCTTCACATACGCTAAGAAACAATAAAGAAACCCATAATCTACCATTCACACAAACTTACGTGAGCAGTTACAAACACAAACACACAAACACATACACTCGCACTATGAAAAAAGAGTTAGTGTTTATATTCACACTACTCTACCTACACACACACACACACACACACAAAAAAAAAAAACATTGGCAAATTGATGGTTATTTCTTTTCTAGAGTATTGGGTAGCCCTGAAAAGGGCTGTTGTTTTTGGAACTTCATTTTCACCTGGTTAATGGTGGCACCTTCCAGGCCTGGCGCCACATACACATCTTGTTCCCCAGTTGCTTTTTACTTTTTTGGGGGAGAGAGCAGAGGCAGGATATGTCGCTTCAGAATCCCAATTTTCGGTTTCTGGGATTCTGAAATTTCTTCTTCTTTTCTCCTTTTCCTTCTCCTCTTCTTTGTATCTTCTCTCCTCCTCTTCTTTGTATCTTCTCTTCTCTTCTTTGTATCTTCTTTCCTCCTCTTCTTTGTATCTTCTCTCCTCCTCTTCTTTATTTCTTCTTTCCTCCTCCTCTCTCATGGTTCCTTCTTCCACAATGGCCTCCGCGGCCAGTTCGTTCAACAGGCGCCTGGCATATTCCAGATGCACATGAAGTTCCAACAGTTTCGCCAGTCTCGTGTTCATTCTGGTGTTGATCAATCAACAAGGGTAGCTGGACTGCCGAACGAGTTTCAATTTATACTAAAACTGCGGACGTGAAGGAAAACATCCCCTTAAAAAACTTAAAATTGATCTTACCTAGATCATGACCTAACAACAACGCGCGGACCAAAAAGAAGCACTCACTCACTTTTTTATACTACCCATTCCTATTCTAAAAAATTTTTTCATTAATCACTCCAATATACTATTCACATACGCAAAGCAATTCAATCAAACCCCCCAAATCTACTCTCCCCACACCTCAAACAGCCAAAAAAAACATGATCTTAATCTACTATCCACACCAACGTACGTGAGATGTTACAAACACAAACACACAAACACATACCCTCACACTATAAAAAACAGTTAGTGTTTATATTCACACTACTCTACCTACACACATTGGCAAATTGATTGTTATTTCTTTTCTAGAGTATTGGGGTAGTCCTGAAAAGGGCTGGGTTTTTTTTTTGTTTGCTATGGCAATCTTTTAGTTTCTAAGAATGCGATGTCCTCTGAGGATAGACTTTCTGGCGATAGGTCTGCTTCTTCGGAAAGAGAAGAACTCTTTGGTGTCGATACGACAATCGACAAAGCCTCTCTGAGGTTCAGGTTCCTGCTGCTGTTGCTGCTGCTGTTATTGTTGTTGCTGCTGTCTCTGAAGTCTGTACTTCTCTGTCCATTCTTCTTTCTCCCTGTTCACTTCTTCTCTGAAGAGTTCTTCTATCAAGTCTTCAGTGACTTTTAGCATTCTCACATTCTCTATCTCTTCTGGCTTCAGTATCAGACTGTGTCTGACCCTATGCAAATTCACGTAGGCTTCGTTTAGCTTAGCTAGTTTGGAGCACATCTTCGTAGGAGGATGAGTCGACAATGGATGGTTAGACTGGAAACAACCCGGTTTTTAAAGTCAAAGCGCGGACGTGAACGAAAACATCCCTCCAAGGTTTTCGAGCCGCAATGTTCAATGAGTGTCATGAGAGGGATAGTAAGAAGTCAAAGTGCATGAATCAAACATTCTTATAGCCAAACAAATCACAAAGGCATTTTTTTCAAAACACATCATTTTTTATTCAAAAATCACTTAACACTAACCAACAACTCTAACATTTTTTAACAATAATCCAACAATATAACATCAAACATTTTTTTCAATTTACACTCTACTTTAAACAGGGTTGGCAAAGTTGTGAATGAAATTGTGATTTCCACTGTAGCAAGTCATTGAGTCATGGATGGACACTACGTTTCCTAGTTTAAGACAACAAAATAAGCATACTAGTCAAAAAATCAACGATTTACTTTCTCATCGTTTCTAGAAAAATCACGATCAAAATAAGTCACTAAATGTTCTTTTGCTGATAATAAGTGATCAATTTCGATCTCGACTTTCTCTTTGAATTTGTCAAAGAGGGTTTTGATATAATGGATGTCTCGAGTCGTTAATGGAGGACAGAAATGTTCACGCAAGTCTTTATACCACCAACGTAACACGTCTTTTTTAAACAGACTCCAAGCTTCGTCCAGATATTCGTTGAATTTTTCTTCTTGGCTGATGTTTTGACATCAATAGTAATCATGCTTCATCCATGTCGTAATTGTGTCTGCCAGGTATGTAGCACAGTAGGAGACCAATTGCTGTTCTTGTTCTGGCCATCTCGATTTGATCACGATGTCCTTTTCGTATTTGTGTTGGGATTCTCCTTCCACGGTCTCCTCACATTCCATCTTCAAAGCTTCTCCACTAGGTAAAGAGGGATAACAGTCTTCCATGGCTTCTAGTAATCTAGAATGACTTCTCTCAAACTGTTGATTTCTATGGTATTATCGAATTCTGCATACAGGATGACGTTCAACGTTACATCATCATCACCGATTCTGTTTCCGAACTGAATTTCCACACGAATCTGGCCGGATTTTATAGGGTGGAAATGTCCCTCGTCGCTGCCTTGGTCTGGAGTGAAATCAAAAGCCCACAAAGCATAGCCTCCGTCATAATCGTCGTACGTAATGCCGTGACTGGTGTTGGTTCCTAACTGTCCCGTGGCTTCGTACAAGGACAAGTACGATCTCAAGTAATTCTTCTTCTCAAAGTCAGGTTCGAAAGGTCGGGTACACAAGGTCTTGCATCGCGACTGACTTCAATCTTGGACACGTTGAAGTGATGAAAGTTGAAAGGATTTTTAGTGATAGCTCCGTTGAAGGCTTCATTCGAGACCATACCAAGGATCAAACGTTTGGGTAGCTGTCCTTGGAACAGATGATCTTCGATCATGGATCGCTGTCCCCTAGGAATGGTGAAAGTTTTCACTTCTACGCGTCGGATCGGATACTTGGCGGTCGTTCTGCTCAACGTCTGACTGATGTCGTTACCTACTTTAGGTAACACTTCCACACGACGTACGTAGAGTCTGGCTTCTTGGATTTTGGTTTTGTACTCGCCAGCATCAGCCAATAAATGGAAAGCGGTACTGCTCCGATTCAGTCTCAGGCGGACATCCACCCCGTTCAGCAAATATTTTTCTTGCAACCACATGTCCAAATGCAAACGAGCCATCAGTTCTAAACTTTGGTTGGGTCCTATGATTCTCTTTCTTCGTTCTACAAATCCCTCATTGGTGGTTGTTTTTGATTTGGGGTCAGCTTCAAGACCTGTTTTATCAAATTCGCCCGCTTCGTCAGGTTCCCATAGCACGCAGGCATTGAGATGAGTGTTCTTGGCGTCTATTCCGTACGTCAAGAGATTTTCCAGGTAGGCACGGTAAGGGTAAGTATCCATGCTGCTGCTAACCAGTTTGTTGTTCAAGTACAAGTCCACTGAGCTGAACAAGGAATGCATGAAATTGTTGACGGGAGCTACTGGCTCAGTGTCTATAGCATTTCCATCCTTATCTAGAACTTTGACTTTCAGGTACAAGTAACTGCTATTCAGATCGATGTAATCTTCGGGCGTTCCTTGATTTCAAACTCGATGGGAGCGGAATCGGTCAATGAGGAGACGGGATGAAATTCCACCCATTGGGATTCTTGCATGGTCATCATGGTGGGGGGCATGGCAAACAGATCCAGTTCCGTCTTGGAACAGGCGCAAGACTCTCGGTGCATCTTCTTTTGTTGCAGTGACTCAATAATCGAAAACGTCTAAGTCTCGAACGGTTCTTCTTTTCTTGGCCTTTCTAGCTTGAAGTCTGGTAAAAGGGTGTTTACTTCGTCGTCTCTTTCTGCCTTGTCCTTGCTGAATGCCTGATTCGGTAGCGTGCAGGGCATTTATAGGTGTGTCTTGTCGGCCCAAAAGGTCTTTACCCGTTTGCAGCAAGACATTTTTGCCTGCCCTCATGAAGGCTTCTTTAGGGTTTTGTTTGTCGATGATGACATTTTGGAGAAATTCTTTGCCTTGTGTCAGTGCCGCATCTTTCAAGGCGTGCAATCCGCGTGTCACCATCGGTTTCAACACCGGGGCCACCGAACGAAAGGCCGATTTTAACATATCTCCTAAACCGTGTCCGCGTTGTCGTGCAACCCCTCGATACACTGGATACATGACTTACGAGTCGTGAGAGAACCGTTTTCGAAAATGGAGTTTCACCGTGACGTTTCCTTTGGTGAATGGAATATTTTGTCCCAAATCTCCTTTTATAGCAATGTTGACCGTGTCCAAATACGACTTGCTGACAGGCAAATAATGAGGATGCACAAATTCCCGGTGGACGTTATAGGTGTTTCCACCTTCCTGGTCACTGGTCGTGGTACTATCCACTTTGAAAGGAATGACACGCAGTAACGGTACAGAGGTGTGTCCCACCACGTTATACTCCACCACATCGGAGTACACGAACATCAAATTCAGTCCTTGGTTCAGTTCTACAGGGAATCGAAAAAACTTGTAAAATTCCGTATTGCTGTTGATCTTCGGATTTAAATTTTGAGCCATTTTTGTGTCTCCACCTAAAATATCAAACAAGTCACGATTAAAACTGATGGACAACGTTTGGGTATCCTGAAATTTCATCAGTAAGCGACGAGCCACTTTATGGTACTCCAGGGTGACACTTTTTTTGACTCTGTTCAGGGCTTTGCCAAAGGCGAACTCGAACCTGGAAGTAATGGTGTCCACCAAATGTTGGCCACTAAAATAAAACCCTGCCGCAATTTTCAAGGTGTAGATATTGAAGGGTGAATTGTTGGATGGTCTTGTGTCCCCTGAAAACCCGATGTCATTCATGGCTTCTTGTAATTGTTGGTTCATGATTTCGACCTCAAAAGTGTTTTGCTTTTCGGTGATGTTTTGGATTTGTGTAGGGTGAATCATTTCTACTAAAGCCACTTCCCAATGGGCTTCGTGATCTAACTGGATGGCTTGAGGTAATTTAGCCGTGTAACAGCACAACGTGTTGTGGGGAAACACCTCCATGGAACTGTCACTGGGTAAGGTTAAGTAAAATTGGTTTTCGTGACTCATAATTCCAGAGTTCTGTGGCTGTACGAGGGGTTAGTGGATGTCAGAGGCGTGTCTCCGCCCAAAATGGGGTTCTGGTTGTGGTTGTTGTTGGAGTGGTGACTGGCACTGGCACTGGATACAAGGTTCCCGTGGTTCCCGTTCGAGGAGAATTTCAGGGAGGGATTGGGAAGCAGGTAACCGATGCAACTGCTCAATAAAATGGTCCACAATTGTTTGTCTCCTTGTTGCAAACTCAAATTAGCAATGGCTGCCCCGATGACACAATACACCACGAAGATTTGGCAGAAAAAGACGATTTGCGTTTTAGGCACACGTTCTCCACACCACACCCACAAGGGTTGTTTTTGTAAATCTTGCACAGAAGAACTAGGTCAAGGAGGAGTGGTCGACGTAGCTGCGTCTGTGTGAAAGGGCATGATGGTCACTTCTTTTTATAGTCGATGACTTGCGAAGCGTCGATCCAAGAATCAAAACTGGGCGGATATCCTTTCCAACGTACTTTGACTTCTTTGACACGTCGTTTGCCCACTTTACGGGTTCTGCGTTCGAGAATGTCGTCTTCTTTTTTGGTCACACGTTGTAACTCCGGCAAATAAAACGTTCCTTTGAGCACTTCTCCGTTCATGTCTTCCAATTTATAGACGGCAGGATGACGGCCATGCACTCGTCCAGTGACGCGAAACAATTCGGTCGTCCAGTTAGGTAAGTAACCTTTGTCAAAAGTGCGTTTGGTTTTGCCAATGCGCACCCAATCTCCTACGGCCAACTCTCCACTTTTCTTGGGGACACCCCTCGTCGGGGACGTACCGAACAGACGCTCAAACACCAACACTTCGTTGTCGGGAGTCACGTCTTGCCTCCTGGGTCACGACTGACAATTCCGTCCCACAGACACTTTGCTGACTTAAAGAGACTATCTTCACCTCCCAAACGATACTAAACGATATTCGTGCATCCTCCTTTTCATATGGTATGTGCTATCTTCAAGTTGTTTTAATAGTGTGACGTAGGTTTTAGGGAAAGTCTATGAACTTCGTTCCGTAGTGATAATGGAATTTATACCCCACGTACCACCCGTCTAGTCGCCAGGTTTATCGTGTTGCGATCAAAGAGAACATAAAAGAGATTTGGATCTGAACCATTCATTATTTATCCGCATTTAAGTGATGGAAAGATAGAAAGGTATGTGATACATTATCACCTTATATTTGATCTTGACGGGAGGTTAGGTGATCCCCCATTGCCTCTAGATAATTTTGTTCTCACAAACATGGTCAGTGATCGATAGAATTAGTTATTTTATTTATGCAAACCAGAGATGAGCAGTTTTTCGAATGCTTTTTTTTTGGAGCCAGATGTTTTTGAAGACATGTCTTTCCGCCCACCCTCTCCGAAAATTAAATGCTCCAAATATTAAATATTAAATGGTTGGAGAATGTTGCACCATAATTACTGCATTCGTAGATAATGTAACGAAAAATTATCGTTAGTGACATACTGAGCACCCTGCCTATCCCATATGGGGTGAAAGACCTAGGATGCATTTGAGTGGAATTTCGGTTGCGGACAGGGGACCAAGCGATTTTCGTTATTACTCCACAGGTCATAAACCATAAGCGCGTATATGATGGTGTGCTATCCGTCGGCCTTCGTCAAGTCTGTCCGTTTGCACACGTTGCTATCACTACTCCTTCTAAATTATTTGGAACATTACCATGAAACTTTGCACAAATATTTACAAAAAGATCTAGCTTTTCCTAGATGAAACTGGTGCCGCTCGGACATCTAATAAGGCCATATCAGTGGCTATTTTGACAATTACATTATTGATACCTCTATTCAATGAAATGTCGTATCAACATAATGTTGTCACTAAGAAATTTATTTTGATGAAAATGGTTCCTATCTGATGTCAAATATGACCGCCACAGTATACCAAATAGTGAAATAGTTTGAGAGGGTACAATCCTAAATAAAGACTGTTTTCTGTCCACTCTCCATTTTATTCACATCATGTATGTTGCAGGTATAAGGTAGTATTATGAATGGCTATGGAAACAGTGTGTTGAGAAACTATTAAAGAAGATATGCAAAGGTTTTCATCTTTATGATGTATTTCTCTTTGATATTAGATATACACAAGCTATCCCAAATAATTCAAAACGACATTTTGTTTTTTTATCGTATAAATTTGCTTAATATATTTTTCAATGTGGTAAAAATGTCCCTTAATAAGCAGTAGTAAACAATGATGAATCAATGTTACTTCCTAGTCAGCATGATACATTTTGAGTTATTTAGCTAAATTAACATAATCATTTACAAAATAAAATTATTGTTTTTAAATATTGATATCATTGGTAATATGGCCTTTCTAGAGGCCTCTGAGTTATCTTGTTGTCCGAAAGATATGGATGTTTGTCCACTTGTTTTTGTTGAAATGGACGCTGTTCGTTGTACAATAGCATTCGCAAATTTTTTGGCAGCATATACACACTCAAACAAACATACACAATACGCACACACGGACGCACGCACACATGTACACTTTTCATGAACAATCTTCGTCAGTGGTACTTCGACCTTATATATAAAACAGATTAATGCACTTTTATTTCATCCGAATCAGCAACAGCACGATTTCTTATTTGTGTTCTGAGTTGTCGATTTTCCATTTCCGCAAGCACTGTCTCGTACTCGAATAAGCTAATTAATTTATCCTCGAAATCCACTGAAAACAGTTTGATAATTGTGTTAAGACTGGTTTGTGACACTGCCTGGGGTTCTGCATAGTAACAGATTCGTGAATGTAATCGTCGCGAAATTAATTTCCTAGTACCACCAGAGACGCTGGTTAATATCAATATAGCCCCGACAATGATTGCTGTGGTTGTGATTCTACCCACACCAAGACTAACAGTTGCTACATCATCAAGACAACAAATAGCATCTACTACCAAACGTGTGCCTTTGTACTCGACGATCAGCGCAGTTGTCTTGGTGAAGCTGTTATAACGCTTAGGTTATTTTTCACGTCGGTAGCATTGAGTGTCCATTATAGTTCTTGTGTTAATACATTCACATAATACAATTGTCTGACAGGCAGACTGTATCAGGACTCATCACATCCATGTGTTATATGCACACGCATTTCTAAACAATGACCCTTGTATCTGGTACAGTTGTCATGCAATGATAGTAAACATTTTACTGAGGAATGCAAACCTTTCCAGCTATTGTGTGTTTTGTATGTTTAGCGTCCATTTCATTTCAAAACGCGCCAATTACGCCTACACCTCTTACATCAGAGTATCTTCTATTCCAATAACTGTTACCCGAGCATGTACATTCTTGCTGAATAAGGGTCGAAATCTTCCTTTCTTAACTGAGTCAATGTTAGTGTAAAATATTCGTTGGTGAATGTAACCGGGCTGGAATCAATCCCATAACGCTTTTGCACCTGGTAGCGCAGTCTTCGCTTGGGCGTTTTTACGTACTTAATGCAGTAATTCCAAATTGTCTTCGAGTTGACATTGGTATTTCAGTGTGATCCCACCCACTTAGACCATAGTGCTTAACAAGTTTATATTTCATTACATAAGCAGGTCTAGTAAAACCGTTTTGAAGCAGATATTCGTCGACAAGTAGGACAAAATTGCTATCAATGTTAGCATCACTGGTCAGTCTGTTCCAACACCGTCCCACCCACCACCCCCGCAAATTATTCAACCTCATCACCGCATTCAGAATCGATCATTTATATAACTATAAATCTAACATTGAACCCAAACGCCAAGAAACGTTAAAGTACCCTGCCGGATAGATGTGATACGCTTCGAACTGAATTTCATCTTGATTTATCAATGATATTTATGTCGTACCATGAAACATTTTCTAGTACCACTGTTGGGGTAGCCACGTAATATTACTCATTCATCAGGCTTTGTTTTATTAATGTTAATTGACTCCATCCATTATTATAAACAGATATAATAAATAAATACGATCCAGACTCATGCTCCTTTAAGATGTGATATTTAGGTTTGTCAAAACCATTTAGGTTATGAAAAATAATTCGACCATTTGTTACTATGGCACCAGTTATTTCCTCTTTTTGCCGGACAACAGTTTTTGGTATGTTGTAAATGAAGTTACAACGGGTACCGGTCGAAGCACGTTTGCGATTTATCCATCCACCTATTGTTTTTTATCCCAGCATTAGCTGTATAAACCTACTCTTTGATAATCACAACCAATACATCAGAGACTCTAATTCCCCCATTTTCAATGATCTCAGCGAGTTATTTTGCGACAGCGCTTTTGAGCTTGACAATAATGTCATCAATGTCAACATTAGTCTTCTGCTGGTTAGCAGTTTAACCCTAAAATATCACAAGTTCACCTGTGTCGACATCAACAACAACACGACTAAAACTCCATTAACATTAATAGTCGATTTGGTAATATTAAACGTAGTTTAATGTGAAATCAATATGTGGTTGCGTAGCTGAGTTTCCGGCACGTGCATGCATCTTTTAAAAAAAAGATGACCGCATATGGGACCATCCAACGGTGTTGTACTAGTAGAGTCAAATAAAACAATGGTTGTCGTCCATGTATGGCAGTAGTGCCCTTCGTTAAATAATTAACAACTTTAACTGGCAAGTCCATACTAGTAACTAAGTATGCCACCCAATGAGTGCCATGTCTTGTTGTCAGATAGAGGTTGACAATACCGGTTTCACATGTGCGACATCGATGAAAGTTCATCTCGCATAAATACACCACGAAAATGCTTGACTGATTCTATCATCGCGAGTAAATGAAGATTTGCCAACGGCATAGTCTTTTGCGTGTTTTACTGGGTAAAACAAGACCTTTGTCCGATGATATTCGAATACTTGTTCCGGTTAATCAAAGGCCTTTTCAGTTTTTATATGACCACCCACCGCGTTTTTGCAGCGCCGTTTCTGATGCAGTTTCGATAGCAACCAAACGCTGCAGCTTTCCATCCTCTGGTACCACTGCTGCCAAGGAATATAAATATTCCACCAGCCTTTTACAGTTTTGTCACCTTAGATTTTGATAATTTTAATGTCACTGATGTGGCGATATTTATAGTCAATTTTGTTACAGAAATTTTCATCGTGAACCCACAACCGTTTTAGATGGATTTTCATTAAGGCCGAACTTCGCTTCGTAATAGGAAATTATCATTTAATTTCGTAACACGTTCAATTATAGATGTTTCACACGTGCATCGAGGGTACTGATAGATGTGGTTCCCGACTGCATAAACAATAACAAACGTGATTTTGTAGTGAGTGAATGGGTTAGCACAGGGATCCACAAAGTTAACGTTGACAGCTTAACTTTATCATCAGCGCCACCTGTACGACCAATTGTATCGCTTGCGTTCTTTTTGCGGACTAAGGTGACTGTGTGTTTAAGCTACAAAAGTGACCTTGCGAACATTTCTGTAAAAACCAAATATCGGACTGAGGGAAATTGCACACGAAAACCTTAATGGGTCCCAAATGAGTTGCTATCGACGATGTGTGATTACAAGATTAGAAGTCGGTATGGGACTTGTCTACAGGTCTGCGTCAGCAGTAGCGAGCGTGAAGCTCATAATAATCACCGCTACCAACAAGAATGGTGCAGGTCTATAATCTGTCTATAATCTGTATTATTCGCTGCATCTTGAACAAACATTATTGTTTGGCCAGCTGTTCTTCTGTAATCATCGCTGTATCTGGCGAGTCCATTAATCGTTTTAGCAAGATAGACGTTGTTAAGAATTGACTGGATTTCCTTCCCATCGATGGAATTATGTGCACTGTTAAACAATGCTATGATACGGTTGTTGACAATTCCCACTAGGGCCTTGGCACCGTAATTGTTTTAATCGGCAAGTATCAGAGTTCCCTCAATTTCCAACAATGCCTCACATCAGCGAGCGACAACATATCAGTCAGCAGATCAATATCGCAATGTTACTGCTTTTGAATTCGGACTAAGCCTAGTTTGCTTGCAATATATGGTCTTAAAATGAGTAATAGAAGAGAGCGAAAAGCAACACGTTTTCTAACATTCAACAAATAATTTTAATCAGTAGAATACAAAGTGAAAAATGTAAAAAGAATTTATGGCATTGCGAATTAAATCCCACAAAATCCTAGTATTCTAACACAAGTCCAATGATTAATGTTTTGAATAAACTTTAGTGGTATTCCAAAATAAATCCAAAACTTGAAGTGTTGATGTGTCTGTGACCGCATGTGTAGTAGTGATGTGCCAAAAGTCTCTGGTTGAATCACTGTAATACAGTCGAATAAGATGTCTATATTTGTTTTTCACATTACGTCCAAGTCTTTCTTTGCAAGACTGTTATATCTGAGCGCTTTGTATTTCCAGATAAGATTACCTTCAATAAAGTAATATGAATATAAGTAAATTCCATCCCAAATGAAACACTGGACACAGCAATAATATAATTAATTCTGTTTAGATCTTACAGCATCAAATAATAGTTTCTGGATGAGCAAGATAATATAATTCTCTACTTGATGTAAGGTCATTATATGTATTTTCTAAATAAAAAATATTACCTAATGGTACATTTCATTCCGGAAGGAAGCCAAATCAGAGTAAACTCCGAAAATTAGATGATCAAAGAAGTTCGGTCCCTAAATGCGAAAGTCTTGGATAATGAAGAATTATAACCATCATTTGTACTGTTATCTATATTTATTTTGCATTGTTTGCTAGTTAATTTTGTAATATTTGTTTTCAAATTTCCTTAAAAGCTGTTGTAATGTAGCATTGCATGATGGACTTAACCTTGCCCAAAATTAAGTTTATTTTCTATTCAACCTGAATTATTGAGTGTTTTTTATTTTACTCTGTCAACAACCAATACATAGCTAAAATATTATCTATGTGTATTGGTGTAATATCAGGATCATTATTAATATAATTATACATGTTTATTTGGATCTGGGTCTAGGCTATTGGAGTTCCTCTACAATTTGCCCGTTGAGCTAGACATAGTATTAGTTCCATATGATAATTTTTGTGATGAATGTCTAACTATAATTAAGAATTATATCTTGTAAACATTATGAACCTTCTAGAAGGTTTTCTCCTATTATATAATGATTTTTTTAGAAAATGATAATTGTGACTTGTGGTCAAATAGAAGACATTATAATCATTTTTCTGGAAAAAGTATTAATTCGTGCTTTAAGATCTAGAGGAATCAATTTGTATTATTGTTGTGTCTACACTTCATTTGGACTGGAATTTATTTTTTAAAATTAATTCACGTGATATTTCTCTGGAAATACAAAAAGCTCTGATAACACTCTTGATAATAGAGACTCGAATTTACAGCGAAATACAAACAAAATGTTATATTCTCGGATTCTATTAATGTAATCCAACAAAAGACTATTGGCACATCAACATTAAACGGGTCATCACAAACACATCAACAATACCTTCATTAGAATTAATTTGGATATCCACTAAATTTTACTCAGACCGTTTTATTATTGGGACTCGTGTCTGTGGTTCTTTAATTATTTTGGGATTTAATTCACAATACCGTAAGTTTTTTTTTTCGCCTTATATCTAGGGGAAATAAATTATTTGTTGAATGTTCCAAAACATGTTTTGTTCATTCTTTTCTGTTACCTTTTTAAAGAGCATAGATTCATAATAGCAACTCTGAATCGACCTACTGGGCACAATATCTATTTTATATTGGATAAGGGACCTACCATTAATTTTCAAGGGATTTTCGAGTGAAGACTGCGGTGGGGTGGTTCTAGGGGGCTGGTGTATTCTTTCAAACCAGGATAGTTTTATGGCTCTACTGATCGTTACACTCGAAGATATGCTCGAAGAATATATGTGATGGTCTGATGTCATTCGTTCTTCGTCCGTCCATTAGCACAAGTGTGTTATACATACATTGAACATGACCGACACAGTGATCATCTTAAAAAGTATGTTATTGCTACTCGTCTTGAACGAATAATCATGTTAACGTGGTGTTTGCACTAAAAAAACGTGTTATGATGTCAAATATGTCATAAATTATTATGGACCCACTCTGCCAACACAGCCATCATGAAATGTTTTTAATGATATTCCTCATTAATGGGTAATCGTATAAAAGACATGTGATATCAAATGAAACTGGTGCCGATCTGATGTCGAATATGGTCACCAGAGAGGCATTCTTGAAATCTTTTTATTGCTACTCCTCACGAGTGGACGGTCGTTTATGCCTAGGGTTCTTAAATGACGTATGAGCCGATCTAATATCCATAATAAGTCACCAGAGCAACCATCCTCCAAATACTATTAATGTTAATTAGGGCTGTTACTAAACCCCTTATTGCATCTGGCTAGTAAAAATGGTGGTATTCAGACATTCAATATTCTCCCACAGTGGTCATAATCATATTACTCCCGATTGAAAGGTCATATCAGCATATGGACTTCACTTAAAGACTTCTCATGATGAGTAGTTAGTCGTAAATGAAAATGGTTTCCATCCAGTTTTTAATATGGCTGCCACAATGTCACCACTTGGTAGACGGCTGGTCATATCAAAGCTAAAACAAAGGCTTCCTGTGATGTCCAGTTGGGACTAGATGGAAAATATGTCAATCTGATATCCAGTATAGCTATCATGGCGCCCATCTTGAACATCATGTTATCAATAATACTAAAAACGGAAAATGATATAAAAATAGGCTGTCCACAAGAGATTTCTTATGCTGTCATATTTGTTCTAAATTTGCCAATTTGAAAACCAGTATGCCTACAATATAATTTAGTCTAAAATATCAAATCGCTGAAGAAAAGAGACGGCATCAACACTCAGTAGTTAAATAGGCGAAATGATCTTAGATTACTTTCTAGAAATTCTTTTCAGCCATTAGAGCCCCAGTCTCCTTGATGGACTATTGTTTACTGTTTACTTTAAGATATGTTCAAGTTCTTCATAGGCATCAATTCTTTACAGATATCCCACGCCTAAATTTCTCCGTTGTTTATAAAATTAAATGCAGGCGACCATAGCACACTTTAAGTTGTTGCATGTGGTGTTTGAAATACTATCCATTCAACCAAATGTATACTATTTAATCAGTTTGCTATTTATAGACTTATTATGATCATCAATCTAGTATTTCTTACCGATGTGTGAACATAGTACCTTAGATTGGATTATATTACTATTCACTTATGCACTCTACTATCACATGCTCCTATGTCACCTGTTTAGGCTCTAATAAAGAATAACAAAAGAAAGAATGAACAAAACAAGCTTTGACAAATAACAAATAATTTTTCCCCTGGAAAAATACTGTAAAAATGAAAAAATAAGAACTTACTGTTTTAAGAATCAAATCCAAAACTACTCCAGGAATAATCCAGGAATTAAATTTTAGAAGTCCTAGTAATTAAATGTTCTAATGAATTCAAGTTCGAGTCCCGACGAACAATCCGAGATGGAAGGCGACGACGTATACTGTAGCCTTTATATTACGGTTGTGTCGACAGTTCTTTGATTTACAAACAAAATTCCGGAGCTTGAATTTCCGAATAAAATTTAAAGAAATGTCTGTTCAAGAATTCTTTATGAGCAATCAGATATTTCCAGGAAAAAGAATTATCTTTAAGAATCCAAATAATTTGAATAAAAATTAAATTATAACTCCAAACTGGTCACAAACAAATTTTTTCCAGTCTCCAAGATAAAAGCCCAAACTGAGAAATATCTATCTAAACATCACTAATAAATCTAACTACTGCGCAATTTCGGAAAACCCAGAATTGCGAAATAGGACTGTTTACAATCTAAAGTCATATAGTCCCGGTATGACCTTGATAAAAACCAATAATTTTACTCCAAGAATAAAATAAAATAGAAAGTTCTTTACTTGTCTCAGTGTTATCTTAGTCAAGGTCGGGAAGTAAGTCGAAAATAGAAACAGTGTTTCTATTATTAGGCATTTATGACAAGATTCAGGTCAAATTGAGATGAGAAGCTCTGAGAACTTCTACTGTCGAAACAAACAGTATGGTAAAAAATTATTGTCATTTTTTACAAGTTAGAATCTTTCCTTCATCTTGCCCGCATATTTTGTAAATATAAAGAAATATAAAGCAGAGAACAAGATTAAGGTTTACCTTTACTTTTATATGACTTTCTCTGTTGCAAAGCATTTACAGTATGGAGTGGTACATTTGTTGGATTAAGGATATATGCTTGAAACAAATCAACGGTGGTATTAGTCACGGTTAGTCTTTGGTAGCAAATCAAACTACATAGTCTTTATATGGACGTTACAGAGGATACATTCAAACAATGAATTATATAACAAAGAATCTAAGTTTGTCCGATGTTAACTCTACCATGATAAATTAAAATAATTGCAAATCAACAACTATACATTTATGTATAACTATTATCGGGAAATTCTTACACCAGCTGCTCGAGATAGTCAGGAAAATATATACAACACAGCTCACACAATCACATCTACAATCAAGTATCATTTGGAATTTGACTGGTTGTTTGTGATTTTCATAATATAAAACATTAACTGTTACAAAAATGTGCGTCGTGTGTGAAAAGCATTCATTTAAAATATATATTTAAAATTACGCGTGACCAGTTCTACAACTGATGTGAGTTTTAATGCGGTCTTAGTCAATATGAACAATGCCTTTTGTGCACATTACTTTGAATGTTTGTAAGAAATGTCTGGTCTGTATAACATTTTTTGTGTAGGCAGGTGTCCTATACTTCTTAGGGTGCGCATGCGACCTCCGCCAGCAAATATTATGTGAATACAAATAATACCATAAGGGAGAGAACGAGTCTTAGACATGAAGAATAAATTAAACATGTATGATCAATGGATGATTTTTTTTTGCCGAAACGATGAACATTAAGGTTCTCTTGAATACCTAATACACGTGTATATCCTAATTACAAGGCCTTTTACTGTCTTATATGGTTTGCTTCAATTTAAAAACAAAAATTGGATATAAGTCGTAGTTTTCTAAAAGTAAGTTGCATGTCATAATATATGTAATAATATATGTAATATGTAGAAAAAGTAAAACACAAAAAATGAATATTTCAATGTAATGCACGCTTTTCAACATGATTATTCGAGTCATTTAAGAGTTTAACGTTGTTTTTTCTGAGTTCATCGTGGTATAAACTGTCAGTTGCCGACTCACACGGCAAATAACGCCCGAAGGGCGTTATGTAAGCTGTGTGAGTCGGCAACTGACAGTTTATACCACGATGAACTCAGAAAAAACAACGTTAAACTCTTATAATTGAAATTTTAATTATTTTTTATGTTATTTTGTTTGCATCATTAAAAAATATAAATCTTAATTGAGCGTAGTAATACATGTTTGGGGTTTTTCTGTTACGTAGCTATTTATAGCAGTTAGGCTTGTCCTGCTTGATCGTAACAAGGTCATCATAATACCAGTCCTTCAACCAGTGATAGCCCATGTAAGGAATTATAACAATGTTGCCATGATTTTTATATTTTGCCTTAATGGACACGTTTATTCAAAGTGAGAGCTCAATATTTAAAGTCACGATGTCATGGCTGTAAGAATGTATGCATTCGTAGACTGACTGAATGTGATTTGGCAGATTCATCACTGTTCTGGCACATGAGTGATCTAATTTCGTGTTTATAAACAAGATAGACTAATACATTTATGTGTATGATGTTAGTTTATATAAAGTCTGTGATCAGTTTTGTTAGTTCAGACATACACACACACACATATCTAATATAACTGAGTATTTATTTTATCCCTTAAGTTATTATTATGATTTGATTAGTGACAATGGTTTATAACCTGATCCCTCTCATCAAATGTCTGACATCATTGTTGAAAATAGACACACAAAAGGACAGATGCAGACTGAGGCAAATGCTGATATAGAATGCTCCTTGTGGAAGAAGCTATGACTTTTTAACTCAGGGGTTCAAAACAGCAAGATAATTTAATTTGTTGAATTTTGTGTTTATTGTTTACACACTTTTCTAAGTATAGTATAACAATAATTACAATACAGCAATATCACTATAAAAATGAAAAATTGTATGACACATTCATGTATTTACTACTTTGATATTTGTACTTGTATCTAACTATTTGTTATGCATTTTCTTAATTTGTCTATAATTATTCATTGAAAATTGCCATATAATAAAAACCAGGAGTTGTACATGATGTTTTGTAAATTATTATTCTAGCCTTGATAGTTGAGATGGGGCACTTAACTTGAAAATCATGTATTTCCTTAACTTGTTTGCACTTACTCGTTTTAGTTGGAACTAAACTGGAATGTGCAGTTATTGAAATGACAGGTTGATTGTGTAATGAAACCTGTCATAGAGTTCATTGTACTATGTGACAGTGCTTGTAGGTGATTTTGAGCAGATTCAGTGCTAACATTTACTTGATTTGTACTGCTAGAGTTTGTAGTGGTCATTTTAACATTTGCTTGCTTAGTACCGCTTGAGTTTGTAGGGGTCATTTGAACATTTACATTTGCATGAGATAGCATTGCTGAAGAGTCTTGAGCAGACAATGCTACATTTGAACATACATTGGAAAGAATGTTGCTCATCTGTTGTTTATGTTGAGTGCTGGGCCTTGTGTATGGTTTCAATGATAGTTCATTGGAGTGGTCAGACAAAGACATAATGTGCCTAGCTGGAAGGTTGGCATCTGTCATTGCATTCAGAGCTGTGGCACGAAGAGAGTGAGCAGTATATCTTGCAGATATATGGGCATTTTTGCATATGTCAGGCATAAAACAGCTAAATTGTCTCTTTCCAACACATCTTGTTGTGTACCATATTTGACACAATTTGGGATTTTCAAAAGCACTTTTATCAGTGTGACAAAATAATGATTCAGCTTTTGGATTAATGCGTGTGAGGTAGTATTTTACTGACCTGACTGGGCAGTTTTGACCACCAGTTGCATACATTGTCTTGTCAGAATTTTCCTCCTTAGCATTTAAGTCTCCCTGATGATTTTTTTTGTATAGTTTGATGGGTCAGAATGACATATTCAGCCCCTGTTTCATCACACCTGATTTCAAGACTGTTGAGTGTTAATTGACTGTGAAATTATAATCCACGAGTAACATAGTGGATGGACAGATATAACCAAATCCTGTATCTGAGTGTGATAGGGTTATCTTGCATCAGGTACTTATTGATTGCATACATGTCTGATGGAGGAATAATGGGTTTGTGTTGAGTTGATCTTGATAAACCATTCTTTGTGTTAAACTTTAATTTTCCATTTAACATGTCATTTGCTTTTCTAAACTCAGGGTCTGTAACAATATTGATTTGACGACCACATTCAACCTGCATGTAGCGATTAATAGCAGCACGGACATTTTTTAATGTGTTTTTATGGTATTCCTCAGCTTGGGCTTCAGGGAGCATCCTCTTTCTTGTTTCGGTGACCTTGGGGGCTGCTTCGGCATAAAATATGGCTAACATTTGGGCCAAATGTGAAGACTCAGCTGACTTCAGATCAATCTCAATATTCTTCTCTTTGCACCATTCTGAAATTCATGTTTTTCAGCTTGGTAGTATCTAATTTTTTAACATTTAAAATATTTAGATCTTTGGGAAGAATCATTCATGCATATCTTCTCTTCATTTTTTTATTATTAGTTACTATTATATAAAAGATTGGTTACATTTTTAGGCTGTCACAAGTATTACTTTAAAGATAAAGTACACCTTATTCACTGCAGAGAAAGTTAAGTCTCATTTTTATTAAAAAAATGGCATGAATGATTTATAATTATTTTTTGTTGTTTCTTTTTGCATAAAAATTAACAAAATAATGCCTTTTCATAACATAATTTAAGAAAATAATAAATAAGAGCAAATTAAGTATCAAGCAACGTTACTTTAAGCTTACATTGATGAACAGTCCAATATACTACTAATTATTATTATTATTATTGTTGTTGTTGTTGTTGTTAATTTATTATGATTATTAAATGAATGAATAAATCTACCTGCGAAAGTGTTGTAGCCCCATTGAGTATTTTTCTTCGTAGACTTTGAGTACCGCTGTTCAGATATGTTTAAGAGATCTTCCTCTTTAAGTGATTTGAAGCGTTTTGGTTTGTGGTCATCCTTGTTATCAAATGGGAACGTGACTGGTGTTGGTTCATTCAAACTAAATGGTAACTCAATTTGTGATTCTTCCACTTCAAAAGGCTTGTCAAAAAGGGATGGGTCAAAATTTTCAATATCTTCCTGCATATAATCTATCTGATAAGGCAAAGTTAGCGAAAAATCTCCAAATTCTGACATATCAGTTTCAGCGTTGGATAGCTATAAATACCGTATACTGGTGACCTTGACCTAGCGCACTTTCAAACATTTTTATCCATATTTTTAACAAATTTCCCCAAAGAAAGAATGATTTTATTCATAAAAGATGAGAAATATCGGTTGCTTTAGTCTTTAAGGTTTAATTCTTTTTGTTTAAATTGTAAGAATGTTCTTTTCCTTTATTGCTTACTTCGTGTCTGCCTTCACTAGCAGTGTTTATATTATGCTGTACACGTGACTCTATTTATAGAAGTGGGTATTCTTAGAAAAGTAGTTCTCCTTACAGTTCATACAGAAATGAACGCAATTCATTTTGATCACGTGGTAAGAATCTGACCAATGGAAATGTTACTTTCCTGTACCAGCTACTGGCATTGCAATTATAACTGTAACAATACAACTAAAATTGGAAATCAGTTATTTTTGTGACCGTATTTCTAACATTTCGAAATCTCACAATGGTACATTTCTTTATACGACAGTTCGGAAAATATAAAATTTAGTTTTGAAGAGAGACCAAAAGAGAAATAGAACTGTGTAGTGCAAACATTGAATGGTATAAATATGACATTATTTAAAGAATTTATGAATGATCTGGTTCAGATATCAAACATTACATAGATGTCAGAATAAAAGTACAAAATAGCATTATATCATGTTTTCTAAAATACATACTTTAGCATGGCCGCTCCATCAGGTAATATAGGTGCTGCAGGCAAGGCAATATGATTTATAGTCGATTTAGTTTATAGTACATTTGGTGTGTCACGGCTCTTTGGTCAAAGACTAAGTAAGAGAAGAAAGCAAAGCAAACAAATTGTTTAAAACTTAAACTATTTAATTTTCATTGTTATAAAAATAAAATCTAACAGCAATTTACAGTATTATGAATTGAATAAAAATAATCCTAAATCGTTTTATTAAAGTCCAATAGACTGAAAAGTTCTTTGTAAATTTTAGATCGACGAATATAAAGACCTGACATGACAAAACAGCCGTTACCGGAACTCATTTAAATAATTCAACACTAGCCCCAGATTAATATTATAATCCAAGGAGCACCTACTATCTCCAATGAATAATCCTAATTAACGTTTTCCTCTGAAACACAATTTCTAAATATAGCATAAAATATGTCTGAAGACTTGATGATACAAGAAGAAAGCAAGAAATAAAGATCAAAAATTTCCAACGACAGGTATTCAGACGACAAATAAAAAACGCGGATATTGTCACTACTCCTACGTGACAAATCGCAAATATTCTACATCGTAGAAGGACATGATTTAACGAATCCAATGAGAATTAACCTATTTCTTCTAATATACCACCTGGCTGACTTGTCCAATGGAAAAAAAACTGAAACTTGTCAAAGTATTGACTACCGATTTTATTAGTAGTAATTAATAACATGTACGTAAGTATCTATTTATAGATCCTACGCAATTTTACGTCTTTAGTATCGTAAAACCAAACATTAGTACGTACACCAGTTATAGATAATCACTACAATTTACAACCATAAATAAAATTTACTATAATTATAGATATACACAACACCTCCACTCATAATGAAAAAGCGATTTATGTAACACAGATTTCACATTCCGTATTAATCAAACACACAAATGATAATAACAATAAACTTATACAGGAAGAAATGTAATGAATAAACAGAATTGTACACAATATGCAATAATATAGAACTCCTATATACGCGAAAGTGCATCTGTGATTCAATCTTCTTTTCCTTGATGTGCCTCTTGTCGATGTTGTATTCTTGCAACATCAAGATCAACTTTAATAACATCGGATTTTTATTTTTCATTTAATTTATAAAAGTAAGGGGATTTTGGTCATTGAATACCATGATTGGAGAAGGAGCTGAATTAATATACACGTCAAAGTGTTGTAAAGCCAGACGTAAAGCCTCGCTCTCCTTCTCGATAATGGAACAATATATGCTGTGTTTATTTAAAGGAGGCCAGAAACCAATGGAAATATAGAATAATAATAAAAGTAGTATAGCAGAAAACCTTATTCTGAAGTATCATCTGCGACCGTAATGCCAATATTAAAATATTGTCCTATCTTCTAGGAGCTGAATTTCCGTGACCTCGTATGCAAACTTTCCGCGCCTATTCGGTTACTTTTGGGATGTGACGTCACAGTAGCGACTCCAGCAGCCCAAGTGGGAGTTGCCACGGTAAAAGACAATACCATTTCGCGTTGCTTACGGGTGTAATAGAACATTATGATAAGTCCGTGGACATCATTTTTTTTATTTCTTCCGAAAGATAAAGGCATAATGAAAGAATGGATACATTATTACAAACGAGTCGATGTCAAAGCAACACCATACATCACTCTGTGCTCGTTATATTTCTCAAAGGACTGTTACGAGAGGGATTCTGAAAAAATGGCAGCTCAATTATTCGCCAATGCTAGGCCTAGACTAAAAGTTGGCGCTGTTCCAGACATAATGTTGAATATTTTAAATACTGGGAAAAGTGTTAAACGTGCGAGTTACGAAAATAGGCAGAAGGCTGAGTAAGTGACCACAAAATGCAACAATCAATTCTCAGATCTTTTATCTACACCAGTAGTGCTAAAAATAAATATGATAGCCTGACACCCTGGGCCACTCTGGATTTAGTTCCGGCCCATCCTGTATTTAAAGCGAGGTGCCCGTCAGGCTTGTCGAAACAAAAATTGTTTGCCTGAGGAAACTTTGATCGCGCTGATGAAATGAGTAAATGTATTTTCAAGACGTTGACATACATGCCTTAACACGGCACAATCTAAATCAAATCACTACTGTCCAAGGTGAAATTTAGATTTGATTTTAATCAAATGGAGGCTTTGCCAAAAATAAGATACTAAACCTGTCGTGTTTCGAGAAAACATAATTTTCAGTAATCTTAGAAAAATTACAAATTTACAAAATAAATCATTGTATACAAGTAGTATGTATAAACGATAATCTGTAATGATTGGAAGTGATATAAAACTATTCCTTGGGCAGTTTAAATAGCAGCGATTAAAAGAAAAGAGGTCAAAGTTCCACATTTAATGATTGACAATATAAACTGGGGGTGACTATTAACCCACCCCCCAACCCCTTGCCCCAATGTGCGAGCGACAAAGGGACGTACCTTTCCACCAGCAATTGATTGCCAAATAAACGATGCCTATTTATTTGTTGCTTACGATGCCATGGACTTAAGGTTTAAGTCTTAATGCATGTAACACTGTTTGCTGAACAAAATATTTTCTTCAGAATTAGTTCTTTAGGGCTACATATACTGCATGGTATATTTTGTTTTATTCCTTGTAATTTAATCATGGTAATTAAACTTTACATATACGGTAGAGGAATGTCAGGTGTTAACTGGCCGAGTTTTTTTGCGGAAATGGAGATGCGATTTTGTTTGCAGAGAAAATTTTACAGTGATCACTCATTTAAGCTAATTGGTAACAATTGTTTTCTTTTAATTTTAATAATCTATAGTACTGTTGCAGTTGTATACAAACATCTGAAATTTACTTGAATCATGTTTAATTTTCGCGGTCTATTTACAGAAGAAGAAACAAAGAAAAAAACTGTTGTGTGATATTAATTATTTCGTCCAGTGCCGGATTTAGATGTGTGTGCGTGTGATTTGAATTTTTAACGTAGCTTTAACAATTTTTCAGTCATGCCACTACGATATCTGCAGTGTGGCAGTTTAGACTGTGGTTTGCATACGTTATATCTATTTATAAATGGTTTGGGGTTGGGTTTTGTTCTTCTGACAAATGAAAATTGAAAGACATAATTTAATAATCGGGACTTCGCTGCGAACAATTTAGAGATATTACGAGATCGGGATGTAGATGAGGAAACACCCCCAAAATCGGGAAGTTTTTCTCCCGGCTTGAGAGTTGACAGGTATGAACTGTCCGGGCTTGTGGAATTTCAGTCAGGGCTTGAGTTGATTTAAGTCACCAGCCCGAGGAATATGCCTAAAATAATTATTTTAGCACTGACCAGTACAGTACACAAACTATTATATCAGACGGCAGATTCAAGTTTTGAATGTGCAACCCAAATGTGGTCTCCTTCCGTCTGCCTCGCTCGCCAATGTTTATGTTTGTATCCGAGGACTGGCTAGCATTGCGTCACGGTACCACGTGATCTGTCGTCTCATCAACACTCGGAAAAACGCGGCAATTTACGGAAACGTGATATCTTCCATGCATTAAAATCACTTACGATATTTAATTTATAAACCTGACAGTGGAATTAAATTCTGTAGAGAATTACATACGTAAAAGGAAAATTTTGATTTCTAGTCTCCTGTAATGTTTTATTGAAATAGCACACTGGATGAGTCACACCATTTGTATCTTCCTGAATTAATACGTCACCAGCAACTACATCACTTGTATTAAGATTTTAAATTATTGGCTGAAATCTGGAAATGAAGGAACTGGTACACTTTTAAGTATGGCTTTAAAATTTAAAACGCCTCCTGATGCAAGTTAGTCTTCTTACTCAGTAAATTGGTCTGAGGCTCCGCACTTATGAAAAAATTAAGCAAACTTTCCGATAATAACCAACTATACCCTAAAATCGCATCAGCTGCCATTTACTGATAGGCACAGAGAAGCAGAGATTTTTGTAACCTTGGCTACTACGGGCTTAACTTGGCCATGTCCCACAATATGTCCTAAAATGTGACACAAGTTTGGCAAAACTCACTTTCACTTAAATTGTTAAATTTTCCTCACTCAGGCGAGTGAAGAATTTCCGGATACTTTGTAGGTGATTTTCAAGGTGCCGCTGCACATAATGATGTCGTGTATGAACGCATCACATCCACCTATGCTAGATGTATTCATGTTCATTAAGTGCTGAAATGTTGAGGGAGACTTTTTCATACCAAATGGCATCACCTTGTGTTGGTAGAGTCCACATGGAGTTGCAAAGGCCGAAATTTATTTTGCTTTATCAGTTATTGGAATCTGCCAGAAATATTTAACTTGACAAACCTCGAGACATATATAGCATTTCAAAATATGTCAATACAGTCAGCATTTCTTGGTATTGGAAAGGAGTCTGTCTGTTTTGGTGACACCGTCTACTTTTCTGTTGTCAGTTCACATACGGAAATAATTATCTGATTTCGATATCAGATTACACGGCGACCTCCAATAGTATTTGATTGGTTAATAAAGTCATTCTCCATGAAATGTCCAACTTCCATTTTAAAACTTTCATGCCTGAGAGGATGTTTCTTGTAAAAATGTAAACATCATGGTATATTGTGTTTGTTCGGGTTGGAGTATTGCAGAAAGGCGGTGTAAGTTTAGTGTTATATGATTTTTGCATTGTGCAGGGTTCATGTTCAGTAGAATTTAATGTATGCGAAATTTAGATAATTACAGGTTTTTAATGCTCAGATTACATCGTAAACATTATTTACTACTTATATATTTGCTTATGCTCCATCATTTTGTGCTGAATACATATTACGCACAGTAAATGCTTCAGTGCAACATGTCATTCAAACAATGAACTCAGGTTCAGAAAGATTTTTGAAACCTATAAGACTACAATTTGTATCGTACTGATTTTTTATTGCATTCGAGGGAAAAGATGAACACGTTGTTTACTTAATGAAATTTAATGAAGAACCTGTGCTTACAGTGTCGGGATATTATAATTAAGTTATATCATATTCACAAAGATTTCATGATACAAACTACAAATAGTATTAGGGAGATTGTAAATCTAAGAGATGTGCATTAAGCTTCATAAAACAAATCAGTTATTAATATCACAATTTGGTAGAACTAAGTAGACTTAGAATTATATGGCTTCAGTTCTGATAACTACTGTTGGAGTAAGTCATAAGGTCAAAGCACTCAAATGATGTAATTAGCTGTTCGAGTTATTTGATCTTTGTATTTTTCATGGAGACTAAATAACAGCAATAATACAAATAAACTTAGAGAAAAATTCAAGAAGTAAAATGCATGATCGTAAATTGCAAGTGCTAATACGTATGTCAGGCCTATATGTCACGATTTTACCAGGATTCATTTTTACATTGTGTGATTCTACGAACTAAATGACAAACATCATGGGAAAAAATTGAAAGGGATAAATCATTACTGATTGTAACGAGGGTGTGTTAGAGTTGACCTACTAGAGCATTTTTATGACTTGTTGAGACATGTGGTTATCAGCGTCTGAGAACAAACAAACCATAATAAGGTACAATGAATAAGTAACTGAGAAAGTTAAGATCACAGGCAGCTCGTGCACAATGGAGTGACACAAAATCTAGTCAGCTTTTAGTTTATTGAAATATATAGTATTTTCCTTCCAGATTCCGTATTATCTTCCTCATCATTTGATACCGATAATTATACAGGGACAAGCCTCATGCACGATACAAGGTCCTAATAATAATTACGAGCTGCAAAAGGTATTTCTCTAGTACCAAATGATTGCTTAGATTCTGTGGCTGAAACAGCTAACGAGAAGTACTGAAATATAATTTTCTTTTTCTATGATTGCATCATGTGAGAATTATTAATGTAGCCATTAATGCACATTTAGCTAATCTTAAACCCAACCTCATAAGATCTGGTATTCTTCAGAAACGACAACCCCCATTTAGGCATGATGTAATCGTTTAATAAATGTAAGATGTCTTGAACTCTGTAATTTAAGAGCTTAACAACATTCAGGTGATCCAATGAACATGTGCAATTTATGCCTGCCAAAACATAACAAAACAAAGTAAAATGACTAAGTGTTTGCAGATATTTTATGACATTTTAGCATGCATGCATGTCCGCCAGGCTGGGCAGCATATGGAAACTATCTAAAATTATATATTTAATTACCAGATAACAGAGATGCTTATTTAGTCATCTTACGCGTGATTCCCCCACAACTAAGTTCAAAAGGCAGTTTGTTTTATTTTAGTCACAGTGTTAAGTTTGTTGTAAAAGTCATACACACGCACGAAGCAACTTCTAACAATTGGTCTTGATGGTTTGTTGTTTTAGCTCTTGAAACATATCAACATCAAACCATTTCCTATGATCATTCTCTTTGCCAGTGATAAATCATATTGATATCGAAAATAGCTTCATCAGCACTTGTCATACATTCTTTCGACTACGTGGAATTAAATTGTTTTCATAGATATCGGTTACATTTGCGTAAGAATTTTAGATTTGTAGCCATGTTTCTAGATCTAATGACCTAATTGTTTTGTGGCTTGATTGCCAACTTAATATTTCTGACAGGCACTAACTGACACGTGCCTGAAACATGAACATGTTCGGAGATGAGTTAAATGATAAACTATATTGATCATGATATATTCAAGTGCCGATCATTACTTACGTGTCCATCTACGTTCATGTGGTTCTTATGATTTGCGTCAATTTCATAGAATCTTTTAAATTCGAATTCTACTATATTTTTGTTTCAAGTTATCATCATAAGCTAGCTTAAATGCATTAAATAATACTGTATTTAGTTTATAAATATTCATAACGAAATAAAAAAAATGTCGTCAAAATTGTTGCTTAGCACAAAGGTTCCGTTCTTGATATATAATTAGCAGACAGCTACGTCACAATAAGAGTTCAGTCTGATATGCTAAATGACTAATTTTATATAGTTTAATTAGCATTTGTTCTACTTGATGCTTTGTGAACTGGATAAAATTTATCTAATGATAGTAATTAAGTTTCGATTAAACATTTATAGGAATTTATGTACTCGTACCGAAAAATATCGTTTCTTAAATATGTTGGTTCCATGTAACTAAAATGGCTCATGGTCTCCGTGACTATATCATATTTTGGATTCTTTACGTGTTGTTGAAACGATTGTCCTATGAATCGGACATGATTTAGAAATTAGACTGTGATGTTAAAGACAAATTAAATGCCATCTTCTCTAGATCTCTTGACTCTAAAAATTTTACCTCATTAAATATGCTGCTTATCATAATATGGTATCATCATCACTTGTTGATTTTTTTTTTCTTTCTAATGTATAGTTAGTGAGAGGAAAATCTTGGTCCCAAAGATATGACATGCATTTTGGATGAATGTAATTCAGGTTACACTGGCTACATACAGGATTGCTGTATTTACCGGTCAAATAACTCACAGTGTATTACTTTGTTATTGGTCGTGCCAGACTTGTATATCGGTCTTTAACATTGCCATTGCTTAAATCCATTGGTTCAAATATGATACATGGTTTTTGGAATTGAAGTGTTTGTTATTCGTTTGCAAATAGCTATGTCATATGACAGAAACAAAATGAAATAAAGAAACGCGTGAGATAGACTATTACAATCATTGAATTTAACTACTTACGTACAACAATAATGTAACAACATTGTGTTCATCTCTTGAAATGCAAACATCATTCTTATTGTTAGTCTGTACTACATAAATAACGATTGATATTATTTTATTTGCTTAGAATAACATCAAAAAGTGGTGTTGTGAATAAGTAGTGTCCAGTTGTGTCACTACACAAAATATATATTTGATGTTCGGTATATGTATCAGATCATTAACTATTTTAAAACAAGAAAACCAGCCTATATGGTGCAAAAGTTATCAGGTTCACTCATATAAGAAAAAGAAACCCACTTTGCTCTGTAACATGGGCATGCAACAAACTATAGTGACGACACCGGTTTTGTTACCTTGATAAACTATTGGAATACTGATCAGCGTTGTCTTGTTTCCACTGACAATCTGTATCAGAAGATTATTTATTCAATCTCGTGCATTTTATTGCAGGGCTCATGCTAATTTGTTCCTAAGGGCTTGGTAACCAACACTACATTGTATGTGTTCACACAAGAGTGTACAATAATTTTACACTGAGATCCGACTCTTGTGTCTAGATGTTGATGGTAAATTGCACATAGTACGCGTATGTGAAAATAAATTCAGAGACTTTATTCATTATGTTGTTTACTTTACAATCAATACAATGTAACCAATATGTACATCATCCACGCATTGTCTAAGCGTAATTAATAATAATGAAATATACATAATGTTAATTATTTTAGAATGCCCATCACTATGAAGGTACTCTCCGTTACCAGTATGCTTTGCATTTAATGACGACTAAATATCACATGTTGGTGCATATATACATATATATATATATATATATATATATATATATATATATATATATATATATATATATATATATATATATATATATATATATATATATATATATATATATATATATATATAAAGAATACAATTTAAATATTGTAATTGTAAACATTTTATGTTAATGTCCATTACACAGAATTAACAAAGATCGTTTGTATTTGAAAATTTAGAATTAGTGGGAGATGCCACTTGTACCAATCATGCCAAATGGATCAAATATTGTCATTGAAAATTAATTTGAACCTGTACTCACTCTCAGAAAACCTGAAGGATTTGTGAACATTAATATCGTGTCTATAAATATAGTATTTGATATACAAAATCTATATCGTCTATATTTGGCGAGGACATATTATGACATTGGTCTGGTGAGTCTGATGACATTAAATATTTTCAAAACATTCAGGGTTACTTAGATATTTGCACAAAGTTCAAAACAGGTCATCATTATTCATAAATCAAATCTATTTCAGATCCAACGCATCGGCACAGATGAAACGTTTATCCATATAATGTCTGCAGTTATCCAGTCGGCTTGATTTCTTCCACGATGGAGGGATAGAGGTTTGCATTTTTCTTTCTCTTTTGGAATAAAACTTTCCTTAATTACACTGTTTTCATTAAAATAGTGAAATAAATTTTGCAAAGTTAACAAAGTCTGGAGAGAAAATGTGAGACAAGCAAATCTAATGCAACTACGAACATTTCCAAATATATACATTCACACCACCATCATCTATTATGCACACTATTTCCAGTTTCTGAAATGAATGTAAATACAATATAGATTAAAGCGAGAACAACATATATATATATATATATATATATATATATATATATATATATATATATATATATATATATATATATATATATATATATATATATATTCCTTATCACACGAAGTTGTCATCATATCAGTATGGAAAATATTAGGTTTTGCTTTTAAATAATTTCAATAATAAAACGTTTAGCATTTATAAAATATATCACTAACTCCTCCTATGACTACATGAAGACGTCTCCAGTGCAAAATATATTGCTCCTAACTGTATCCTGACAACATGAACGTACAATGTTATTTGTAGATAGATAAGTTCCTTGAGCATAGCACCGTTTGGAACAGTGTAACTACATGAAGACGTCTCCATTGCATAATATATTACTCCTAACTGTATCCTGACAGCATGAACGTACAATTTTATTTGTAGATAGATACGTTCCTTGAGCATAGCA
The DNA here is from genome assembly GCA_028554795.2 of Sinohyriopsis cumingii. Taxonomy (NCBI): domain Eukaryota; kingdom Metazoa; phylum Mollusca; class Bivalvia; order Unionida; family Unionidae; genus Sinohyriopsis; species Sinohyriopsis cumingii. The sequence goes on along the minus strand of CM068829.1, from coordinate 92,688,998 downwards.
CCGTTTAGAACAGGTCTAATAATGTTTTCTTTATTGTGCACATATCAGTTATAACATTTACGTATTTCTTTGTTCTCATTTTTTTCTTGTTTCAATACTTGAATATCTCATATAACATTGTGGCATTTTTGGCGCAATCGCATGCTACTTTACCTCTTAGTGATTCCTGCTTTCAGTTTGCTGTATATCACACAAGTGGCTTGTCATAACAGACAATAATAATAATAACTATCTATTAGGCAAACATTTAGACTGTTAACTGTAATCCATCTAAAAGAAAATGTGCTATTTTTATCAACAAGGACCTGAAATACATAATATACGTGAAATTTGTGGGTGAAGAAATGGTTTTATTACATCACATCAACATCTGAAAATTATTTGTTCATCCTTTGGTTCATGGAGCGACCATATTTAATCAATAATCAGTTATGAATATATGCTAATTTTATAATTAAGAAAGTTTAAATATGTATTATCAAAACGTAATCTGAATAAAATATTGTTAATGTACATTTACCAATTCTATAATATTCATCGGAAATGTGGCCTTTCTGTACCACATCAGACTTTGAAAACCATGCAATAGTACAGCTGGAAGCAGACAGGCTATTTTCTCAACTAACAAAACGACATACTATGGTATAAAGACGAACGATAAAACGCCTCTGCAATCTCAGGATACAGAGCAAACTCTTACCATAGAACTCATCACTAATGAACCTCTTTGTAAACAATATCTTTTATACCAAGCGTTTTCGACTCGAGGAATGGTCTGTCTCAATCCACACGAAAGTGTTCATTATTACACCGCTTATAACATGAAATTACCGAGTGCAAAACACGTCTACTACGAATTATTTTACATCTAACATGGCACCAGAGCCAACCGCTAGCGTTTATCTCTCTCGACTGTTGAAGTTTTATTTATATGTTCCAATGTGATGAGGTGATTCAGGTTGGAAATATCAGTATGTGATTCCTCTTGGGTACATTTGTTTTTCGGAATCTCCGTGGAAACTGTAATTTAAAGGGAAACCCGTACTGTATATTCTATGGGAAAGCGCTTTGTTATTTTTTATGATATTTCGATATGTAATCTGTTTCAGACGACACCCTATATTATTTATGTTCATAATTGTAAACCTTTATCAATTTAGCTTATCGATAGTCACATCCACTGATGTTTGATGCCAGCATAATAACATCACTTACAATTCATTTCCAACATTAGCACAATGATTAGTTCTGAAAAAAATATTGCAGACACATCTCCGCACAAATTTACAGGGACAAAGGAAAGGAATTTTAGATCCAGAACCTAGGAAAAACATAAACTCCCAATCCAATATAACGCAGGACCCAGGAGAAATAACTATTGACGCTGACAGTGTGAACCAGTTCAGACGGACTTGCTAGAACTTCCGTTGATATTGAAGGGCTGTTATTTATCTCCCCCCTCCTTATTTATGGAAAAATGTGAATCATAATATTGGAGAGATAAAGCGCTTTAGCAGCTACTATTTGCTCACAAAGGTCTGCAACATCCCTTAAAATGCTTACCTAGTTTGGCGACTTGATATGTAACGGAAAAATAAAAGTTGTAACTCGCCAGCAACTGAGCAAAATTAGTAGTAAATCTACGTACTTGAGAGCCTTAATATCACTCAGCTTTACTCAGCTGTGATTAGTTTGATTCTTATAACAGACAAGCTTATAGTCCCAATACCACCGTTTTTCATAAAGTTCACCATTCTTCCAATCTAACTAAAGGTTTAAAAGAAGGAAATCATTTGTTGCAAAAGCTATCTGACATGAACCGTTCTTCGAAATAATCAAGATGTTAGGTTTAAACGACGTTTAAATATTCAGCTTAGAATGAGGAGGTGCCACCCGTTAATTCAGGCGCCGAAGATGCTCTTAATTCCATTCGTTTTCGGTTATTCTCCAAACGTATTGATGCGATACAATCGACATTTTCCGATAGTTACTATCTAATAACAACAGCATTGACACGTAGCGCACAACATTGATTACAGCTGATCAGCAATAGGCATCTGAGTCGTTTTATATAATTGCACGCTTTTTATACTCAAGTTGTTCGCAGATTGCTGTTGTTTCCAGAGCCCGATTGCCCAGACGGAAAATAAAGTAATGTCTACCATAATCAAGACCAGTTCAATCCAATTACCTGTATTACCGGATTTCTCGGATACACGTATTATTGTGATCAATGGGATCAAGAATTTGTTGATTGGGACAACACATGCATTGCGGAGAGAGATGTCGGATCTGTTTAGCTAGACTCTAAACCCTGTCTTTACGAAGTTAATTAATTCACTGCTCAGCTTGCCATATACTTTTGGCAGACATACGTGATTCTTACAACATTGCATGACGCAAGATCAACAATAGAAATGTTCTTGTAAATTATTGCGAGTGTGCTCTACCTTTAGATAACTCATTTGCACCAAGTATGCCAAGGCCAATGTTTGCTAAGGAAACAAGCAATGCCGTAACTGTGAGGAAATCGTGGATTTTGAACATGAATATTGCATCCAAAAATACTAACCTGATCAGTATAAATATCAGAAAGAGAAAGAAGCAAGGAAATTTATTTCATCTTTTTTAATTTCAAATAAATATAAGAGACCGGCATTCACACCACTACGTTTTGCGCCGGCCATCGGTCTCGCGAGAAGTGCATCTTTTAATTGTCCTCATTTTAGCAAGATTCCAGGAGAACGTGAACAATATTTCGAGGACCCAGTACTCTTCCCGACTTTACCCGACCCTATAGACGACACTTACAGCCAAGAGGACGGGGACTGTCATCGATGGGACAGTGGGATCGCTCCCAATTTTCGTCTGCAATACTATTCAGAGCAAAATGCCAACTTTTTCAACCTCACCATGAATGGAACACTTTTTAAATACGCGGGCCCCCCGCAATTAACTGATGGTTACTGATACGACCCAGAAAATACATTCATGTTTCGGAATAAATGTTAAAGTGTTGTCGGTCGTATGTTAATATTATACGCTGTAATTTTGAAAACATTCGGCATTTGTGTATGAAGCACGGAGGTATAGATCCTTTGAATGAAGTCGCTACCATCACAACATAAACCGGCAACAGATTAATGCCTGAGAACACATGACCATCATAGGGTCTCAATTTTCCCAGTCCATCACCCGTTGATACACGTAAAAAAGAGAAGTAGATCCAACATGCCAGTAATGGAGGGGAGAATATACAATTTGGCAATCATTTGGTGGATAGATGAGATTTAGAAGTTGAGAAGATCGTCTATGACTTTCACGGATGTTTATTTCACGGATCCTTTGATGTTACCATCAAGTTCACCTAAAATTGTTTTAAGGCACCATCCACATCCAACATCAACCCAAATGCTTTTACGACAAACATAAAGTTGCTTTGTGATACCTGGCAGATCATGGAATCGATACTCAGACCAAACAAGAAATGGTTCTGAAACCTGAGTCCAGCATCTATTTTTGGTGTCATCATTTGTTTCCCCTTACACTGGAATCCGAATGCACAAGCGGTTACCAAGAAAGTGGTTTCTTCCAGAAGAAGGTGGTGCCACAAGTAACACACACCCAATGGAAAAAAGACCAAGAAAAAGAAAAGTCCCAATAAGACAGATTTAACCACAAACGAGCCTCTGCTGCTCTGACGAAACCATACTTCTCTGAACCATGTCCCTCGGTGACCTTGTCTTCAGCTTCTTCGTTTTTGTTCTCGTTCATGGTGGCAGCCAAACCCGATTTAACACATGAATTGTCCTATTTCATGAACCTATGACAACCCTGTTTGTAAAGCAGCTTCTCCAATGACGATGACCTCTTCTTCTGTAGCAGTTACGTCGCTACAAATGCCCTCTTCCAAGACGGTACATGGATATTACAAAGCTTACTGGATTGGTCTGAACTAGAAATGTCACGATTTAGTCCATTGCAAAACCCCCAAAGTCAAGTGAGGCCGATTATGAAAATGATATGACGTACGGACTATTGTTGGAGACAAATATAAAATATGATGTGTGACAGACGATTCACTTTTGTGTTTTATCGCTCCTGAAAGTAAAAGATTTCACTTACCCATAAGTGCACACCACCATTTCTTCCCGAAAAGGCAAAAGAAAACAAATCCTCCTCCCTTAGCCAAACGTTTGAACGTGGTTTCGGTACTGATAAAATCTAATCCACTCTTGCAAAAATAACTCTTTCAAATGACACTTAACGAAATCATCAGTAATGTGTGTCAAGGTTGCATGAATGACTTAAAATGTAACGGAATCCAAGCAACGGAAAGAACGATTAGCAAAAACATCGAATCATTTTTCGCTAAATGGTCAATCAAAAAATACTCATAAGTCAAAAGATAGTATGCTGTTGCAACGCAGAGGATTTATAGCCATGTTGATAAAACCAATGCTGAAAGAGGCTGCTCTTTTGTTACGACCGATTGCTATGCGACTGGTAGTAGGCATGTTGGGGATATAAAAGATCTCTTACGTATACCTAAGTATACCATGGAAGCCGATGCTGACTTTAGTACCCTACAACAATAGATGGAATTCCATTGTGGGCATGAACAATGGACACATTATTTACCTTCGAATTCTAATATCACCCAGATGTCACAAGTACAACAAGAATTACAAACGTTTATGGATCTCATCGATTTTCTAGAAACGGAATAAAATGCATCGGTACAGCCAAGTCTTGCAACAGATGCAACGCTTTCGCCAGTATGCTTAAAACGAAATGACTAAATCGACAGTGGTCAAGGCTGGGGTAGTCACACATATGCTAGAGGAAGAAGATGATATGCGAAGAGTCTTTTCAATCCCTGGCATCATAAGAAATGCAGCTATCAACGGAGCCCACGATCAAACGCGTATCCAGTTCAAACACTATAAGGCATCCAAGATAGATGTCAGTACACTTGGTGAGACCTTTTCTACAGACCTTTAGAACCTAACTTTGAGCAGAAAATTTACTTGAGATACTACTTCTCCCTATATGAAGCCAACACACAGCTGGGTATTAACACCAGTCGCACATTTGTGACGAGCATTTTGAAGAAGGATATGCTTTGGGGGCCATTGATTTCAATCCTAACTATGGTAGTGACGAGGGCCATTTCATAGTTTAAAAACAAACCAACTTCCTGTGGAACTTCAGTTTGTAGAAGTTCTAGCCAACACGGTGAATGTCACCTTGTATGCAGAATCTGAAAACACTCTGAAAATCATCAGTCTGAGAGAAGCGATTCTAGACTATTAAAAGCTATGGAACAATGCGAACCATCCTTGGAATACGGACCATATTTCAAGATAGTTGACGATGAAGTGTTTGAACCATAACAAGAAAAAGAACAAACTGCATAAGAAAAAGGACAAAAAGACTGTCATAATGTCGAGATGGCCTGACCAAAAACAAGTTTCCTGTTTTGGTAAGCACCTGGCTGAAGGTATTACAGCTTTGACCCATGTTTTGCATGTCAAAATGATCATTCCAATCAGATTCAACACGATACATTGCTGATGATGATGCAGATTAAAATTGGAAGAGATCTGGATGACGCTTGGAGTCTCATCTACGAACAGAAAGTGGATTTTAATAAATGGTATAAAGACTTGTGTGACTAATCGTCCCATCCATTGAAGTCTCTGAAGATCAAACGCATCAAATCACTTTTGTCATAGCGTACAAATTCAAACCGCAGAACCTTCAGGGACATTTTCAAGAAAAATGTTAGGATTGAATTGATGACTCATTATTATCTGTGAAAACAAAAAGAACAAAATGGAAACTTGGAACTTCTCTACCTTCTGAGATGAACGTCAACATGAGAACATCAGAAAACGTCAAGTCACTCAAGCCTATGTCATCAACACAGACAAGAGCAATCAAACAGGAATGCATTGTTGGCCGTCCACGTTCCCAACGATCAAGTTGTGGGCCATTTCGATTCTTATCAACCGTCATTGGCATTATGAGAAGAAATGCTGTATGGACTTGATTGAATGAAGTGAGATTCGAAGGAAAAGATTCCATGATGTGTGGACAATATTGTATTCTTTTCTTTATCAATTAAGTCTTGTATATATATCCCTTAGAATATTTAGTGAATTGTTTGAATGTGTATTCTATAGAAACGATGATAGATCAGAACGAAGGTTTTATAAAGAATATGTCTATCTTTTATCATTAACAATGAATTGTAGTTTGCATGGTTATCGCAAAAATATAGGTAAGTAAAAGTCGAGTATCACTCCAAAACATTGTCAGCTTTGTAGACACGTTCATGTTTAAAATTGTTGAATTCTTGATATGTATTTTTGTGTTTGAGAACCTTCTTCTTGTTAACAAAATATCTTTTTTTAAAATACAACTGATGTATGCTTTTTTTATTGACACTATATGAATGTTCTGTTCCCATTTATTTCACTCTGGTTCATGTTTTCAATCACCTTTGCAAAATGCAAGGATGGGTTCCGTTGCGTCTATGCTTGAGGCATATAACGAAGTGCATTTGCCAGTCCGGCCATCCATCCTTGACTTGTAAACAAAATCTCGACTTCCAAGATCTGATTTCAAAGATGAATGAAACTCAAGTGGTTTGGGACCGAATCAGGCAGCAACAACATGGAGAAGTGGAATATAAAGTGGATTATCATTCTTCTTTAGAAGAATCAGAATATATTATATGGTGAAGCCAGCAGTTACAGCAGCGTCCAAGCAGAAACTAAACGAGAATTGTAAAAACAAATCAGTTCTTTTCAGGGCAAACCAGATCTTTTGAAAGGCGGCTCTTCTATTTGCCAGAAACATTTAGTACATGTTTGTGTTGTATGTTTTTATCTTTACTCAAGCAAAAGACCCCTTCAGATCCTAAGTGTGCATTTGTATGAAACGTTTTAGTAGTGTGTCTAAAAACACTGCATACCCTTGCATGCTTGAAAAGTAAATGTGTTGATAGTGTGTGTTCTGTAGGTGCATGTATGTGCTTGTCATTGTATTTTCGGAAAAAATATAGTAAGGAATAATGTGTTTGTAGTATAGTGTGGTTGTTGCGCTATAACGTACTAGTACGTTGCTACTTGTTAAGGCTCTTACAAAAGAAACAAGAACAAAGTGAAGACACCAAATGAGAAAAAGAAATTATGGTTCTACGAATCAAATCCAAAAATAATCTAAGAATTAAAAAATAGAAGGCCTAGTAATAGAAAGTCATAATCAAAATGTGTTCTAATCCCAATGAAATCCAAAATGGAAGCGATGACATATGCTGTGGTCAGCGTCGTACTCAACAGATATTTGTTAAATGACAGAAAATAATATTCCAGTTTTTGAATTCTGTGTAAATTTCGATAAATGTCTTTGTCTGATATATGTTTTAGAGCACTAGTATTTCCAGGGAAAACAATCTTGACATCCAAAATTAAATTGACAAAAACAAAATAATTAGCCCAAAACTTGTCACAACATAAAACACTTTAAGTTAATGCAAGAATGACTATTATTTCTCAAAACATCAACAATAATTCTAGCTACAACGCAAAAAAGATCCCCGGATGTGGGTCAATCCTCTGGAAGAACCTAATTCGTACATGTTATTTAACACGTAATCCAAGTATGGCATTAATTCTATTTTATGCCACTTAGTCTGAGAAAGAATTTTAAAAAACGTTGTTTACTACAAACTATTTATGGTTCTAAATATATGGCAGGAATTAGGTTAGCATTACACTCAATGTTTCTATAAAGTTGTTTACGCCAAAATTATTAAAAAAATATGTCAGAACTGAACTCTATTTCGGCAAATTCAAGTTACATTACAATAGCAATTAATGTAATAAAATACTTTAAAACTTACGTACAAACAATACAAATAAATTAAATATAAATTCAATCAAACATACATAATACGTCCCCAATAAAACGAAAAGAAAAGATTCATATAATAAAGCTAACTTTTTGCCAGAGATCAATCATACATGTGGTTTGAAAATAACATCAGAATACATCTTATTAATGATACAAATTATACTTGAAAAATATATTTCTATACACCGGAAAGCGCTTCTGCTATTATGTTATCTTTCCCTTGATATGTTGTTAATGTTATATTCCTTAGTAGTCTTTGATTTTTATTTTTCATCTTGTCGATGAAAGTAAGGGGTTTTTGATCCCTAAACACAATAATCGAAGAAGGCGCTGAACTAATGTAAACTTCAAAAATTTGTAATGCCAATATCAAAGTCAAACATTCATTCTCTTCCTTTTCGATTGTTGAATAATTTCTTTGGTGCTTATTTAATTTCTTAAAAAAATTAAAAATGGGTGATCAACACTATTTTCGTCTTCTTGAATCAATCCAAACATCACTTGCATCAACAGATAATTCGCTGAAATTTGGAGCTGTAAGAACTGATGCACTCAAGTATGGCTTTCCATTATCAAACCAATGAAACTTGTTTTTCTTCCTCAATACAAATTTTCAGGGGTTCAGCATTTATAGACAAATTGGAACAAAATGTCCAATAGCATCCAGCCATACCTACAAATCGCATCCGTTGCTTCTTACTAACAGTTACAGGGAATTCAAAGATAGCCCTGACCTTAGCATCTATAGGTTTAACCATGTCCCACAATATGTCCAAACAATGTTACTCCAGCACGGCAGAACTCATTTTAGGATGTATTAATTGTTAAACTTACATCAGTGAGTCTGTCAAAGAATTTCCGAATTGTCGCTAAATGTACATTTCATGTGTCGCTGTAGATTATGACATCAACGATATAAGCATCACAGTTATCTAGACTCTAGGTAATCATATTCATGAAATGTTGAAAGGTACTTGGCAAACCCTTCTTCCCAAACGGCATAACTTTATATTTATAAAGTCCATCTGGATTCACGAATGCCGAAATTTCCTTTGCTATTTGTGTCAGTGGAACTTGCCGAAATCCTTTCAGAAGGTCAAATTTGGTTAAATACTTGGCATTTCCGATTTTATCAATGCAATCATCGATTCTTGGTAATGGAAATTAATCTGTTTTAGTCACATTGTTCGTCTTGCTATAATCAGTGCATATACAGAACGTGTTATCTGGTTTCGGAGAAAGAATAAATTATGAACTCCAGTCACATTTACTTGGCTCTAGTAAATCGATATCGAGCAAATAATGATGTTTTAAGTATTCATGTTTGAGAGGGTTCATCATGTACGAATGTTGTTTCACAGGTGTGGAAATCAGAATTTGAACGTCATGGAAAATTGTGTTTCTTCGTTTAGGACCATCTGGAAATAAGTGTTCATATTCAAATAATAAATGTTTAAGTTCATTTCTTTCTTGATGTAGCAAACGTGAAAGTTATATGTCCAGATCAAATTTAACTTATGAATTCCGAAGATGTTTCACTCCAAAATCATTAGAGTACGTTGTTATTCCTTCACTTAAATCTTCACTGAGTGGGATTGATTGCATGTTTAGCATGGCTATCTCTCTCAATATACCCCTTTAACATGTTTATGTAGCAAAGTTGTTTTTGGTTTTGCCTCCCATGAGTATTCATTATATAATTTAAATCATTTACTTTCTTTTCAACTATGTAGGGACCATAAAACTTGGCTTTAAGACGACTTTGTGGTGTGGGCAAGAGAGACGGAACTCTAACACCAGGCTGAAATTTCTTTCCCTTTGAGCTTTGTCAGACCTTAATTTCATGTTTGAATGCGTATAGTGCAGATTTGCGCTTGCAACCTCACAAACCATTGACAACATATACTAAAACTTCGAAACATAATCGAGAAGATTAATTTCAGTATCTTCATTAGAAAGACATTTTTCTTGCAACAACTTCAATTGTCCACTCACAGTGTGCCCGAAAACATGTTCAAATGGACTGAATCCTAAAGATTCTTGAACTGATTCGCTAACAGCAAACACAAGTAAATAAATGCCTTCATCCCAATTTTTACCCGTATAAAAATATTATGATCCAAGTATATTTTACAATGTATGATGACATCTTTCTAAAGCCTCATGGCTGTCAATGTGATAGACTAAAAATCTGATTTATTGAATGCCTAATTCGTATATAACTTGATGGAAAATTCCAGATCAGATTGAACAGATTTAACAAGGCCAAAATTAGTAAAACAAAACGTTATCAAAGCTTTTACTACTGTTTTAGATTTAATATTTGTCAAAGGAATTGCCTCTGGGAACCTTATGGTCGCACACATTATAGTCAAAACGTATTGACTACCTGACATTGTCTTATGTAAGGGACCAACACATTCTACCATAATCCTGATAAATGGTTGCTCAAATGCAGAAATAGGTTCAAGATGAGATTTAGGTATCTTTTGATTGGGTTTTCCTACTATTTGACAGGTATGACAAGATCTGCAGTATTTACCAACCTCATTATGACTTTTGGCCAAAAGAAGTGATTCACGATCTTGTGATAAGTCTTATTAATCCCTAAATGACCAGCCGAAGGAGTTTCATAGGCCAGACTAAGACTTTCTTGTCTGTACGATTTTGGAAATACAATTTGAAAGTTCACTGAAGACTCATTTTCTCATAAGAATTCCATTTTTAATGAACTAACAGACAAGTACTTGAGTAGCGTCAGTTTCACAAATGGACCTTAGAAACAAACAGGAGATCTCGGGTTCTTTTTCCTTTTCAGCGACAAGTGACTGTACCCTGATTAGAACAAAAAGAATGGGTAGTTAAAAGAGGATCACCGTGATCAATACATTTTGATTGATCAAAACAAGGAGTGAAAGTGACCTCATCAAAAGCCTGACAAATACATGTGTCAGCTAAAGGAATATTTTTTTCTGACCAACATCATTTTCATAAACTTTCTTTGCCATAGCTCTGGTAGCTGCACGCGCTGGGTATTAATCAGGGGATTCTTTTTCAATAGGATTGACGTTCTGATCCAAACAAGCCTTGTCAGTTACAAGTGGGTTTACCACAAACTTATCTCCAGCTAGGTTATTTCCTAGTAATAAATAAATGCCCTCAACAGGTAAAGCGGACACTGTTTCGACAAACGAGTCCTGAGACTAAGTCCGATAACAAATTTTTGCAAGAAGACTTCTCAAAAAGGCAAAATACCTGATAATAAAAGACTAATAGAAGCTCCTGCGTCCCTAAATAAATTTAATAGGGATAGGATTAGCCGAATCACCCAAGAGTGATATAGAACCCGTCGACATGAATGCTTCATAATTCTGCATAAAACATTCAGACTGGGGTTTATTAGACCCGACAGAAGTATTGCTTTCATTACATGACCGTGACCTTGACATCTTAGAAATAAGAACATTTGGAATAGGTCTGTCTTGATTCTGATGCTTATTTTATCAATTTATAGCAATTAGAAATAACGTGTCCTTACATATTGCGATAAGTACATCTAGGCAGAAACAATGATTTATAATCAAGCTTAGCAGAAGCTTCATTTCAAAAAGTTTTGCCAGATTGAAATTAGAAGGGCTCGTATTAGGCTAATATACTTTTCAACCAGAAGGCTGCTGAGTGGAAGTCTTATTGAATTTTATGATGTAAGAAATACTAGCCAGCAGAGTTTCGACATTATACTCATCAAGATAACTCTTAAAGACACTATGGACACAGTTCTTGAACTCTTCAAGTAATACAAGCTTTCTGACATTTTCGTAATCTTTCATTGATATGCACCATCGATCAAATAACAGCACTTTTTCTCTTTCAAATTCCATAAGTTTGTCCAGTTTCCTTTCTATAGTTCCGGAATGTTTGTCAATAAGCCTCAGAGACAACTCATAACCCTTTAAAATGCATTCCTTAACCAGATCATAGCACTTTTTTGTAGTGACCGTGAATTGTAAATATCACTAACGTTACCAGTAAATGCACATGGTAATAATATAGTCCAATGCTCCATTGGTCATTTCAAATTTTCAGCAATTTTGTCAAAATGAGGAAAATATTTGTATACTTCTTTTTATCTGAACGGAGGTACTAACCTAATATTCTTAGTGATATCAAAATTTAAATTTGTATGAGACTCGGAAGCGTGCATTTTGCTTGCCAGCTCTATTTCTTGTGATTTAAATTCATATTCCCTCTCTTCCCCCTCTGTTTGCATTTGTTTCTCTCTCACTCTTTCTTCGATTGTTACTGCATTTGTATCTCTCTCTCCTGTAACTTCATTTGTTCTTTTTGTGACTGCCTTTTTCTTTATTCGCTTGTAACTCCATTTGTTTCTGTTTCTCTGTATCCTCTCTCTCCAGTTATCATTAGGTTTTCTTCTTTCTGTAACTGTATCTGCATTTGTTTCTCTTCTTCATGTAACTACAACTGCATTTGTTTTTTCCACTTTCTGAAGTTCATGCTTTATTAACTCCAATTCCATCTTGTATTTTAATTTTAATTCCTTTACTTTTATGTCAGAGCCTGAAACAGACTTACTGATCTAAACCAAAACACTTTTACCAAAACATTATTTTCAACCAAATACTGGACCAAACTATATTTTATTTCTTGGTTCGTTAAAGAAGCGTTTGCCTCATAAAAATAATATTTTCTGGCAAGTTGTATCAATTCGTCTTTTATCAAATAGTCCAACTGTTCCTGGATAGGATTTGAAAGAAAGACCTCCACCTTTGATGACATTGTAAAAAAGCTTGATGATTTCACTTAAGATTTCTAAAATGTAAAATAATACCCGGAAGTTTCAAACAAAATTCAAAACCTAGGAAAATTTAAATTACAAGAAAAATGTGTACTGAAACAATTCATCCAAAATTGACTTATTCCAAGGTCGTGCAACCCAATTCTCTGTGTTATGTGTCTAGGATCTTACAAAACGTAACAAGGAAAACGCGAAGCCACCAAACTTTTGAAAATTAAACGAATATTTTTATTTCCCTAGAATAAAGAGGTAAAAATGAGCAAAATAACATAAGTTTTACGCGTCACATCCAAAAATATCGAAGAATTAAAAAATAGAAATCCGAGTAATAAAATGTCCTAACGAAACTGAGTTCGAATCCTGATGAAATCTAAAATGGATCACAGAAAATCATATTCTATTTTGTTTAATTCTGTGTTAATTTCGATAAATGTCTTTGTCCAAGACTTAATTTAGAGCACTAGTATTTCCAGTGAAAACAATCTTGAAATTGAAATAATTTGACGAAAACAAAATTATTAGTCCAAAACTAGTCTCAACATAAAAAACGGTAAATTCTCAAGGCAAGAATGACTGTTATTTCTCAAACTATCAACAATAAATATACAACGCAAAACAGATGCCTTGATGTGGGTCAATCCTCAAAAACAGATTAACTGATACATGTTATTTAACACATATTCCAAGTATGGCCTTGAACCCACGTTATGACTCTTACTCGCAGAAAGAATAAAAAATAAAAAAGTTATTTACTACAAACTATCACTGGTTCTAAATCAGGGCCAGGAGCTATGTCATCATTAGATGCAATGTTTCTATAAAGTTGTTTACGTCAAAAATATAAAAAATCAATCAGAACTGAACTCTATTCCAGTAAATAAAGTTATATTATAACAGCACGTAATATAATTTAAAAAAATAAAACTTACAAACAAACAATTAAATTAAATCAAATATAAATTAAATCAAATGTATATAACAGTGTAAAATGTATATAGTTTCTATGATATATGTTCCATGATTTAGTCTGCATGTCGTATATACTGTAGTGTTTGTAAGGAATGTTTTGTAGACCAATTATTTCTTAGACTAAGGAGAGAAAGGAAAATGAGAATGAGATGAAACCTAAATATTTCCAAAGCCTGAAAGAGAACAGAATTAAGGTGTATGACAAATTTAGGAAGATGGATCATCCCGACTGAATCCCTTAAGGAAAAAGAATATAAAGGTGATGTTCTTAGACTTGATAATAAATTGTGATATGAAGTAAAGACAAGGGACAAAGAAACTATAAAAAAAAACAATTGCCCATTTTAGGGCCCTTCACAGGCCCAGCAAGATAGCATTTCACTATTGCCAAAAATATATGTATTTTGTGTCTGCGTTTTTGTTGCATATATGTCTTTGTTTGTTCTAATCACATGACCTTTTTCCCATTTTACGCATAAAAACTTTGGATTCCATAATGTCATTTATCTCCATATAAACATTTTTTACCTCATAATGCCATTATAAATAGTAAACCTATGGATAAATTTAACATAAGATTTCCCTTACGAACCCGATAATGTTAGTTGCATGTAAATATTATAATATACTTTATTCTAGGCAAATACTCTTATATCAAACTGATCCATGATCCTCCCCTCCCCCATCTCTTTCTCTAATAGTGGACAGATGTGAATGAAAAGTTGTTGTCTAGATCATGAAAAATCAATTGCATATTCAGAGAGTATATGACCTGAACTTTTATGTTTTCAATATGGTGATTACATTGATGTCACCCTACGTTGACAAAATGTGCAGGTCTAAACAGATGAAATGTACACAAGAAATGTGTCCTTGTCTAACGAGGTTGATATGATTGTTTCTATCTTTCTTTGTGTATGAAATGAATAATCTGGTAACTTCGTGGATCGACAACCTCCTCATAGCAAATATTGGCGCCAACTTCTGTAAATTGTGCCATTGGATTTAGAGCGCGTGGTTGCAGTAGTCAGCCTTTACTTAGTAGTGAGGGCATGTCAAGTAACCAGCTACGAAAACAACAGATGCATCCATTCCTGCTTGACCTGTCCAAAAATAATTGAATATAGTAGCATAGCTTCTCATCCTTACAATTATATTTTATGGATGAACATAACGGTAGGAACGGATTGGCGGATTATCTTTCAAAATGTCCTTTAAACAATGAATTCAAATATTTCATTAGATTGCCAACAGTTTGATAATTATTCACCAAAAGCACGATGAATACTCACCGTGTGATTCTTTTTCATCACTGTTAAATACATTCCGCGTATCGCGTAGCTAAATTGTCTACAACATTAAAGAATATAAAATTAAAGGTAATGTCTTTCAAATGAAACAGACAAGACCAAGTAACGACTGTCGTTGTTCAAGTCAAAGTGATACTCAAGTGCCATCTATTTGTCGCAATTTTAGGTCAACATAATAACGGTAGCAATTCTTTTGTATGTCTTCGTTTAATAATAATTTCTTTAACATTTTCAAGCAGCGCTTCAAATTGTAGAGCGCTGGTAGTTGGTATAACATACCTCAGACGTTTAAATGAAATTTCTTTTAATAATGAATCCGTAATTTTTTAGCCTTCTTAATGTCTTAGAAGTAAACTATATTAATGTTATACCGTCGTATATTGTATCTTTGAGAATGATTGTGTCGAAAGATTCATATGTTGACCTTTAAAATATATTAGCACTAGTGACATTCTAGTGCAAAAGCAAACATATCTACTACAAGGGAGTGTATCAATATTTTCTACTTCTTAATGTAGTTGCTGTTGTTGATTTATGGGTTAACACTATTTATCATAACAAGATAGACTATAGATGACTGCTGTTATAACTGGAGGAGGAAGAACCCAGGAAAACCCCGATAAGAACCACCGACCTACTCGAAGCTAGTGGTAAGCTTTCTCACATACTCACATTACACAAGCCCGAGCCCACGCTGATAGAGGTCAAATGGAAGTGATAGGAAAAAGCAAGCACTTTAGACCATTCAGTCACTCTCTTTATGTAACGACAATTTGTTAGTCCCGTAAATGGTCCTAAGGGAGAATTATGACTAATATTATTGAGTGGCATGTTTGCATTGCCATTTTGGTATATATGAACGTATATATTATTATTATTATTATTATTATTATTATTATTATTATTATTATTATTATTATTATTATATATGTGTGTGTGTGCGTGTGTGTGCGTGCGCGCGTGCATGTGTGTGATTGACACGAAACACGTCTATTATTTTTGCACAACTTTATATTGTTAGATCTTTCTTGTTACATCTCTTGTTGTACACTGTCCCAAATGATTCTAAGGTGTAGCAATCCAGAATTATTCCTTGTGTTGTTTATGCAAGCTTTTCCTTCAGGACGAAGACCTTGTTAACCATAAACACTGGGAGACAAATTTAAATTTTCTGAAATATTTTAGAGAAATTCGTATTCGGGACTAGTACCCAACGTTCTGCAACCAATCTACACATAGTAAGTAAAGTAACACAAAAAAGTAAAACTAACACATTTTGTAAAAGTTAACAAATAATTTAATTATGAAACGAATAAAATAAAAATTTAAGATGAATTTACAGTATTATGAATTGAATCCAAAATAATTTCATTTTAGTCCAATGAACACTTTGTATTTCACATTAATAATCGAAACAAATCTCTCCTCTCAGATTATATGTCAACACACCATTAAACACATCTGCAGACTGATATTAACACAAGAACAGATACAATAATAACCCGTAATAGGAAATAAAAATTAAATAATTGTCCAGTTCTCGCTTTATATACATTATTATACGGGCCCAGATTAGAATTTTCTCTAGCTCACTATGTGACATTTTACAATACCCACACGTCATGAAAGAACCCACCTTACAAACATATCCATAATAATATTTTTCTCTATAATACGAAGTGAGTAGTTAAATCTCAAATAGTCTTAAAAATTCTTTCATCAGTCCAAATAAACGGGGTTCCAATAAAATTCAAATATTAAATGTGTTGATGTGCCTGTAGCTTAGAATGTGGTACTGTGGCAGTAGTCTAGAACGTAGCAATGTGTTAACAGTTCCTTGATGTGTCACAATAATATAACAAAAATGTCCTTGTCAGAATTCATTATAATTCCAAAGTCATGTATTAAGCTAAGAATGGTATTGGGCATTTTGTAATTCCAGTGAATAATATTTTGAATAAATAAAGAAATCGAAATAAGAAACTGAACACAACATTATATCTGGTTTCACATGGAATGTTAAGATAGGAAAGAATAATGTTTCAAGCAAATTTTGATATAAAAGGTAAAACACAATATTAATGCCAAGATGAAGCCCAGTTATTTTCCAAAACATTTAAAGTTGTCAACAAGGTCAGGAATTCCGAAATGAAATGCCAATAGCCTCAATTCAGATTCAAAAAATATGTTTACTTCGAATGATAAAGATTCTAGTGTTTAAGCTATACTCACAGATAAATGTTAACTATGTATTATGTTGTGTAGGAAATAAATGTTCCTAGACAGGTACACCATGTGCTTGATTTGTTTTACTAAGGTCAATCCAAAATTACAACCATACATAACATATAGTCAAAGACGTCACAAACAATGCAAGTTAAATTTACATAACATGAGGTCTCACTATTGAGAGAATCAAATATTGTCTGCGTAAGCCTGGCGTTAAGTCCCATTGTATCCTCTTTTTTTGCAATGACCTCAAAACAATATTTGTTCACAAATGAAGAGTTCGTAAATGCTCGCATGCTACAAGCAAGTTTCATCTAATCACACAGGATGAAACTCTAATTTCACAGTTGCATGGTTTCTCCTTGTATAGATTTGTATCGGTAATTACTAATCCTTTCCAAACCATATATTAGTACTTCATGCCACGCAATAAACAGTACGACCCAAACACAATATCGAAATTACTATTCCTATCTCAAACTGCTGGACATGTGCGCCTGAAAGTATCTGGATAATTCAATGTTAAGAAATTAGGTAGGATCCGTTTTAGGAAATTAATCCACGGTTTCTCAAGTTCCGTAAATATTTTACTTGATGACGTTTGCTCCTGGAAATTGGCTAATTACTCTGGTTGAGAAATAGGTTCCCAACAAATACTTTGCATAAACACCAAATACTCACCAACATCTAACTGAGCTTTAAACATAAATGTAATTGCAAATAGCACATACCCTAAGTTTATTACAATATATCATCTCTTCTAGAAATTGTTTTCTCGTAGGTTCCAAGAGCATTTGAAATAGATAAATAGTTACGCCGTTGAACTGGATATATGTCTAGTATTAGCCATGTTCGTGGAGTTTACTATCATCAGTTTTTATCTTCTATAGGTCATCCATGTAACACATGTATACTTCTCTGTAAGTAAATAGTTCTCTAATTATTATCTACTGTGCAGAGAGTTCAACTTCATTAATTTAAATACGGTCGAACTTCATTGTAAAATGAGAACTTGTATATCTTTGCAGATGCAATTCGTTCCAGGAGAATACATAAGATGCCTTTGCGACCATGACGATCCCTGCGAAGGAGAACTTCGCTTTTCAAAAGGGGAAGTCGTACAAGTTGTGGCCGCAGAAGTGGTAAGTGTTGGTAATGTGTGTACAATACTAACTGAAACAATTTTTCAGCCTAAAAGAGCATGTTGTAGAATGATACATATTACATTTCTCTAAAGAACTAATCATTATTTCCCTCACTGTACTTATATAAATGAATAGATAAGTATTACTTTTATTCTAAGACGATCGCTACAGCTGAAAACAATCAGAAAACAAAGATAGTACACAGTGAGAAGATACGTCGTTCTTTTGAAGTTCGGAGAGTAAACGTTTTGTCGATCGTGAAGAACTTTGCTTGCATAAAATAAACATTTATTCTTGACTTATGATTATTAAGTAATTGCGATAGCTTTTTGACATAACGTATCCCTTATGGGGCATTCAAGATCTATGTTTAAATCAGACTTAATGTATTATCATTGTAACTTCAGATTTTAATGAATTGTGCATACAAGAATGTTTAGCTCAATACAATATAAATACAACTTAATAGACTGCAATAACTGCAATGCGATGTAAACGGAACAATCCAAATCTGGCATACTGAAGCTTATTTTTATAATTCATATACTATCACAACTTGGAGCATATTAAGATAAATAACAAAATAAAATTCACGTGAGTTTTTTATCCATAAATTCGTTAGCACTGTCTATCAAACCTAAACAACTGAAAGTTCACCATGAGTTTAACACATCGTTCAAAAACAAATGCGGATGATTGTATGGAAATATTAGATCGGATAAGATTGTGTGACAGTTTATATCTGATTTAAATTATAATATTTATGTTCACTAATATATAGTTTAGTGCACTACTGGGTTACTGAAAGACTCTCCTCGATTCCTACTTCATGCTGCTAGAAATCAACATATTGATTCAAAAGACCTCATTTAAAGACAGAAACGCAAGAAACGTCTGGTGGCCATTTCGTGCTAACGTTTGAGATTGCCACTTAAAGCAGAGAAGAATCGTTTCAATGAATCATGATTTTTCAAGCAAGTTGTGACAGGTGATTTTGAGATCGACGATGTTTACTTGCTAAATATGGAAGTCGAGGACGGCACGAATAAGCCATCTAACTGAAATGAAGTACACGAATGTTGTTGCATTGCTAAAAGTGAAAGTGTCTGTGAATATCATCTCAAGTAGTCAATACAGAAAGATTTAACACGAATAAAGCTGGAAATTGTTATATAAATTACGCGACAGTTCATCGCATAAAGGCATCAAGTATAACTAACGAAGTTTAGTTACCTTAAGTCTCCTCACCAAAGCGTAAAATAAAAAAGACATGTAGTTCATGAACTAGGTATCATAATGTTAAAAATAATAAACCGTCTGTATAAATTCTGAAAATGTTTCAAATAGTTTGATTAAATAATAAATTTCTATTCATAATTTCCACAAACGCCTTGATAAACCTTCGTACAAAAAGCTCTATGTCGTTCATGATAAGTATAAATCAACTTCAACCAGAACAAATATGTTCAATTCAGACATACTATCTCCTGTGCTATGTACATTAATTGACCTTATATATTAAAGACAGTATAGTTTACGTCAGTCTACTGCAGCACAATGTCAACCGATCAATATAACATTTTTGTTTAGGAATCGATATAATCGAATTATCCCAATATATCAGTTTTCACAAAGCCAAATTCTCATATGTTTTAATAGCGGTCGTCCTTAATTCAAACATTGTTTTGAGTTTATGTTAATTCAAATGCAGTTTCTGTGCCTCAAAGCAATTATATTTTTATACATGTTAAAAAAACAACAATTAATACCGCAATCCTGAACATGCAGCAGATGGTATAAAGATATTTTGCTTTATAGGTTTTTGTCTTAATTTGTAGGACGTAAATTGGCTTACGGCCAAAAATAATCGTGGAGAAGAAGGATCGATTTCCAAACGTTATGTCGAGACATTTCACTACAACCCGCTAATACGGTAGGTAAAAAGCCATGTCAGTAGCATATTATTAGTGCCAAATATTCGAATATCCAAAACCGTTAAATAGGAGTTTTGGAACATGCGCCTTGCGCGTCTTATAGGCAAACGACAAACTTTAGTGCTTTGTTCTAGAGACATATTGCACGAATACGTTATGGTTCCAGCCTCTGTTCTAAAAGACTTTATGATACTGATACCGGTTAGATTAGAGTACTTGCTAACATTTTCAATCTAAAATGCTTTAGTATGATTACAACTTATGACGAACAGACGCAGATTATAAATAACGCTCAGACTGAAACATAATGACTAAAGATTCCTAAGGTAGGTATGTACAATGAGGACCACTTTGCCCCGGCCTGAACTATTGCTGTACTTTTAAAGGTCAACCGTGTATGCTTAGGCAAAATAACATAACTATGTAATATCACTGTGTTTTAATAATAAACTGACATATTCGAGCATATATCATTGTCTTCGAAACCATAAACAGCACTTTGTGGTAATGCACACAACGACCTGCTTCGATTTGCCAACATATTGAAATATTTGATAGAAGTGAATTCCGGCGTTTACATCAGTTAAGGTAGTATAATCTAGTTTTCTTATCAAAGGCAAACCAAACTGACAAATATTCAATAAGAAATGGTGGAGTTCTAGAAGTACATGACACTACTAATTATCTTGTAGCTGCTCTCACAGAAGCAACATTAGATAGATAGATAGATAGATAGATAGATAGATAGATAGATAGATAGGTAGATAGATAGATACATTCTCTGCCAGCTATGACCCAACGTAAATTTTGAACATTGGTGGGTATCATAGTCAAACTGATATAAATTGTAATCAGTTAAAGTTTAAGAAGATTTTAATAGGAAACTGAACAGGTGTTATCCGTCACTATGTAAAGCTGTATTTCGAGAGAGAATATAACTCATTCCTCAAAGCTTGCCAAGAAGTTTTTTAATTTCTTCGCTATCACATGTGAAAAAAAGTATATTTTGCAACAGTGATTGTTAAAGAAAAAAAGGCATATGGGTGTTTGTTGGCACCTATTACATATTAAACATCTGAAATATTAAGTGTGTCCACTTACTTTGTGAAACATTAAGTGTCGGCACAAAGGCAAAATAAACCATTCATTTGTACTTAAGTACGTTTTGGTATGATCAGGCATTCACATGCAGTGCTCATTACCACAAATTCTACTGATCAGAACGTGCAAAGGTCAAACCTTGTTGTCCAGTATAATTGAGGTATATGACAACCATTACTCAATCCGATATAATGCTGTAGGAATGGATGACATATAATGTTCATAAATGTCAATACTTTGCACATATTCTTAGCATATCGAAAGCACCAACGCCTCTATTTAGTGTATATAATCATTGTAAATATTCCAGGTATATTTCTAAGTTGATTTCATGTACATTTAGACGCATTCTAATTTGACGTAGATGTAATGTTTACAAATCTTACTTGGGCCAAGTTATACAACTATAACGAGCTGCCCTATTTGTTTGCAATGAATTAAATTACAAATTATATATATATTTGTTTCTGTCGCAAAAATAGCTATAAAAACAATAGTAATTGTTGCGTCATTATGTTTTAACCTCTCACCGAAAGGATACGTTTTTTAAACTTTAAAATCAAATTAATTTGTTGATATTTTCGATGGTCATTTTCTGCGTTATATATATTAAATATATAGTTTTTGTTTGACCTTTGGCCGTTGTAGTGAGCAAAGTATTTAGAGCTTTCCTGACTTGTATACTTTTTTAAAAAAGGTTCTTTACTGATATTTGAGTTCAATCACTAGCCGTATTTATAAACTTAGGATGTTCTGCAAGCACACCGTTTACCCACATTCTGTTTTTTGTATTGCATCTAAGTTTTTAAAATATGAAGATCTATTAAACAAACTTTTTTATTCATCCTTTAACTTCAGCCTTTGGAATTAGTTACCATAGTGTTGAGATAAAATCTGAGAGCAATCGTTTATTTTACAACTACTTAATGGGATTACAAAGCGCTCAATCACATTTTGGACAATGCTACTATTTTGGGATTATTTAATTCATTAAAAGGCATTCCGAATTATATCATCGTGATACATTAAAACATTGGTACATCAGCATACTCAAGAAAACTGATACATCAGCACATTCAATATTGTATTAATTAGGACGTCTGATAGAATGCTAAGGAACATTGGAGGTTTAAATTAACAATACGAAGTTCGGTTTAAATGTTTACTTTATAACTTAATGAAATAAATATATTTTTTATTTTTCTGACCTTGTTGATTTTGCTTATTTCTCTTATTGAGTTTAAGACCACAGAGTCGTAGTATCTGTATATGTTAAATGACAAACTATGTCTGCTCTTTTGGTTTCATAAGTTTGCAATAATTCATTTAAATAATCGTCATGCTGCGATAAATTATAATATCTTATCTTGTCGTGTGGATATATTTGTACTTCCATATATGCCTATAGAATGATACAAATTTTGTTATCATTACATTAAATGTTTTTCCATTTTCTTACTGCTTCGTCTGCCAACTTTAAGTTTGTAATGTGCATTGGATATTGGTGTCTAGGTAACACCACATGATATTCACCTTGACATATCGTAAACAACATTACATCTTCCTTAATTATCGTTATTTTCATTGTAATTTTCATGATGTGCCTGAGTATACCTATTATTAAGTATCATGCCTAATGGTTATCATATTCCAGGTAACTTTATAAACGGCTCATCACAATCTGGTGTCATTTTTAATTGTATCTGTCGTACGTGTAGGCAAACATAGTTAACTATTATATATGCAGTAAAACAGCATGATTAAACTTATTCAAGAATATCACATACATTATAAGGATCTTTCATTACATAGAAGTCGTGAAGATCGCCAAAATAATTTAAGTTGAAAATTTCATAACATATTTTATATATTGTTAATCCACTGCACTAATTACTGGCACATTGGGATTCGAATGAGATTGCTCACTTGCTGGTGAGTCAGTGTCATTAAATATTTCAAATGGATCCTCATATATTTGTCATAACTACTATTTATAAAATGTATGGGTGCCATGCCCTCAAATACTTTATAATAAATATTAAGAATGTTGTTCTAATCGAGTATCCATTGGTAGATAACGTTCTATAAATCTTCTTTCGCCGCTTTTATAAAAACTTCTTTACAACTTTTTCAAATTTAATTAACTAAATTATCTTTACTAATCAAAATTTAATTGTCATCAATATTTCGTAGTATTTTGTTTTTTTTTTGTTTTTTTTGAGCAGGATCGTTTCTTATCAAGACTTTGATAATTCGAGGATTATTGTATCCAGACAATTATCAGCAAATATTGGAAAATATTTATAATTAAATTATTTGTTAAATGTGCAGAACATCCGCATCTACCAGTTGTCAAGAGAGCTTGGCGTTTTACTCTGGACTTTTTAACGGCTTCTTCCTCGTTCGATTCAATGTCTTTCCCTTGAAACTGTCATACTGTGGTAGAATTATAATGCGTTTTAATTATATAACTGAATATTATTTCATGAGCGGTACCTGAGTTTAGTTCTGCACACATTTTTAAAATGTATTTAAAGCCTATTTCTCTATCAACTCTGGATTCATAACCCTTGTGAGTTGGTTTAGGGTAAGGGCAAAATCACGACGATGTATGTTTTGCTGTGTTTATTGTCCATCACGAATTGGGTCCTCGTGTATTGCACCTTGTGTCTGAATTTGTTTCACATCGTTATACTGGAACAAATGAAACCTTATTTGATTTAGGTTGTTTTTAAATTTATGTCATTATATTTGGTTCTATTATCTAAATTTCTTACCACATTCTCTTTAATATCATCGATATTTATTATATTCATAAAATATTAGAGCCTATAAATACAAAAGTGATATTATATCTATTATTCGAGGACTAACTGGGCAAAACAATATTTTCTTCTGACTCCTGACAACTAAAATCTTGATCTTATTTTCTTTCTATTTTGCGGCACATCTATTGTATCTCTTAATTAGTTTTTAGCTTCAAAATGTTCTCAGTTTTGATGACGTTATCATGCTGGCTGGTTATCCATTACTCGCCCACATTAAATGATGTTTCTAGCTTTCTGACTTTTTTATATTTGGGCATTCATAATTATATTTTGATCAGACAATAAATTACTTTTCATCACTCGCTAGGCTTACCGGTGACATTTCCTGTGATATTGATGAATTGTATCTTATTACGACTCCAGTTCTTAAACCACGTACAAGGATAGAAAGCGAAACTTTAAAGTAAATAAAATTTAACCAGCAATATATTTCTCTTGAATACAACGCTTAAAGAAGCCTTTAGGTGTGAATTTTTTACGCTTTAACTTTTATGGAACTTTCCTTGATATTGATTAATTTTTGAACGTCAGTGAAGACAATTTATAAATTGTATATAATTTGTTTTGTATAAATGTTTGATTACCAAATAGTCAGGTTATGTCATACCCGTGAAGAACAAATGCCAAGATTTATTTCTTACATAATTTGCGAAGAAAAGCGGCATGATTGCTCATATGATAATGTTAATCAAAGAAACCGTGCAGTAAGTCAACACTGAATGATTCTTTATATTGCTTATTTGATCCTGAAGGTAACGCTTGCTATAATATCGCATGATACAATCACTTTTAACATGTTAACCCTATTTCAGAGCCAAGACTCGTGGATATTTTCGCTACAGTAGCCATGATTATACGGGTGCTGTTTCCACGGTGAAGGTTTGAATTCTTTTTTCTCAAAACAAAACGTGACTTAATGATCCATTGTTGTCTATGACAGTTCATGATGGTCAGTAAATGGCAAAGGATCCGTAATAAAATTTAGAAGATTAAAAATCGCCGTATACCTAACTAGGGATATATGATGGTTAAACGTTTCTATTTCATGCCATGATGTAGTAGAAAAAATGATGCTGACAAAAAAAACCAAATTAACTCATTGTATGCTAATGCTTAATTCCCCGTTTAAATACCATTTATGACTGATTTGTTGGCATGTAGCCACTTTTTCAAATATTATAATAAAATCAGAGGGATGCAATGCTTTGTTGTTACTCATGTTTGCTGCCCATTTTGGTACAATGATAATCGCAAGGCGCACGTATGTAGCTGCTAGTAGAATTATTAACAGATGCATACATTCTGTGTGAATGAGACACCCATCTTTAAATGAAACAATAAATAAATCAATAGCTGGCAATACATGTTATTAACGGTAGGTCGTTTAATCTACCTGCTGTGATATACATTCAAATAGGGCATAAGTAATGCAATCATCTTTAAAATCTCACTTATCAGGTTCATATTTTGAGTGTAACAGTGAACATTTATTTACACGCATAAAACAGAGCTAGAGCTAAAAGGGAGTAGCTTTAAGAATGTTTTTGTGGTATATATATATATATATATATATATATATATATATATATATATATATATATATATATATATATATATATATATATATATATATATATATATATATATATATATGGTAAATCACAGAAACAGTTTCAAATGTTTCGAGGTGGAAAAGCTCTTAGGGGCAGAAATATATCTCATCCATAAAGGATACACAAACTACAAAAGAAAGGAGAAAACATGGCTAGAAAATGTTTCAATGATAGTGAAGATCTACAAATTATAGTTTTGCAATGGACGACGACAATAAATGCAATACTTTTGGACTAGACACAGTAAACGAAGTGTAGCATAGAAAACAGATTTTGAATTTGATTCTGAAGCAAATGAGTAGCCAGTATAAAGTAGAGAGCAGTGGGAGGAGTGTTCGGCTCTTGGTACTTCAAGGATGATTTAATCAGCGATATTTCGAACTGTTTGCAAGTTTCTGAAGTAGATACTGACAGGAACGAGAACGATGAGAATTACAATATTACAATAATACAATCTAGACCGTGCTAAGATGCATACGTGTTTTAGACTGTATCAACTGAAAGAAAATTACGAATGATACTGATAAGTGTAAGGACAGATATGCAGCATCGCATATGTTCTTTACATGTTGGTGTAATGGGAAAGGACTGTCGAGAATGACACCTAAGTTTCGTGCTGATAGTGTGAATGTAATGTTTGGGGGCCTGTTGCTGTGTTTCTAAGCATACCACGAAACGTACCAAGGTATCCTGTAATTATATTAGGAACCACAAATGTATTGTTATATGGCAGGATTATACATATTGCATATTTCAAACAGAAATACTGTTTGAGATAGAATAAAAGATATCTCAGTTTTAAAACGTCGCAGCCATCTCAACACTCACACACAGTTTATTTTCATCTCCTCGGGGTATTTCAATGTGCTAAATGTATGTTAATTACTGTATACTTTGTAATCGAACATATGCAACTTTAATGTGATGATTAAGATTACACTAGAGGTGATATCCTGTGATAGACCTTGAACTGTCATGAGAGACTCACTTAATAAAAAAGAAGTCATATCCGTGAATGGACGTTTACTTATCTGAGAACAAATGTGGCATTTAAAAGGTATATTTTCATTTGGCTTGCACCGTAAGACTGTTTTTAGGTCTCTTGTTGGTCAAAATTAAACTAAAGCCGCTCTTTCGTCAAGTATGTACTTCATATTGCCACTCAATATGGAGTCTCCAATACACTACTTCCAATGATGTTTATTTGGTCCTAAAGGAAAGAGCTCCATTCGTACAGGAAATACTTGAAACACTGGCCATCTTAAAATGTACTATCTTACTGCACTTTTCAAATCGCAGATCAGACCCTTGGAAGGATTCTTGTTCTAGTATTAGAATTTGTTTTTGTCTTATGCATTCGAGTTATATTAATTGCTATTCTGGTGAACATTTAACTATGAAGAATAGACATTATCAATAGAACATTAATTTCTCCTTTCTGTTATAATATTTCAACTACTCTTGTTTCATATCTACCTCAATATCATATATATTTTAACGTGAAAAATGTTTGCTAATTGACGCTTTGCAGGAAACCCCGTAAGGAAAAGTAACGAGCACCCATACACCTGGGCTTCTGAAGATGATACGTATTAAAGTTCCTAAAACACATTTACCTCCATTGAATGTAGCAATATTTAGTTTCAAATATAATTAACCAGGGTGCTCGCAACCATCAAATTAACGAAGGCTCATATTGGCAAAAGAAACATTATATATGTATCAATGGCCTGCTCGCTTAATAAGTTGTACCCATTTCTATATAGAGTAAAACACAGTCACAACATTGCTAATACTTGGATATAAATAACGTCATTGTATTGTGCTTAGGTAATTTCCAGATTTTATCCGGACTCATAATGTTACATCCGTGTTTCTTCTGAGTGAAAAAAATGGAATATTATAACATCTTGTTGACTATTTCTAGTTTACCAGAAATGCCATAAGAGTGTATAATTAACAAACTGGTAAATAATAAAGGAAACGGATACTAAGAGAAACACTCGAGGTTCGCTGATCAGAGTGCTGCTGTTCAATCCGACCAGCTATTAAAGATTGTTGTATTTACCCAAAGCTTAGGGGTGTTTGAAAATCATCTGAATAAGGAAATGTCCTGGTGACCATAACATGCAAGAGACACATGTGCAACAATACAAAATACTGTTATTTAAAGTTAGAAAATCACCTCCTTGAACAATGTGTCTGTATTGGAGTGTAATATAGGAGAACTTTTATCATTTTAAAAACGTTTTCAGGAATAGTGTGCTGTATTCAATCATATCCCTTATTGATATGAATTTAATGGGAATAATCATACAAATACATTAGTATTCGAGGCTTTACCTAAATGGATGCATTTTAATCTCTATCAGATATTGATTTTGCATACGAAACTCTTCGGGACAAGTGTTATATTCAATAGAATCTGTTGTATGGTCAAGCTTTTGTAACCTTTTCAAATTGCTGTCTTTAGAATGAGTACATAAATATATAAAGTCTATGTTGGATCATCAATTTCCAAGATTGGTACCATATCCATGGCCTCGCGCGCATACCAAGCCCCACCTACATCAAAGCAACTGACAATTCTGGCTGAACCTTCCATATATCAGGAAAGCTTGGTCTATCACATTCTCTTTCGTCTGTACGTTATCATTCGTTGAGAAGAAGACTTATCTCTACTTATGTAAGCATACTTGCATGATTGCCATGATACTCGATAACATCCATCGCAAGACCAAGTTGGTCCTAATTGACAACGGTAGCACCCTGACATTCAACATAGTAGCCATCTAGAAACGATTATTATAGTTAATTTTACTGAATGGATATCAAAATCAAATCAGATTTTCACAGATGACTATTAATGATGACTTATACAAAACGGCACCAATCCGATGTCCAACCGCAGCAACCTCGAAATAATCTTATCGCTACATCTGAAAATTTAAAAGCGATATTGACAAAGGTTGTCAGGAGAAGACTTTATATAATCTTATGATCTGTACTGAGCTCTAGATAAGCCACTAAGACAGCCGGTGTGGCAACTACAGACGTCATCTTTGAAATCTTTGGAATTCTTGCTTTTCCTAAATAAATTTTTACATCAAATCAACATTGGTTTTTCACTACTTATGATTTTTCGTTGGTCTAATAATACAATGATGCCAATCTGATATCCAACATGTCCACCTCAGCGAAATCTCTCAAACTTTTCTGATCACTACTTGATATGAAATGAAAATTAATTTGACCTGGTGTTTTCAGCAGACTTCGCACAATATCAAGTTGGTCATATATGAAATGGCGCTGATATGGGATATAAAATGGCAGCTATAGTGGTCATATTGAAGATCTTGTTATTTTGCGTATCGTTCTGACTGCATATCCATATAAAGATCAGGATTACACTCGAAGATTTCGTATTACGACCATCTGATCGTAAATTAAAATGGTGCCGATGTGAGGTTCAATATGGTTGCCAAAGTTGCCATGCTGAAAATGTTATTGCAGTTCGCCTTGAGTGACGAGATAAATTATATTTCGGTTGTAACATGAAGCTTTTTAAGATGTCAAGTTGGTCACAAAGGTATATGCTGCCTCTGGGTATGTGCATGATTTGATTTGGATTTTTAAGATAGCTACAACAACGTTTCAGTCATATCGCTACGATATCTGCAGTATGGCAGTTTATAGTGATGTCTAGCACTGGGGCTTCATGCATCAGATATGTAGTATCATGTACCAGCCAGTCACATTTTCACAACATCTTACTGAATATCAGCCCCTTCGAGGAATTCTGTCACAATAATGGAATAACGTTACATCAATTAACGTCTAGTTCTACGTATTATTACTCTGGTCAGACTTTTTAAATTGTAAGAAAACAAGTATCAATATATGATTACTTTCCCCATTTTTTTATATAATTCTTTCAAATAATGTCTTTCGTTTCTACCTCACCATTATGAAGCCAACGAGAAACTAAATTTGAGGTAGGTCTTTATCACTAAAGTACTTACACGTACATTTCCAGTGGGCTTCCCATAAAGTCGTTAACTTCATCGATGATAAGCAGTATTCAGTGTTGCGTATAATATCAGTATTTTATTGCACAAAATGTGAAGTGTCGTAATAACTCAGCATGGTGGTTGCTATGATACCTAAATGATGAAATCAGCAATATGCACTTTAATGTTCACGTCTTTTATGAAATATGGACCAATAATTATATCACTACTCATTAGATAGTCCCACAATTAAGTAACGTAGGTCAGTTGTAAACAAAATAATTACATCGTGCACCTTTAAATGATGATTCATATTGGCAAATCGATACATATTTGCAATAATATTAGATTGTATACTTGGTAGTATTTATCCATTTCTAGATCGGACAAAATAGAAGTATAGTACTAATAAAAACAAGGAAATATGTTATAGTTCTGTGCTAAAATATTTCCAGACCGTGTCAGAATTCATAATGCTACATTGACGTTCCTTTTTCGTGAGACAATGGAATATTGTATCATCTTGGTGATAATTACTAATTACTAATTGTACCAGGAAATCTATATACATGTATATTTTAACAAACAGGTAAAATATAAAGCAAAGACCTCACACTTTGAACTCACACTAAATAATGTATTCGAAGGTAACTTATCAGAGTGCCACTGTTCACGCAGATCAGTTAGAAAAGACTGATGCATTTGTTCAAATTTAGAAGCGCCTGAGCATGATCAGAATCGTTAAATGTCATTGTAATATAGATAGGGGATACGTACAATAATACAAATCACTGACATTTAAAGCAAGAGCGTTCCCTCCACGAAGAATGAATGAATTGGCGAGAGATTTAGGATCCATTAAATTATTCCAAACACCTTTTTTAAAAATAGTGTACTTATATTTAATCAGATCATCTACTTAGATCAACTGGAAAAAAGGATGCAACTAAAATATTACACTAGTTTTGAATAAAACTGATGTATTTCATTATAGAATAGTTCTATACTTTCCATGCTATATTCATAGAGTACAGTTGCTTTCTTTGGAGAAATCTGTTTTCAGCTTATGTATTTGCAACAAATTCTTAAAAGGACTACTGTATCATGACTGCTGATGTTAGCCTATGTTTGGCAATCCATTTTGAAGATGAAATATTTTTTGAGTAGGCATATTTTGGGAATATTGTATTAAATATGAAGTGTCGTAATTAACCTGTATGCAGGCTGTAATTAGCAATATGCACTTTTACTGGCTCGTTAGTTATGAAATATATAACATTAATTACGTGAAGTATCAATGTAACTGTTGATACAATCCTTGTAGATAATTCAACCGTAAGCGATATGAAGTAATATAGGTCATTTGTTAGCAAAATATATACTGTATGCAACTTTAAATAATAATCCATACCTTTACTTAGTATATGCTCATGTTTTCTCCGTTAACTTTACATTATCAGAATCGTTCAATATTTTACAATATTGCACACCTTCATATTGCACCCACGCGCTGGACATGTGTGCCCAATAGTGTATTAGGAACTACTTTGTAAACAAATCATGCACATTCGCATAGTAGACGCAATACGTTTTGGTTGATTAAATATGTTTCTGAATGAACAAAAGCAGATGTTTCGTGGACTGCAGCATACCAACTGTTTTGCTACATTCCATGTTAACTTTTTGATACCATATTTCATAAAATTGCTTGGTACCTACAAATAACATGCAATCTATAAAGGCATAAACTGTCTCCTTTAGCTGGTAATAAGAATAGCAAAAAAAATGCTTACAGTTTTACGTCCAGAATTTCCTCAAAATGTACTTTCTTAGTTCTGCAAATCCGAATTACATGAGCCATGTCATGAGATCTCAAGCTTGATAATCAAGTCGATTACATATTTCGAAATTGTACTGTAATTTCGACTATATTCCAAGTGCAATTACATCTTCCTTACTGTACCCAAAATGAAACAAACATTAAATTCAATAGCGTCTTTTGGATAATTTCAATTGAACCACTTCATATTTTTCCCACATAATGATTTCAAATAGTCAATGACAGAACAAACACACTTGCAGATGTAAACAAGCTAATCCCGCGCCGCTTCAATACGATGTATTTCATGTACAATTTGCACAGATGAATCCAGTCCAAAATCACAAACTTTCGTCGAATCGAAATAAAATACCCAAATCTATTCATTCCAGCTTAAATGAAAAAGTTATTGCAATGCGCATTGATTCAGAATATGACTGCAAATTTCAATTTTACCGAAAGTTGTGTCGAGGGCGCGACTAAGTTCAAATTTATCTGGGCGGAGTTATGTGCGCATTAATAATTATGTTGTTGTGTAATGATAAATCTGCGCTTGTGTATTTAGTTTGGAATGCGACATACATTCATTTACGTTGTTTCTTGTAGTGTATTTTGTTTATATAATTAAACCTTAGGTAGAATAAAAAAATGAGCATATAATAAAAAGGTTACTGCATTTGTATGGGAAAATATGAACTCGTTTTGTCGGAAGGATATACTGCACTCCCAAGGTCGTGCAGTATTCCATCCCAAAACTCGTTCATATTTTCCCATACACATGCTGTAACCTATAGATGTTAAAGTTCGTGATATATTATTGGATGGTACCAGCAGCTTCCTCACTATGCGCTCTGCATTAAGAGGTTAATGTTAGGACTGGTCGTCCTGGTATCAGGATAATGTGAAACATGATGCCACATATTTGCAGCATGATGCCTCAATTCCAAGACATCACTATAAACTGACACACTGCAAACAGTATGAATGAAAAATTGGTAAATCTTCGTTAAATATCTAAATCACACACGCACAAACACACATATACATACACACACACACTCCAATCCCTACTTTGAAATGCAAGCGAAAATGATATCGGGATTTTACTAACAGACATTATTATATATAGTTGGACTTAAATGAAATGACACTATTGTGATGTATAATGTGGTAGAAACACGAATAACTTTAAAGGTCTTTTTATCGCTATTCAACCCAAGGTCGTGCAGTATTCCAACAACTAAACTCGTTCATATTTTTCCATACAAATGCAGTAACCTAGAATTATGGCTACTTATTCTCAGTGACAAGATATATTGTATTTCAGTTTTCTCATGAAATTATCTTAAGATGTCGAATTGGTTTTAAAAAGCAGCAGCGGTATATATCTTATGTTTCAAACTGTCTCCATCTTCAAAACCATGTTTATCTCTACTCTACCTTTTAGAAGATGAGTAACTTCGAGACACTGTTAAATGTTTCTCTCTACTCTACCTTTGAGAAGATGAGTAACTTCGAGACACTGTTAAATACTTGGAATTACTTTGTGTCTCGTAAATTTGTGTATTGCTACTCTACTATGCAGTTTATTCTATGGCATACAAATAATTTTCAATATAATTTTACATTTCTTTTATAGTTCTTTCAACTACTCTTCATTCGTGTCTAGCTCCCCAGTATGAATACTTTAATGTATGTAACTAATTTTCTAAGTCATGCTTTTCAGCAAGGGCCACTTCTTCCACCACTGCATGTAAGTAACCTATATAAAGTATGTCTTTATTTTTATGTCTGCTGTCTCTGACACATTCAATGGGTTTCCTAAAATATCGTTCATTAAATCGAATAATTTATTTTCAGTACTGTAGTAAAATCAGCATTATATTGTATACAGTATGAATTGTCGCATTTACCAAATAAGCAGGCTGGGGTTGAAACTGGCAAAATTCTATTTAACTGGCTTGTTTATTATGCAAAATGGAACATTGTTTATGTGAAGTTGTAAAACGGCAGATGATACAATCTTTGTAGCTGGTCCAAGCGATAGCGGTATGATGATAAATAAGTCGTTTATAAAGACGATAAATACTATATGTACCCCTATATGTTAACCCATATAGGCAAATAGATTTGTTCTTCCTATAATATTGATATGTACGCTTTGTCATATATACCCGTTTATATATCTGACAAAACAAAGGGACTATCCACTAAACGTTGGTTGAAAAGAATGACGCAATTCTTTGGTGCTTAACAAGTTTGAAAACATTGTTAAAATTCATACAAATATTTGATCCTTTCTTCTCGCTGCACTTTTGGAATATTACATTATCTAGGTGACCAGATCTAGTTGTACCAGAAAAGCCATAATAGTTCATGATTGAACAATCTGGTAAAGAATAAAGTAACGATCTAATTTGTGATCTCACGCAAAGAAAAGTATTCGATTCTAACTGATACGATGGTTACTGTTCACTAATAGAAAGCTGGAAAGAAGCGACTGGTTATCATCAGAATCATGACATATCTTGGTCACTATAACATAGAAGACTAACACGTGCAACAACACAAATTACTGTTATTTAACGCAACAACATACCTCATTGAAGATTGTATACATATAGTACTGAGATATAGGACAAATTAAATAATTTTATACAACATTTTAGGAAGAAATAATTAGGTTTAATCCGATCCATCGACTGATACGACCTGCATTGGAATATTTGACAAATTACAATACTACACGAGGTCTGAGCAAAGATTATGCATTTCCGTTTATAATAGGTCGAGGATTTGTGTACGATATGATAGGATCAACTGGATTTCGTTAGAAAAATCTTCTTTTGACTCATGCGTTTGCAAACGTTCTTAAATTGATATCTTTAGCATTATTACGGAAATGAGTAGGCCTAGGTAGGATCATCCATTTTCAAGATTATCATAACAATGTATGACACAAAACCCATCTTTCATCACAGCAACAGACAATTCTAGCCAAATGTTCCTCTTCCATCTGTTAACCGTCTGTTAGCACAATATTTAATCTCCGCTCCTCTTAAACTATTTGGTCGGTTTTGAATAGATATCCACATCAACACGAGGTTACATCTACAGACTTATGATGACTAATTGGCCCTAAATGAAAATGGTGCCAGTCTGAGGTCCAGTAAGGCGGCTAATGTGGCCATGCTAAATATGTTGTTATTGCTAACCATCCAGAATACGAGTATATATTGTAGTTCAATTTTCTCATGAAGCGTTCTTAAGATGTCGAGTTTCACACTGACTCCATCTTCAAAGACGTATGCATCGCTACTCCACCTTTCAGGTTATAGAAGAATATTCACTTCGAGGGACTCTTACTGTTACAATATAGGATTCACTTTGTATCTTGTAATGTCGAGAAATTCTACTTTGTTGAACACGTTTATCTATAATACAAAAAGTATCAATATAATATTACTGTTCTCCATTCTTTTATACTTCTTTTAACTTGTTGGTCCAAAAGGAAAAGGGCGCTGTTTGCTGTTTGTAAATGCAGTGTTTGCAACACAATGGCCTGCTAGAAATTTGTTATATTGTAATAAAGTTGGAGTATTTGTATTTGGTTATAGCGCCCCGTTTTAAGGAATTCTTAGACTTGTGTGATTACTTGTGTGATTAGTGGAATTTGGCGCAATGGAAATATCCTTAGCCCGAAATAATTAGCCAATTACTAAAAGAAAACGTCACGGAGTGAAGTGTTAGTGAGTTTTCATGATGGCATGGTTCACTAGTAGTGAATTCAGGCCAAAACCGTATGAATGTCCCAGCAGTAAGATAGTCCATATTACCGTCTATGTCGCCATGGTGGCAAATGTGGTGCAGTTTTATTGGCGAAATGTGCCTGGAAACTATGGGTTGACTGGCCTATGGTGGCATTGTTAAAATAGTTCCTAGTGTTAGCAAATACTCGTATAGTTTCTACGGCGTGAACTGCTGCTGGCGGTACGGAAACCTGGTGAAAATAAACCATGCAGATGTGCAGTTGATATATATTTGGTAGGTTGTTTTATATGTGGTCTTGCATTAATTAGAGTAAAATTTAGGTGTAGAATGGACACGTCGGGCTTTCTAATTTACAACTGAAGTTATATGGAAGTCTTTGGAAAGTTGGGATAAAGTTATGACTTCTAGCGGGAATCGCGCCAGGGTTTGACAACCGCTCGGTCAATTAAGGACCCCTGGCTTGTAACAATATTTACACTTTTCAGCCAGCAGAACATTAATCTCATTAGAATTGTATTGTGATTTTTTTACTTTGAGTAATATGTATTGCTATTCTGGGGGAAATTTAAATGCGTAGTGCAAAACTTATGAATACAAATTTACATTTGTCCTTTAGTTTGTACTTTTCCACTACCCTGTTTTCATGTCTACCTCATTATCATGGATGTTTCAAAATAATTGCTAATTCATTTTCTTTTCAGAGAAAGCCAATAATGAAAGAACCTGACGAGGACCATGACTATGACTATCCTTTTTTTGAACCACTCATCATGTTTCCTGAACCGACTTTACCTTCAATGAACGTAAGCTAATATTAATATCAAAATTTATCAATTGATATGAATTAAATCGGAATAAGAATACTGCTATATTATTACTCGAAGCCCAAACAAAATTGAGTATTTCCATCTTTACTATTTCCATAAATTGCATGCAATGCTCATAGGGTCAATATGTCGTCTTTAGAATAGTCTGCTTACGATCCCTTTTGTTTGCAACCTTTCTTAAATTACGTTCTGTAATATGGCTATAGAAATGAATAAGCCTATCTAGAGTCATCTGTTGCCAAAATTAGTGCCCTCCTCCACAAATAATTTATTGGTAGCCATATTTTCCGTCGTCGATCCGTTGTCCGTCTGTAAGCACAAGATCTCTACTCCTCCTTAACTACTTGTATGATTGCCATGAAACTATACCAACTTTCCTTGCATTATTTAGTTGGTTGTTAATGAAAATCGTACAACTCGGACAACATCCAATATGGCTTCCGCAGTAACAAACTTCAAACGATTGCCAGAGCCTTTTCTCCTAATTTAATAGTCATATAAAAATCAGGTTTTCACTAAGAAAAAGTCTATTTATGTCCTAACCATATTGACGCCGTTCTTATGTTCAATATGGCTACGACATCATCAGTATAGAAATATTCTTGTAACTGCATATATTGAATGGAAAGTCACATAGACTAAAGGTTATGATGAGGATATGTTTCATTATCAAAACTTAACTGCTATTGAAACTTTGGTTAGTTGGATAGTTAGTATGGTCGCCATATAAGTCAGTTTGGAAATCGTGCTATTGTTACAGATCCCAAATGAATTGTCCACGTGGGGTTTTGTTTCAAATGCTAATGAATTATCGTAGGCCCCATTTGAAAATGGTTCTAATATGATGGTCAAAATGACCAGATAAATTCTTTAAGCTCTTCTAATCCATATGTATCCTGAATCGAAAGCAAAGCTGATATGTGGCTTGCACCAGAATACTTATCATGATATCTAGGTGGTCCTAAATTGAATAGTGTTGGTGTGGTGTTTATTATATCAGCTGCACTTGTCATTATGAAGATCCTATTTTTGAAAATCGTTATAAATGGATAGTCCTATAATCATGACGCTTACACTTGAAAAATTAGGATGTTGGATAATTGGCCGAGAATGAAATTAGTGCCAATCTGAGGTTCAATATGGCTGCCAAATTAGCCATGTTGAAAATGTTATTGCTATTCGTCCTGAATCACAAGATATATTGTATTTCAGTTTGCAAGTGAAGTTTTCTAAAGATGTCGAGTTGGTACTAAATTCAAATAGAGCCGCTGGCACAGACACAATGTTTGACACTGTGTTCATCCTCAAAAATGTCTTTATCTCAGCTATACCTTTCAGGTTGTAAAACATCAGTCCCTTCGAGTGACTCTTTTAAAGAATTGGAATTTACATGTGTCTTTAATGTCGAGTTCTATAAATGTCTATACTGGTGGAATGTTACTTTTCCGCGTCTTTTATACTTTATACAACTATTTTCAATTCGTGTTTTTCACACCATTATATACACCTTGATGTATGAACATATTTTTATAATTGATGATTTTCGGCCACCG
The DNA here is from genome assembly GCA_028554795.2 of Sinohyriopsis cumingii. Taxonomy (NCBI): domain Eukaryota; kingdom Metazoa; phylum Mollusca; class Bivalvia; order Unionida; family Unionidae; genus Sinohyriopsis; species Sinohyriopsis cumingii. The sequence goes on along the minus strand of CM068829.1, from coordinate 92,651,150 downwards.
CTTATAAGAAAAGGTGATGATGTATGTCTGTATTATCAGGACGCTGACACTTTCAAAAGGTTTCCTAAAAAGTCATCGAAAATAAGCAGTGTTCAATGGTGCGTGAAACAATCAGCATTACATTGTACAAATTATGAGGTCATTTTAACTGGCTTGTTTGTTTTGAAATATTAAATTATGTTAAGTTTCAATGAGACAGATGATGAAACCTCTGAAGATAATTCAACCGTAAGCTATGTGATGCAAATTATGTCATTTGTAAACAACATATATATGTACCTTTCCAACGTTTTAATGGACCCCATATTAACAAATAGAAAATTGTTTGTCACTGTTTTGAAATCATATCGTTGGACTAGTCCAAACCTCATTCACAATCGAACTAATTAATCCTTCTTCGTCTGGATAGCTTCCTAACCACTTAGAGTATGGAAAATTGACAGGTGGTAATTTTGGAGATTTTAGATTTCAGTTTCACTCTCCTGGAAGGTACAATACACTTCGAAATTCCTAGATTATATTCGCAATTTCAACCTCAAACAGTCAGTTGACCAACTCAAACATAAACAAATTTAGACTGTATTCCTCACTGACCAGTTAATAACAGTCGTCACTGGCGTCCAACGAACGTTCATCTGATCACCTCGGCGTCATGAGCCATCTCATTATATATCTCAACCCTCCGTCTATTTTTCGATAAATATAATCCAACAAATGCTTGACATTAAAGCAAACCTAACAAGTTCGTAACTTCCTATAGCAGTGTAACTTGATCAGTGATTATTGCTTAACAAATCTGATGCAGCAACCAAACGCAGAGTGTCAGCTTGAAAGTCGTCTCACCCGTATATTAGTATTATCGACTAGCTGCTCGCTCTGCTAAATGAGAACGCCGTAAGACTGAGAGGATTCGGATTTCCAATAAAGTATATATTCATAAAGAGATCTATCAAGCCGGAAATAAGAATATCAAGCAGCAACATCAGCCTACTACAGTTCTAAGATTATTGAAAGTTCCAGTTTCAAAGAGCTCTGCGAGATTAAGAGCAAGCTAAAGCTAAGAAAAATGTACACCATATCCAACGACCTTCTTTCTCGTCGACCTTCTGGAACTGTTTGCAAATTTCTTCTGTGACAAAGTTCAAAGCCAGTAGAGATAAGCATAACAACACAATTTCACTTTACTGATCGTGACTATACAATTGTGATACAGAATATGTGCGGCAACCTTTAGCAGCGTATTAACCTGTTTTTATTGATTTGGTCGTATAATAGGGATGAAGGGCGCCCCAACGTCAAGTAAACGTGATTCGATACCCATATCGCTGCTGCTTGAGAGCTTAAATTCAATATTGTCTTCACTACCCGATGTTATCAATAATTCAGTCTTATCCTGGGAATTCTCTCCACATTTCGAAAATGCCCTCCTATGCCTCTGTTGAACAAGCAATCGAGTCACATAAACAATTTGAAAATTAAAACTGTTTTAACCTCTCATCATTTCAAAACTCTTTGAACAATTGTTCTATCCCATCTTGCATCTAATCAGAATTCAAATAGCATATGTAGCAGTGTACATTCTGCATATCGCCCTCGCCATGGAACTCAAACTGCCCTTAGAGTAGTTAAAGACCTTCTCTCTGCTTTGGATAGTGGAAAGATTACAGTCTTAGCCCTCTTTGACTTGTCTGTGTCATTTGACACAATGAACCATGCTATATCGCGCTACCCTCTTCAGCGTGTATTCATGATGTAGCCTTACGATGGTTCAAATCCTACTTAGTCTCCAGACGTAGAGACGGACTCGCATTTCCGATGAGAAGTCATGGATGGCATGTAACAAGCTGCAAATAAATGATGGTAAAACGGAAGTCATCCTGATCACAATGCAAATACTTTCTCATTGACATCCTTTACCTCAAACAATAAGTAACATGAAAAAATAACATTAAATTGACACTATCTTTACAAAACTTAAGCAACACTTTCAACAGTAATATTTCCTTACAACGACTTTTAATGAATACATGCAAGACGGCATATCTTGAGCTGAGGCGCATCCGCTCCATTAGCAATTTTCCATAACGTAATGCCACTAAAACACTGTGTTCTTTAATAATTTCAAGACTGGATTATTTTGTAATTCACTTCTATTCGGTTTGTCTCAGTATCTAAAACAGTACAAATCTAAGCACTCCACCCCTTGCTCTATACCATTCAATGGCTACCCGTTTGAACCAGAATAAAACAAAAAATATGTCCACTATGCTATATTCTGTTGTCTTGTTCGAGCCAAATATACCCATCTAACCTCACCCTTGTGTACAGCCAGTTTAGAAACATACACTCCGCCTTCGTCACTGTTAAATAGAAGACATTCAGACAATATTTTGTGCGTGCTATGGCTCAGCTAAGTGGAACTAATTGCCCATTTATCTTAGGCACAATAACACTGTGATCTCGTTCAGAAAAGTTCTTAAAACTCACCTATTTTGACTACAAGAACAGACTTATCGACTTAATGTTTACTTCCTTCAATTACTATCGTCATGGATATTTTGTAACGTCTGTGTTCATGATTGTGTTTTTGTATATTTGTTTATGTCCCAACTAAATCGCTTATAACTTCTAAAGATTACGGTGTACTAAGTCCACATTATTATTATTCTTAGTAGTAGTAGTTGTAGTAGTAGTACTAGTAGTATATTGCATCCTTAAATTTACAATTTATTTGTTCTTTCTATCCTCGACAACAATGTTTCTTTCTCTTTGCCGTATCCTTCGTAGCCTTTGGTACATTCGTCCATGGTAGCAATGACGTCCACTTGATAAAACCGTATTAAACACTGCAGGTTTGGTGAATGAAATGAAATACTCATTTAATATTGCTGTGTTTATATACTCTAAGTCCAAATGCATACTAGTACATTTACTGTAGTATCTTGTCTTACTGATCACTTGCTGATTTACCTGTGTAGTACGTCATTTAGACTTTCATGCAAGACAATACTTCGTAGGTACCAATAACGGTGCTTCAGTAGCATTTTGTGTGTAGATTTGATGTGTGCTATAGAAAATTCATTTATATTTCTATATAATTTTGACCGTGGTAGGATAAGTACAAGTAAGTTTTACATAAAGGGTTTTCTCATATCATCAACTTCATAAATGGAGTTACTTATAGCGACGCTTTAGTTATTTTACCTGTAGAGGCAGCCAAAAATTGTCTTTCCTTCTGGTAACCTGTTACTACAATTGATTATTTAGCGTCCACTTCGTAAATATTAATACGCGACGCTAGCAATCTAATCCAGTACAGACCGCTTTGGCACTTTTACAGACAATTATCACAGTGTAACTATTCACAGGCACTACTAAATTAAAAATGCAGGACGCAAGATGCAAAAACTGTCTGCTCTATTTTGTCTTACTTACTTTGACCATGCGCTAGAAAAAACTAGCAACCACTTTTGTCTCCCCTGGTTATCATCCTTCGTAACAAGCACCGAATGCGCTTCAGCAAACATCAACGTCAACATAGTTATATGTGGTCACTGTTATTATAATCCAAGGAGTGTGGGAGAAGCGAAGTTTTCTGAGACCAATCCAATGAAAACCACCAAATAGTAACGGTTGTATCATCACCCAACCATAGCGGTTTTTTGATATTTTGATACATGACGCAACTATTAGAGGCAGCGGGTTCATAACCGTGTATGTTTGAGTTGTCTCCACAAACGTGTCTGAGACAGGCACATATATCCCGCCCAGAGGTGATTCCTAGATAAACAAATATAAGTCAATATTGGTGAGCAATTCCAATCCGATTTCGATTTGATTTTGAACAACATCGCAACCCAATGCATACCGAGGGAAGGAAAGTCATGCATAGGATCTAGCTTGTGCACGTACACGGCAGTTCCATGACATTCGTCAAACATATCAGCTAGCAACAATGCAGCGCAGATAAAATTCGTGGTGCTCACCCATGCGTTTTGAATTAGAATGCGGTCCAATCATTGTTTGCGTGCGCGTAAACTTCGATTGAAATACCTTCAAGTGCCAGCGAAGAATGAAAATGTCTCAATCGGTGTCAACTGAGATTCAGCAAATTTATCAGTCACTTATGTACTTGCATGGATACACACCTTTCCTCCGTGCTTGTAGGATAGTATCTACTAGAACCTGCAAGTTATCCGCCGTTAGACTGCTCAATACCTTGTCTAATAACGACTGCAGAATTTTTAAGGAATCAATGAACCGGAGCTTACCCAGCCGGAAGGTCAGGTATTGTTTTCGTGTTGATGGTGACCACGCTAATTGGTGATGATGATGCCCTGTCTGCTGCTTTCATTATTCAGTAGCCATCATACCCACGCAATGCATGAAGTTCCTTAGCGATTTCTGTTTTGTTTGAAATGAGATTGCATGCGTTGTGTGGGGCACCTCTCTACATGTCATTGACGTGACAGGGATCACGAAATTTTGGCATCTTTGGACAGCAAAGCCGTCTCACTAACAGCTTCTTCTCAGATCCAGTAATAAGTGTCAGCGGAGAACTCACGAGTGTTATCATCAGTCATAATCATGAGTGACGGCCAATAGAGATGTTGTCTCATCCATTAATTTAAGAAACATATCAACAGTGTATTTTGGCCGCGCCATTGGTGGGTAACTTATCGGGGGTTCGGTTTGCCCGTCACACCTAACTGCTCTGCACCAAATGCTGCATGGGACTTGTTCAGGTACTTGCCTTGTTTGGTCATTATTGGACGTTTTCGCGTCTTTAAATGAGTGTTTTGCACTGGAATCTTGAGACATTCAAATTGCGCGTAAATGATATACTGGACTTTCATCTATCGTTGCACTGTAGTAAATCTGAGAATGTTTTGCATGTTATGGCATTATTATCCGTTGAAATATTTCACTGCCAACACCAAAGTAAATTTATAGCTGCTGAGCAGTGCTCGATCCTAAATGCATTCATGCAATTTCTGCATGGAATGCCCTTTTGTTTATGCCTGCTGTGCGGTATTTGTTGATGCAGGTCTTAATGATCACTAGCAGGATATACCGCCGACAAAATTGGCCATTCAAAACACTTATTTTGTCTATATTTTTTATGCTTATCACTTACCTGGGAAGAACCAAATTTGGTGTCGGTATGCAACTGGTACCACGAAAGGGATGATATAGTGAAATGTGTACCTCCACTTGGGCACAACGTTTGAGTAGTCCATCTCGATTCTAAATTGGTGTATTTCTCCAATGTATGGAGAAATGTATTTCAATGCCTTTGTCGATTTAATCACTGATGGTCCTTGTGTCTTTGCGGTTTAGGATTATGCGAGCACGGCTGTGAATTCTCGCGACTTAGAAGCATAAGCAATGCGCATTAAATATATTATCTCCTTCAGCTCCAGAGTGGCCAAACTGTTGTAACACTTTTACGATGCCAGGATTTATATATGATAAAAGCTGTGGAGCGTGTGTACCTCCTTTATATGCGGGGTGGATAATTCACCACTACACGTTTGAAATTTAAATATAGGTATTTGTGATTGTTGTGCTTTTGCGCCTACACGCTCGTCAGCTTCAGTAGCAATTGCAGATGAAATGCGTTATCATCCATCACGAAGACGCTTTTATTCATCCCGATGACCTATTTGTGTATCGTCAAAACGACGAAGGTTTTGTTCAAAAGCGTCTAATACTGCAGTATGTGGGCTTTTCTTGCTCTTCGTGGTATTTGGATATTATGATCACGTGCAAATTGTTTTAGTTGTTGTGCCGTTTATGTTATTGTTGCAGCAACCGGTGGGGGATGTGATATCCTTGATGTTTCAACAGCCAATGGAACAGGTTGATCAAGTTTAACAATGCGTCTCAATATTTCAAGTCTGTCAACCTTTCGCTAGTTAGTTTTATTTAACGCCCTCGTGCGATCTCGTTTAGATGAAGCACGGTGGGCATGCTTTTATAAAGGGGAACCTTCTCTAATCAAATGGTACGTCAATAACTTGGTTCAATTTTTATTTTATTTTACCAGGAATAGAAGTTGCAGTATGTTCAGTCCTAGTTATTTACGTATTTATCTCTGTATATGTTATGTTTCTTTATGTCTGTGAGGTCACTTTTGCTTGTGTATTCACGGGCGTCGATTTATCATTTTACACGCCTGATAATATTTCTGGATAGTTCCACATGGCTAGCAAAGTTGATTACGTAATTTTACTCTGATGCTGCAGTTACGACATAGTCGAGCAACGGATCCAGTAGTAACACCAGAATATGTATCTTTTAGTATTCATAGTGGCATGTTATGCCGCAGAGTTCTTATTTTCCATTTGTGAGCATGATGCTGTCTCTTTCCCTCTTCGTTCTCTCTCTCTCTCTCTCTCTCTCTCTCTCTCTCTCTCTCTCTCTCTCTCTCTCTCTCTCTCTCTCTCTCTATCCATCTCTCTCTCTCTGTCTCAGTCTCAGTCTCTCTCTCTCTCTCTCTCTCTTCATATATACATTGATGGGCAACCTAGGGGTCTTCCCAATCTTTTTCCATTTCTTCAACCAGATTGAGTATAGATAAACGTGACGCTGTTTTATCGTCTCTGCATGAAGTGGTACACTGATAATGAGACTTGGCGGATTAAGAAATGTACACAGTCCATTTTTGCGTCTATGATATTTTGATATTGTAAATCAGGTTTATTCAAACACAAGACGCTTTATTTAAGGGATGAATATAAAACTGCAAACTTAGATGGAGATTCACCTACAAACGCCGAAATGATAAATTTCAACTTAGTATCAGCCAAAGGTATTTTGAATAACCCATCACTTAATATTATGCCAACTCGGGTACGACCAGATTTGGTGCGTTTGTAAGTAATACAATCAAATGTCAGGAAGCGTTGGTAAATTTTCTCAGTAGTATTTGTTTCATTTCCTTCTGTAATAGCTTCTGAAAATTGTTTTTCGTGCTTGGGTCGTCCCTCTTTTGTCTTGTTATACCACATTTCATAGAAAAACTAACGACTGAAAAAATCTACAAGGGATTTGGCTTGTCATTCTGTGCGACAACTACCCATCCTGTTTATTCCACTCAAAATGGATATATTTGATCAACCTCATCAATTGCGCAACAGAAGCCCCAGGATCGAGATATTCCCTCGTCTGCTATAAGGTCTCCGACCTCAGGTGTTCATCCCAACCCAGACTTCTTGAACCGGCATTTATGGATGTTATTAATATCCGCCAGTAGGAGAAAAGAGTCATCTTAATCGATGTTTCGTAATCCTCCAAATATATGGCTCTTCCAGCTTCAAGGCATGCCAATGTCAATGAAATATATTCTCACAATCTTTCACACAAGAACACTTTATGCCACTACAAGAATCCAAAGCTAAATACTAACTTGCGCCTTATTTTTTCCTCGCAGAGGTAAATGACAATATATCAACAGAGACACTATCATATATATATAATAAGTAGGCTATTCGTTCCGCGTATCTGAAATAACCCCACATGGATGAATTTGCAACTCACCACGGCTTTCATAGCTTTGAACGGTGCGATAAACACTGCATATGAGTGAAAATGTTCCCTGTTATTATTATGCAGCATCTTTGATGAAGGTTTATCGCTAATTCACCCGAATTGATGGCATATCAATATGTGGTTTCATCCAAAGTATTCTTATGATGACTAATTAGTATTAAATAGAAATGTTCCTCATGTGATGTCCAACATGGCAGCTAACGTTGCCTAGCATTTTATTATTACTACATCTCGTGAATGACGATATATATTGTCATTGGATTGTCATAGGATTTGCAACTCAGGATTGTGCAATGTATCTATATGGTTCTAAATTAATCTAGTGCCACGTCTTTGTCTGTAATATTCTCCATCTCGAAAAATTGACTTTAATACTTCAAAAACAAAGTTTAAGCAATAGTTTAGTTCAAATCATATGAAGAGGACGAGCATCCAATTATCTTGTAAAATTCAAAAATTCAAGAATATATTGTTGTCAAAATTTCACTATAAATCCAAGCCTCTATTTACAAAAATGTTATTTGTGAGCACTTTGTATTTCCAGAGAAAAATCCTTTAATTAATTAATTTGAATGAATAAATTCCAGCCCTCATGAAACATTTGAAACAGCAATAATACAATCGATTTTACTCCGATCTTATAGCACGAATAAATGGTTTTCCAGTAAAGAAGGTTATAAAAAACTAAGACATAAAATAAGAGCTAGAATGTAAGCCAAAAGTTTGTTCTCAAAAAAAATCATAGAAAATATATGTTATGTATTACTTATTTACAGAATGTACGACAAAAGTTTGTTTTCTATAAAAATCATGGAAAATATTTGTTATGTATTAGTTGTTTACAGAATTGCAAATAATCAATTATGTTGGTCCGATTGAAAACGAACTTGATTTTGAACAAAATCAAGTCCAAAATACAATTAACATTAAAATATAATTAAAAAGCAAACGCAAATCAAATATACATAACATTTTTAACTTAATATATCAATGAGAATAATTTAAACATGAAATGCAATTTAAGGAAAAATTTAAAAGGTATGGAACAAATAAGTTTTATAGATGGTAATTTTGTGCAGTACATAAAACCTAACGCTACAAGACACAATGAGATTAAAATTGATCATTAATTAACCCTGGACTAGTGGTTATTCTACTGGCAAGAAGATTATCAAATAAACTCTGTTTGCAGACAACTTGGATGCCAGATTAGACTTTATTCATTTAGAAATAGGCATATATTACCAAAAGAAGTCTTCTAGCTTCGAAATATTTTGAAAGAGAACAATGCATGATATACTTTTTTTTAAAAAAAAACAGAAAATCGGTCCTTTTGAAAACATCACTGATTTATATCCAGCTTTCAAAGATACTAGCTCTGTGACAAAGTAAGCCCTTGAGAATTATGTTGATCAAAAACTTATTCCTTTATCTGACACGTATATGATTGAGGTTTTTATTGCGGTTACTTTGATCCTCATTTGAATCAATCTAAAGGTATTGACGACAGAGCTTTTTACTGCTTTTTATTATTCTGTTTAGGGTGACAAATGATAATCCTTTGTTGTCCGACAGGAAGAAGATCATAAGATCTCCTGTTTGTTTCGTAGGGCTATTAACGAGACTGAAGCCACATAAGCACCAATGTTTATCCTGTTAAACATGGGAACCTTATGAGAAACTGGAGACCACTTATAGTACCTGCTGATGAAACGTGGTCAGCGATCTATCAAATGTTAGCTCCAAACGTGTATAGAGAGGACAATCTTAGTTTCGCCCATGAACGTCCTTGATATGGTCATTTAGTGATCAATAAAGATTTACCATAAGATCATCAATCACTTTGTTTTGCCCAAAATTAAAAGTGATGTTTGTAAATACTATAGATATTTTCATACTTGCCAAATGGAAGGAAATCCCAATCAGAAAAACGAACGACTCATCTGCAATCTATTCCTACAATTAAGGAACCATTTAGCAAAATAATGGTAGACTGTGTCGGTCCTATACCTAAGACTAAGTCAGGTATCCCATATCTGCTGACAATAATTTGTGCGTCATTACAATCTCCAGAAGCAATATCATTGAGGATTATTAAAATGTAAAAGAAGTACAATCGTTGATAAAATTTTTATTCAATTTGGCCTGTCCAAATCTGTCTAATCGGATCAGGGGTCAAATTGTATGCCTCGAATATTCCAGCAAGTTATGCATGAATTAGGCATTCAGCAGTTTGAGTCTTCTGCATGTCACTCTAAAAGACAGCGGGTTTAATAAAATAATTAATAAAAGTTTGAAAAATATGATTTGGAGATATTGATTTGATACTGGAAATGATTGGGATGAAGGCGGTCAGTTACTGATTTTCGAGGGTAGGGAATCAGTTCAAGGATCTTTAAGATTCACTCTCTTTGAACTAATTGTTCGACTTTCTGTCATGGACCATTGGATATCCTAATAGAAATATATCTAAAATGAAGATACAGAAATTAATCTTCTCGGATAAGATTCTAATTTTAAATACCTGTTGTCAAAGGCTCGTGAGGTATTAAGAACTAACGAGAACTCTAAAATTAAGGCATGATTAAAATAACGAAACAAAGGAAAGGAATTTTCAGCCTGGTGATAGCGTAGTGATGGACATGTCCATTCTACAAAACCTCTTCAGACAATGTACTATGGCCCTTACACAGTTTACATTATGCTGCTAATACTCCTTGGAGGCGAAAACAAACAACTTTGCCATACAAATAGTTAAAGGAATATGTTGATACAGATATCCAGTTTACTCATGCGGGAAATTTTGTTGTGTTGATTTCATACAATGAGGATTTGAGTGATGTAATCAATCAGATTGTAGTGACTTTAGAAAAACTAATCTTCGGAATTCAGAAACAATGATTAATCTATACCAGAAACTTCATTTCTGCAACAACAAGAAAAGATTGAATTTAAAGACATATTACATGAATACGAGCACGTGTTTCCAGATGCTCTAACACGAACAAACTCTACCATGACGGTGAAATTGTATATTCCACACCTGTGAAGCTGCATTGGTACAAGACGAATCCTCTCAAACAAGAATGTTTGAAAAAAGAAATTCAGCATTTGCTGAAGATTGATTTCAAAGAAGATGTGAAGTTGACTGGAGTTGAAAAATGTATTCTTGCACCGAAACCGGATAATACTTTACGCATGTGCACCGACGATAGAAAAGTAAATAGTATGACCAAAACAGATTCTCTGACATTGCCACGATCAACGACTCCACTGATAAGAAAGGAAATATAAATATTTTCAGATGGATTTTATCAATATAAAGTGATTCCGTTTGGAATCAAATGTTAGACTTGTACGATCCATTGTTTAAAGAACATGATTACATCTGATCAGGATAATTGTCATTACATCGATGATGCCATCTTATTACAACCTTGCCTTGAAAGATAACTTAGAGACAATTTGAAACATCTTTGGCAGCTCACTGATGCAAATTTGACTATTCATTTATCCAAAAGTGAATATTGTCATGGTTGTGATGGTTGTGTACATTTCTAGGACATATTGAGAGACATGGAAAATTTATTGTATAGATGCTAAGGTCAAGGTTATCTCTAAATTCACTATGTCTATCAGTAAAATGCAACTGATGCTATGTTTGATTATGGCTGGATACTATCGGAAATTTTGTTTAAATTTTTCCATAATTGTGTAACCCCTGACAAATTAAATGAGTAAGACAGCAGAGTTTCCTTGGTCTGAAAAAATGTCAGGAGGATTATCATAAGTTAAATGCCATTATTAAAGTGCTCAAGTTCTTCCAGCTCCAAATTTCAGCTAATCACATTATCTGTTGTTGCAAGTGATGTTAGAGTTGATGGAATATTCATTCGAGTAGATAAAATTGGTGTAGATCATCCAGTGTGCTACTTTTCTAAGAAATTTAATAAGTACCAAAGAAATTACTGCACAATCAAGTAGGAATAATGTTTCCTCTATATTAGTTTTGCTACACTCTGAAGTGTATATTATTTCAGCCCCTTCTCTGATTATTGTGTTTAGTGATCACAATCGCCTTTCTTTCGTTGGCAAAATTGTTAAACAAAATAGATTATTATGGTGAAGTTGTTATGTTTCAGGAAAAAAATACTGTTATCAGACACGTCAACGGAAAAGACAATCTAATAGCATATTCACTTTTATTTGTATAGAAATAGTATAGTGTTTCGTGTACACGTTGTGTCATTAATAAGATTTGACCCTATGCAATTTTTATACAAGTACATTCGACTAATATTTCAAATAAAGCTTTATTGCATAAATCTTTCTTTTCCTTTATAAGGGGAGATGTTAAGTATGTATAATTTGCGATATAGTTTGAGTTGCTTGTAAGGTCGTTTGTTATTATGTACGGATAATTGTATTTTCATTTGACCTTGTCCAAACTCATGCCTATTTTCTCCCTGAACTGTACAAACATTGATACTCTCTGTTAGTATAAACATTATTATCTTTAGGTTCCTTTGGAATGAACTACATTGATAATTTTCAATAGCAATCGTTGAATATCCTGGTGACCATTGATAGTGTCATCAAGGCGGCCTAACGCTTTGAAATGACACATAATGAAGAATTTGAAGATATTTGATCAACGGTTAGATGTTCGCTCACATCGCCAAAGAATATCAAGAACAACAGTGTATTTACCACCATAATAGAGACAAAGCACACGTAAGTCAATACAAATGACTATCATATAATGCAAGATCACTCATTACCTGATGAATCGTTCTGATTTATAGTGAGATATTGAATACAATTCAATCATAAATAAGTCTTCTGAGGTAAAGAGTGCTTTAAATTCCTCAGATTGAGATTGCATTTTATATTTCATTGTAATAAGAATCCAACTACAGTATTACTTAAATAATGATCACAAATGGTGTATTACCATCCATAATAAGACTAGAATTTGCACAGATTGTGCAATTGGTAAAGAGGTTTTCATATGAAGAATCAACTTTCCAGTTCAAATATTCACAGCCATTTGTAAACCGTTTTCTGCAGCATAGTTGATGCAATGAATAAACCTGTGCAAATGTCATTCATTTCCAAGAATTATATTATGATGTTGTTTCCTTCCCCATCATCGCACACCAAATCCCATCAATGCAATGGACACGTTTAGTTGCCCCTCCGTCCTTTCTCACAAATGTGTTATCACTACTCCTCCTAAACAACTTCGAGGATTGCAATTAATCCTTACACAGATGTTCACCCTATCGTCTGGTTCGTCCCAAATGAAAATAGTGCTGGGGTGATTTGCAATATATCCATCACATGGACTATTATGAAAATCTTGTTTTATCTATTCCTCCTAAACTCAATGTCTTATAACATTTTAACTAAAAGTTTATTTTACTTTATCGTTGGATGCAAATGAAATTAGTGCCGATGTTTGATAGTTTATATGGAAGGTACAGGACACGTCTTGACAATCTGGTTATCTCTACTCCACCTAAGCGCAAAGTCATCACAAAATGGAGTTCAAACAGAAGACTTCTTAGGATGCCTAGGTGGTTCTAAATTAAAAATAGATTATTTTATGATATCACCGTCTTGAAAATATTGTTTTCACTTTTCCTCATAAGTCTGGTCGTATCAATATGGGGCTTTTAGTGAAGACATCTTAGTATTTCTATTTGATTCTAAATGAACATATTACCACTCAGACATTCATTAAGTATGCCGCAGTGACAACCTTCAAGCTTTATAGCTATTTCTGCTGAACGAATGTTCATATCAGCATCTAACTTTCACCTAAAAAACTGTTATTATGCCAGGTTTTCGTAAAGAAAATGGATTGAATCAAACCTCCAATATGATTACTACAATGCACATCTTAAAAATCTCATTACCGCTCTTTCTTCAATATGGGTGGTCGTATTGGCAGTTGGCTCGCAATAACAGATTTGTTTCGATATCTTGCTGGTCATAAATGGAAATGGTGCAACGGTGTTAAACAAAATGGCATGACAGCCGACTTCAAGATCGTGTTATGGTAACTCCTTCAAAACCAAAACTCATATTAAGACAGGTAAGTCACTAAAAACTAATAATACTGTATTATTGGTTAAAAAATTAAAGTAGTGCTGTCCATGGTAGTTATCATAAAACTTGTTATTGCTAATCCTCTTACGGAGAAAGTCCTTTTCAGATAATTCTATCATCGGAACAATTCTAATGGAGGATTGTTGGTCATGAATACAAATGATGCAAGTAATTTGCAAAATGGCCGTGATGTAGATCTTGAAAATATTGTCATTTCAGTTTCTCAAAACTAAACGGATATATGAACATCGAGTTTCACTAATATATTTCCTATGCTACTTTGTTTCCTATGCTACTTTGTTTGTTGTAAGTGGGGATGGATATAGTTGTAACTGCAATATTGTTTCAACGAAGGCTGCCCCTTTCTGTTACTACCCAGTTTGAATGGAGAGGTGTATTGACATGGGATTTCACCAAGGACTTCTCAAAATGTTAACTTATGCCTAAAAGCAGAGAGAACGATCTGACATCCATAATATCAAGAACATCAGTTGTTTTGAGAATCGTACCGTTCCGGAAAATGTCAGGTTTGAAAGGAAGAAACAACGTTATGTAGAAATCCGGGAAATTCCTTTTGCCAATAGAATATCAATCCATTTTAGGGACCCTTATGGAAACATGGAATTAATGTCTATCTTCTAATGGTGAGTTCCATGTACTGCAGTCATATCGGTGATTTGATTGTCTAGTACACAATTTCAATGAAAACTTATTTTTCTCCCTTCTTCTATGCTTTTTTCTGTAATTGCCTTTGATGTCTACAACACAATCATGGATAAATTCATTTATAAATAATTTGTGTAATTCATCCTTTTCAGACAGAACTACAAAGGAAAGATCGTGAGATCTCTGTGCATCCAGACGATGGCACTTAAACTTCCAATGCTTCTTCTGAAAGCTCCTCATCTTCTAATGATGATATCTGTGTAAGCAGTGTTAATAATTGCATGTATTATTAGCATTTATATTGTACAAAATACTAAGTACTGGAACTATACAGCATGCAGTCTATCCGAGACCAAACACAATATTTCTGCATTATGCAGATTAATTTGATTTGATTTTATGAAATATGCAATATTAATGGTGTGATGTTGCAAATTGACGTATCGGTCTTATGTAAAGTCAATGAATGATGTATGTCCACCGTACATTTAAATGAAGAATATATTCTACAAATAGATATATTGCTCCAAATTCTTGTACTACTTTTGCCCTGCATGCTTAGAGTTGTGTTCTCATTATGTGATCGGACTAGTATACTAACCTTACGGCTTTTGTTAAATACACGCGTAAATGGTTAAACGTGTTGAATTGACACAAAAGGAAGGATATAAAGCTGAATAGAGTGATGCAGTACATTCACCGCAGAAGAAAAGATGTATGGATTTATCCCATATTAGAGATAATGAGAACAACAAACGTCCATGACACCATAACATAGACTAAGCATACGTAAATCAATTCAAAGGACTGTCACTTAGTGGAAGGTAGCTACCTCCCTGTTAAAAAGTTATGCAATATAGCGAGATAAAAAGAAAACTTAAATTATTTTAAATACGTCTTTTGAGGAAATGTGCGCTTTAATGTCATTAGATTTGTCATTTGATATGAAGTAATAAGAAAACGAAAACGACTATAGTATTTATACTGCCTTTCCCCTGGAGGAATTACAGTTAGCATAACCCCGAGTTCTCCAGCATCCAAGACACAAGACAACACAATGTGTTTAAATACTGTTTTTATTCGTAGGCGAGAACTCTCTTGAAATTAGGTGAGGTAAAAAGCTGTAATAAATGGAAACACAACCATTACAAAACATGAAATTACTACATCAACATATATTGAAAGTAAAAGCTTTCTTATGTCTTTCCATCCTTTTAAATTTACTAATCGAAATAATGTCCAGTATGTGCTTCCATACTTTGAAATTCAATAAGGTACATTTCCGTTAATATTTCTACCGTAGCTTAACAAAGATTGTTACTAAGAGGGTTTAAATGATGACACAAAAGGAATGTTTATGAGATGAATCTCACATAAATAAAGAGTATCGTATGCACTCGCAAACCACGTGGCATTGCGTATAGTTAACTATCCCTATGTCGTAACTTATTGTCATTTTCAATTAACATCCATATCTGAAATTAAATATACGAGGCATTAACAATAATTCATAAATTTACTCACACTGTGGTGGGCTTCAGATTCAACGAAAAGAGCTGTGAAGGCACGTTCACATTCCTGCCTGGACGTATTACAAACGAAAAATAGGAAACTGATATTTATGAAGAGTTAAAAAAGGGAGACAAATCTAAAGAACTACTGTGGCTGTTCCAACGGTAACAGCACAGTATTACTTAAGTTGTGATCACAAACGGTGCAGTTTCATCCATAATACGTCTAGAATTTGTGCAGATTATGCAAAGGGTGAAGTGCTTGTCATTTACAGAATCTATCTTCAGCAGCTGTTAAAACACTATGGTCTTATATACAGTACCAGAAAAGATCGAAAACCAGCAAGATTTCTAAAGTTCGACAAATTATTTATTACGTTGTTTACAAAATTAATTTCTCTACTAATGTGCCAAACAAATCTGAAGGCATTGTTTCGTTCAATTTTGAAGTCGGCAATATTATTTTAATGTTCCTAAGTGATCAACATATATACTTTACGACAGCTTTCTTTGCAGTATGAAATAATATATGATGTTGCAGGGGAGGAGCAGCACAAGCACCGAGAACAATTTTTTGAAGCTTTTACTAAAAGTGACGAAGCCAAACCGATTAATAAATATTACTAGCGCTATAAGAAATTTTATATTATTGAATTCCATCGAAAACCAGACACTATCCCTAGTGTTGTCGTAAGACGTTGTAATTATAGATCATTTGATCATATTTGTTCTGACATAGGGATGGAATATACTTTATTTGCGTTTGCACATGGTTTTGATAATACCGGAGATAACGAGTTATTTAATCTCAATATGCCTGTTTTAAAGTTTTGAATTATTATATAATCGAATTTTGTTATACTCACTATCAGGCCAACCTTCGAAGCATTGCATAGGAGATAAAAATGCGGTGACGGGAATATCTTAACTTTATTTCCACCAATTAGATAAACGCTTGCGTGTATGCATACAAAGAACCATGGCATTTCGACGAAATAAGTGCAAATATATCTGCCTTGAAAAATACGAACTTTGTGTCAAAAACTGATGTTAAGAATACTGTACCACATACACACAAAATGATCTTACGCCATAGTTCAGGAGACCGGTCATGTCTTAAATGTGGCGTCGGAGTCAGGTTCCATCGTAGCTCTTCTATTAATAATGCAATGGTGTAGTACATTTGCAAGACAGAGAGAACATATCCGAACTCAGAAACGCTCAGGTGCAAACAACAAACGAACTTCAAATGTAATTGCCATTTTTATCGGTAAAATTATCATATAACACCTCTTCCTCTCGAAGTTTTAATCTCCGACGATTATGTGTTCCGGTGCTCCTGCACCCTTTGCATTTAAAATGACGCCGATTCACCTGCGTCTTTTGCAATAACTGTTAGCCGAACAAAGGTTTCTGTTTTGAAAAACAGTCTAGATATTTTTTTTCTAAACCGAGTGGTTTCAGATATTTATTGGCGAATGTAACCGGGGTGGATACATCGGTGAATGCCTATTCCCCATTGTAGAAACAAGTCCTGTGTTATTTTGTATCCGGCGGTGAGTCAAATAAAGTGGGCGTTGATATCTAAGCTGCACTAATATAGTTACCAGCAACACCATAGAGTACATACTATGGTGAAAAAACACATCCTGGATATAATTACTGTGGATGTGGTATACGGCTGGATATAATTTATGATTAAAACAATCAGCAAGCTCCTGGTGAACCAACTATTTGTGGCCCTAGTAGTCAGATCCTTATTCATGTGAATACTTGGTCCTCCAAGGGTGCTTGCGAAGTTCAGGCACTTGTCGACTTTTGGTTACAGGCATTCCAAATCCTTGATACAACTTTATATTTTCGTATTTGGTACATAGTTATGCTTGGTTTTAAGACTTGTAACCAGCTTGCTGCATTCAGTGTATTTACGTCCGGATTCCAGATACAAGGACAGACACGTACCAAGCACCGAATGCGCTTCAGCAAAAATAGATTGTGCATAATGTAAAGTCTCTTAATCATCTTCAAAATAATTATATGTGGTCACTGTTATTGTAATTTAGCACGTGTTTGAAAAGAGATGGTTCAACTGAAAACCACCAACAAGTAACGGTTGCATCATACCCAACCAAAGAGGTTATTGATATGTTGATACAAACTGCAACTGTTAGAGGCAGTGACTTCATAACCGTTTATGTTTGGGTTGTTTGCACAAACGTGTCTGAGACAGGCATGTAATTTCCGCCCAGAGGTGATTCCGCGACAAACAAATATAAGTCAATATTGGTGAGCAATTTCAATCCAATTTTGATTTGATTTTGGACAACAAAGCATCCCGAGCCATACCCAGCGATGAAAAGTCATGTGTAGGTTCTAACATGTGCATGTACACGTCACTATCATGAAATTCGTCAAACATATCAGATAGCAACAACGCAGCGCAGATTCAAATCGTGATGATCACCCATGTCTTTTGCATTCGAATGCGGTCCAAACATTGTTTGCCTGCGCGTAACCTTTTTTTAAATACCTTCAAGTGTCAGCGATGACTGAAAATGTCTCCATCGGTGGCAAATGAGTTTCAGCAAATTCATCACAGTTACTTATGTACTTGTATGGATACACACCTTTCCTCAGTGATGGTTGGACAGGATCTACGAGTGGATGCAAAGTTATCCGCCGTTAGATTCCACAATACCTTCTTTATTAACGACTGCAGAAACTTTAGCCCAGCCTGAATGTCATGTGTATGTTTCGTGTTGATGGTGACCACGCTAATTGATGAGGATGTTGCCCTGCCTACTACTTTCATTATTAAGTAGTCATGAATCACACACAGTGCACGCAGTACCTCAGGGATTTCTCTTTTGTTGAGATGAGATAGCATGTGTTGTGTGCAGCACCTCTATGCACGTCAATGATTTGACGGTGATCACGAAATTGTGGCATCTTTGGACGGAAAAACCGTCTCACTAACAGCTACATCTCAGATCCGGCAATTAGTGTCATCGGAAAACTCATGAATGTTATCATCGGTCATAATCACCAGTATCGGTCAATAGAGCTGTTGTCTCTTCCATTGATTTGAGAAATATGTAAACAGTGTATTTTAGCAGCGCCATTGGTACGATACCTTATCGGTGGTTCAGTTTGCCATCTCACCTAATAGCTCTGTAACGAATACTGCATGCGACTTGTTCAGCTACGTGTCTTGTTTGGTCATTATTGGACGTATTTGCGCCTTTGAAAGCAGTGTTTTTACACTGGAATCTTGTGACATTTAAATTGCGCATAGATAATATAGGGGACTTTTATCTATCGGTGCACTGCAGTAAATCTAAAAATCTTTTACTCGTTCTGACATTATTATTTGTTGAAGGTTCTCGCTGACACCACAACAGTACAGTAAAATTCATAGTTGCTCAGCAGTGCTGGATCCTAAATGCTTTCATGCAATTTCTTCATTTAAAGTTCTTACGTACGTGCATGCAGTGCGGTATTTTATGAGACAGGTCTTAAGGATCATTAGCAGGAATTATTATATGCTCATTTTTTCCCGTTAACTTTACATTATAAGAATCGTTCAATATTGTACGATATTGCACACCTTCATATTGCATCCACGCGCAGGACACGTATGCCCAACAGTGTATTAGGAACTACTTTGTAAACAAATCATGTACATTGGCATAGTAGGCGCAATACGTTTTGGTTGATTAAATTTGCTTCTGAATGAACTAAACCAGATGTTTCGTGGACTCCAACTTACCAACTGCTTTGCTACATTCCACGATAACTTTTGATACATTGTTTCAGATTTTGCGAAAT
This sequence comes from Sinohyriopsis cumingii, assembly GCA_028554795.2. Taxonomy (NCBI): domain Eukaryota; kingdom Metazoa; phylum Mollusca; class Bivalvia; order Unionida; family Unionidae; genus Sinohyriopsis; species Sinohyriopsis cumingii. Next base: position 92,631,477 of record CM068829.1, on the reverse strand, counting down.
AACCCAGATTTCATAAAATTGCTTGGTACCAACAAATAAAATGCAAGCTATAAAAGCATACACTGTCTCCCTTAGCTAGTAATACGAATGGCAACTAAAATATTTACATACAGTATACATCCAGAATTTCCTTAAAATGTACATTCTTAGTCCTTCAAATCCGAATTACGTGAGCCATGTCATGAGTTCTCAAGCTTGATTACATATTTCGAATTTGTACTGTAATTTTGACTATCATCCAATTCATGTACATCTTCCTTACTGCACTCAAAATGAAATAAACATTAAATTGAATAGCGTTCTTTTGATAAATGCAACTCAAACACTTTATATTTTCCCACATTATGATTTCAAATAGTCAATGACAGAAGAAAAACACTTGCAAATGTAAACACGCTTCCCCTGCGCTGCTTCAGTCCGATGTATTTCATGTACAATTTGCACAGATGAAACAAGTCTAAAATCACGAACCTTCGTAAAATTGAAACAAAATACCAAAATCTATTCATTCCAGATAAAAATGAAAAAGCTGTTGTAATGCGCATTCATTCACAATATGACTGCAAATTTCAATTTTAACTAGATAAACCATTGTCTTTCTAAAGTTATTTCGAGCGCACGACTGAGTTCAAATTTATCTGGGCGGAATTATGTGCGCATTGATAATGCTGTTGTTGTGTAATGATGAATCTGCGCTTAGGTTGAAATAAGGCATACATTCATATACCTTGTTTCTTGTTGTGTATATTGTTTCACAAAGACAGTTTTATTCATCCCGTTTACATGTTTGTTTATCGTCAATACGAAGGTTTTCTTTAAGAGCGCCTAATGCTGAGCTTGTTGGTATTTGGATATTATAATCAAGTTGGAAGTGGTTTCGTTGCTGTACCGTTTCTGCTGTTGTTGCAGCAACCGGTGGGGGATGTGATACCCTTGATGCTGCAGTAGCCAGTGGAACAGATTCATCAAATTCGACAATGTGTCTCAATATTTTCAAGTATGTCAATCTTTCGCGTACCGATTGTTCGTAGTAATTAATTCCTTTGTGTGGTCTCAATTAGCTGAGGCACGGTAGACATATGTATTTCTTAGTATTGATAGTGGCATGTTCTGCCGCAGAGTTGGTATTTTCCCTTTGTGAGCGTTAAACTCTCTCTCTCACTTTCTTATCTCTGTCTTTGTCTCTGTCTGTCTCTCTGTCTCTCTCTCTCTCTTTCTTATTTCTCTATCTCTGTCACTGTCTCTGTCTATCTATGTCTCCATATATATATATATATAGATAGATAGATAGATATAGATATAGATATAGATATCAATGAGCAACCTAATGGTCTTAACAATCGTTTTCCATTTTTACAACCAGAGTGAGCATGGATACCGCCAGCCGATGTTTTTTTCCTCATCTGCATCAAGTGGTAAAATGAGTTCATGTCGAGACTACGATAATTCGATGTTGCAAACCATGTTTTCTATAATGAAAAAAAAACATGGCGCGTGTATTTCTGTATCAATATAAAACTTTGCAAACGTAGATGTAGATTCACATGCAAACGTGGAAAAGAACATTTTTAACTTAGCATCAGCCTAAAATATTTTAAATGACCCATCACTTAACATTACGCCAACTCTAGTACATCCATATTTAGTACTTTTGTATGTAATAACATCAAATGTCCCTGGGCTTTGGCAAAATTCCTCAGTAATTACTGCTTCATCGCTTTCTATAATGGCTTCTGAAAAAAATGGTATATGCTTGGGTCGCCCCTCTTCTGTATCGTTATACCACATTTCATTAAAATAATGTAGACTGGTGGGTTTAGATAACATTCCTATAATAATACCGAAAAACATTAATCTAATTGGTATGCTTTTGAATGTCGTATCCATTACAACTAGACCATTTGCTAAATTATCAGAAGATCCAGACATTATTTTAGACGTAGTGGGTGATTTCATCAGACACCATATTTCTTCTTGCACAATAAAATGCAAATAATTTTATCTTCATACGCCTGGCCTAGTTGATTCCGCTCCATTTATATGATCGCTCACAAGTTAATCAATTTATTAATGAATTCAAGAAATATTTTATCAGATCTTGGACTCTGTTCAGCAATGTTGTGTTTGATACAACTATGATTCAGCTTTCACAGGCACTTCCTATGTTGAGTTTGTGAGTAAAAACACTAGTATTTGACATTCAGCTTTTGGGGGAAAACACATCAGGGACCACTCCCAAAAATGTGATAATATCGACAATTACTCCATTTGTAATTTACTAAATACTACTTTTGGCACAGAAGGGTTGTGCCAACGAGCGTGCTAAAAATATTCCAGCATTTTGTTTCTAAATTAACAAAATGAATTTCATTGTATCTCGATGCAGATTGATAACTTGTTTTAATTTCGACGAAAAAAATACATTGCTAAGTTGAATTAAAATAGCTTCTCTCTCCCTCTCTCAATGTTTATCATGTAAGATAAACTGTTTTAGTTACAGATCTGTCGTTTACAGGGAATGATGTAATTACGCAGTGTGTTATGCATAGCTTGGGAATACTGTTCGATTCAGAAGCTGCTGCTTAGTAATAGCCACTGTAATAATCATACAGCCTCTAAAATGTGTCTACATTTTGTTCACTATTGTAGATACGAATATTAAACATCGGCGGGTTGCATATTAAATATAGCTTGTTTAAAAACATATAGAAGATAGAGGTTGTGAAATATCACAGAATCAAACGGATTTAAAAGGCAATTCGGCACTTTACCACTACTCGAAGGAAAGTAACGAAAACTACCAAATTTCGTCCATCGCGGAGACTACGAAATACGTGAGTACCTGCAGGAAGCATGAATTCACGTCCCTATTTGCACATATTCTAAAGTGTCATGTGATTCTCCTACAGGGAAAGCTACTAGATACAAACTTGAAGTTTAGTTATATATTTTAGCAGTACATGACTTAATTTGTAGCCGTCCTGTTCATTATCAGCCGCCTTGTCAGCAAAGACATCTCCAGCATCGGAACAATGCAACATTTTGCTCATCCAGATCTTCATCTCCACATTCAAATAGATAGAGTATGTTTTACACAGGAACGATAATTCAAGTTGTACTATTGTGGGTTCTTTGGCAATGCGGAACAATTAAATGCACTAGTAAATTCTTCTGGTGTTGCTCAATGGTTTTGTGGTCCAAAATGGAGAGCAAACATTTGACAATTGAACTAAATTTCAAAATCTGGACCATATAAGGTTCTATCGTGAAATAGGAAACCTCAGGTGACTAAAATGGAGGATACCTCTGAAAGTACTATTTCCTGCAATCACAATATATATGAATACGAACAAAAGACTAGCGGGACTAAATCTCCTACTATTTACGGACGCCAGTCTGTTGTGGAGCCAATCAGGTTCATTTTCTAGATTTCAACATTCTTGTGATGAAAACTGTTATGAAGTCTATTCATTGATGGCTGGAAAACCTATATGGGATTTGAGTTGTCATTCTGTGCGACAACTGTTTATTCTGTTTCCTCCACTCAAAATGGATATTTTGGATCAACTTCATCACTCGCGCAACAGAAGCTCCAAAATCGAGATATGCCCTCGTATACCATAAGCAACTCCGACGGCAGGTGTTACACCCCAACCCAGATTTCCTGAACCTGCATTTATGGATCTTATTAATGTACGCCAGTAGGAGAAAAGGGTCATCTTATTAGATGTTGCGTAATCCCCCAAAGATATGGCTCCTCTCTTCCAGCTTCAAGGAATGCCAATGTCAATGAAATATATTCTCACAGTCTTGCGCACAAGAACACTTCATGCCACTACAAGAATCCAAATATTAAAACTAACTTCTATACGCTCTTTGTATACATAACAGAGAGCACCAATCACAACTCGCGACGCCCCTCTTTTTATTACCAAATACAGGTACTGGTCATGGCTAATCAGACTTTGATAATAATTTGTCTCATTTGCATCCCTCATCGTAAGATTATCTACAGGACCCATTTCGAGACCTGAAGTGGTACTTATGGAAGACCTAACCTTGTGTTAAGGGATATCGCGCCTTATTTTGTCCTCGCATAGGGAAATGACAATATATCAACAGAGACATTGTCATCATGATACAGGGGTGTATTTGTTCCACTTATCTGAAATAACCCCACATGGATGAATTTGCTACTTACCTCGGTACTCGTAGTTTTCACCGGTGCGATAAACATTGAATATGCGTGCAAATGTTCCCTGTTATTATCATGCGATGGGATCGAGATCCAGTTTTTATCTCACAGATCTTTTATCCTAAAAGGGGATCTTGATATGTAGTGACCTATAGTTGTGGTGCAAAAGTTACCTTCGCGAATCACTCGAGATCTTCATAACGACACGACTTCACCACTTCAGATGGATTTGAGGGAGGTAAAGATCTGTTCTTTTAAGTCGCTCCCCGGCTTATGGACTCTATCTTCTAGGAGGGTTATTTAGAATCTGTCGTTGATTCCTCAATCGACTGGAGATAATCTCTTCGGGGTAAGATGGGTGTATCTTCATCCAACTATTACTTATTCTCGTAAGGTATTTTGAGCAGATAAATTATTTTCAAGAAGGAACGATTTTCTTTCCTAAAATATGTTTCTTTCATAACAACTTGCGAGATCATAATATACGTACAACATCACAGCCTCCCTGCAGTTATACCAATATGGACAACGTGCCTTCATCTACTGTAAAAACAGAATATTTCACGGGATATGGCGTCAAAACAAACATCAAGGAGAGAACCCTCTAACTGACTGCCACCTTGGTAGCCTTATCACTTCCAGCTTTGTAGTCAAAATTTTTTATTATGGGAGGGTTCAGTTTGGGATCTAATAGTAGTAGATCTCCATAGTATTATGATCAATGAAGTATTATCGAGATCAATAGATTAATAAAAATATAGTATCTTAAAATATCTTCGTTACCATTGCAAGTTTCGTCAGGAAATATATAAGAGGGTCGATGTAAATAAACCCGTAAATATAAAGAAAATACCTAATATTTTGAACAGACTCTACGAAAAATATTCGAACGCAAGTGATTAGAGTTCAACTGTTCGTCCACCTAGACTAGCTTTACAGTTATCCAAAATTAGAAGTGCCTGAGAATCACTAAAATCATTAATTGTTTTGAACATTATAATAATTATTAGTCACAGGTGCAGAAATAAAACAAATATCACTTAAAGAAAGCACATGTCATCCCTGACCAATGTATCCGAATTTAATGATATATTGGAAACATACAATCATCTGAAGCAAGTTTTTTTTTTTTTTTTATAAACAGTTTGCTTATATTTAATCAGAGTTATCAAGTGATACTGTTACGACTCTAAGGTCCTAAACTTAATAGCAAAACGAAGAAAAGCCAGCAACTTTTCGAAACTTTAACAAATAATTTATTATCCAAGTTTAAAAGACAAATGTAAGAGAAACTTAAAATATTGTGATTTAAATCCAAAATAATGATGAAAGGCCTATCAAAAGTCCAGAAAAGAGTGTACCCAATAAATTCCAAGACATGCATGTGATATTCTAATGTACAACAATCACTTAATATGCCGAAGTGCCAAACGGTTTGCTGTATCACAATGGCGGTCCAGAATTCCACTGAATGAAATCGAAATTATAAAAATGTAACGTGGTGAAAATGGTCATATATAACACTTTGTAATTCTTATAAATAATTTATTAAATTATTACGTTCAAATCTGAACACAACATTACATGTTTCTGTTGCTGGTAAATGATCACTGCAATCTTCAGTCATGGAGAAATATTAAACACAATATAGGCATATATAACACTATGAATTACATACAGAGTATAGTGCTGATCTAATGTCCAGTAGCAAACAAGGGAGTATTGTTATTGCTGCCGCTTACGAATAAAACGTTTCTCTGGCGTAATATTATCACTAGTAGGATTATTATGATATGTACTTAAATCTAAATACAAATTATGTCACTAAGACTGTCAATACGGCCACCACAGAAGCCATCTTGGAAATTATGATATCTCAAGTTCTCCTGACTAATCGTCATATCGATGCAAGGTTTTCATTGTTATGTTTTGTTAGTCCGAATTGAAAATAGCGCATATCAGATATATAACTTGGCCACAATAGAGACAATCTTGATAATCTACTTGTCGCCACTTGAACTCAACATAAATCCAAACTGACATGGCCTTGACACAAAAAACTACTTTTTATCATTAGCTGGTCCTAAATCTGATATCTAATATTGCCATCACATCGGTAGGTTTGATGAATGTTTATCGTTAACTCACCCGAATTGATGGCCATATCAATAGGTGGTCTTCATTAAAAGCATTCATATGATGACTATTGGTATTATATATAAATGTTCCTGATCTAATGTCCAATATCGCAGCTAAAAGTGCCCTGCATTTCAATATTACTACGCCTTGTGAATGACAATATATATTGTCATAAGATTGTCAGAGGATTTGCAACACAAAACTGTGCAATGTATATAGCCGGTTCCAAATGAATCGAGCGCAACTTACTCGTCTGTAATATTCTCAATCTCGAACAAATGATTTTCACATTTCAAAACAAAGTTTTATTTCATAATTTAAGGAAAATCGTATCCAAAGGACGAGACCCCAATTATGTTGTAAAATTCAACAATCCAAACATATATTGTTGTCTAAATTTCAGTATAAATCGAAGCCTCTATTTCCAAAAATATAATTTGTGAGCACTTTGTATATCCAGGAAAAAATAACTTGAATAACTGAATTCCAGTTCTCATGAAAGAATTGGAACAGCAATAGTACAACTGATTCTGCTCAGATTTTATAGCACGAATAAATAATTGCCCCAGTAAAGAAGATTATATAATAAATCTTAGACACAAAATAAGAGCTAGAATGTAAGACAAAAGCCTCTTTCTAGAAGTATCATATAAAATATTTGCTATGTATTAGTTGTTTACAGAAGTGCAATGAATCACTGAATCAGGCCCGGTCGAAAATGAACTTGATTTTGTTGAAAGTCAAGTCCAAAATAAAATTAACAATAAAACATATTTAAAAAAAACAAATAACAAACAAATATCCATAATATTTTATAAATTAATATATCAATGAGATTAATTTAGACATGAAAGGCAATTTAAAGAAAAAGTAAAAATGAAAGGAGAAAAAGATTATATTCGTAGTAATTTTGTACAGTACATAAAACCTAACGTTCCAAATCATAGATGAATTAAAATTGTTCATCAAATGTCCTAGACTGGTGGCTGTTGTACTGGAAAGAAGATTATCAAATAATCCCCGTTGGTAGACAAATTGGAAGTCATATTGGACTATAAGCATTTAGAAATCGGCAGATGTAACTAAAAAATCTCTTCTTGATTAATCAGTTCGATATATTTTGAAAGAGAAAAGTGTATGATATACTGTCTTGAAAAACCAGAAATACGATCCCATTAACACAGTCACAGATTTATACCCGCTTGCGCAGTTACTAGCTCTGTGACAGAGAAAAATATTTCAGAATTATATTGATCATGAAATTATTCCTTTAGCTAACACGTGTATAGATGTGATTTTTATTGAGGCCACTTTGCTCCTCGTTTGGAACAATCTGGAGGTATCATGACAGTGATCCTCTTTTTACTGCTCATTTTCTTTATTAAAATCGGGGCGATAAACAACAATCACCAGCTGTCCAACAAGAAAGAGATCATAAGATCTACTTGTTTCAGAGGGCTATTAGCCACACTGAAGCCTCTTTAGCACCTATTTGTACAATGTGAAAAATGGGGAACTTATGATAAACTGGAGACCAACTGAAGTACCTGCTGATGAAAAGTGGTCAGTGGTCTATTAAATTGTAGCTCCAAAGGCACCTTAAGAGGAAACTCTTAGTTTAGCCAATGAAAGTTCTTTGATTGGTTATCTAGGGATCAATAAAGAGGTATCATACGATCTTGAATCACTTGTAATGGCCCAAAATTAAAATTGATGTTTGTAAATACTATAGATCTTGTTACACTTGCCAAATGTTAGGACAACCCAATCAGACGATACATAAGGCTCATCTGAAACCTATTACCACATTTAAGGAACCATATAGCAGAATAATGGTAGACTGTATCGGTCCTTTACCTAAGACCAAGTCAGGTAACCAGTATTTGCTGACAATAATTTTTCGTCCTTAACATTTCCAGAAGCAATTCCTTTGAGGATTATTAAAACTTGACAAAGGCAAAAGCGTTCAGAAGAATCTACTCAATTCGGCCTGCCCAAATCTGTCCAATCGGATCAGGGGTAAAATGTAATGTTTGAATATTCCAGCGAATTAGACATTCAGCAATTCAAGTCTTCTGACTATCATCCTGAAAGCCAGTGAATGTTTTAAAATAATTACCAAACTTTGAAAAATCTGATTTGGACATATTGATTTGATACTGGACATGATTAGGATGAAGGCGCTCATTTACTGTATTTTGGAATCAGTTCAAGGATCTTTAAGATTCAGTGCCTCTGAACTAGGTTTTTGACATTCTGTCGTGGACAACTGAAGATCCTAACAGAAATTTATTGCAAATGAAGATACAGAAATTAATCTTCTTGGAAAAGATTCTAATTTTAAATACATATTGTCAAAGGCTCGTAAGGTAGTAAAACCTAATCTGGACTCTTCTCAGTCAAAATTAAAATTAATGTATGACAAAATGACAAAGGAAAGGAATTTTTAGCCTAGTGATAGCGTAGTGATGGACATGCCCATTCTACCTCTTCAGACTTTGTACTATGGCCCTTACACAGATTAAAAGAAAGAAAACGATTTACACTATGCTGCTGATACTCCTTATAGGCGAAAACAAACAACTTTGCCATACAAATAGTTAAAGGAGTATGCTGATACAAATATCCAGTTTACTCATGCGGGATATTTTGTTGTGTCGGTTTCACACAATGAGGATTTCAGTGATGTAATCAATCAGATTGTAGTGACTTTAGAAAAACTGATCTTTGTAATTCAGAAACAATGATTAATCTGTACCAGAACGTCATTTCTGCAACAAGAAGAAAAGATTGAATTAAAAGATGTTTAACTTGAATACGAGCATTTGTTTGCTGATGCTCTAACACGAACAAACAAAATCTACCATGACGGTGAAACTGTATATTCCACACCTGTTGAGCTGCATTCGTACAAGACGAACCCTCTCAAAAAGGAATGTTTCAGAAAAGAAATTCAGCTTTTTGCTGAAGATTGATTTCAAAGAAGAGGTGAAGCTGACTGGAGTTGACAAATGTATTCTTGAATCGAAACCAGTTAATACTCTACGCATGTGCACCGACTATAAAAAAGTGAATAGTGTGTCCAAAACAGATTCACTTTCATTGCCAAGATCAACGACAGCGTTGATAAGGTAGGAAATGTAAATATTTCCAGATGAATTTTATCAATTTAAATTGATTCCGTTTGGAATGAAATGTTTGACCTGTACGATTCAATGTTTAATGAACATGATTACGTCTGATCCGGATAATTGTCATTACGTCGATGATGTCATCATATACAACGAGGCCTTGAAAGATAACTTAGAGACAATTTGAAAAATATTGGCAGCTCACTGATGCAAATTTGACAATTCATTTATCCAAATGTGAGTTTTGTCATGCTTGTGTACATTTCTAGGACATATTGCGGGACAAGGAAAATTTATTTTATAGATGCTAAGGTCAATATTATCTCTGACTTCCCTATGCTTATCAGTAAAACCCAACTGATACGATGTTTGATTATGGCTGGATACTATCGGACATTTTGTTCCAATTTTTCCATAATTGTGTGACCCCTGACAAATTAATTGAGTAAGAAAGCAGAGTTTCCTTGGTCTGCATAAATGTCAGGAGGATTACGATAAGTTTAATTTCATTATTAAAGTGCTCAAGTTCTTTCAGCTCCAAATTTCAGCCAATCAAGTTATTTGCTGTAGCAAGTGATATAAGAGTTGGTGGAATATTCATTCGAGTAGACAAAATTGGTGTAGATCATCCAGTGTGCTACTTTTCTAAGAAATGTAATAACTACCAAAGCAACTACTGCACAATCGAGTAGGAAATTTCCGCTTCTATATTGGCTTTGCTACACTCTGAAGTGTATATTATGTCAGCCCCTTCTCTGATTATTGTGTTTAGTGATCGCAATCGCCTTTCTTTCGTTGGCAAAATTGTTAGACAAAATAGATTATTGTGGTGAAGTTGTTATGTTTCAGGAATAAAATACTGCTATCAGACACGTCAACGGAAAAGACAATCTAATAGCATATTCACTTTTATTTGTATAGAAATAGTATAGTGTTTCGTGTACACGTTGTGTCATTAATAAGATTTGACCCTATGCAATTTTTATACAAGTACATTCGACTAATATTTCAAATAAAGCTTTATTGAATAAATCTTTCTTTTCCTTTATAAGGGGAGATGTTAAGTATGTATAATTTGCGATATAGTTTGAGTTGCTTGTAAGGTCGTTTGTTCATTGCATGTTATGGATACTTGTATTTTCATTTGACCTTGTCCAAAATCAAGCCTATTTTCTATCTGACCTGAATCATTGATTCTTTTGAAAATCCTGTACGCAACTAATGCATAGCTAAAATCTTCTCTATGAATATAGGTTAAAAATTGCAATTCTTATCTTGGCCTGAGTCGAGGACATTGTGTTTACCATGTTCTTTGTTATAATATTAATAACAAACTTTCTAATTATAACTAAGACCTGTCTAGAAATGTACTTTCTTCATGCATTATGGCTTTTCTCTTATGTCGTAGATTTCTATATAATCTTGTTTACTGGAAACATTATTTATTAGTGCTGTAAGTTCCGAGCTGAGTCAGTTGTATTATTGTTGGTCTAAGAATTTCATGTGGGCTAGAATTTGTTATTCAAATTATTTAATTCAAGTTACTCTTCTTTGGAAATACAAAGTGCTGATAAATAATATTCTTTCAAATATAGACATGTTTGTTGTGAAATTCAAACAAGAATATAATATTGCATTGTCTTATTGTGATTCGACAAAAGGGAACAGGCCATCACTGGCACATCAACACTTCCATCATTGGATCTATTTCGGAATACTACTAACGTTTATTCAGAATTTTAATCTTTAGCATTTTGATTAATAATTGTATAATTATTTGTGATTAATTCGCAATACCGTAAGTTTTTTCATGTTTCAGATACTTTTTAGGGAAATAAATTATTATTGTATTTTATGAAGCTTGTTGCTTCTTACTGTTTTATGTTCCTCATTTTAAGACCATAGAGTGGTAACAAAAACAATTTTTGTAACTCATCTGTTTTAGACACAACCAGTAACGATTGAAGAGATATATGAGGTAGTTCCTGCATTTACTTCTGATGATGTCCTTGTAAGTTTTTTTAAAACTCTTTATTGTAATTATAGCATTAATATTTCACAAAAGGACAAGTTTGATAGCTATCCAGCATGCATTATGCACTGAGACTAGATGCAAGGCTCAATAGTGTGCTCCTTAGTTGTATTGTTTATTATGAAATATGCAACAATAATGATAAGATGTTGAAAACTGATATGTATGACTGATGTAAAGCCAATAAATGATGCACATAATTCATCTGTGCTATTTTAAGTCAAGGACCATTTCGGCAAACTTATATGCTAATCCTATATCGTGCTATAGGTTTGGTCTGCATACTAAGAGCTGTGTATCCATTTCGTGATCGGACAAGTACAGACGTAACACAGCTAAAAGGTAGAGTGCAATGATATATATGTTCTACCTAACAAATTTACAAACATTCATACTCTCTATGTTAGTATAAACATTATTATCTTTAGGTTCCTTTGGAACGAACTACATTGATAATTTTCAATAGCAATCGTTAAATATCCTGGTGACCATTGATAGTGTCATCAAGGCGGCCTAACGCTTTGAAATGACACATAGTGAAGAATTTGAAGATATTTGATCAACGGTTAGATGTTCGCTCACATCGCCAAAGAATATCAAGAACAACAGTGTATTTACCACCATAATAGAGGCAAAGCACACGTAAGTCAATACAAATGACTATCATATAATGCAAGATCACTCATTACCTGATGAATCGTTCTGATTTATAGTGAGATATTGAATACAATTCAATCATAAATAAGTCTTCTGAGGTAAAGAGTGCTTTAAATTCCTCAGATTGTGATTGCATATTATATCTGATTGTAATAAGAATCCAACTACAGTATTACTTAAATAATGATCACAAATGGTGTATTACCATCCATAATAAGACTAGAATTTGCACAGATTGTGCAATTGGTGAAGAGGTTTTCATATGAAGAATCAACTTTCCAGTTCAAATATTCACAGCCATTTGTAAACCGTTTTCTGCAGCATAGTTGATGCAATGAATAAACCTGTGTAAATGTCATTCATTTCCAAGAATTATATTATGATGTTGCTTCCTTCCCCATCATCGCACACCAAATCCCATCAATGCAATGGACACGTACAGTTGCCCCTACGTCCTTTCTCACAAATGTGTTATCACTACTCCTCCTAAACAACTTCGAGGATTGCAATTAATCCTTACACAGATGTTCACCCTATCGTCTGGTTCGTCCCAAATGAAAATAGTGCTGGGGTGATTTGCAACATGTCCATCACATGGACTATTATGAAAATCTTGTTTTATCTATTCCTCCTAAACTCAATGTCTTATAACATTTTAACTAAAAGTTTATTTTACATTATCGTTGGATGCAAATGGAATTAGTGCCGATGTTTGATAGTTTATATGGAAGGTACGGGACACGTCTTGACAATCTGGTTATCTCTACTCCACCTAAGCGCAAAGTCATCACAAAATGGAGTTCAAACAGAAGACTTCTTAGGATGCCTAGGTGGTCCTAAATTAAAAATAGATTATTTTATGATATCACCGTCTTGAAAATATTGATTTTTAGTGAAGACATCTTAGTATTTCTATTTGATTCTAAATGAACATATTACCACTCAGACATTCATTAAGTATGCCGCAGTGACAACCTTCAAGCTTTATAGCTATTTCTGCTGAACGAATGTTCATATCAGCATCTAACTTTCACCTAAAAAAACTGTTATTATGCCAGGTTTTCGTAAAGAAAATGGATTGAATCAAACCTCCAATATGATTACTACAATGCACATCTTAAAAATCTCATTACCGCTCTTTCTTCAATATGGGTGGTCGTATTGGCAGTTGGCTCGCAATAACAGATTTGTTTCGATATCTTGCTGGTCATAAATGAAAATGGTGCAACGGTGTTAAACAAAATGGCATGACAGCCGACTTCAAGATCGTGTTATGGTAACTCCTTGAAAACCAAAACTCATATTAAGACAGGTAAGTCACTAAAAACTAATAATACTGTATTATTGGTTAAAAAATTAAAGTAGTGCTGTCCATGGTAGTTATCATAAAACTCTTGTTATTGCTAATCCTCTTACGGAGAAAGTCCTTTTCAGATAATTCTATCATCGGAACAATTCTAATGGAGGATTGTTGGTCATGAATACAAATGATTCAAGTAATTTGCAAAATGGCCGTGATGTAGATCTTGAAAATATTGTCATTTCAGCTTCTCAAAACTAAACGGATATATGAACATCGAGTTTCACTAATATATTTCCTATGCTACTTTGTTTCCTATGCTACTTTGTTTGTTGTAAGTGGGGATGGATATAGTTGTAACTCCAATATTGTTTCAACGAAGGCTGCCCCTTTCTGTTACTACCCAGTTTGAATGGAGAGGTGTATTGACATGGGATTTCACCAAGGACTTCTCAAAATGTTAACTTATGCCTAAAAGCAGAGAGAACGATCTGACATCCATAATATCAAGAACATCAGTTGTTTTGAGAATCGTACCGTTCCGGAAAATGTCAGGTTTGAAAGGAAGAAACAACGTTATGTAGAAATCCGGGAAATTCCTTTTGCCAATAGAATATCAATCCATTTTAGGGACCCTTATGGAAACATGGAATTAATGTCTATCTTCTAATGGTGAGTTCCATGTGCTGCAGTCATATCGGTGATTTGATTGTCTAGTACACAATTTCAATGAAAACTTATTTTTCTCCCTTCTTCTATGCTTTTTTCTGTAATTGCCCTTGATGTCTACAACACAATCATGGATAAATTCATTTATAAATAATCTGTGTAATTCATCCTTTTCAGACAGAACTACAAAGGAAAGATCGTGAGATCTCTGTGCATCCAGACGATGGCACTGAAACTTCCAATGCTTCTTCTGAAAGCTCCTCATCTTCTAATGATGATATCTGTGTAAGCAGTGTTAATAATTGCATGTATTATTAGCATTTATATTGTACAAAATACTAAGTACTGGAACTATACAGCATGCAGTCTATCCGAGACCAAACACAATATTTCTGCATTATGCAGATTAATTTGATTTGATTTTATGAAATATGCAATATTAATGGTGTGATGTTGCAAATTGACGTATCGGTCTTATGTAAAGTCAATGAATGATGTATGTCCACCGTACATTTAAATGAAGAATATATTCTACAAATAGATATATTGCTCCAAATTCTTGTACTACTTTTGCCCTGCATGCTTAGAGTTGTGTTCTCATTATGTGATCGGACTAGTATACTAACCTTACGGCTAAAAGCGTGAGAAATATGCATTTTTGGGGGGTCTAACAAATTTACTAAGTTTGCTACTCTCATTGTTAATATATGCACTATTATTTTGAGAGTCCCTCTGAGAGATCTTCATTCATAACTTCATTAGCATTTCTTCCAAGTGAGAACTTGCAATCTTCAAACATTTTGGTATCTATTGCAAGTATCCTCAGGGAAACCACATGAGGCTTTTGTTAAATACACGCGTAAATGGTTAAACGTGTTGAATTGACACAAAAGGAAGGATATAAAGATAGCTGAATAGAGTGATGCAGTACATTCACCGCAGAAGAAAAGATGTATGGATTTATCCCATATTAGAGATAATGAGAACAACAAACGTCCATGACACCATAACATAGACTAAGCATACGTAAATCAATTCAAAGGACTGTCACTTAGTGGAAGGTAGCTACCTCCCTGTTAAAAAGTTATGCAATATAGCGAGATAAAAAGAAAACTTAAATTATTTTAAATACGTCTTTTGAGGAAATGTGCGCTTTAATGTCATTAGATTTGTCATTTGATATGAAGTAATAAGAAAGCGAAAACGACTATAGTATTAGTTAAGTTGTGATCACAAACGGTGCACTTTCATCCATAATACGTGTCTAGAATTTGTGCAGATTATGCAAAGGGTGAAGTGCTTGTCATTTACAGAATCTATCTTCAGCAGCTGTTAAAACACTATGGTCTTATATACAGTACCAGAAAAGATCGAAAACCAGCAAGATTTCTAAAGTTCGACAAATTATTTATTACGTTGTTTACAAAATTAATTTCTCTACTAATGTGCCAAACAAATCTGAAGGCATTGTTTCGTTCAATTTTGAAGTCGGCAATATTATTTTAATGTTCCTAAGTGATCAACATATATACTTTACGATAGCTTTCTTTGCAGTATGAAATAATATATGATGTTGCAGGGGAGGAGCAGCACAAGCACCGAGAACAATTTTTTGAAGCTTTTACTAAAAGTGACGAAGCCAAACCGATTAATAAATATTACTAGCGCTATAAGAAATTTTATATTATTGAATTCCATCGAAAACCAGACACTATCCCTAGTGTTGTCGTAAGACGTTGTAATTATAGGTCATTTGATCATATTTGTTCTGACATAGGGATGGAATATACTTTATTTGCGTTTGCACATGGTTTTGATAATACCGGAGATAACGAGTTATTTAATCTCAATATGCCTGTTTTAAAGTTTTGAATTATTATATAATCGGATTTTGTTATACTCACTATCAGGCCAACCTTCGAAGCATTGCATAGGAGATAAAAATGCGGTGACGGGAATATCTTGACTTTATTTCCACCAATTAGATAAACGCTTGCGTGTATGCATACAAAGAACCATGGCATTTCGACGAAATAAGTGCAAATATATCTGCCTTGAAAAATACGAACTTTGTGTCAAAAACTGATGTTAAGAATACTGTACCACACACACACAAAATGATCTTACGCCATAGTTCAGGAGACCGGTCATGTCTTAAATGTGGCGTCGGAGTCAGGTTCCATCGTAGCTCTTCTATTAATAATGCAATGGTGTAGTACATTTGCAAGACAGAGAGAACATATCCGAACTCAGAAACGCTCAGGTGCAAACAACAAACGAACTTCAAATGTAATTGCCATTTTTATCGGTAAAATTATCATATAACACCTCTTCCTCTCGAAGTTTTAATCTCCGACGATTATGTGTTCCGGTGCTCCTGCACCCTTTGCATTTTAAATGACGCCGATTCACCTGCGTCTTTTGCAATAACTGTTAGCCGAACAAAGGTTTCTGTTTTGAAAAACAGTCTAGATATTTCTTTTCTAAGTGGTTTCAGATATTTATTGGCGAATGTAACCGGGGTGGATACATCGGGGAATGAATATTCCCCATTGTAGAAACAAGTCCTGTGTTATTTTGTATCCGGCGGTGAGTCAAATAAAGTGGGCGTTGATATCTAAGCTGCACTAATATAGTTACCAGCAACACCATAGAGTACATACTATGGTGAAAAAACACATCCTGGATATAATTACTGTGGATCTGGTATACGGCTGGATATAATTTATGATTAAAACAATCAGCAAGCTCCTGGTGAACCAACTATTTGTGGCCCTAGTAGTCAGATCCTTATTGATGTGAATACTTGGTCGTCCAAGGGTGCTTGCGAAGTTCAGGCACTTGTCGACTTTTGGTTACAGGCATTCCAAATCCTTGATACAACTTTATATTTTCGTATTTGGTACATAGTTATGCTTGGTTTTAAGACTTGTAACCAGCTTGCTGCATTCAGTGTATTTACGTCCGGATTCCAGATACAAGGACAGACACGTACCAAGCACCGAATGCGCTTCAGCAAAAATAGATTGTGCATAATGTAAAGTCTCTTAATCATCTTCAAAATAATTATATGTGGTCACTGTTATTGTAATTGAGCACGTGTTTGAAAAGAGATGGTTCAACTGAAAACCACCAACAAGTAACGGTTGCATCATACCCAACCAAAGAGGTTATTGATATGTTGATACAAACTGCAACTGTTAGAGGCAGTGACTTCATAACCGTTTATGTTTGGGTTGTTTGCACAAACGTGTCTGAGACAGGCATGTAATTTCCGCCCAGAGGTGATTCCGCGACAAACAAATATAAGTCAATATTGGTGAGCAATTTCAATCCAATTTTGATTTGATTTTGGACAACAAAGCATCCCGAGCCATACCCAGCGATGAAAAGTCATGTGTAGGTTCTAACATGTGCATGTACACGTCACTATCATGAAATTCGTCAAACATATCAGATAGCAACAACGCAGCGCAGATTCAAATCGTGATGATCACCCATGTCTTTTGCATTCGAATGCGGTCCAAACATTGTTTGCCTGCGCGTAACCTTTTTTAAATACCTTCAAGTGTCAGCGATGACTGAAAATGTCTCCATCGGTGGCAAATGAGTTTCAGCAAATTCATCACAGTCACTTATGTACTTGTATGGATACACACCTTTCCTCAGTGATGGTTGGACAGGATCTACGAGTGGATGCAAAGTTATCCGCCGTTAGATTCCACAATACCTTCTTTATTAACGACTGCAGAAACTTTAGCCCAGCCTGAATGTCATGTGTATGTTTCGTGTTGATGGTGACCACGCTAATTGATGAGGATGTTGCCCTGCCTACTACTTTCATTATTAAGTAGTCATGAATCACACACAGTGCACGCAGTACCTCAGGGATTTCTCTTTTGTTGAGATGAGATAGCATGTGTTGTGTGCAGCACCTCTATGCACGTCAATGATTTGACGGTGATCACGAAATTGTGGCATCTTTGGACGGAAAAACCGTCTCACTAACAGCTACATCTCAGATCCGGCAATTAGTGTCATCGGAAAACTCATGAATGTTATCATCGGTCATAATCACCAGTATCGGTCAATAGAGCTGTTGTCTCTTCCATTGATTTGAGAAATATGTAAACAGTGTATTTTAGCAGCGCCATTGGTACGATACCTTATCGGTGGTTCAGTTTGCCATCTCACCTAATAGCTCTGTAACGAATATTGCATGCGACTTGTTCAGCTACGTGTCTTGTTTGGTCATTATTGGACGTATTTGCGCCTTTGAAAGCAGTGTTTTTACACTGGAATCTTGTTACATTTAAATTGCGCATAGATAATATAGGGGACTTTTATCTATCGGTGCACTGCAGTAAATCTAAAAATCTTTTACTCGTTCTGACATTATTATTTGTTGAAGGTTCTCGCTGACACCACAACAGTACAGTAAAATTCATAGTTGCTCAGCAGTGCTGGATCCTAAATGCTTTCATGCAATTTCTTCATTTAAAGTTCTTACGTACGTGCATGCAGTGCGGTATTTTATGAGACAGGTCTTAAGGATCATTAGCAGGAATTATTATATGCTCATTTTTTCCCGTTAACTTTACATTATAAGAATCGTTCAATATTGTACGATATTGCACACCTTCATATTGCATCCACGCGCAGGACACGTATGCCCAACAGTGTATTAGAAATTACTTTGTAAACAAATCATGTACATTGGCATAGTAGGCGCAATACGTTTTGGTTGATTAAATTTGCTTCTGAATGAACTAAACCAGATGTTTCGTGGACTCCAACTTACCAACTGCTTTGCTACATTCCACGATAACTTTTTGATACATTGTTTCAGATTTTGCGAAATAACCCAGATTTCATAAAATTGCTTGGTACCAACAAATAAAATGCAAGCTATAAAAGCATACACTGTCTCCTTTAGCTAGTAATACGAATGGCAACTAAAATATTTACATACAGTATACATCCAGAATTTCCTTAAAATGTACATTCTTAGTCCTTCAAATCCGAATTACGTGAGCCATGTCATGAGTTCTCAAGCTTGATTACATATTTCGAATTTGTACTGTAATTTTGACTATCATCCAATTCATGTACATCTTCCTTACTGCACTCAAAATGAAATAAACATTAAATTGAATAGCGTTCTTTTGATAAATGCAACTCAAACACTTTATATTTTCCCACATTATGATTTCAAATAGTCAATGACAGAAGAAAAACACTTGCAAATGTAAACACGCTTCCCCTGCGCTGCTTCAGTCCGATGTATTTCATGTACAATTTGCACAGATGAAACAAGTCTAAAATCACGAACCTTCGTAAAATTGAAACAAAATACCAAAATCTATTCATTCCAGATAAAAATGAAAAAGCTGTTGTAATGCGCATTCATTCACAATATGACTGCAAATTTCAATTTTAACTAGATAAACCACTGTCTTTCTAAAGTTATTTCGAGCGCACGACTGAGTTCAAATTTATCTGGGCGGAATTATGTGCGCATTGATAATGCTGTTGTTGTGTAATGATGAATCTGCGCTTAGGTTGAAATAAGGCATACATTCATATACCTTGTTTCTTGTTGTGTATATTGTTTCACAAAGACAGTTTTATTCATCCCGTTTACATGTTTGTTTATCGTCAATACGAAGGTTTTCTTTAAGAGCGCCTAATGCTGAGCTTGTTGGTATTTGGATATTATAATCAAGTTGGAAGTGGTTTCGTTGCTGTACCGTTTCTGCTGTTGTTGCAGCAACCGGTGGGGGATGTGATACCCTTGATGCTGCAGTAGCCAGTGGAACAGATTCATCAAATTCGACAATGTGTCTCAATATTTTCAAGTATGTCAATCTTTCGCGTACCGATTGTTCGTAGTAATTAATTCCTTTGTGTGGTCTCAATTAGCTGAGGCACGGTAGACATATGTATTTCTTAGTATTGATAGTGGCATGTTCTGCCGCAGAGTTGGTATTTTCCCTTTGTGAGCGTTAAACTCTCTCTCTCTCACTTTCTTATCTCTGTCTTTGTCTCTGTCTGTCTCTCTGTCTCTCTCTCTCTTTCTTATCTCTCTATCTCTGTCACTGTCTCTGTCTATCTATGTCTCCATATATATATATATATATATATATATATATATATATATATATATATATATATATATATATATATATATATATATATATATATATATATAGATAGATAGATAGATAGATATAGATATAGATATCAATGAGCAACCTAATGGTCTTAACAATCGTTTTCCATTTTTACAACCAGAGTGAGCATGGATACCGCCAGCCGATGTTTTTTTCCTCATCTGCATCAAGTGGTAAAATGAGTTCATGTCGAGACTACGATAATTCGATGTTGCAAACCATGTTTTCTATAATGAAAAAAAAACATGGCGCGTGTATTTCTGTATCAATATAAAACTTTGCAAACGTAGATGTAGATTCACATGCAAACGTGGAAAAGAACATTTTTAACTTAGCATCAGCCTAAAATATTTTAAATGACCCATCACTTAACATTACGCCAACTCTAGTACATCCATATTTAGTACTTTTGTATGTAATAACATCAAATGTCCATGGGCTTTGGTAAAATTCCTCAGTAATTACTGCTTCATAGCTTTCTATAATGGCTTCTGAAAAAAATGGTATATGCTTGGGTCGCCCCTCTTCTGTATCGTTATACCACATTTCATTAAAATAATGTAGACTGGTGGGTTTAGATAACATTCCTATAATAATACCGAAAAACATTAATCTAATTGGTATGCTTTTGAATGTCGTATCCATTACAACTAGACCATTTGCTAAATTATCAGAAGATCCAGACATTATTTTAGACGTAGTGGGTGATTTCATCAGACACCATATTTCTTCTTGCACAATAAAATGCAAATAATTGTATCTTCATACGCCTGGCCTAGTTGATTCCGCTCCATTTATATGATCGCTCACAAGTTAATCAATTTATTAATGAATTCAAGAAATATTTTATCAGATCTTGGACTCTGTTCAGCAATGTTGTGTTTGACACAACTATGATTCAGCTTTCACAGGCACTTCCTATGTTGAGTTTGTGAGTGAAAACACTAGTATTTGATATTCAGCTTTTGGGGGAAAACACATCAGGGACCACTCCCAAAAATGTGATAATATCGACAATTACTCCATTTGTAATTTACTAAATACTACTTTTGGCACAGAAGGGTTGTGCCAACGAGCGTGCTAAAAATATTCCAGCATTTTGTTTCTAAATTAACAAAATGAATTTCATTGTATCTCGATGCAGATTGATAACTTGTTTTAATTTCGACGAAAAAAATACATTGCTAAGTTGAATTAAAATAGCTTCTCTCTCCCTCTCTCAATGTTTATCATGTAAGATAAACTGTTTTAGTTACAGATCTGTCGTTTACAGGGAATGATGTAATTACGCAGTGTGTTATGCATAGCTTGAGAATACTGTTCGATTCAGAAGCTGCTGCTTAGTAACAGCCACCGTAATAATCATACAGCCTCTAAAATGTGTATACATTTTGTTCACTATTGCAGATACGAATATTAAACATCGACGGGTTGCATATTAAATATAGCTTGTTTAAAAACATATAGAAGATAGAGGTTGTGAAATATCACAGAATCAAACGGATTTAAAAGGCAATTCGGCACTTTACCACTACTCGAAGGAAAGTAACGAAAACTACCAAATTTCGTCCATCGCGGAGACTACGAAATACGTGAGTACCTGCAGGAAGCATGAATTCACGTCCCTATTTGCACATATTCTAAAGTGTCATGTGATTCTCCTACAGGGAAAACTACTAGATACAAACTTGAAGTTTAGTTATATATTTTAGCAGTACATGACTTAATTTGTAGCCGTCCTGTTCATTATCAGCCGCCTTGTCAGCAAAGACATCTCCAGCATCGGAACAATGCAACATTTTGCTCATCCAGATCTTCATCTCCACATTCAAATAAATAGAGTATGTTTTCCACAGGAACGATAATTCAAGTTGTACTATTGTGGGTTCTTTGGCAATGCGGAACAATTAAATGTACTAGTAAATTCTTCTCGTGTTGCTCAATGGTTTTGTGGTCCAAAATGGAGAGCAAACATTTGACAATTGAACTAAATTTCAAAATTTGGACCATATAAGGTTCTATCGTGAAGTAGGAAACCTCAGGTGACTAACATCGAGGATACCTCTATACGTACTATTTCCTGCAATCACATTATATATGAATACGAACAAAAGACTAGCGGGACTAAATCTCCTACTATTTACGGACGCCAGTCTGTTGTGGAGCCAATCAGATTCATTTTTTAGATTTCAACATTCTTGTGATGAAAACTGTTCTGAAGTCTTTTCATTGATGGCTGGAAATCCTATATGGGACAACATTTTGTCATTCTGTGCGACAACTGTTTATTCTGGTTCCTCCACTCAAAATAGATATTTTGGATCAACTTCATCACTCGCGCAACAGAAGCTCCAAAATCGAGATATGCCCTCGTATACCATAAGCAACTCCGACGGCAGATGTTTCACCCCAACCCAGATTTCCTGAACCTGCATTTATGGATCTTATTAATGTACGCCAGTAGGAGAAAAGAGTCATCTTATTAGATGTTGCGTGATCCCCCAAAGATATGGCTCCTCTCTTCCAGGTTCAACGAATGCCAGTGTCAATGAAATATATTATCACAGTCTTGCGCACAAGAACACTTTATGCCACTACAAGAATCCAAATATTAAAACTAACTTCTATACGTTCTTTGTATACATAACAGAGAGCACCAATCACAACTCGCGACGCCCCTCTTTTTATTACCAAATACAGGTACTGGTCATGGCTAATCAGACTTTGATAATAATTTGTCTCATTTGCATTCCTCATCGTAAGATTATCTACAGGACCCATTTCGAGACCTGAAGTGGTACTTATGGAAGACCTAACCTTGTGTTAAGGGATATCGCGCCTTATTTTGTCCTCGCATAGGGAAATGACAATATATCAACAGAGACATTGTCATCATGATACAGGGGTGTATTTGTTCCACTTTGTTACTTCTTTGCTTTCGATGGTAATTTATGATTCTTTGTGGGAAAGTTCTCACAAGTTTAAATAATCCAGTGTACGTAAGTTTCTCCCATGTTTGAGTATGGTCTTATAGCCTCTACGTCAGGATGCATGGGGCCTTTATGTGATTAATCGGATCCAACATTGGGTTGTTATTGCCGGAATCCATGCCGAATTTGTTCCCAGCAATACAGCCGTCCTTCCATCCGAGATATATGCGATCCACGCACCCGGCTGTGCCAATGATCACTGCTTTTCCTCAAGGCAGAATCTGTGAACTTTCTAAGATCACGGGATATCGATATATTTACCTCCTGAAATGGTACACAAAGAAAAGCGGGCTGAGCAAGACACGCCGAGAACCGCAATCAAGTGATTATGGTTATCAAACTCCTAACCATCTATAACCTGATCCTGAATGGAAAGGACGGAATTTTCAGTCGGCCGTCGAAGATATGTATAGGTTATTACCGGCATCATAATGCCATCCGCCTCCTACAACCTCAATGAACCATCCACTTAGGGAATCAATAGACGTCAAAGGCAATGAAGAATCTTTATCTTTGGGGATACTTCATTACTGTAACAAAGTAAAAAAGATTAATGGTAGCATATCGTGTAGATTAATGATCAGATTTATGCTAAGGTGTTCTTTATCCAAATAGCAGCGACGTTTCCATATCATTGGTACAAGACACATTCAGACACCCTCGGTACAAACGTCTAGGCACAAGTTGGAAATGTGGCGATAGTACACATGTCTCCCGACTATGTTCTACAATGTGGATGTAAATGTATTTACAGCTACTTTCAAACAAACTACGAATGTAGGTGCCACAACGTCTATACTTGCCGTAGCATCATTAGCGATTTCCAGACTTGCAGAACAAATCAGATAATGGCCACGCTCGGGAAGCGACAGCCAAAATTGTCCGAGTAATCGATAGAACAACGTATCACTCTTTGACAAACACATCGACAGTCTCCACCATCTGCGATTAGGTCGATGTGACCCGTGCATACGTTATAGGTCGCTCAAGCCACACCATAGTTTAGCTTTAAGGAGGACCCCGATTGGTTTACCGTTACTCTTTGGAAAGAAAAGTTCGTAGGCAGGCAGCTTAGGAACTACCCATCTAACTTGCCGAACAAACCCGCTCTGGCATTTCGTTACGGTACAAAAGAATGGTGACTGGCGGAATAGGGAATAGGAACTTCACAGTCAGAGACTCAGTATAGATTCCAGCCCAATGTATTAAGACAACAGTCTAATGAGACTAGGAGACATAATTACCGTGGACGTAATAAACCTTCTTTATCAGCTTTCAAGCCTCCAAATGAGAGACGTTCACATATGAACCAACAACCACTACCACATCACCACCTTTATCCAGTGTACCAGTGAGATACCGTCTCCAACAGTTTCGCTGTCACTGGGTCACTCTATTCCCTAAGTAGGGTAATCCATGTTGTTTCGGAGGGGTTCAGGTTTCGTTTATCCGACCACCTCCTTCTTTTATCCACGCCTTCTTACGCAAATAACGTCAGGCCAGCTGAAAGATTTATTTTCCCAACAGGAGATACTGTTACTCTACACTCAAGGCTTACTATTATTCAGAAGGTGAAAGGGAAGTTGAGACCGATCATGGACATGATTCGCTCAATAAATTCGTATTGCCAAATTCATGATGGAGTCTTCGATATCAATTCGTTATTTCAAAAGGAAGAACGAGTATGCAGTCAGTCTCGATGTCACAGACACATATAATGTACATATCCACTCAGCATTACGCAAATCTCTTTGACCTCAATATCAACCCTTGCGCTGTAACCAAGATTATGGATTCAGACATCACCTGTTTGGTCGACTTTGGACGTATTTGGCGTATTTGGTAACTGGTAAGTTTGACTCTAATCTAGGTCAGGAGCGATCCCCTTTCACTTTTACATTGCCTAAGCATTCATGTGAACTGGGGCAAATCCCATCCTCATCTATCACTGTGTTGTGTACACCTGGGTATGGATTTTCTCATCATCCTCAACCTTCTAGAAAAAAAGTTATTATCAACGCTTTCCGGTTATGAAAGAATCGTCTCACAAGTAATACGGCCTTCATAATGTCGGACCACTCTGTAGTGGTTACCAACCTCCTCTAACAAGAGGGCGCCGTTTCCCCCGACATGTGTGTTCTAATTTGGAGGTTTCTTCGCTGTTACAAAGAGATCAGCATCAATGTACAAATAACTAGTGCTTAAGTCATTCACAAATAATGGTCTCCTCACACATACGTCTTCTTCGGTTTTGTGCATATTGGTGGCGCCCAACAATAGACCTGTTTGCGACAAATTGGAGCACAAGTTGCATATCATCTTCTCCCAGTTCCAGATCACAAAGCGTGGGCCTTAGGCGAACTGTCAATATCCTGGAAAGGGGTCTAGTTCTTTCTCTACTCTCCCGCGGTCTTGATACCAGACAAAACTCCAGAAAGTCGGGAGTCATAACTGCTAAATGATTCTAAAACTCCTACTAGATCAGACAAGCCTTTGGTCACATATCTACTAGATCTCGTTATAGATCTAATCAGGAATCTTCAAAACAACTGACGGTCGCAAACCCATCCAACCACACTTCTTTGTGAGCATCTACGTTCACACATCGCTCAGCTGAAAACCTGACCTCACCTAGCGGTGGCAAGAGGACGTGCTGGGAAGCCACTTTTCTATATGCCTAACGTTAATGTGATGTGGTTCGTATTCTGAGAAAAACGTTCTTTATTTACAAATTTTCTTCCAAAGATGATTTACTCAAGACATTTAAATAAAGCTCTGAAATGCACAAAAATTCTTGTATAAAATAGACATGGGGTATGTTATACATTTGAATGTGACTTTATGCTCACGTTATAACAGTCAATAATAGGGATTACGTGCAACACTGTGTCACCCCCTTCTCGACGGTATGGGCTTAAGCAGAAACTATAGAAACTGCTTGTGCAAATTGTGTCGCTAATAATGACAACATTGTGATTACGTTGTCGTTCATTTGTCTCAGAAAAAGACGATACAAAGATATCCATAATTACTTATACAGCTCAAACAATAAAATAGTCCTAGGAGAAAATCATCCCGTATTTTATTTTATTTTCGCTCGCTTCAGTAATACACGCACATAGAAACAGCTAATTTAAATGCATGTACTGGGTTAAATTTAACTTGGAGACATTTAATACGAAACAATAAGGACAACAGTGGCTAATTCGTTCAAATTAAAAATGTAGTTCATTTATTATATAAAACTGGAAAAAATATGTTTTGATCACGCTAAATACGTGTGTAGATTTTAATAGATTTCATTATTATTGTATCTTTCTGTTTCACTTTTTTCAGATGGAGGATAAAAAATACATAGCAGCTTCTTTAGTCCAGGACATCTCGCAAAGAGGTGTAAGTCACAAGAGCTTTTTATTGTGGAATTTATATGCAAAGCCATTATATAAAAAAAATCTTCGAAACAAGAATCAAAAAGTGGTCTTTACAAAGGCTAATCACTGAAGTTATTTATTAAATTATGTAAATTGATATCGAACTAACTCTAACTGGAATAGTATGACATTGGCTCGAAATGGCGTCAATTGCACATTCCGATTACACAAAGTCACATTCTTGACGCTTCCTCGCCAATACATTTTGTGACACAATTTGAATAGTTATATCAATCACTTTGAACAAAGTGCGTCCATAAACTGGTTGATGCAGATGGGTCATTTTTAGAACAATTATTAAAATGAAAAGATATTGCTCAGACATGAGATACATCTATAGCTAGTAATTGGTTGTACAAACGTTAACTGAATAACTGGATCCTCTCCAGTCGTAAGTCACTTGAGGCTCGCGATAATCTTGTTTGATATACCTAACATTCCGCAAGTAAACAATATATTTATTTTACAACAATGATTCAGACATGCATAAAATATCTTCCCATAACTAGACACCTGTTCGTGATCGAAGCTCATTAGCATCAAAATGTATATGTATCAAACATTGGACCACCATACACGCTTTGGATTAGTGAAAATCGAAAAATAATGTATGTTGTGGCATCTTTAGCGAACTTTTGAATAAACAAAAAAATAAGTGTATGATTCAATTAAACACTAAATAAATATATTAAAACTTATCACATTATCGAACATTTTAAACATAGAATGTCTGTCTACATGTAACTTTCTGGCAAAGTTTCGAGAATAACAAATTATTTTCGATACCAAAGTTAGTCTATTTCATTAGTCAAGCGGTGAAGGTCAACTTCAAAATCACTGCTTTTCATCTAATTACAGTCGACGTGAGGGATTCGTTTTTCGAATATATTTACTAAAAGTATTCATTTAAAATATTAAGATGATGTTGCTGTTCCTTACCTGTAGTTACAAATAATTGTAGTTCGATTGTTTATAAATGATACATATTCATTGATTGTCATTTAATAAAACCTTGCTGAATTAGTTTAAGTCTTTATCTTTCCAAAAGAATTTTAGTCATTACTGCTGCTAAAACTGTAATATATATAGTGAATGGCAGATCAAGTTTAAGAATTATTACTTTTGTGGTTTGTTCTATTCTAGGAGATGTGGACTCCAGGGCAGACTGTAAAATGTATTTCTACTTCTCGCGGAGTATATGCACAAGATTTACCATTTTCGAGTGGGGAGATACTGACGATTGTCAGCGCGACCAAGGTATGGCTTTAGCAATATACTTCATGACCGTATCACTGTATATGCCTCCATAGTACTGTAAAATAAAAGCATTATATAAGTTACAACATATAAATTGAAGCCCTATAAGTATCAAAAGCATTACAAAGGCATTTTGAAGATTAGACTCGTTTTCTTTGACATGCTCTTGTGGTTAGAGAGTAATTCAAATGTATAATTTCGCCATGTTTTCTTATAGATGCTTCAACTGAATTAGCCTTTGTTTGTTACCGTAAATAAAATTAAAGGTTACAATTACTTAGAAACAAAACAGACGGTTATTAATTCAATGTATATCTTAGCAAGAAGATATACAATGATTTGGTATCCGGCTCTTACTAGAAGACACGTGCCTTCCAAAGTGTGCCTCATATACAACAAGTAGTACATATAAATAAAGTGTTTAATTTATTTCTAAGAATATATGATACAGGATATGTTTGGTTTTTTTAATGCATTAGAAGTGTTCCATCATCAGCTTTCCATAAGCAACACTAGTTGAAGTTGTGTTTTAATGATATTATATATATAAAGACATATTAATCTTGGAACATGGCTATATATTCCATTAATAGGATAAAAAAGTGTACGTGGCCAAAAATATCCTTGGAAAAGAAGGCATGATTCAAACGAACCTTGTGAGAAAATATACTAAACAGTAAGTATACTACCATACATACTGCAATATCGTAATTGAAACGGAAATTGTATTGTTTTAGTAAAGGCTTAGATAATAATTTTAAAGATTCAGAACAATGCATATCTCTGAAATCTCAATGCGTTTTATAATAATAGATAACGCAAAAACATTAACAAAGTTTATGAGATTACAAACGAAGCAACATGAAATTACAACTAAACAGGTTGACAGTAATTAAGGAAGTAAGCATCATTATGTTTTACTTGTTTTAGGTGAGTTTTAAGAAAACGTTTGATTGATATCATAGAGTCCTGGTGCCTAAGATATATGGGCAGATTGTTCCACTTAGTTGGGTCCTTGTGCGTTCTCCTGAAGACTACGTTGTAACAGTGGGGACAATGAGAATATAAAATTCGGATGAGGGGTGTAAATCTCTAAATCAGGAATATAAATGGTAAACACAGTGATGATTATATAGCAGGGATGGTGTGTGCTCCGTTCTTCATAGTTTAAGGGTGATCTGAGAAGCCGTGTTTATGAGCATGTTCATTTTTCTGTATTAGATACTGAGACGAAGCAGATAAGGGTTTAACTGCATTATTCCATTCTTCAAAATACTAAGAAACACACAGTGTTTTATGGCATTTACCGAAAGAAAATTGCTCTACATAAGCAGCCTTGCCATATGTTCATACTGATTCATAGCAACAGGTTGAAATTCTGCTAAATCGTGCTGTTGTTATTCCGTATCATAACTCTCTGGTGACGGAGTGCCAGTTTCATTTGTGTTGCAGGCTTATTTCTAACGGATTTAACTTTGTCACATAACACAATTCCCAAGTGGTACGGAAGGTCGAAAGGAAAGAAAGCTGTTGGAAGTGGTGTACATGTTTTCTTTTCCATTAACTTGCTTGTTAATCGCGAAGAGTTCTTTGCATTTTGAACTCTCAGTGTTCTTAGTACTGTAGTAGGGTGATTTTGGTGCTTGAACTATGTTAATGTTTCTTCGAAGCTTTATAGATATGCTTAAGAATAGTGCAGCTAGTGTACATCCACATCCTCACAGCCTTAGGGCGTTCTCTTTTAGCATTGCGTAGTTGATCTCTAACTCTACTATACCATATATAACAATTTAGAACGGACACTGTATTCGGTTGCTGAAGCACATTTGACAATCAATAAACACAAGCGCTTGTTAAGTTGTAAAACTGAAGTAAGTAACAAACATATTAGGTATGCTTGAATGTCATGCATTAGTTAGTTTCTATCTATCATACTGAGGTTTATCTTAGTGACAAACACAGATGAAGGATTAGAGGTTTATACGTTGAGATGGCATATATTGCACATGTGATCTGATGCAAGCTCGTGGGACACTAATGAAGAATAGAATATCAGGTCTATGAAGAATCAAGTCTAAAAATGTGACCATGTTTAAGGATGGATTGGCTAACTAGCTATTTGAAGTTGAAAATTTGAACAGAATCTAAAACCTTTGATATGTAAGGGTTTTCATGACAGTTAAAGTGAATAATCAGATTGCCACCTATCGAATTTCCGTACCGCATTATGTTAGAAAACTAATCGAAATCGAACGTTGTAGTATAGTTAATGGCATCAATGAATATCTCCCGGTAGTGGCGAGTGGACGCCTTGATGGAGTAACTGGAGGGTGTTAGATCCACACACTTGCACACACACTAAACGGTACTAACTTCAGCAAAGCAATGAAGGCAAACTGAAGGAAAAATAGTTCATCCTTCTAGACAATTAGAGCAACAGTTGGTCCGCAAACCCTGAATTTAGAGTATTAGGATGTGTACATCAATTGTTACATGTTGTAAAGAACAACAACTTCAACAACAAAAGCAACAACAACAATAATAATAATAGCAATCATTATTAGTATGAGCATTTTTACTATTAGCATTATTATTATTATTTATTAAATAAAGTATGCAAATCAAGGAGTAAAATATAGACATGTTTATCGATTAGTCTACTGAAATCTCAGTGGAATTTTTTTCCTGATGTTGTAGTATAGACGAAGTTCCTTGTAATAGTTCTATATCTTTTGAATTCAAGCATTCAGTTTCATTGATAATTTCTAATATTAGGGTAGGGTTGGCCTATGCAAAGTGTTTTACTGTCACTTAGCATCGTCTACATTGGGGACAACTGTGCAATTGCGATGTTTATCCTTCTGTTCATATTGTTGGTCTTTAGCGTATGTTCCTTGTCTGTCATTCCTAATCCTTATCAGCTTTAGTTGTCCCATTTGAAGCAGATGCAGTCTCTGGTCCAGCTTTATTAATCTCTTTTTAATTGCGTATAAACTGTAGTTTTGTGATTGCGTTAATGTTTGTATATTTTCTTTCTTTGGGATTATGATTTTCATTATCCCATTCTCATTCTCCTTTCAAAATGAAGTGACTATTTCGTTATCACTCTTTCACACGTACATCACTAAGCGTTTTATCACAACAACCTCGTGTGAATATCTTTTGAAGATATCCCAATCACTTCACATTGTCATTATTATTATTATTAGTAGTAGTAGTAGTAGTAGTAATAGTAGTAGTAGTAGTAATATTAGTATTAGTAGTAGTAGTATTAGTAGTATTTAAACCGGAAAATGCTTCGTGTACAAAGAATTTAATTTAACGTCAATTCTACATTATTCTCTAACTTTTCAAAATGTCAATTTAGATTTAATTGGGTTTTTTATGTCAAACATTTGTGCTCAAAATTAACAGTTAAAAGCGATTTAAGCAAGCGAACAGACAAACGTGTGATATAACATGCAAGTCTACATCAAACCTTGAACATTCTTTAATAAATTAACGATACTATGATCGTTTTCCAGAACTGAATATTATGAGGCGATTTATGGTCCACCTCCGAATATAACTTCCGTGGAAGTAAGTAGCCAAGATTCGATGATGTATGTTTGAATCCTAGTTCAACATTACATTTTTTCAATCACAAGATATTGACAAACTCGATAAAGAAACATAATGGTTTGCATGGACATAGCTAAGCCCTGATAATAGATGTTGCTTTACAAGTAACTAGGCGTGGTTTGACTTTGTGCAACATACGTGCAAACATCTGAAATGTGATTGTTGAAATCAACATTTTTATTTACCAGGTCAAAACTTTTATTTTGATTAGGGTACAGAAAACACCTATTTTACTTTAAATGTAAAGATTCGTATTTTTGCTAATACGAGTGCTTTATTAAAGTAACATTTACATCTAAATGTTGAGTATATTGCAATTTATAATTGTTTCTATAATATACCTAATGACTAGAAAAAGATTGGTACTACTTCTACCATGCAATTAAAATGGTATAGTCTCTCAAAATGTAATATTACCATTTTTAAATGATTTTCGTTAAAATTTCAGTCTAAAGTCACAATCACTATACTAATTATAATCAAAAATTACACGCTGTTCCACGTGACCCAGTAGAAATGTTTTTCTACTATCTAATAAAATATATACAATCTTAATATATATATATATATATATATATATATATATATATATATATATATATATATATATATATATATATGTGTGTGTGTGTGTGTGTGTGTGTGTGTCAATATAAGGATAAAAACATTGAATGGATCAATTGTTATATATATTCTATATCTTGTGTAACTCCTTGACCTAATTTATTTAATTTCTGTTCATGACTATATCTATTGCTGGATTTGGCATACGTGTAATAAATGTATTTAATTATATATTAAAAGACATAACGTTGCATAGGATCTATAAATATATGCTTGCATAAGTGTTGAAAATGAATAATAATGCATGTTTAGTAAATATGTTGACGAGTTGTGACCTTGTCCCATCTGAAAGGTCGATCAGATGGTATCATGTGTCTTAGAATAATAAGTTACTTCGATTTTAGATGAGTTAGATTTGGTGAATAGATCTTTTCAACTATTAAAATGAGTAGTAAGATCTGTAACGTTGGACTTATTTAGACATATAGTCAAAATAGACACTAAAATGTGAATATATTGAGAGACCTGAGCAATCAGATTCCATTCCTACTTTTGAGTCATTCCTTTCTTCTGTTGCAAAAATATCAATTCTTCAAAAGTGTTTCTGGATGCATTTAAACATTGCTCAGGAGGGATAAACCTTATTAGGATTATGCAGTGGAAACAGAAAGTGCTCATCGGACTATACTTAATAATATGTGTCATTCAAAGGAGTTCGAGAAAACGCCATTTTGAGAACGTTACTATAGTTAGCCTACCAGTATATATCCTGTTATGAAGTTTATACATAATGTTTCATTCATTTGGACTTAAATAGAACCTGTTCAGCATTATTTTTATTCACTTCTCAATACTGTAAGCTCCTCTCAAAATTTCAATTTATAACTTTGATAATTATTTTATTTGTTAAATTTTGTAAACCCTTTAGGGTGAATCAACGTAATTTGTTTTAAGGACAATTTTAGGGCACAGGTGTTTAAATAATATTAGCGATATAATGAAAGTAATGTATATCAGTCTGAAAATATTTATTTAAATATATGCGATATTCTTTAGAATTGTTTATATTTACTTTCAATGCGTACATGTTGAATGGTTCGTACATGCAACTAACTGGTGCAAATCCATCGTTCCTTTCTATCGATCGAATCATTTCCCTCATACGTTAACTAAATGTCATGTAGCCTTTAATTACACAATAATAAGGTAAGACATACATATCGAAAACTCTAGTATATTCATGTGTTATGACTCTATGTTCATAGACTAAGTAACAAAATAAACCAAAACGAGCAAGAGGTTAAGAAATATGCGTTGGAAAATCAATATATGCTTCAAACGAAAAACAAACTTTGATGAACAGTTTGCCTTATCAGTTGCCATATCAATTCAGAGTTTAGGTGACAACATGTTTCATATGGGGCACGCAGTGTATATGATTACTTTCTGACCAGTCTTCTTTGCTTTAACGTTTCTGCATCTGAGCATCGTTGGCAACAATGCTTTCTGCACACTCGTAGGATTCTATGTTCTTAATCTAAGCGACAGAAACAGATAAAAAGACAATACGCTTAGCAAAATTCAACAAATATTTGATTTTATTAGAATGCAAAGTCAACAATGTTTACAGCATTGTGAATTAAACCCCAGATAATCTGTAGGGTTTTATCACTAATCAAAGTGAATAGAATATTCAGATTAAATTGCAGTATCGATTTTGCGAATGTTCTAAGAGTCTTGATGTATCATAAATATATAATATAGAACGTCCTTTACTGACTTCACGATAATCCCAAAATAGTGGTTTAGTCCAAAGTACCAGTGAGTACTTTGTTATTCCAATGAATAATCTTAAAGTAATCAATAATGGACAAAGGTTATATATGTAATATGTTGTTTGCAATGCGTCGTGAAATCTACAATCATTAAGAAAATGTCAAAACACAATAATGTTATAAGGAAACAAAGATTTGTTCAATAAAGTTTTATGTTATGTTTTAGTCAAGCCTATCTTTGTTACTATAATATTTAATCTACAGTGGAAGATGAGTTATGAATGACATATACAATATATACGAATATAATGCAATATAATATTGCTATGCACGTGAACGTGCATCCGCAATCACATTCTCAATTCTATTTATGTGCCTAATGTCGATGTTGAATTGCTATAACATTAAACGTCAACTAACCAATCCCTTTGTTCTTTCTTTTGTTAATGAAAAAGGGGATTCGGATCACTGAATTGATTAATCAAAGAAACTGAATTAATATAAACTTGAAAGCGTTACAAAAGCAGCATTAAAACCAAACATTTCTTCTTGATTGTATAATAATTTCTAATAAGAAATGAGAATTCAGGGATATCATTGGTCATAACTTCTGCAGGTTAAACTTAATCGTGTCTGGCAATACGTGAAAAAATTAATTTGTAGCTCAAATAACTGCTATATTTTTCACCATTCATTATCAGTAGAATGACCAAAATGGTTTTTAAGTGATCTTTCAAGGTGTCGTTGTACATGATGTCGTCATTGATGTAATCATCACAAATGTATCAACCGCTCCAGTACCCTAGTGGTTAGAGTGTCCACCTCGGATGCCGGAGGTCCTGGGATCGATCCCCGGCCGAGTCATACTAAAAACGACTTACAAAAATGGTACTAACAGCTTCCTCGCTTGGCGCTCAGCATTACGAGGTTAGTGTTAGGACTGGTTGGCTTGGTGTCGGGATAATGAGACTGGGAGGGACATCACGCTACATGTCTACGACATGATGTCCCATTGCTAGACATCACTATAAACTTCCACACTGCAGACATCGTAGCGATATGACTGAATATTGTTCAAGCTACCGCTAAAATCCAAATCACACACACACAAACACACACACACACACAAACAAAAAACACACACTCACACACACACACACAATTATATCGACAAGTGGTTAACATGTTTCTTAAACGCTGGAATGTTGACAGCGACATTTTCATACCAAATGGCATCAGTGTATATCAATAAAGTCCAATCGTGGTAAAATATTTAGCATTTCTAGTTCTGCCATCGCAATCATTGTTTATTGGCATTGGTGATGAATCTGTTTTGGTCACACTGTTCACTTTCCTCAAGCAAATAATAAATACAAATTTTCAAACATTCCTGATTGAGAGGATTCATCCTATAAAGATGATGTTTCACATGTATATAATCTACAATTTCAACCTTACTGTAGATTTAATTTGTTGGTGTTGGAACAATTACTCATATTCACATAAGAACTGTTTTAGTTTACTTTGTTCTAATGGATGTATTTGTGAAAGTTTCCAGACCAGATTGTTTAATATTTCTGAATTCCGAAGATTGCTTAATCCATAGTCACCGTAGTCTGAGCGCATGCCATCGTTTAAATCCTTGTTGGGTTTGACAGTACAACTAAACTGACTGAGTGTTGAAAAGGACGAAGTCTACTAAAATATTTCTTTAACCTGTTTATCTAACAAAGTTTGTTTCTCTTTCTCCATTGGGTACTAATGACGTAGTTAAAATCACTTTTTCAATTTTAAGGATCATAACGTTCAGGACAAACACGATTTTAGAGTATGTGCAAATGAGCCAGAACTCTATCACCAGGCTGAAAATTTATTTCTTTTGTAGTTCTGTTATACCTTAATTTCGCTCTTGTAGGGTGACGATTAGTTCTAGCTCACTAATATTTGAAGTTAGGAACATAGTCAAGACGATTAATCTGAGATCTTCATTTGAAGGAAGTTCCTCTTTAATCACTTCATTGGTCCACGGACAGTATGTCCATAACCTAGTTCAAAACGACTCAAAGCTAATCATTTTTAAACAGATTCTCCAACAGTAAACAAATGAACACTTTTATCCATTTCTTGTATCAAAGCAGTATGACTGAATCATATTCTTGTCTGAACAAATCTTTACAAAGCCCCTCTGACGTCTATGGCGATAGGCAGATGATTTAGACTGATGGATGCCAAATACATGGGTAACTTGCTGAATAATTCAAAAGATAAATTTTGACCTTTTATTAGACTGGACAGATTGATGGAAGTCAAATCATGTGTATATTAAACCTTTATCAGGACATATTGTTCACGCGCACATTATGGCCACCATGTTTAGATTGCATGACTTTGTCTTAGGTATATGATCAACACAGTCTGTCATTATTATGTTAGATGGTTCTTGGAAATCAGATTCAATTGGGTTTCCATAGCACTTGATATAGGTGACAAGGTGTACGGTATATAGAAACATCGTTATCAACTTTTGACCAAACAAAATATTTAAGATCTTCCGATAAGTAATTTTTACTCCTAAATAACCACACAACCGAGTTTCATAAGCCTAATACTTTTATTGGGATATGTTTAGAACCTTTGCAATTCTCCATAATAAAACTAGACTGTGGTTTATATGACCCAACACTAAATGAATTAGATATAAGATCGTGACCTTGACAAATGAGAACCAAGACCATTTGGAGAAATTCTGTTTTTATTCTTTTGCATAGTTTTAACCTGTTGTAGTCAGAAATAACTTGCCATTTTCTCTTTCAATAAGTGCACGTAGGAAGATATAATTCCTCCTGACCAGTTTTAACTGAGGGTTGATTCCTACAATGTGTGACATACCGAGAATTGCAAGTACTATTATAAGACAGATGATATGTTTCTTACCAAGAACGTCCGTAATGGAAATTTATTGTCAAAAGCAAATGTATGCGTCATGAAATAATCATCAGCTATTCAGCAGCATTTGCCATGTTTTATTCATCAAAGTAGTTATTGATGTCACTGCTGGTGCAATTTTTGAACGCGTCAAATAATATGAGCTGTAGAGAGTATTGTAATCTTGACCAACTTTCTTGGCTGATCACCACCTATCAAATAGTTGTTCTTTGCTTCCTGCAATTTCGAAATGAGTTTTATTTAGTTTCCTTTCTACAATTCCTGAACCTTTCTCGATATTCGTCAGGTACCAGCAAATAACCATCAATATTCGTCTCCAACCATATCTTTATCAGAGCGTTGTTGTACCAACAGTGAAGTGTAGACTTCACGACCTTCACTAATAATATCGCATTGTAATACTACTGCACATTACTCTCTTCAGTAAATATTTATCTTCTTCATTTTCTTTAAAATTAGATACTTTCCTAATATTTCTGGCAAATGCAAAACGTTAACATGTATCTAAGGTGTCTGTGTGCTCCAAATGCCTTTTCTAATTCTTTTTAAATTTGAATGCATTTATTTCTTCTTTATATTTCCAGATGCACACTTAGCGTTTTATTTTTTCTGTCCTGTTTTTCTAAAGCAAGGTTTAAATATAAAACGAATTTTTGAATAAAAAGAAAATACAAATATTAACCCATATCATTACATCAACTGTGAGGGTCAACGTCTAAATCGCTGATTTGCTAGTGATTATTACTGTCGATGGGAAGCAGCAATTCGTTTAATGTATTTTTTCACAATATTCGCTTAAAATATTTATAGTGGTATAATTCTTGTTTACACGTAGATACAATTACTTTTTTACTTCGATAGTTTGTCTGTGTGTGTGTGTGTGTGTGTGTGATTTTTATATTTAAGATAGCTTTAACAATGGTTCAGTCATATCACTACGATGTCTGCGGTGAGGTAGTTTAGAGCGATGCCTAGCATTGGGGCATCATATCACCGACATGTAGAATGATACCCAACCAAATCACATTATCGTGACACCAGGCCGATCAGTACTAACACTAACCTTTTAATGATGTGCGCAAAGCGAGGCAGCTGTTCGTACCATTATTTGTAAGTCTTTGGTATGACTCGTCCGGGGATAGATCCCACGACCTCCCTCAACCGAGGTGGACCACTAAGCCACCCAAGCGGCCTCGATGGTTTGTAAACTATATATATTTATGGATTATGTTTTTACCAAGAATCCTGGATTTATTTCATATTGTAGAATTTCATAAAAATCACAATCACTACAGTAGCTACAAACTGTTCCAGAAATAATGGATGGCTGAGAAAATATACACGTCTGTGGAAAACTGATTACTGAAAAATGTAATTCTGCGTTTGGTTATTTTTTAGGAGGCGTGGATACCAGGGCAGATGGTAGAATGTCTATGGGATTCAGACAAATCTTACGGAGTATATACACAAGATTTACCATTTTCTAAAGGGGATATACTGACTATTGTTAGTGCAACACAGGTATGGTGTAGTAAAGCACGTCATGACCGGGTCGCACTAAATGAAAACATGTGTAGCACTCTAAAATAAATACATTTATATGAGTAACTGTGTATATCTTTAAGATGTATAAGTTTAAAGGAGCTGTAAGGGCCGCTTTTCAATTAGATATATTTTTATTTTCATGCTCTTGTACTGAGAAAGATGCCAATATATGAATGTTCTCCTTATTTTATTAAAGAAGCTGAAATCAACATAACGTTTGCTTTCCATTGCAAATCCATACAGAAGCGACTGAAACGAAATTGAAGTTAACATTTATTTATAAATGAAACATATTATTTATTAATGTGTAGTTAAACAAACTGATAAGGATTGGTTTTGTTTTCCTGGCATGAGTTCCTAATTTAAGTCGTAGATCATAACTATTTTTTCTTCCTAACAAAGCTAAATATTTGTAATGTCGTGCATTTGATACATTTGATTTGAATCTGCACGTGTCGCACATCCTCTGCAAAGCATTGCATGTGTTTCATCAGGAAACATTCGACTACTCTGTTGAAGTAACAATACTTTATAGCTATGCAACTCAAATCCGAAACCTAGTGCTTGTTTGTCAAAAGCATATTAATATTGGAGCATATGGTTTTCTCTTTCATTATTAGGATAAAAATGTGTATGTGGCCAAAAGTATCCTTGGAGAGGATGGTTTGATTAGAAAGAACTTTGTGAAAAAATATGCCAAACAGTAAGTATACTACTAATACTACAATGGATATTCCAAAATTGTAATTGGCATACGGACATAAGCACACACACACACGCACACACACACACACACACACACACACATATGACGATAATATAACTTTAGCTAATGCAATCTAAGTGAAGACATTTTATCCATATTTACAGTCATAAAGTGCAACAGTTGATCCGCAACCCTCAAAATGGATTAAATTATAGTCTGAAGTTGTACCGACTAAATGTTACATATCTGAAACAACAACACCAATAATAATAATAATAATAATAATAATAATAAATACAACTCTGTTGCTCTGTTTGACTACTGAATTTGTCTAATGTTATACAGGAGTCTAAACGCTGAACAATTCAAGCGCGTATTTTATTCGACAGTTGCTAGTGTTCTGTTAGCGTTATCCTTTGGCAAGTGGTTTACTCTCATTCAGCTAACGTCCTGCACATTGAACACAACTAATATTAGTATTGATGTTTTGTCCATCTGTTCATAAAGTTAACTGATATTGTCATTGCTAATCATTGTCTTGTTTAGTTATCCGAGTTGAAACCATCTGCGGATGACGTTTCTGCTTTGTTATGATTTGTCTATTACTAACTACCCATACATTGTAGTTTTGTTGTCCTGTGACTGTTTGCATGTTGCCTTTGATGGGGATTATTATTTTCTCATTCTCTTCGGAAAGGACCTTATCAAGAAGATGGGTAAAATTTCGTCATCAATCGCACTGATGTACATCCCTTAGTATTTGATAACAAGTTGTGGTGAATATCTGCAGATGATGTCAATATTGCTAAACATTATTATTATTATTAGTAGTAGTAGTAGTTAATTGCATATGCTTCATGGAGAAACAGTGTGTGTGTGTGTGTGTGTGTGTGTGTGTGTGATTTAGATTTTTAATGTAGCTTTAACAATTTTTCAGTCGTATCGTTACAGTGTGTTGTTGTTGTTCTGGGGTTTAACGCCATTTTTCAGCACACTTTAGGCTATACACGGCGGCCAGTATTAATGGTGGAGGAAAAACCAGGGAAAAACCCGTAAAGAACCACCGACACACGAGAAGCTACTGGTAAGCTTTCTCACATACCCACATTTGCCGAATCTGAGACTTGAACCCACGCAGACAGAGGTGAGATGGCAGTGATCTGTAACAGAGAACGCTGTAGACCACTCGGCCACTCGGGCCCCGTCTGCAGTGTGACAATTTAATGTGATGTTTAGCACTGAGGCATCATGCCGCAGACATGTAGCATGATGTCCCACCCAGTAACGTTTTCCTGACACCAGGCATACCAGTCCTAACACTAGCCTCTTAATTCTGAGCGCCAAGCGAGGCAGCTGTTAGTACCATTTTAAAAAGTCTTTGGTATGACTCGGCCGGGGTTCAAACCCGCGACCTCCCGTATCCGAGGCGGACGCTCTACCTCTAGGCCACCAAAGCGGTCATGAAGAAACATTTAATTTTGACGCTAACTCTTAGCTGATATATAATTATTCGAATTGTCATATGATATCTGATTGAGTTCCTGTTTATAAATTAATTACAGTTATGATTAAAATTAACTCAGCGACATTTGGTTAAAAACATTATGTAATGAATACACTCAGATAGTTGAGATATAACATGCTGGTCTACGTCAAAAACCTTAACTTTCTTTAATAGAATATACAATATTGTCGTTCTATTCCAGAAATGA
Source organism: Sinohyriopsis cumingii (assembly GCA_028554795.2). Classification (NCBI taxonomy): domain Eukaryota; kingdom Metazoa; phylum Mollusca; class Bivalvia; order Unionida; family Unionidae; genus Sinohyriopsis; species Sinohyriopsis cumingii. The sequence continues at coordinate 92,590,634 of CM068829.1, read as the reverse complement.
TCTATATGCAGATATGTATGATTCATATACAGAACAAAGTTTCAGGGAGGTAAGCAGCTATACTATGATTATAAATGTTTGCAATCCAATTAAATGTTAATTTTTTTCAATCAGACATTGACAAGCTCGATTAAAGAAAGTGGAACGTCTTGAGAGCACATCTTTTGTACATGATAATAGCTGATGCTTCAACATCTCTGCATGTGTGAACTTCTACCAAATTATTTTTGAATTATATGTCTATATTTACTAGCTTAAAACAGCTTCGATTGTGATCAGGATCCAGAAGACATGTATTGCTAACCAAATTTAAACATTCATATTTTAATTAAGGTGATCAGTGCAATACAGACAAAAGTGATATATCCATATGGTAGGTATATAAGGGTACATCATTTTGCAGCCGCAATTGCCACCTAGATTCCTGTGAAAGTTTTTGAAGAAAACCGCTGTCGGCGTATTATACATACCATTGCTACTGAGGCTGCCACAAAAGCACGGCAGCTCCAATCACCCGAGTTTAAGTTTCGGAAGCACAGTGGAGATTTATAAATTACGTAGCAAACATCTCACAAACGCAGACAAACCTGGCAGAAACGCTAGACAACTTTTATCACATATGATTCCTGAAATCATATTAGTGTTACAGAACTTAAGTACTTCATGAGTTAAAACATATATTATTATATTATCTACATCTGATTATGGCTCTTGAATATAAGTCATCTGAAACGGATTAGTTTAACATCTCGGAAGCTTGAATTTGCAGGGGCCATTTAAAAACTGAATCCAATTAATTCTTCAGTTACTGGAGTTCCGCTCGTGCAGAGTAACATGTTCTCTACAGACAAAGAAAACTTCGCAAAATCCATACAAGACTTTTTGAAAGTTGCAAACCATAAAACAAGTTGAAACATTTTCATCATCGTTGGGAAGTATATCCAAACTATAAATTTCAAACGTTTCTTTTCTTTTATCATGGATTACAAAGTTTCTGACTTGTCAGTGTTCTCACGTTTCCATCTTTACACTCAGTCTTAGGAGCCCTTGGTATATATCTGCACGGTGTTCCATCACATTGCTACAGCTGTATTTAGAAGTTGCAGATGTGTTGTGTAACATAGACAATTCGTACAATTTTGCTATATAATTTCCGCTACATTCGGATACTTCCAATAAGCTCTCTATATTACCAATTCGTGATGCTTTACCGATTTTACATGTACCGGTAGTATTGTCTTAAAATGTACATTGTAGAGTCCACTCCATTAAAATCAACAATGACGTTTCATTGCTTCTTTATCTGCCCTTATGTTGTGTATTACAGAAAAATAACTTACATTTACTGTATTGTTTCCGCCTTGATCGGATATGAACAATTACCATGAGCGACGCTTCGTTGATTATGCCTGCATAGGCAGTCAGTTTGCATTTCCTATAAGTAACGTTTTATTAGATTAATAGCGATGCTCTAAGTCTCTAGCTGTATAGGTGGTATCCTTCCTTTTACATGTAAATGTTATAGTGTAACTCTGCAAAGACACTACGAAGTTCACAAAGTAGGACATATGTCGTGCTACACCTGAATATTTTGGCACCTCTATTTTGTCTCACAGATTTACACCATGGGCGAACTCAGACTGACAACTACTCTACATGCGTAACTGGCTCCAGTTATAATTCTACAAATATATGTCAGATTTGCATATTATGGACAGACTGCAAAGGTCAGCAATTTTCTGGGTGCTAAAGAGAAAGGCGCAGAAGCACGCCTTGCTTCACTAAAAAGAGAAATCTTGGATCAACGACATGGAAATCTGGATATTCCGCACATGCTCAATCAACCGCGACAGCAGGTGTTTCATCTCAAATAGGAGATTGCTGAACCTGAATGTATGCATCGTATTAACATACACATTCAGGAACATAACCAGTGGTGGAGCAATTGCAAGACTGCCCTCCATCTTAGAGGCGTATATTATGAACAAATGTCGATAATACAATACAGATTAAGCATACATAAGATTGATATAGACTACTATGAAGAACTTTAAAGCACCTACAGCGATTACCCGCTGGTTCCAGTAGTGTTATCACCCCCACCACCACCACCATCACCACCACCACCCAATTGCTGTCTCCTTAACAGTGTTGAAATGTAGACGAATAAGGGCGCACGTTTACTTAATTCTCCAAGTTCGTCCCGTATATTCATACCCAAAACAACTATGCAGTACAAGAACAAAATCTAAATTTATATTTATTTGTGAAACAAAAAAGTCTAGCGGGTGCTTGGATTTCGCCAAAAAGTTTGGATGTCTCCTTGTATCCAAATGAATACAAGTCTAAGAATGGATGTTAAAAATGAGCTTGAGAAAGAATTTGTCAAACTCATACATAATTATGAATGCGTTAAAACGATGGAAAATTTGTGAAGTATAAATCGAGTCGACCTTGTTAGGAACAATGAACAAAACGTATCTCCGAAGGCTCATCGCGGATAATAGTAACTGAATCCAAGCGTTTGAATCAGGAACATCTTTGATGGTGGACGTATTGCCATCCATAGTAAAATATCAAAATTGAAGCTGAAAAGCATATCAACGTTGGGACGTTAGTGCTGGACTATCTAAACCGCTCATGTGCTAGTTTTATTTCCACCAAATATAACAAATATAATCTGCTTTATACACGGATTTGCTGATTCATAAAACCACCCACGACGTTTATTTGGATATTGAATCAGACGAACTCGCAAACAAATTCGACAACATCGAGTATCCAACATATGCGCCTGTTCTTACGTATTAGGACTGTCGGTAGGGCATTCTAACACGATTGGCACGGGTAAACATGTCGAGGAGTACGTGAGACGAGACAACGCGCCAAAACGTAATTGATTTAGGTTAGACCGCAGAGAAGTCCAACAGAGAATATCAAAAAGGCAAAAGGCGTTCTACACGTGGATGAGAAAAAATGATTTGTATAAAGCAATTTTACAATTATGAAAAACATATCATGATACAAGAGCAGTGGATGCTGCACCACTGATCCAGCCAAAAACAGAACCCACGGAACCTTTATCAGCAATGATGGGAACACAAAAAACTAGTTCGTAAGATATCCAAACAAACAAAAAGCATCAATCGGGCTCATGACAAACCGGGCAGGCCATTCAACGCTTCCAAGATTAAATCCTAGTAGGATTAGATGAAACCGTCCCTGAAATGAAAACAAACAAAGAAGGCGATGAAGAAGCAACACATGAGTTCAAGTCAGACTGGCATCTGTTTATTTACATATTTATCCAGCTACCTATGTATACACTCTATTCGGCTGTCTGTGTTTATGTCAGTAAAGGCTGGCACTGGTTATAGTTTTCAATGAATAATTCATATATTTAGACAGATAAGATAGTGTTGGCATGTAAAGTTCTCTTATTTGTACAAACATGTCTAATTTGGGAATTATAATAGACCATTATCTGAAGAATCAATATCAAACAAATTCCAGAATAGCAAATATTTGATGCGGAATGCTGTTGCTTACCTGTTGAGACAACTTGGTTTTATTTCCATTTATTTTGTCTATTCATGAAAAATTAATAAGATTAAAGCTAGTGTATTCCTTATTCATTACGAACTGGCTCCATACTATAGCATTAAGCCAGACATCCGAACCACTGAACAAGAAATAATGTATAGCAGACATTATATATATATATATATGTGTGTGTGTGTGTGTGTGTGTGTGTGTGTCTGTCTGTGTGTGTGTCTGTCTGTGTGTGTGGAAACATGTTTACTATGAAATTAAATTTGGTTTTATTTGCTCCGTTTCAGGAGATCTGGACACCGGGACAGCTGGTAGAAAGTATTTCTGATACTGGCGGACTCCATGAGAAATACTTCTCAATTTCCAAAGGGGAGATACTGACGATTGTCGAAGCAACAGCGGTAAGAGTTCGGAATGTAATTCATGACCTGCGTGTTACCGATCGAAAATGCAATTATGCATATAAAAGTAAATGGAAAACAAACAACAACACATATTAGTATGAAGAATGTATATATCCTAAAACTGATATATGGATCACTCTTGATCAAGATTTCGTTTGACAACTGTATCGTTTTTGATTTTCTTTTTCTTCTGACGTTCCTATAAATACATTATATGGTTCATTGTTTGATTTTTTTTTACGTAATATAATAAAGAATATACCTAAATGAAATTGAAAATTACATTATCCAATAATAGCTACATAATCCGATTAGGAATGATTTGTTTTGATTGCTTCACGAGAAGGCGATTTAGAATTAATATTTGTTACTTAAAGAATAATATTTAAAATACATTTATTATGATCGTGCATTTTTGCTACGTCGCATATCTGCGGTGTTACAAGTTTTCCATCAGCAGACGAAATTCCTCTAATTTAAAGTCAAAACAATTTTCTTGCATTCCATGGTTGAGTTTAGCTGTACAAATTCTGAAACCACTTGAAAGCACTTGTATTGAAACGTATCCAGATCATAGGACATGTGGTTTTATTTTTTTATATTGATAGGACAAAAACTGGTATTTGGCAAAGAATGCCCAGGGAAGGGAAGGTTGTATTCGAAAGAGCTCTGTACGAAAACATCTAGATTTGTTGGCCAATCAGTAAGTATAATACGGTAACAAATAGAAATATACCCAAATATATTCATACGTGCTCGACTGTTACAAATAACGCATTTCAGTGAAAGTACAATGCTACTATAACATCACCTAAAGCAAGCAAATCTAAAAGAAAGGAACTTAGTTATTAATTATAGACATGAGTGAAAGAGTTCTCACACAGCCTTCGAAAACTGGCAATAAAATGTGCATGCTACAACTAATAATAAAAATAATAATAATAATGATAATAATGTATGTTCATCAATAAATGAAGTCTAGAAAATGTATGAATGGCTGGATGCCGAAATACCAAAATATTTTCCTGTTGCTTTCCATCAATCTAAATGTTCAATAATAGAATTATATTTGCATGCATTCATGCCCCTTGATTCTTCATCAGTTGCTAAGTTTCCTTTATAGAAAGCTTGTGCCAAGATTTATACTCTAACCTTGCTAGAAGCATGCACATTCTGCACAATTGTTGCAACATTGATTTTTTAGTGTCACATTGTTCACCTTTAAAGTCTGAACCTTTGTTACCTTTGTTAATTCGTGTCTCCTTTATTTCTGACAATTATAGCAATATACAAATGGACAGTTCATTAACGACATCTCTAATTGTCCGTACATTGCTCATTATATGCCGATCGTCCCTCTGTTTTTCTGTATGTCCATGTCACAGGGTTTGCTTTTTCTTTGCGTGTGACGGAATCTTTTTTCACTCTCTTTGATATGGTTGTCTTCCAGAAACAAATTTACAAATACTTCATCAAAGTACCTGATGTAGATTTGGATAACATGGGATCACTGATGACAGTGAATTATCAAGGAAGACCCAGTTCATAACTTTAAATTAATACTAGAGTAGTAGTACTAGTTATATTAGTAGTAATTATCGTTGTAGAAATGTACTGGTTATACATTATGAACGCAATATACAGTTCACAAAATATTAAAATTATTTTCTGTGCTTTCAAATAATAAATTGACATAGGATGGAATTTATATTTGTCTGAAGTATGAATGCTCAAAGTTAGTTTTACCACATTTTATAAGCGGAAACTTATGTTAGTAATATAAGGAGACATCGCTGATGACATATACATTTTTATTCTAGAGCCACCGTATACGCACTGGATGGCTATGCATCTATCAGGAAGCCGTTCATGGATATAAAAAGTCTTGATAAGACAACACAGGTCTGAATTATAATTGAAATATACGTTTCTTGAAATCACGAAATATTCATAATTCAATTAAATGAAAGGGACGTTGTGTAAGTTCAGGGGGATCATCTTTATTTCTCTTTGTAATATTTCATTAGTGAACATGCATTCAGCTATTTGTAATTGGATTAATGTGTCAGAATTTTATGTGCAATTTCATTAATAATAATTACTTACTAGACTATTATTTACCAGATTAAGAGATAAGGGTCGTGTAAAGATATTAGGTTTCTTTATGTTTCTCGACAAATTTAAACAGACTCAAACTATTATTTAACGAATGCGTTGGTAGAAGACTAATATTCCAGTGTAATGTAATGACGTTTATATTTATAATATACTGTGAGATCAGTTTGGTTTTCAATTGAATACATTATATTTCCCTCAACACTTCAGCTGAGAAAACTGGGGAAATAAGAATATTTAAAACGCATACATATATGATTGTGTAGGTGTGAATACATGAATTAAATTATCAATACACGTACATAATGCGGAACAATCCATAAATTTGGAGCAAGATAAAAGATGCGATAAGACGACAAGCGTGCAACGTTTCCTAATCGAACTTCGTGGAGACGTGGTGTAGGTGGTATGCAATGAGTATTGATGATTTATTTCCATCAATATACATTATTGGTTTAATAATAAGTCGAAATTAATTAGTTTGAACGTGTCTATTCATGAAGGAATTAAGTGAAATAGTTAAGTTCGTACTAAGAAGCTTTGTACATAATATCCACATCTGTTGAATGATAATGACATATGCAGTCTATCAAAATTTTGATCTTTTTGAGATGAAAGGCAGCAAAGATTTTTTTCTTTATTTTAGCAGAAAAACGTGTACAAAAACAAAACAAAATACGTAGGCATGCATTTTATAATTTGGTCTGACGCATGATCTCTACTCAAAATACATGTAAGATACATGTATTGTAATAATCAACGCTGTTAATCCCTCTCACACCTAATACTGGATGGATAAATTTCTATATAAAGAGGTGTGTAGTTACAAAGCGTTCACCGTTACGGATCACTGCCATCTTACCTCTGCGTTGGCTACAGTCTCAGATTCGGCCAGTTTGGGTGTGTGAGAAAGCTTGCCTGTTGCTTCCATTAAATCGGTCGCTCTTAGCTTGGTTTGTCCCGGGTTCTTCCTCCACTAGTTATAATTGCCTCTATTTATATCCTTTCGTGTGCTAACAATGGTGTAAATTCCACAACAATAACGTAGATACTGAAGTACTCACGGATGGACGCATCACATTAAGTTTTTAAAAGCATGAAATATAGTAACGATATTCATGAAGCTATCTGCGATAGCTCCTATGGAACTTCTTTCTTACAATCCAATAGGTTCGACATATAAAAAAGATTCAGTGGAACTCTGTGTATATGCTTTATTCAGTTTCAAACAATACGTCAAATGGGGAAGGAGGCTTCCATCTTATTTATTTTATTTATCAGGGTGACTTTTAGGATTTGCTCTAACATCGATTATTGTGTTTGAAATTTCCTTGATTAATTTAGAGACTACATGATTATTTGAATCATATCGCCACCTCCATTTTCGGATACTGTCTCATCTAAATTATATACTGCATTCTTTCGTATTATTTTCAGGGCGCTCAACTGCCTATAGAAGATAGTGTCTGTAGAAGAACAGAATCGGGTATGTTAAGAGATGTTCTGTATTGTTTTGTTTCGGAATCTGTCAAGTAGAAATTTCGATTATGAGTGCGTACTTGTATCTTAAATTGTTTTGTCTAGAGAAGTAAATCACAATTAATCGTCTCTAGTAATACAAAATGTTCATGATTTCAAAGACGTCATATATAAACCATTGATTCTTGTCACTATCTGGTTTGAAATGTAAACAAGTTTTAACGTTATGCAGCTCTGCTTTAAAACAAATTGAGTGACCCAATATTACTTGACTCAGCAACAATGATCAATGCACTTTACCCTTTGATGTCAGTTGTATCTCCCAAGTTAACGTCTTACTTATGTTGATGTCGCGAAGCAAAAGTGAATGTTATATACGGAAAGTCTAAATAGTTACCAGGTTATTAAAAAAAAGCAATGATCACTAGGAAATGCAGTTAAATGTTTGAAAAGTTGAAAAGGTTATACAAATCCTCTCTTTGAAGAAACGTACTTAGGTTTAAGGATATCATGGTTCTTATTTGAGATTCCTGACTCATACACTCAAATGAAAAAATTAAATCAAGATAAAATATGTTGAAATTTGAAATTCGTCTCTATGAACTTTCTTTATCTTCGAAAACACTCTCGGTTACATTTTGCCGTTCTAACTATAAACTCTAGTGACCTCTGACACAGCTGAAATTTGGTATATAGTCTGGTGTAATGCTTTCATATTCCTTACCTCGCACTCCGCTATCTGGTATACTGAATGGAAATGTACCTAGATTACGTTGTCTCTCATGTCCTGCATTTACCTTGAGAATAACATAACGGTAAATTAGATAGATTATCACGTTAGGATATATGCTTAAATAATCTACTGTTTCAGTTATTAGCTAACATTGTTAAATATGTTGTCTTAGTCTTAAAGCAAATAATGCATTGATTTATCTTTGCCCCATAAAAATCCAGCCTTATTAAACTAAGGCAGAAGTTTTGCTGCCTTCTGCATTGTAGTTTCTTATCTTGGTAAAGAAAGTTGTAAAACAGCGGAGACTATCTTGATCATCTTTGGTCATATGCACCTATGAGAGGACGTTTTAGTTAATTCTCAAGATCCATTTACCTTCAAGTACCTTCATGAGGCATACACATTTCAATATTTCATCTTCAAATACGTTACCCGATCATAATAGCTCAGACAAGTTAATTCTACCTCATAAACCAAGCCCTCCTAAGCTAAAAATCTTGAACTAAACGCTAATAGTTATTTGCTCACCTGCATGGATTTTTAGAAAGAATGTTCTCCCTTTAATATGCAAATTAGCGTAAAAACCTACGAATACTTCAGTTACCAATTCGGCTCGTTCAGATCAGCAACCTTTGTACAGATATAGTGACCTGGCCTTCCAATTAAAGCATTTTTGAAGTTTTCTTCCTTACAATAAGTCGTAGAAGTGTTTCCTTTGATGGACATTCTCCTCCGTCAATAAAAGTCTCACTTTTCTTTTGTTTTTTATTCTTCTACGAGAAGATGTGTGACTTTTAAGTGTCAACACTTTGCTGTCCTTACACACTTATCCCTCTCTGGTATATTACATGTAAGGGTTGCCGTTGTGTCCCCTCACATTGCTATAGCTGTAGTTAAGAAGTGTTGGTTTGGTGTGTGACATAGAAATTTCGGATAAAACTGCTGTTTAAGTTCCGCTGAGGTCGGATACATACACTACACTAATATAACAATATACTAATCTAGTCTTACCTTCCACTTCGTAGTTAGATACGTGACGCTCTATTAACTTACGTATGAGCTCTCATTTGGTAAAATTGATATATTTACTACAGAAACTCGCTTACATTTGTATAGATAGCTACTGGTAAAATTTGTCAGATAGCTACTGGTAAAATGTATATGCATAGATTTGTCATAGCGTTCATTTTATAGTAGAATAAATGCGACAGTGTGTTGATATTACTTATATAGGAAGTCAGTTGTTAATCCTACAGCAAACGTGTATTTTAATTTATGTTTTAGCATCCACTTCATAAGTATTAGTAGCGACTCTCAAACACTCGACCTGTAGAGATAATTGGCACAGTGTGTTGCTCTATACTTACACTATGAAGTTCATAAAGCTGGATGCACCTGTATACACTGTTTGCTCTATTTCGTCGTACAGATTTAGACCAGGGACCATACCACACTGGTCACTTTATATGTGTGGCTTACTCCTGTTGCCAATCTGAGAATACATGGCAGACTTGTATAGTATGGATAAAAGCCAATGGAGGCAGTGCGGGGGATGCTAGAGGGTATGCCCAAAAGCAAACCGTAATTGATGAGGTCATCGGTTTGTATACTAGGGTTTGACACAATATCATTTCTTATGAAGTGAGATGTGGTAGCAACAAAGAAAAAGACAGTTTCAGCAAACATATCGTAAATTACAGTTACAGAGGGGTTACGTGGATCAATATCCGGTACCACGTCCTAACCTCAAGAACTCGACAATATTATACCAAACAAGATGGTTCTGTTACATTACAACCATATTTAGGCATACGCCTATGAATGTATTGGGTGGTCACAAACACATTCGATCATATAGTGCCAGTCGCCAGAAGAACGAACCTAAATTTTCAGTGTCTTGAGATATCACTTCATTTTTTTCTAATGCCTTTGCCACTCAAAGGGAGCCTTATGTAGCAACAGCCTGGAAATCACCGCTTCTATCTTAGTACGTTCTGTGAGTTTAGCAACCACTATCGTCAACAATCTTCCCCAGCTACTTCCCAGGTAGCAAAAAAGACATCGATTCAACATATTTGTCGAAAAGATACTAAACCTGCTCGCACGTTCTGTGGTCCTTTTCATATAATACTTGCTGCGGTAGACTCAGCCTTACGGACTGCGACTAAAGAAGTCTTCCACCTACTGCCACCGAGGTTCTCTCCTCCACCTCGCCTCTCTCTACAACAACGGCCTGCTTTAACTTTCATGCGACAGTTCATTATTCACCTGAAAGGAAGAACGATAATTTCACATTTTGACAGATATCCTGTCATTCTGGGCTGCTTACATCATCAATTAAAAGACTCAAGCGTCCACCGATCTTTTTGCTCACAAAGATGCCTTCCTTCAAACTTCTATCGGCTGTTCTAGATGACCCACACTAAAGTTTTCTATTTGGATCTACAGGAAAGAAAGTATTTCCATTTCAAAGCCACTCACGAAGAAATGGAGCATATTTTCCCATAGGGATATATAATATATGCCACACATACCTTAGGGGACCTTAGATGGATTCTATGCGATAAGAGGATGTATCTCCCTCACCTTTTACTTACTCTCCTAATGCATTATGATCGTGTAATGTATATGAAAAAGAGCCATTGTTTCAAGTAAAATATGTTCTGAAATAATACTTGCCAATCGTGATATACATAAACCCTCCCGGTCCACAGGCAGTGTCATCTCTATAGAGAACTTTTCTTCTGCTCCAATAATAACTGAAACGTTCAAGGTACTTGGCGCCAACTCCTGTGTCAAGGGAAGGTTACTCTATCCAAATACCTTCTAGAAGGGTAGATACAGTTTAGCTTATAGTTAAAACGTTTCAGCCTGGGAAGGCAGGATTTGCGAAACAGTAATAGTTTTCCTAAGATGTTGTGATTGGGTAAGTATTATTACGGAAACATATTTACTTGAACAAAGTTGTTCCATTGTTATATGACAATACTTCTGTCATGCTAAAACGAATAGCTGATCCTGTGCAAATTTGCCAAATTTTATCAACCTTCTTTTGTCATAGGAAATATCGATAAATCAAGTATTATTCAAACTATTATTATCATTTCCTTCCTTTTGCAATGTGTCGATTGATGACATAAATTCCTTTAAACTTGTTGACCCTATCACCAATACCTGATATCGGCATGATGTCGGCGCGTATCATGGATCGTTCTCGGGCTGCTGTACTATATTCAGAATTGTTTGTTTATCAGTTCTGTCCAAAAGATTTTGACTTTAATATTCTGTCGACGTCTTGATAGTGATACTTATAAAACTCGAGTATGTTTCATTTGTATTGTGTGTTGGATTTTTGTCTATGATTATATGGTATATAAATTTAGTTTGTGTTCTGGACACAGCCTTGATTGTTTATCTTTGAAGTTTATGTTGACAGAAGGATATTCGTCACCTTTTCATCAGTTGTATCAACCTTAAGTGTGAAAAAAGCATGACACAGTCATGCCATAAAGTGGCCTATGGTTCTGGTATCAATGGTCATTTTTGCATTTGTACAATATGCAGCTAGTAGAGATTTTAATTTGCATAAATACGCATTTTCTCGCACTGACCTTGGCATTGTGACGCGTATTTTGTGGAGAGATGGAGTGTATGGTGTGCACAACCAATCATTGTTGGCAAAGTGCAGCCTTCCACTTGAACCTGGTCATTTTATCTTGACTCTCGTGCAGCTGGTCAGATAATTATCCAAGTGCAATGATTTTACATCAAATGAATAACAAGTTCTAATGATTTATTATCATTCAATTCAATTACGTTTCTGACCAGTAACATACATATTTTTAAAGTTATTAAATGTTTCACTTTTGTTGATTGTCTTTATATTTATTTGAATTTCATATGCTTATTAGGGCAAGATTCTGAAACCTGTGTCGTTGACCTTAAGGAGAGATTTCTGACAGTCCTAAAGAAAGCTAGAGGTGAAATACATCGTAGGTATCGTTCTGAATGGTGTCAATCAACATTTGCTGTTGATTGCAGCAAACGGTTTTATAGTTATATCAAAGGGAACATGTAGTTTTAAATAGAGAGTGCTTGTTTGTTTTTAAAAAAAGGCAGTAATAATGGTTAGGAAATCAAGTTTAATCGATATTTAAACAACGGAAATCAAATGAAAATTTGATAGAAAAGTTTGATCCGGTAGACGTTAAATGCTGTGTTAAGGTTTGCAACTGTATGTCAATCCGTCGTTATGCACAGATCATCAAAGTGCAAGCCGAAAGAAACAAAAATGCCGCATTTACGCCGATACGGGTTAACTGCTATTTTGTGATTCCAATAATATCAGTAATTAAGAATTGTTAAATGCAGTAATCGTTCAGACTAACATATCAACTGCTTGTGATTTTATTTATCATTATTATTAGTAGTAGTATTAGTAGTAGTAGTAGTAGTAATAGTAGTAGTAGTAGTATTCAATCGACAGTGAGATACATAGATATCCTGGGTCATTATTTTTCCATATATGTGTGTGATTAGGAAATCAAGTTTAATCGATATTTAAACAACGGAAATCAAATGAAAATTTGATACTAAAGTTTGATCCGGTAGACGTTAAATTCTGTGTTAAGGTTTGCAACTGTATGTCAATCCGTCGTTATGCACAGATCATCAAAGTGCAAGCCGAAAGAAACAAAAATGCCGCATTTACGCCGATACGGGTTAACTGCTATTTTGTGATTCCAATAATATCAGTAATTAAGAATTGTTAAATGCAGTAATCGTTCAGACTAACATATCAACTGCTTGTGATTTTATTTATCATTATTATTATTATTAGTAGTAGTAGTAGTAGTAGTAGTAGTATTCAATCGACAGTGAGATACATAGACATCCTGGGTCATTATTTTTCCATATATGTGTGTGTGTGTGTGTGTGTGTGTGTGTGTGTGTGTGTGCTTAGCCCATTATGTAAATATGTCAAGGCGCGACATTGTTGATTGTTCACATTTGTTGATTGTTCACATTGCATGGGAAACGTGTCGTCTGATTTGGAGATCTTTCTTCACGCTCATTTTAAACAATTATTTTAAAAAAAGTGCCAATTTAGTAAGTTAAAAATTACATTTTTAGTCTATCGGATAGAGTATCTTTTCAAACATAACCAGGTCAAGTAAACTGGCAAAATGGATAATATTTTGTTGTTATTCCTGGGATCGTTAACATTTTTAATGAAATTTTATGAATTTAACCCTTGTTCAAAGTATATATTAAATAAGAAATAATGTGGTTATATTTTGTATATTAGCATTCTTGCATGCCAATGCAAATAATGAACAACATATCTGGAACATACATAAACTATAATTATATGTTAAATACTGCATTTCTTTTTAGAATGAATGCAAACAATTTTAAATTGTCATCATCAAGCGTTATCTCCATGTGCATGTTTGCTTTATGTTATTACACAATATGCTTACAGTTTGCTCACAGTTCAATGTAGGACCTGTGGATATGTTTCATTTTCTCGGTTGTCATCGTATTACTAAACCTGATGTGCTGTATTTAAAATTAAACAGTCGTCTCTTTCCACAGTTTAAATGACTTTCAAGCAGTCTGTCTTAATATAGAGGCTTATATAGTATATGTATTGGACTGATCACATACATGTTTCTTAAATGTAAATATATTTAAGAACTAAAATAACACATAAATAAATGCGCTAAGATTATTTAACACACGATAAGTTAAGACATATCGTGGATCGGCAAATATATATTTATGGCAAGATTCATGTATTTATTGGTTCCATCCGTAGGTGGGCATGTTGTAGAAAACGCAGTAGCATGTTTCCGGTACGCAGCTAGTAACGTTGATGAGTTGAGCATGAGAGAAGGAGATGTCATCAATATCTATAACAAAGAGTTAGAAGAATATGGTTGGTGGATTGGGCAAAACTTGGGTCGTATTGGTGCGTTTCCTTGCACTCATGTTAAAATCATGAAAGAGGTATGTGTATTTAATTTTTAAGTTAGATAAGAAACACAATGAGAATGCATGTCAAAAGCAAATATAATAATTTGACATCAGATGAAACACGACGCCGGAAGAAAATAACGTGTCGGCATAAAACAAGGTTGTCATAAAGGTACTATGAACACCATATACAGAAACACACAAACACACAAAGCTTTATCGCAGCCACCCCCAACCGCCGCTGTCCCATGCCCCACCTGCAACCGCCTGTGTGCATCAGAATTTGGGACTCCTGAGCACATGCATGTCCACCGTCGATGAGATCGCACAACTTGTCTTCCTCGGCTCGAGAGACTACCAAGAAAGGGAAGAGAGTAATGTATATATACCTCCATGTAATACATCTGAAGCTGGGTTTTATTACTTTTTAATTATTCATCATTCATAAATGATTTAGGAGTCCAAATTCTGATGCACACAGGCGGTTGCAGGTGGGGCATGGGACAGCGGCGGTTGGGGGTGGCTGCGATAAAGCTTTGTGACGTTTCTCATGAGCTGCAGCATGACGCTGGCGTGGAACAGGCTTTTATGATCAGGGCTCGCCAGTGGCTTCTGTCTGAGGCAGCGAGCTCGAGCTGGTGAGGTTGAAGATCTGTCCATTTCATGTGCGTCTTGAGATTGTCTTTGTAGAGCTTGCGAGGGCGGCCTTGGTTTCGGTTGCCGTGGGCTAGCTCGCCAAAGAACTGCTGCTTTTAGATTCTGTTTTGAAATGTGTGGATGACATGGCCAATCCAGTGAAGGTGGGCCTGATTAGTTTGGCTTCGATGATGGTTGTGTGGACTCTATCAAAGACTTCCTGGTTGGTGACTGGGTCCTGCCACTTGATAAGTATGAAGGATCTCAGACAGCATTGGTAGAATTATTCCTACTGACTGATTTGACTTCGGTAGACATTCCACGTTTCACAGCCATAGAAGAGAGATGTGAGGACACCTGCATTGTAAACTTTCATATTTGTTGACATGCGTATGCCCTTGTGCTGCAAGACCTTGGTTCGGAGTCGTTCGAATGTTTGGCTTTTTGGATCCTCGCAGTGATCTCTTTGTCCAGGGAGCCATCACTGGATATTGTGCTGCCTAGGTATTTGAAACTGTTCACATTCTTCAGCTGCGTGTTGCCAGTGGTGATGCAGGGTTGTGAAGGGACATTGTTTGGGGCGGTCTTGAAGAAAACTTCTGTCTTTCAAAGGCTATCTGTGAGTCCAAATAGGTTAGGTTGAAGGCTTCAGAGAACATATCCACGATTGCCTGCAGGTGAGTCTCTTCATGGGCCATGAGGGCACAGTCATCTGCAAAGAGTGTTTCAGAGATGAGTCTTTCTAGCGTCATGGTATTAGCAGCTAGGCGACGAAGATGACACACTGATCCATCCAGGCGATATCTAATGTAAATACAAAGGTCATGGTCAATGTAAATAACCCAGCTCAGATGTATTACTTGGAGGCATATATATATATATGTGTGTGTGTGTGTGTGTGTGTGTGTGTGTGTGTGTTTGATTCGCTCACTAGAGAGACTCATACGTGAAACAAGATAGATATATATATTGTTTCACCCAATAATCTCTCCAGCGACGAATCAAACACTTGCGTGGGCTGGTCTGGAAATCCCTTGTTCTCTCTTATTTCCAAGGACATCAAGTAAACTACATGCTTCCATACCGCGCAAAGGCTAAAAGTAATCAACCCTTATCAACCACTGGTGACAAATCACGAAACTATATCTTCACATTTGCATGGTTTATCCTTGTAAGCATGCCGTAGCGTAACGCTAGTTTTTCATACAATCAGATAAAAAGGACAACTGAGACACTCATGGTCAGTCAAAGCACAGCTTCGAACCGCATTTCACACTCCCCATACATATGTACTTTCATGACACTGCATTCACAACTATTTAAAGGACATCTCAAGATAAAAAAGTAACTCCTTCCCAATTAAAATATTCGTCACCGGCACAAATATTTCACGCTGACAAGCACAGCATGTCAACACCTTTAACTTAAGATTTTATGCTACTCTGACTCAATTTCTAACAGCGAAACTAACCCATGGTGTTATTATGTCTCGTGAATAATGTGCATTATAACGTATCTTCCTAAGAAACTGGCTAATTACTCGATCCAGATATATTTGCCCATCACCGACTTCCCATAATCTAACAACAAAATCGCTGAAATCTAGCACATATAGAAAAATTATAATCTGATAAGTACAAATGGGACACATCCTAGATTAATGACTATTATATATATATATATATATATATATATATATATATATATATATATATATATATATATGTGTGTGTGTGTGTGTGTGTGTGAGTACGTGAGTATGGAGAATTCAAGGTTATGTGTCTCTATATAGTTAAGATAAGCGAGACTGTATGGTCTCAAAATGTTAACGGGTCTTACAATCCTGCTTACAATCAATCATACCATCGGAGCATTGGAAGTGCCCCTTGACATCAAAACGGCAGGGTTTGATACCTTGTTGTGAACGGCCCATTCGGCCCGCAATAAACGCAGCATGTTAAAGACCGGAGATCTGGTTTGTATTTAAAAAACGAAGGATAATTGTCCAAATGGACATCAAATTGATTCGTTTCACTGGATGCAATCCTACCTTGTTATAACTCCCTATCATTCTGCGCCATGGTCTCACTAAGATCAAAATGGAAAGGATGCTTCCTTCAAGACCGCGTCTTAGACATGCAAGGGGAATATTTGACGGTCTGACAATTCATTATTGCTGCATCTTGATTTGATATAACGACTTAACACACACACACACACACACACACAAATTCACACCATTGATTTATGGGTTAAAGGGAGTTTGGAGTATCGATTTTGGATTACTTGTTTATTTTCAAACATTTCCCGCTTGGCCTAATAGTTGATGTGTGACGATTTCACAAGGCGTTTTGAATTGTCTGTGTGGTGTTGGTTTATTCTGCCAACTGAAGTTTAAAATCCTTTACCGTTGTTCTTTCCCTTTGATCACAGAAATATTTTTGACCAAATAAACCCATTTGACCCCATTAATATTTTGAGACCATAAAGTCCCCAAATGTTAACTCTATAGACAAAGTTCACATACAATTCCACATACTTATGTAGAGCGGTGCATAATGTGGTCAACTCTAACACTATTAGTAGTATATAGCCCAATGTTTGAGGCTATAGACCCTTTTGACCCACACATGTCTCTACGTGTTACTTCTTGTTTGAGCCTCAAGTGCCATTCCAATATTAATTTCTAGTTTGCCCCGAGTTGCCATTCCGATGTTAATTTCTAGTTTCGCCCACACCTCCAGTACAATTTTTACCCCCAATCGCTACATATTACTACATTGGTAAATGTTCAGGACAGTACCCATTCCGTATGACCCACGGGATACCTAGCCAAAATAACATTTACTTTGGTTGAACTATTTATTTCTCAACATTCAAAATTGAAGATCGTCTCCTTAGAACAGGTCTGAAAGAGAAAATATTTTAATTTAATATGCACATTTTAAGTTGAATTTCAATTCCTTAGTTCACATAAACTTTGGTTTTATATATCATTTCTTGCTTTCGTATTCTGAATTTTATCGCCGTTGTATATTACTGAACAAATATTATTCGCATAAAAACCTAAAATATATGATATTTACCAGTCAGTTGGAGATTTAGAGGACTTGCACAATATTTTAATTTCACCGAAAAGATTTACTGTGATATAATTTTGGACTTCCTGCTTAACCATGTGCGCATCTCTTACGGTTTCTGAATACTTCAAACATTTTAATGTTACTCCAGACCTTGTATCACTGATTATCTCAGCGCATTCAAGAAGATATAGTCATCTCGTCTGTACATCCTTGTATACGTACGAATGTACGTAGGACATGCGTACTTGTGTATTGTTATGTAACTCATCATGCGCCATTATAATTAGTCACATGCAGTGTGGACAAATGATACTCCTTGAATGTGTAAAGTATGGTAACAATTTGTGATTTTAATTTCTCCCTATGGAAAGTGATCTTGGATTAAGAGATGATTTTGCATAAATGTTAAATTACTCAACCACTGTTTGCCTCTCATTCATAGCACATATTTATGTGATTACTGATTTGAGTCCCAACACAGGAAATACTGAGACCTTTCGGTCATTCCCCTATCTTTATTTCTACACTTGAGTCATAACATAATTCTGATAATATTGTTACCCAATAACCATGTTATTATCCCTTGGGCCATAATTTTTTTAAAACTGTTGACATGACAACACTCTAACTATATATATATATATATATATATATATATATATATATATATATATATATATATATATATATATATATATATATATATATATATATATACTGCTAGGCATGAAAAGACGTTTTATTTATACAACTACTACAACTTGTCGTGACTATACTCTAGAATTATATCTTGTAAGTGTTGCAATCATAGCCGTATAAACTGGTCATTGAAAGACAGATGTATACCCTTCATTCATTCCACTGACATTGGCCTAGTCCTAGCCCCTAACGAGCGAACCCCATGCTTATAACTTGGAAACTATTGAGATTCCTCCCATTTACATGGAAACATACATTAATGACATTGACGAACAATTGCGCACACCCAGTTGACATTTGCTATTAGGAACGTTTTCACCCTAGATCAACCTGCAGGGAGAAAGTCGGATTAAGAACGTGCGGACAAGTGCTCGTCAATATATTATAGGTGTATTCTAAGACTATATTAGAAACAAATTGAATTCAAATCGCATACATCAAAAAAATAAGTTTTTGTTGCAGGTTGTTTATACACCAAACGAAAAAGTAAAGTGCCTAGTCAACTTCAACGGTATTACCGACCAACACCTCTCCTTTTCCAGACAGGAAATACTTACCATTATCTCCAGACAGAAGGTAAGATTTAATAATCAAGTACATAATAAGGTCCATCAGCAACTTTACGAGTTGCTTTGACGAAAGCTATCAAGTCGGAGGTCCTAAGAGTGGAAGCACAGAAAGATTTCATAACAGTAGGCTTTCAATACATTTTGTATCAATAACCAGAATACGACCTTTATCACTCCGGATTTATTTCGTGTTATCACGTTAGAAAGTTACTGAAAATTCATATTTTATTTCTGGTTTCACTTAGCTCATACTTGATGGTTAGAATTTGTAAAGACATATAAGGAATTAAATTGTACAAAACTTAACAACGAAATGGTTTCCAAGCAAATAGTTGTACTTATTCTTTCATAAATAGTGGAACCTGCTGTGTGGAGACAGTTTTATCGAGAACAATTTACTAAATAGTCTTAATGTGCATTGAAATTGAGAGTCTTGTTTCCATAATTCTTTTATCTTTAATATCCGGCATAAAATTGTATACGAATTATCAAAATAAAGAAATTAATGTTCGAACTACATGTTTTTTTCACATCGTTAATAAATATTTATATTACTCGCTTATGAACTAGATACACTTTGTCATCGTTCTGCATATAACTTGTACATAAGTAGATACAGGAATGATATATGCCACGTGGATAATTAGCAATATGTGACATAAAGCAATACAACTGCAATACAACTGTACTTCTCTTTTTGACAAATGGATCATGCGGAACGTTTGTTTATCTACAGAATTATGTCAACTTTTCTTGCTCGATTTTACTCCCCATTGTAAGTGGATGCTGTCAAATATTTTATAACGTATCTAACAAAATAGTGAATTGAGGACAACTAAAACACTCTTTTATTAAGCTTTAAAACTTCAAGAAAGGAACACGATATGTAAATAAAATTATCTTTCTCTAAATTAACACCTAATATAATTCATTGTTTGGTAGATTTAAGATATTATATTCATTACTTGCTACGCTACTCGTGTTATGAAGACAATATCGAAACTCGCGAAAAAATATATCCAAGTTAAGTTGGTAAGTGTATGTATTCACTGACTTTCTTTGTTTTCTTGTTGGCTTTTTAAAAATTTGTTATCAAAATAGCAACATAATAGCCAGTTGAGATTTATGTTACTAATCTAGATCAAAGCCTTTAACGCCACATAACTTTGCGAGTGCGCGATTGTAACATGCGTGAGTTTACCCCTCCGTCCCAATACAGCTTTGCCTATATCAGTAAGCAAACAAAGCACTATTATCAAGCTAGTACTTTGCTCTCGATTGTAACCATAGTGAGATCCGTAAGTGAATTTTGCATGTAGTGCCACAATGCACACCAACTGCACTACTGCTATTAATCTAGACAATATTATATGCAACAGAGATTAACCTTTGTGAGAGTATATTACACCAAAAAGCACTTCAACAATACGATTATCGACGTGGCTATATTATATTCTGCCGATATTTCACTTATGTTAAGATATTCTTTGCTGATCTCGGCTATAATGACAACTTGCACCGATTGATAAGGACAGGATTTTGAAAGGATTCATGAGCATAGCCAATGCAAAAATCACAGAACTCAAATACTAGTATGTCTATAACGTCACAGAAAACATTCCAGCATTATTTCGTCTCAATTAACCATACCGATTTGTTAAAAAAGGCTCAAAATATATTGCAAACTAGGTATAATTGTTCACATACGTATCCAGCATATCAGCAAATTTTAATTGGTCTCAAGTTATTGATGATGCTGTAACTAGAAATAGAAAAACTCAGTCAATCAAGCAATACAACTTGAAAGCATTCGCATGATATTTGTGCAAGAAATGTTTGAGGCGCTGACGTTATTTGAAGATTGCAACATGTCGGGGTATACATGGAAGACATCAAATATATTGAAACAGTCTAGGTCATCGACAATGGCAGTGAATGAAGAAATTAGAAAATCAATTAAATACTCTTCAAAATACTAGTACAATGGTATCCACACCTGAACTTGAGGAATGTAATGAACCGATGAATAACGCTTCAGAAGCGGAGCAGCGCAAATAGTGGGAGAAATTATCCGAAGCCATTTCAAAATCTAATAAAATGATAAAAATAGATCAGATACACAAACAGTACATTTAACATTGTTGGACATGAATGGATGAACCTTCGTCTTATTCAAGTTGATTTAGTAATAGGTCATTTGAGCTCATATTGGCCGAGAACGACTTGGATACTGTACCCTGGCTTGTAAGATAACTTTATGATCACATAAAGAATAAACCTGTTTAATTGCAAAGGACTGATTTACACGTTTTTATTATTACAACACAGAACCTTGACGGACTCCGTCAAATTCTAATAAATGATCTTGACAATATCAGACTGATTAATTAATCATCCCATGCCTATGAGGTAATCAAACGGCAGTGACTGGTAAAATCAAACTATAAAATAAAATAAAATACGCACATATATATTTTTTTCTTGGCATCCGTCCGTCTACGGGAGACGATGGTGTAGCTTCAGAGTAATTTGTTGTTTCGCCTTCTTCTTGGCTCTCTTTACAGTACGCTTTATGTTCCTGTCTTCCTTGGCTCTCTCAGTCATTAACGTTGATGTTGGCCGTCTTCATGTCCTTATTGCAGACATCTTTGTAACGCAGACATGGCCACCCAGTCGGTCGTGTACCTTCGGTTAGCTCCCGGTATATCAGATCCTTGGAAATGCGGCCTATGTCCATTCTTTTGACGTGGCCGAGACATCAATGGAACCTCTCGCTGAGAAAGGAGAACATGCTGTTCATATAGACGCATCCCAGAACCTCTGTGTTGGGTACTTTGTCCTGAAACTGGATGTGCAGAGTTTCCTGTCGTGTCTCGCATAGGTGGTCCATGTCTCCCTGCTGTAGAGGTGTGTGATGAGCACGCAGACCTGCCAGACCCGTAGTTTAGTCTTCTCAGTGAGATTGGGGTGTCTCCAGACACTCTGTTTCAGTCTGGCCATCAGTGCTGCTGCCTTGGCACTCCTGCCGTTTACCTCAGAATCAATGGAGAGCGAGCTGGAGATGGTGCTCGAGGTATGTGAAGTTCTCAACAACTTCCAAGTTGAACCCATCGATGGTGACGGAGGAAAGGGAGTCAGCATCCTGCGCCATGATGTTCGTTTTCTTCAAAATTATGGTCAGTCCAAACCCCTTACAGGCATGAGAAAGGCGGCATGCTAGCTACTGGGGTCCAGGCTGTGACTTTAGTCTTAGCATGGAGACGGGCGATGTTAAACAGCTTGTCGTCAGCCCTGGTATGGATGTGCACTCCGTCACTGAAGTCCTTGAAGGGGTACTGGATAAGCATGGAGAAGAAGATGGCAAAGAGCGTTGGCGCAACGAAGCAGCCTTTCTTCACTCCGCTGATAACTGGCAATGCCTCCGATGTTGCGCCATTGAAGTACACTGTGCTATTCATGTTTTCGTGGAACAACGTGACGACAGCGAGCAATCGTAGGGGTCAGCCGATCTTTTTCAAGAGCCTGAAGAGTCCGCTCTGAATGTCTGGGTCAAACACCTTCGTCAGGATTACGAAGGCGATGTAGAGGGGTATCTGCTGATTGCGACACTTCTCCTGCAACTGGCGTAGTGAGAAGATCATGTCTACAGTTGACCGGCCTGAAGCCATACATGGACTCTGAGTTGACGCGGGAGGGAAGGGTCTTCAAGCACGCCAAGGCGACATGGGCGTAAGCCTTTCCGAAGATACTTAGGAGGGATATGCCCCGGTAGTGATTTCAGTCTCTACGGTCTCCTTTGTTATTGTACAAATTGACGATGTTAGCGTCACTCATGTCCTGGGGGATGTGTCCCTGTTCCCCGCAGAGGCCGAGGAGTACGTACAGGGTCTGAAGCAGTGCTGATATCCCGCTCTTGAGGATTTCAACCCGAATGCCGTCGCTTCTAGGAGCCTTCCCACATGCGAAGCAGTCGATGACTTTCCGAGCTCTTCCAGGGTGGGTGGTGTGTCTAGTTCTAACATGACGTCCAGGGCGATGTCGGAGACGACGTTTTGGGTTGCATACAGCCCGATATAGTGCTCAACCCATTGCTTCTGCTGTTTGCCCTCGTCTTTGTTGAATTAACCCGTCTCGGACTTGTGGGGAGCGCTCTTGGAGGTTGTGGGTCTGTCGCCTTCTTGGTACCCTCGTACATGCCTCTTGCATCACCGGTGTCGGCAGCTGTCTGTATACTGGTGCAGAGGTTTAGCCAGTAGCTGTTGACGCAGCTCCGTACGTTCTGATGGGCGTTGTTCCTTGCAGTAGTGATGGCTTGTAGTAAATTAAGGCCTTTGATGCCAGAAGGGCTTTCCTCTTCGCCTCAATCACGGGCTCCATATCCTCCCAATTGGGCTCAAGTGGTATTTTCGCGCTCCTGCGTACCGTAGGCAGTGATGGCTGAATTGTACACAGCGTCAAGGAGGTGAGCCCACTTGGACTCGATGGTGTTATCAGGTGTCGTTTCTTCAGAGCTTCCTGCATGTTGCTGATGAACTGCTGTGTTTTCTATGTGTTGCATCACAGCAGGTGTTGATGCGTGGGCGACATTTCTTCATGTTGTTGTTCAGCTTCTTGGGTAATATTCGCACAGTGCTGGCCACGAGGGAATGGTCCGTGCCTCAGTCCGCACTGTGTTAGCTGCGGGTGAGGAGGACACTGGCCAGATCCGCACGATTGGTGATGACGAGGTCTATAATGTGCCAGTGGCGGAAATGTGGGTGTCTCCATGACGCCTAGTAGAACTCTTTGTATTTGAAGGTGTTGGTCACACATAGGCTGTGGGAGCATCACATCTCAGCAGTTTCTGCCCATTCTCGTTGATCTTGCCCCTTCCGTGAGAACCGAGACATGTGGATGAGGCCTCGCGGTCAGCTCCCACTCTATCATTGAGGTCTCCTAGTAGACAGAGGCCTTCAGTCTTGATGATACTGGATATCGCTTGATCCAATGAAAGCTACTAGCGTGTTCTTTACAGCGAAGCCAACACCATGCTGCCTAGATTAATCCGAAGGTTTAGTTGGCATCCCTGATGGTACCGCTGTCGGCCAGTTGGGTCTCATGGAAGCAGTCAATGTCGACGTTCAGGCGGGACAGTTCTCTGTCAATGACGGAAGTCTTTCGTGTGTCGACAATCTGCTGAAGGTCAGCGGTGAATCCAGGACACATGGTCCTGATATTCCAGCTTGAGAAACACAGAACTGGAGTCCTCTTATTTCTTCTTTGAGTCTTGCCTCGTGCAGAGATTGTATCCAACTTGAAGAGACGGTTCTCTAAGCTTCATGCACCCACTGAAGCAGGCAGGCCATAGCCGTCAGCACCTTGGTGACTGGGGGCTGCCCAGCTTGAGGCGGATGGTAGCTGTCCAGTGAAACATGGTGATCTCTTTCACCGTAGGAAGCAACCTCTGGCGTCAAACTCTACACCAATCAAGCATTGACGTAGAACCGGAAAACTGCTACTTCCCGTGTTGTGCTGACACCTTACGATGACGCTGGAATGTCCTCTCCACGAATCATACAAGGTGGTATAGAAAATTATCTGTTGAGCATTCAGCAGATACCTCCTCTCCATGAATCTGGTCGACCCAAGGGAACGATGAATGCCGATACAGCTTGGCACCAACGGCGTCGCAGGAGTTGCCAAAATGACGCTGAAGTCAATGTCAGACCGCCTTAGAGACAACGTCTCCGGATTGTATGTCGGGGTTTACTCCCAACCTTTCTCATGAGTGGGTATATCCGCAAGGCAGCGGAGGTTTGGAATCGGAGATTTCCTTCTCTTAGATGAGCTACCATCCAATGTTTACGAGTCTCATCTAGCCAAAGCGACTATTTTTAAGGCGTCAAGGGTCCGCCCTCACCCCTTGTCCTGCTAGTAGAAACATTGTCCGTCGGACTTCGAAGCTAAGCCACTCGTGAAGACCAAGAGCTGGATTTTAGATGACATAGCGGATCACAGACGAAAGCCCTACAGGGTATTTCTGGAGGAGCGGGCGCTTGTCTCCCACTCCCAGACTCCCAGCCCGGCAATGTCAATTTTGGACCATATATGCATGTCATAGAGGCGCAATGGATACTCACTTTAATAATGCACATTACTACGCATGACGTTTGCCGCGAAATAGGTAATCTATGTGCAAAAAAGGAATTTAATATTAGTGAATGTTCAGCGGATCATTCATTGTCTAGTAATCAAATTAAAGAGGATTAGTGTATTGGCATGAGTGGCGTAAACTCATTCAATATCAAACACAACAAAATCTAAACTGTAGAAAAACATCCTAGAAGTGCGTATCATTGAACCAAGGTGAGTGTATCCCCAATGGATATCAAGCAATAGATTTTTTCTGATGATGAAACTAACGCGCACGGGCACACGCATTTGTAATTCCTCTCGCACGAATAATCTACTAGGAAGCTATTCATCCTGTGATCTAATAGGACGCTATGCCTTCTGTGGACGCGCCTTGCATGGCTAGACCACAGGCCTCAAATGTTGCCATTTTGTTTGTGTTGGCAACTCAATCCGATCTGAGTACGTACATGGTAAGAAACCTGACATTGTCCAGCCGCTAACTCCCCAGGCGCATGCCAATACCTAACAAAATTGTTTCCCTAAATAAGGCTAACAAGGGTGGCAGTGACACTCTTTGTAAGTAACAGTGATGGTCTTATGATACACTGCCTCAATGGGTTTCAACTCAATAGCTCGTCTGGCTTATTAATCAACGCTTCTAGGACCAATCGGTGCCGAGTCACCAACTCCTCAGATCGTTCTTTACGATTCATTAATAGTTGGTGTGATTTCAATGTAATCCGACATGTCCAACACGAAACATCCCCTATTGTTTTATCTACAGTGCAGCAAATGGGATATTCTTTGCCCCGGTCCACCTGGATCAGCAACGAATGTACTGCCTGAGAACGTTTATATATACGTTTCAATGTAATTGCCACATTCTCAAAATCTTTAGACATCAGCATCTCTGCTTTTTTATTGCATCTGCTGATACCATCTATGAAAGTTAACGCGTACTTGTACACGTGTCTGCATACCTCATTGGGTGGAAAAAGATAATGATCCGCCTCATGAAACACGTCTTTGGGGGTCGTCATATCAAGCTATCCACGGGAAATCCTCAGCGTGTGTAGGTACATCTCCGACACGTCTTGTTTGGCAATTGAGAAATCTGATGGGCTATCTTTGCTGTACTTGTTAACCTTCAGTGGATTCCACGGTTATCCAATAAAAGTGACGTCTTTGGTATGTAGCGGACGACGTTGGCTAAGTGACCAGTTTTCTGTGTTTATTTGTTATGTTGCAGTGATACATCCACTGACGGTCTTAAGAACCATAGGAGGTTTTGCATCCCAGTGCAGTCTTGACCTTCATACATCCTTTGATGATTTATCTGGGGATTCATTCTCCTACACATGTCTCCACAATCACCTTCAGGTGATTGATGAGATCCACTTCAGCAATTATCGCGCACGGATATCACCTGATGCTTAATACACAGATCATGATAACTTGCAACATCGACTGTACCAAAATAGATTTATCAGGACCATTGTCAATTTGTCCGATATTATATGCAACCATGTCCAAGCCCCACAATAATTTTATCCAGGGAGATACGTTTCGTCATTGTTTTTACTCCACAAAAACTCTAGTAGCTTTCTTAATTCAGCGGCTATATCATCGCCGACAGCTTTTAGACCAGAGTTTTTGTCATCTGGTGGAGTTGGAAGGTGCGGTTCTCACCAATGCAAACTTCCAGTCGCAAGTTCACGAGATTACGAGTTACAAGTCGAGTTTTGCTTGCAGTATGTGCTTTGTGCTGCACCGTAATCAGTATTAAGGCGTGATTTCAGTTATGCAACAGTTGACATTTAAAATGGGACCACAAAAATGTAAAGTATTGTGTGATGTTTCCAAACTCAGTTCGTTCGTGATCATTGGCCAAGGTGAATCTTGAAAAATTCAGCTATTGTTGAATCGTATGTGATTGTAAATGTGGGATCGGCCGTATATGAGTGCTCTATCCTCTGGCGTACTCGAATATTTCAACAAAGAGATTTTTCCATCAAAGACGTTCTCGTTGTCCGCCAATGAGATTGTTTTAATCAACGAAAGCTTCGCGATTGATGATCTTGACCTGGGAAAGAATAGCTCTTGCTTCGAACCCCTCGTGGAATGAGTTATGAATATATTTACGGAGGTCTCCCAGCACTCAAGCCGATTTTCAAAATTAATTATAGTCGTGGAATGCGGCGGTATCATCGGATCTTGACGCAAGCTCTCTGACAAAAGAATTGAAATGATCATCATAAATGTAACGTGTATGCGATTTGGATTTTTAACAGACCTTTAACAATGTTTTGGTCATATGGCTATGATGTCAACCGTGTTCCAGTTTATAGTTATGTCTAGCACTGGAACGTCATGCCGCAGACATGTAGCACTATGTCCCACCCAGTCACATTATCCTGACACCAGGCCGACCAGTTCTAACACTAACCCATTAATGCTGAGCGCCAAGCGAGGCCGTTGATAGCAATATATATTATATCAAACCCTGCCTGTGATATCAAATCAGAATATGCTGACTAACCCACAATGTTACCCACGAACAGATGCAACTGATCTTTAATATAATAGCCGTGTTAAATATATTTTTCATTTGCCACAGACTGCTAGGGAATACCTCACATAATCGTTCGAACAAACGTTTGCACATATGATCAAGCCCATGTGCGAATCCGCGGAACAGTTAAAGAATGAAGCTGTAACCACACCGGCTATGATAGTAACAGAAGATAAACTGGATCATATAGATAACAGTAACATTTGAACGCATGCCGATGGTGCTTCATAAACTGCAAGAGGATAATGGAGAGAAATTTAAATGTATTCAACAGAAATAACGACCATGGTACAAGTTGAATATGGAACCAAAGCCTCAATTATTTACGGAGGAACCTCCTGAGAGGATCTATGAAAATCCTATGTCTGTCGCTCGTGTCGATGGAAATAATGGATCTTGTAATAACCAAAACAACAATGTATCGACAAATTAATGTGAAAAAGGCCCAAGTCAGTATTTAAGGAGTTCAAAAAAAGAATTGCAAGCAAAATGTTATTTGTGGGACCAGCTTCTTAGCAGGCATGGCGAATTTGCATTTGGAGACAGCGAAGAAGCCAAAGGAATTAAATAAACGATTTAGGGAAAGATTTCATACGACTAAGAAATCCCGTTTCGTCTATCTCTACAGCGCAGTCGTGGACCATTTGCTTCCACAGTTCCTTACGATTACTTTATGAGCGCTTACATGAAACCGAATAAGAACCTAGGACCTTTGAACGAACCTGAACTATGATATGAACCTGAAACCGGACCAGACGCATTTTAGAACCTCTAATGGCAGAGAAAGCTCTTATGGTGCCAAAATAAATGGGCAGAAGCGAAAAGCAGACAGTAATAGCAAGAAAAACCCGTATTTACATTCTCTTGCGAGCCTGTAAAGGAATAAATAGTACGTATATTTCGAGAAGCAGGTAAATAATTTTCGCGACCATGACTATTAGTGGCTTGGATACCATCAGAGGCGGTTACACTGCCATCGCCCACAGCACAGGCAGGCTTGGTTAGTATAATCATCAATAAAGCTGCCCAAAAATATCTGATTAAAGGCTTACACAAACGAATATGCACATCATGTACCGTGTACAATACGACTACGGACTGTAGACCATTCATATCTAACTCCTGCCCCATTCCAGGTGTAAAATATGTATCATTTACTAATCACAGTCATAATTAAGGATTTGATCATCGTCGACGAACCTTCATGGAAGACCATTGATTGTTTCGTGCGCGTTTCCTCTCATTCTAACATTTTGGATTTGCAGAAATTTATTTTCTGAGCCACACATGGCACAGCCAACGTTGTAATTGGGCACAACAATGGTGTTGCTAGTGCTTGATAGAGGTGTCAACATAAACATTGTGCATGCCTGTGCTATCTCTTTTGCTGATCATAGAACGGTTGTTGTCGTTTATGGGGTATATCCTTCTCTCGATTACCACAAGCATGCACCCAAGAGACGCTCATGGCTAATTTAAATGGCAAATAAGTACCCACCATTACCTCAGAGTACCAAAACACACGATTGTGGCGTTTAATATGCAACGTATGCAAAGGATCAAGAGCGTGGTACATTGACGTTTGACAGGATACAATATTTTATGTTGTTAAAGGGCCATAGGGAATATATTGCATATTCTCTATAATTAGGTTTTTAAAAGGTTTGAAATTTTATCGTGATAATATTGGTTCTTTTGCGATGTGATGTATTGTGAAATGACATACAACTATTGCGTATGAATGGAGAGAACTATTATAACGGTTTTGATAACTAAATCTAAACTTTTGTATAGCATCTATCAGTTCTGAACACGTGTTTGTGTATATCAAATCATGACATAATAATCACTTATTTTTTTAATATTTCAGAACCAACAGTGGTATAGTGCCAAAAACGCCTGTGGAATACGAGGCTTGATTCCTGCTCACTACATAGAGAAAATTGAGGATTTGGAGGCATATACGTAAGTAAACTAGCTTAACTTTAATACTCCTAGCAGTGCTTAGAATTCTCGCCTGGACTATAGTGTGCATTTTCTTCTGAATGTAACGTAATGCAACGAAGCACATGACAACGTAATACTGATGTTACAGAAGAGAACAATTTAATTCAAAAAATCTGTCATAAAGCTGTGGAATGTATTCCTTATTATATGTAGGAGAGTTGGTATCGATTGCGATGATTCTCCTGTAGACGATGAAAGCTATTCTGGTTGTTCTACCATGCTAAATAATGGTTGCATTTTTATTCTCATCGAAGTGAGAGGTTGTGGGTTCGAACCCCGGCCGAGTCATACCAATGACTTACAAAACTGGCACTAACAGTTGCCTCGCAAGGCGCTCAGCATTACGAAATTAGAGTTAGGACTGGTCGGCCTGGTGTCAGGATAATGTGACTGGGTGGGACTTCATGCTACATGTCTGCGGCATGATGCCCCAGATATATATACTTGTAAACAATCGCCAAGTCAAACTTTGCTTAAATCAAGAGCAAACTACTACTTATTGCTTTGCAAATGTCCTTGATCATGTTAAGGCATGTAATACCTATCGATGATCTGTTGTTCACCATCTAGTTCGAAATAGCAGGGATTTATATTGTGTATCGTCCTACCGTGATACTATTGTCCACGTCACATTGACAACAATGTATCGATTTTTATTATCACTACCATATCATGTTAGAAACATTTTTCAGCCGAATCATTAAATGGTCTGTAAACTGAAATACTCATATTATTTATGATTTATTTATTCTTTATATTAATATTTAGTCATGCTTCTTTGTAGTTTTTAATTCCGCAGTTTCGTCAGAATCAATGTCATTGTAAAATTAGTCTTTATTGTTCTTTCTATATTGGCTTCCTAAAGGATGCAATTTTTGCTGCGCATGCTGTCTTATATTCTTTGTACGCTTGAATATATATATATAGTTGTTGGTAAAGAATAAACATCTGTTTAAAGGAAGGCAAGTTCTGTTTATACTAAAATTATCAAGGTACATTAGAGCATATATTCATATTATTCACTAGTTGATGACATAAATATTACGGTTCATGTGGCATACTATTTTAGACTTAAAAAAAGTTAGCATCACAGCTCGCCATGTAGTTTATGTAGACCAACGACGATGAATAACATATACAAAATATTTTGTTGTTTTAAATATAAAATATGTTGTGTGAGTGTGATTCACACACCACATCGACAGCTACAAGTGTATCACTTTGTGGCAAACAGGTTGAGGACCACTGATTTAATATAAGAAAATATTATATATATATATATATATATATATATATATATATATATATATATATATATATATATATATATATATATATATATATATATATATATATATATATTCCAAGTATCACTTTACAACGATTGTTTAGTACAAGATCAATCGACAGTTTGTGTTTAAAAGAATAAATTGATGTAACGTAGATGAATTATAATATAGCTCATAACTGGTTCTAAGTGAAAAGGTTGAAATGAAAATATTTCAACATTGAAAAAAGCATCATTTGACTAGTTTTTACATTTAAGCACCTTCGTAAGAAATAAAATTGTATAACACATACATTATTATTTCCGACTGTGCTTCAGACAGCGCACCTATAACGCATATAAATCACTGAAGTAGTTTTCTTCGTCCGTTTCTAAAAGATACTTAATAAGTTTGAGCCACATTATGCTATATGCCTCATACGAAGATATTTGTTTCAGCAAACAATCCTATACTCTCACTTTAAATAGTGTATTTTGGCTACATTGGAGAAAGTCAATGTGTGGTATATTTACTATATCATCAATGTTTACTTTTGTGTTGTTCCCACATAATATATGGCAACATTGTACAAGGCTACAGAAGGACTCACGGTACTAATTCAGTCCCGATAGTAAACCTATGCAAACACAATGGTATTAAACATTCTATAGCTTAAAATGTATGAGTGCCCATGATCAAACCTATATTTATCAGTATAGATGAATCCTGGATGTCAGCGTCTGCTTACAGGAAAGGATATGAGCCGCGTATTTTCTGGACCGGCATGTGTTTGAAACATGTGCTTTCAATTCCGCACCAAAGAGTCTGATACTAATTTTAATAATGATTGTTCAAAACTCAAGAACGTTAAAGGAATGAAATTCCATCAATAAAACAATGTCTCTAATTTTTTCACTTACAACTAGGATAAGCTCTCTTTTTCCTACAACATCACTTACATTATTAACCAATCCTAGTCAGCCTAACCCATATATACTCTATTTTATATTCACCCATTTCCAGGCTGGTTCCCATTTTTTCATACCATTAATACCACGTGTCCAGAAATTATTATATAAATCTTTTAGTTTAAGTCCACAAAAAATGAGTGACTAATAAATTGTTGGTGGTCATTTTAGATTGAGTCACTCGGTAAAATCAAATGAATAGCTTGTATTTTAATGACTGAGTAAAGGGTCGTATCTGTGAACCTTGTATATGTGGTTTTGGATAAGTCATCAGTGTGCTGAGTAAATGTTGTTTGTCGCTGGTGAGGCTCCTGTATGGATGGTGTCTGTAGCAGTCGCATCGGGTTTATTCACAGTGGAGGTACGGTTGGTTGAGACAGGTACACCTTCCGTTAGTTCACAAGAAACGCATGCAAAAACGCAGAGTGACCATATTATAGGTTTAACGCTAACATGCATTTGGATAAATGCAGACCTTTGATCTTAAATTGTGTTAGGTCGGTATTATCATCCCTACAGTCCGTATTCTGACTGTTTGGACTGGGTAGCTGAGTTGCAGGGCAAATTTGAGCAGTGGTGGTCCAATTGTCTCGATTAGGCGTCTCTGAATTGCAGGCTGATAACGCTGTATAAAATCTGCCGTACTTTATTACGCCACTCTAGAGACATGACATTGAAGAAAGATCCTTCGGTCGAGAATAATGCAGTAATTATGCTGACGAAGTTTAATTTTGGATAATTTTCTTCAGGTTTTCATATCCGCTATCAGTAAAATACGTTCGCTGATGACTGCCTGCAGATCATTCCGGTTTACACCCACATATGTATATTTAAGCTTAAAACCATTGGAAGACATGAAATCCACAATCTAATAATTGCTGACTGCAGCAAGGAAAGTTGTGTGCGTTAGGGACCAACCATTTAATTTAAAAAGCATTGGGAGGGGGTTTATTTTCCACTGCGCCGGGATATAATTGTTTGCAGCTGAAATAATGGATTATAATATTGGTTATTGTGATACCATTCAGAGCACAACTACGTTTCCAGCTATTGAAGAGATGACATTTTTCCAAGCTATCCCATCCCCACCAACCCTTCAGCTTCCATCCGCCCTGTCCAATGGTATGATAATTTTTCCCTTATTTAATCTGTTGGAACTTGATCGATGGATTAATACTTTGATGTATGTTGACATGATCCGCTTGATTTATATGCTTGGCCCTCTGAAACAACTTCGAACTAATGAAACAATCATTTAAAAATCAAATAGTTGCAGCTAGTTTTGACTGATCTTAGTATAACATAAAATTATAAGCGTGTTACAGTTTTGTGAGTGTATATAATGTACATTGCTAAATAAACAAAATAATGATATATTTAATAGATGAACCCTGAGAAAAAAATATATGATAGTAATATATTTATAGTAATATATCTTTTAATGGTCTTCAAATTAGAAATGAACTTATACATATCGATAAACAACCTGTAAAATACTTGGTATATGACTTTGATAATCATTTAAGATAAATTTAAATGAATAGAGACTTTACAATATTAGCAGTGAACATTGAGCCACATTTTAAGAAAATCATCATTAAAATGTGAAAAAAGCAACTTATGATTTTGAAAAGATTTCTTGAAAGTAAAGAATAAGATGGAATTCTGAAAACGGTTGGAAAATAACAGCAAAAGGAGAACAGTTACAATTTGTACTGATAAAGTTAAAATTTCCCAAACGCTAGAATTGCTTTCAATTACAAGGAGAATATCTACTGGCGATGAAATAATTTTCGTCACCTTGAAAAATGAGAAATTTAGATGACTAAAACCACTTTACAGTGGATTTGCAATGTTATAATTATCCACATGTATGATTACGGCAACATTTTGATTTCCACATGAATAAGAAAATTCCATGACTGTTCAGCAAGAAGTTGAATTGTGGTCCATTATACAATGTGGTAGGTTAAGGCCAGCACTATTTATTTAGGACTAATACCTGATAAAATTAAGTTTGCAAAGGATCGAAACCTGCGCAAACGAAAGCATATAAAAACTCCAGCTGTACAAAGATATATTAATTCTTCACAATGATAATATATCAGAAAATGGTTTACCGGGGTAATGACATCATGAGAACTATAAAATCAGAATGAGCAATATATCATTGTATGCGCATCACAGCAAGCTTTGTCGGGTTGACACCGTAAGAGCATTACGTTAAAAGAAGAATGCAGGCGGGGACAATGTGTACCATCCATACAAATACGTTGTATTTAAAAGTTATTCTATTTAAGTCTTATTAATGTTTCTTTTCTATCTTGCTTTTATTTGTTTTGTTTCACTTTATATATAATCTCTCGATGCACATCACCTGTCGTGATATAGTTTTCACTTCTTTAAAATAAAACTTTATATTTCTAACAGGGTACATGTTGAATATCATAAAAAAATACATAGATATTTTAGTATGATTTTCTTCTCAGATTTTTTTTATATTATCAATTTCCATTGTTTATTTATCCATTCTAATACTTGAGGCGGTTAAACTTGTTAAATCCTTTGCTGCGTTTCATTCAGGAACAATTTCTCTTTCCTTTATTATCCTTGAAATTGTCAATGCCAGTGTACCGAAGGCGGAGTGTTCTACAGGAATAATGTTATCTTCAAATTCTGTATGTTTACACACTGAAATATTTACTGATTTTACTGCGTCCAAATGATGTCCGAGCACTACAGATCTTACGCGATGTGGTTCATCTTTGCAATTAATTGTTATAATAGTGGAGTCATGTAAATGTTGTGAAAATGTGTTATGCCTGTCGAGAACAATGCAGATGGTGTGGCGAGGTTAATAAGATTGTTGGTTCGCCTTGAGATACAATTTGTTTGCATTTATTATTAACTTCAGTGGGTTTGCAACTGTTAAATGATTCATAACATAATTCATAATAAAATTGCCATTTCACAAAGAAGGAAATGTTATCTTCCATCTTTACAATAGTGTCAACTTTATATATCTCATCTTGTTAAGAAATTTAAATCATTTCTACAGATGCCGTTTGTTTGTAAACATGTTTATGACATACAATTACTTG
This sequence comes from Sinohyriopsis cumingii, assembly GCA_028554795.2. NCBI lineage: Eukaryota > Metazoa > Mollusca > Bivalvia > Unionida > Unionidae > Sinohyriopsis > Sinohyriopsis cumingii. Next base: position 92,555,355 of record CM068829.1, on the reverse strand, counting down.
CCTGTTTTTAAAACTGTCCTTAGTAAAGTTAGTTAGTTAGCCCTTTTACACAATTATTAATTAATTTTAACTCAACATCTTCACCAAATTTTAATGTATGTGCTTATAATGTATCAGTTTTATGTAACTGCATAAACCGATCTATTTTTACGTGGTTTATTCCTAGCCAGCTTCAACTGATGTCATGTATATTCATCTGCGATTAGTGTTATTGTAGCCATCAATTATGTGTGGCAAAACGTTAGCCTATTCTCTAGTTTAATTTTGAACAAAATGCATCCCCATTTTATTGTTTACGGTTCTGTTAAACCTTTCCACTACGGATCATTTATTGTAGGAGTAATTTGCAAAATAAGTCACTAGTTTCCTTTTCAAACAATGCTTGATATTTAGTTGCAGAATTCTTTTATATCACTAAACCGTACCTTTCCGTGTTCACTGGATTTTGTTTTGAAGGCATCCTATATCTTTATTTGTCTATTTGACTTTATCATCATAACAGTACTTTTAAGAAAGATGTAATTCTTAAAATGTATTTGTGACCATAATTATATTTTTATGTGTATGTTGTCAGTTATGTCTGTCTGCCATTAGTTATCACTGTGAATAAGTTACATCCGTTCCTTAGTTACTTGTATAATATTTTAATGTCCCATTTGTGCCATTAAATTGTTGACAGATTCAATATATCCTCTACCCTGTTCACCCCTAAAGTTCCACACTCTACTACTAATGATGTTCACATTTTGAGATTCTAACGAAGTGATATCACACTTTTTCTATAAAAGTGGATACAAACTTTCATCAGATTATTTGATATTTGCAATACATAAATATTTCTAACGAAGAGTATTATACACTCATAAGTGCTCCATTGACTTTACATTGTTAGAACGATGCAAATTTTTTCCATATAGCACAGATTCATACTGCACGACATGTGTCTAAAAATAGTATCGCGTGTTATCAACTCTCTTTGAATGTAAACAAGCTATGTACGCTCATGTGGTAGACACGATAGATTGTGATTTATTAAATTTGTCAGAGGATGAACTAAACAAGTTGTTTGGTCCATTAGTTGGCAAAATTCACGATGTAGATGAGTTTATTGGGTACCAAAAGAAACGTTTAACCAAGCAAGTGAATGAACGTGATATCCGCAAAGTCAACAAGAAACGTTAGATGCGCAGTATTGACATGACCACTCTGATCATTTAAACGGCCATGGGAAATGTTCATAACTATTCGCTTAGAAAGACATGTTAAGGCCAAGGGCTATCCAGTGTCCCTCAGATACGTTTTACAAGCAGTCCAAAAACTAAATTCAAAAAAGAAATTCAACTGAAGAAGTGTGATTTTGGAGCCTTAGAGACAATAAAAGAAGGGTAAGAGGAGGTGTTTTTATTCCGCTGGCAAAACGCGATGTTCCACTGCAGCTGGTATATAATTTTCCCAGTTTTACTTTTCTGAGACAATGTTTTCATTTATTGTGTCAATAGAAATCATACAGGTCATGTAAATAGTTGGGGTCCCCCCAACAAAGAGCATGCAAGTGACCGGACATAAACATATGTCATCGTTAGCTAGTCATAACAATGAATATAAACATTCTTCTCTGTTTGCATCTTGCATTTTCTCAAAATGTATTTTCGTAGTTACTCCTGCTAATTAGAATTACATGCGTTCCAGAACTTGATCCCACAGTACAAATGCACTGTAATTTCAACTACATTTCCAAAAGAGATCACATTCTTCTTACTGCACTCAAAACGATGTGAATGTTACATTCCCTTGCAAACAATATTTAATCATGTGTCTTATAGAGAATTCATATGTTCCCACATTATGATTCAAAACAATCATTGATAGAACAAAACACATGCGCAGCTGCATCAAGAACAACCAGTCAAGTCACGTGTAGATCGTACGGAATTGACACAGTTAATAAATCAAGTCAATCACAAGTAGGAAAGCGAAATTGAGCTAGAATGTCAAAAAACAGAATTCTTCCACTCCCGATCAAAGGTGAAAGTTGTTAAAGTACTCATAAATGCACAATATGACACGAAATTTCAGTTATGAGTAGACCAAAAAGGACATTTATTTTTTAAACTAATGAAGACGCGCGTGACCAGGTTCAAAGCTTGTTGGGCGATGCTAATTGCGCATTAATATTAATACTGTGTATTGATGAACCTACAATAGAAAAACCACAGGATTAATGATCCAAATGTTTCCGGTCTGTCACATCCCCCTTACACATCTGAATGCAAACCAACGACGCATGTTGGTTATAGTTCTCTTACCGTAACTATTCACTCGAGTGGATATATTTATCATTTTCTTACGCTGCTTGAAACAGAGAAAAAACTAACATAATCAAATTGCAGCGAATAAGCAATGGATGGTTTGGGGATTTGTAGTCTCTATCTATAGTAGTTGATTTACATAAGTTTTAAACCAGTCTTGACCTTAGATGAACGACGTATAGTGTGTCTGTGCAACATTTTTTCAGGTCTACTAATGTCTCCTGCTTTAGGTTGTTGAAATCTTTATGTTCTTGTATTAACACTATTAGAAGTTATATCACTGATATACAACCAAATTGCTTCCTGTTCTTGTAGGTGGTTCCACGGCAAAATTGACCGTGAAGTGTGCGAAAATTTATTACAACCACCAGAAGACGGTATGTTTCTCATCGGATACAGTTCCCTGCCAGTTGCAGAGTATGTCCTTAGCGTCTGCTGTAAAGAACGAATCTTACACTATCTTATCCGAAATGACAGATACGGACTGAACATAGATGGAGGACGCAACTTCGACACATTAGCAAAATTGGTGGAGGTAATGATTTTGTGTTATATTCACATGTAAAATTAATCGGATAATAAATTTATATTTTCAAACCCAAAATTGATTCATTTTAGTACTATTTATAAAATACAAAATGTTCAAAGGGAAGAAATAATTGCATGTGCTATTACAATAAGTAAAGGTCTTCGCAGCGTTTTGTATTTGGTAACTTATACAGAATATGTTCTTTGACAATATAGATTGGGAATTCTACCAGGTAATAAATATTGAATATTTTTGAATATTCGTCACTATTTGTGAATACATAAGGCATATCATGTGAGGAAACCAATATGATTTGTGTTTAACTGTTCTCGTACCCATATCAATAATTTCGTTAGTTTGGTTATCACTTATTTAGATGTTCGAACATTACAGATCAAACTTGGAGATCAGTAGACCAGCAATAACAGAGGTTCCGTACTGATTTTGAAAGTCATTATAAATAAATGTATTTGGGTTTTGACTCCTAGTCATAATTGTCGGCGAGAAATATCATTCCTAAGTTGTATGAGAGTGATGTGAATAATAATTTCACTATATACATATTGTACAAAATAATGTAGTCAAAACAATTACCAAGGTTATAGATTCTAATATAGGTACATCTGCAGGATAGTTTTTGTGACACAAATATTTTAATATAGACTATGGCTTGAATCATTCCCAAGACTTGAAAATCACATTAGATGATAATGTAGTTTCAGACAACATACTTAAACAATACGTGTTAGTGGTGATCGCTACTACATCAGAACGCACAGATGACAAACAAAAAACATGCTTGTTGTTGGTTGGGAATCCTATTTGATTTTGACAATTAGCGAACCTTATTTATTTAAGAGTATTCATATGAGAACTCCACTACTGAGATTTATAAACGCTGTTTTTCATTCTGGTTAAGCTTTCTACTCTAACATTTCAACAGTTTAGGTTTTAGTTTGAACCCAGATGTCTTAGTTTTGGCTCTTATCACAAAATAAATTGTTTTCCTCCTATAGACTGAGAACCACTCCACAGTTCAAGAACTACATTGAAAGCAGATAAAATATTTTCAGCGATAATAATAAGCTATCACGATTAGGAAAGGGCTTAAATTATGGCATGCAAGCAAACTTATATTGTACGACTCATGCATAAAGGCCGTGTGACGCAGTAATTATGTGTACGCAATAAATTCACTTGAAAATAGCAAGCAAAAATAGATAGCCGTATGAACAAAACAACCAATCTGTACTGTGCTGCTTACGCACAAAGACGTGAGACACGCCAATATGTGAACATTTTATGCTGACAAAATAGTCCTTGAATTTTTTTAATATCGAACTTTCAACTATTAATATTGAACTGTAACCATGTCTAGGCTTCTGGCGTTGACAATGGCAATATTTGTTCATACCCTTACTACTACATAAACACAACCATGTCATGACCCCTTGCCGATTATCGTTTTATACTAAAGATAAATGTCTCTAATGCACTAGTTTCATCGAAAGCGAATAAGAGGTGATTTTAGTCCCCACATTTAATGGTGTATATATAAAGTATTTCTCATTTGGATGCCTATTAAAAAGATAGATGAGATTGTACTTAAGATTTGTACATGATGATATAAAATGGATATGCCAGTATATAGTTTTGCAACCAAACATATGCACTTGCCTTTGTATATCCTCTAAGAAATATAGTTGAGCCATAGGTCATAACGCATGACATTTCAAATCTTAAAAAAAGTTAAAACATCAATAAAAGATGCAACCTAAAACCAGTATTTTAAGTTGTGTAAACTTTAAGAACCAAATTTAATATGAGATTCTCAGAGCCAGTAATTTCACGTACCTATACGTTTTCAATCCAGGCGTACTTTGAAAAGACATTTATAACACATAGGGTATATATGTTGCCATTGTTGTACTTTTCACATATTTGCATGTCAGCCATGTCTGCCTACTCATCAAAGTAGTGAACATAAACACTTTTGTACAACAATCTCTATTATGCAGTCAATAGGCCGACTGTTCGCTTTCTAGTCATTCAGTTGCAATATATAAATTAGCATATTATCTAATGCATTGATCTATGTCTTTATACGTTTGCGATTTATTTCTAAATGTATCAAGACGTTTTGTATGACAACTAATACTGACTTAAGCACATAATGTAACCATCCAGTGTTCTGCTAAATCCGACTTTGTTTCTTTCATGCTAAATTCATATATTACCTTTCTCAATTATGTTGAATTGAATGCAATCTATATATGGGTTTACTAACATCTATACAGACTGAAAAAAGATATCAATTTCAGTAGAAGATTTTTAGGAATGTCATGCTTATAATGCATATGTCTAAACACCAAAGCATACCATTTCCTGGTGTTTTAATATTCATTATTGAGACAGAAAAAGGTAGGGACTGTTAAAGTCGGTATCATCCAGATATTAATAGTTTAGATGAAACTGCAAACATGTTTCAAAATATTTATGTCTCATACCAATGTGGCCATAAATAATAACTTTTTTACTCTTTTAATGTAAAGGTTTACATGTTTCAGTATTACACTAAAGATGCAAATGGTTTGGCGACCAGACTAATTACGCCACGTGCAAAAGCTGGAGGTAAGTGATAACTACTGTGTACGTCGAAACAGGTCCGAAATATTGTATCATGTGCTAAACATAACAGTGATTGCGGTAGTAACTTCATTTCAAAAAAACATTAAATGTGAAAAAAAAACACATTTCATATTTAAAAAATGAACATGTGTTAATGAGAGCAAAACTTTCAGTTAACTCTTTATTTTAAAATACATGATTCAGATAACGGGTAGCTGCATCCATGCAAGTAAAGGTCCATGCCTGGCTATTGAAAGACTCATACAAATAATTGGCCAATCAGGTGGCTTTTCAGTGGTCCGTATACTATTATAGTCGGAGCACAAATGACATAGCTACGTTGTCCCATCTTTTATAACATAGCCGCTCCCACAACCATCCACACCCTAAACCCAGCCCCAAATTCTGAAACATCCACATTACTTGTATTTTGCTCCAAATTGGCTGATTTGAACGAATTACCTAACATGATATAACTGTCAGTTTTGGAAATATGGTCCTTACCATTGCCAATGAGGCAGTGAAAAGATCCGATCCATGTCCATGATATTGTCATAAGATGACTCTTTTCAAACGCAAATACAAAACAGAGACAGGACCAAAAACAGAGAAAAGCGTTGAGATTGCAAAAGTTTACATGACTAATTTCAACAGGAAAAAAGAAGATCTACAGAGGTCCAGCTGCAGAACACTACTCAGCCCAAACTGGAGTTTCAAAACCAGGAAAGAAAAGGAATCTTACTGGTTCAACCAGCTTAGAATATTGTAACCAAGCGGTTTAAGCCAAAAAGACTAGAAAGTGACGACCACAAACAAATAATATAACCATCTTTTTGAAGTTAGCACATTTTCATTTAAATAGTTCTTTAATGTGTCTTATTAGTCACCAAATAACCTATAATTACTGCTAAAACAATGAAATGTCTGAGATATGATTCGCGGTTACCAAAATGTATATAAGGTACAAGTGGAGATTTGGCGCATCATTTTCTAGGACAATATAAAATATTTTTCAGCATTAGTATCCAGTTGAAATCAACTAGTTAAAACATAAAAAAATGTCAAGTTTGAATTCCTGTAGAAATATCCATGTGATATTTCAACGCGTTTTGATTTTGAGAAATACTCATATAGAGTAGAAAGCGCTTAGGCTATCTAGAAAATATTTTTCTGCTGTTCGTTGTCATTGTATTGAATTTATCTTAACCCATGGCATGTTTGATCCCTTACTAGATCCAGTGTACTTGAAAGAAATTGTATTCGCCATATGTTTGATATATATGACACAGCGTTCTTATTCATATGAGAAAGGAGACGCTTTGAACTAGAATCTTACAAGAGTCCCGCTGAGAATGTAATATATCACCAAATTTTGCAAGAAATAAAACAGTCGTTGAAGATGTAAAATAAATAAATTCAGTTTTTGTATCCATAAAAAGATCTATTCCATGAGCCACATACCTTAAGTTTTCAAAGTAAAGGCATTCGAAACTTTCACCGGGATACATATACAGATCTGAGCAATACTGTGGCAAAAGAGACTTTCTGTAAATTCCAAATTTAAATTGCAGAAGTCTTAATCTTTGTATCTTCAGGGTTACCCCCTGAAATATTGCGCATGGATGAGAATTCGCAAACGCTATATAGAGAGGCACTAGCGGCTGGAAAGGAGAAGGTGTACAACATTCGCGTGATGATAGTCGGGCACCACGGTGTTGGAAAAACTGCGCTTACTAAACGCTTGCTTGAAGAAGATATAAATGAAGAAGAAAGAGAACCAACAGAAGGCATAGACGTTCATGCCAGGTGCTGTCAGATAGATCACGATACTCAAGAATGGAAAATAGTGAAGACGGGTACTAATATTGCAAATAGAAGATATTTTCTTTTCCTAATTCTTAATTGAATATACTTCATCGAGTGGTACCAAATACATATCTTAACGAGTTGCGAAGTCATTCCTTAAAATATATAGTTTTGGTACCACAAGATGAAATTTATCCGGTATTAACGTTAGAAATAAATGTTATTTTTATCATATATCAAACTTGCTGCAATAGATATTGAGACAAATAAACTCACTTTTCAGCATAATACGCACTCCCACCTTCTTTCTTAAATTCATCTCACTTTAATAGATTTATCATATACATATACGTTACTTAGGAAAGCTGTAAGTTGACATAATCTGTCACAGTCGCAGTAAATTACACTCTTTCATTTTGTAAACTCTTCGAGCCTTATCTGAAAACAATGCAAATCCAGTTCATCAATGCATCTCAAAGATACGTTGTCATTGTCATGGAAGTAACGGAAATAATTTCAGCGAGACGCTAACGGCATATGGTCAAATTTCATAATCAGGAATTAATTTCCAAGTCTGAAATGTAACGTAGTTTCTATTAATCTGCCATAGCTCACAAAATATTCTTTCGCAGGCACACACAAATAAGATTCGTATAGCGTTATGGGATATTTTATATTTTCACATGTGAAAATATAAAGATATATTTTTTACATGTGAAAATGTAGGAATAGAAAGTATCAAATTTATTTTGCTAATAAGTCTTTATATTTTACACTTAAGTACATAATAAATGCTTATATTCAGGATGTCAAATAAGACCAATTCGTGTCTGTCATTGCATGAAGAAAGTTAAACCTTTTGAGTAAAGGCTGATTGGATTAACATCTATTTCAGGTCGACTTACCAAACCTAGCAAGTGTGTAAATTTAGAATGGATTCATACAAAACATCATGAGATCAATTTTGGCAGGACAAAATAAAAGATTTACATTCACATACATTATTTAGCCTCTGTATATCAGTTTAAACCTATGATCATGACCGTTTTAGAAAATACTGTGCTAGACCATGCATGAAAACGTTTTAGAAAATTCTGTCCTAAGACCATACATGAAAAGTGAAGACTACTCAAAGACATAAGGAAGATGGGCTTCGCTTCTGTACAGTGGTACCTGAGATTTGATTGCATCATAAAGGAACAACTGCACACAATGGCGCGCAAGTTAAACGACCGAAAAAAGCAGGAAACACTTTTTGGCCTACCTAATAATATGACAGGAATATTTTTTCTACTTACTTAAATACATTTGTGTCATTAATAATAACCTGATTTTATAATCAAAAGGGTGTAATATGTGTCTTTGGTTAACACAGTATTTAATTTTATCTTTTTATCTTTCTCTCTTTGAAAGTTCGCCTAATTAAATTAAATTATTTTACAGAGACAACTCGTATCAATGATCAGCGTATAGCTAGACTACTTCAGAACCATTGCAATCTGAAAAAAGATCTTGAAAGAAACAATACAGTCACTAGCAATACTAACGACAATGAAACATATGCAAACACAGATATACAAGATGACTACCTTCCAGCAGAATCAGCAATCTCTCATACAAAAGAGTCGGCAACATGCATGGTTACAAAAATAGCCTTGAATACAGAAGCACATCCTTCCTCATCAGAACAAATGAATTCACATTATTCAGATATTTGTGAAAAACCTATAGACTTCATAACGAAAGAACAAAGCAAAGCATTACCGTCTCCTGTAGATACTACACTGCGTTGCGCATCCCCTGACACAGATACCTATGAACTACTGGAACCCGTAGATAATGAACCGAGAAACATATCGCCTTCGCCTGCGGAAAAAAACGTCATATGTCTAGATACTTCTAACAACACCGCTGAAGAAATTAAAAAATTTGTTCAATCTGCAAGATATATGAGCTTTTCAGGAAGCACAATCTCTGATGTTACGATGTTAGATTTTGCTGGTCATTTCATGTTTTATACGACCCACCAGGCTTTCATGTCATGGAGAACGCTGTACATCCTTGTTACAGACATAGCGATGTCACTGGAGGAAGCTGTTCAAGACGACAAATGCGATATGGATATGAGTGGCGATAGAACATGCAGTCCACTGGGTGAGTTTATATATATATATATATATATATATATATATATATATATATATATATATATATATATATATACATACCTACCTATATGTGTGTCTGTGTGTCTGTGTGAATTTGAAAACTGTTAGATTGCAAAATAATATCAAATATGTTATTATTGGAATTGGGTTTCTAGATCTAGCATAGCGTATAAAGATTGGAGACCCATTTGGAAATGTTATTCTATCCTTGTTTAGCCTCCTCTTCACCCTCTTTCCATTCTATATTCTTATTACGCAAGCCAAACCTCTAATCTTACACTAGCGAGCTTATGCATGACATTATCTCTTGCAGAGTACGCTCTGTATTGGCTCAACGCTATTCATTCTCATGCATGTTTGCCATCGGAACACGAGTTATCAACAAGCAGCAGCGACAGAAATATAGCATGCGGAAACAAATCTCAGCAAGAGACATCCTGTGAAAGTCCACCAGTAATACTTGTTGCGACACATGCGGATAAAATTCCAAACGTAAGGTTATACAAATATGCGAGTATAGTATTGAGGCTCTTGTTTGTGTAACGCAATGCTACTTCAATGCGAGCGTCGATATAAAATTGTGCTCAAGAAAGACTACCTTTCTAGACTTTGCGGATTTATGTCATAGATCTTTAACATTTGGCTGTATTAAATGTGTTTGCTACAACTGACCCTCAATATATATATATATATATATATATATATATATATATATATATATATATATATATATATATATATATATATATATATATATATATATATATATATATATATGTCTGTGTGTGTGTGTACCAGGCTTCGTAAGGATAAATGTCAAGAAATCTAGTTAAGAGCATTTCAATTCAAAGTGTATACATATTCATTTTGTCTTTAAAATCAGAGATTGTTTTGGTTTATTTATATAAGTTAGTAATGTCACATTACTGCAAGCACTCTTAAGACTATATACTTATATACATGTCTTCTTTCCATGTATATGTTATTCTATACTACCAAACATTTATTGCTGTTATCTTTCAACATGATTACAAGACGAGTTTATGTCGATATAAATCTTAGCTAAAACATGATACTAGCATATAATCTTAAACCCATGTTTATATTCAATGATAAATTTGATATAAAGTAATTGGAAGGCACTGAAAGAAAAACTGATATGTCACCATACACGGCAACATAAAAATGATCCATGTAGAGCTGATCTTGATAACGACCTTACTAGCAAATGAAGGAAGTAAAAACAAGTGGTATACAACTTTGAGCAAAGTGGACAGGCTAGTGATAGTACTTTCACAAGATTATATAAATTCAAATAGCTGACACAAATTGCATTACTTATTAGTTGGTGATAATACTCTCTTTGTTTGTTATCGATGCATACACAAATGCAATAGTCTCTGGTTTAAAATATGCAACAGAACCACATTTGATGAAGTTAATATACCGAACGAACATGCAAATACATTTCCAGAAAGATAACAATAATGTAATTTCAAGTGAGACAACCATTTATAATGCGCTAAAACTATTATATTAAATAATTCAATAGCTTTTGTATCAAACATGATTTTGAAGACTGTAGAGATATGAGTGTTCTTGTCTGAGTAACATTAAATCTAATTACTTTATAGCACATTGATTCCATAATACACACCTATTGGGTACATCAACAGCGTAAGCAATAAATAATGTTATCAATAAAGTGAGTTCTAACACAAACGTTAGAGAAGCATATTTTAATGTATGATACAAAAACGACAAAGTCCATAAAATTAAAAATATCAACTGTAAATTCAAACCAAGGAAGGCAATCTGATTCTAACTATCAAGGTTATACCGTTAGTTGTGAAAGAAGATATATTATAATTCAGCGACTACTTCAGGTAAAATAAGTTTGAAGCTGATGATTTAGGAGCTGCATGAATATTAGCATGATTCAGTAAGCATTCAGAGTCTAAATGGTTCAGTAAGACAATACGAAGCTTTTTAGCTAAAACTATAAAGGATATTCAAACTAAGTTCTAAAGCACATTGAAATTATAATATATAACCTCTGTCAGTATTGATCTTAGTTTCCTTTCAACGACAAATCGAATACAACTTGAGAAAATAGGAAGTATGTGTGTGTGTGTGTGTGTGTGTGTGTGAGAGAGAGAGAGAGAGAGAGAGACAGAGACAGACAGACAGAGAGACAGAGAGACGGAGAAAGAAAGTTATTTGGATTTTTAGCCTAACTTTAACGAATTTCATATCGCTACGATGTCTGCGCTGTTGCAATGTATAGTGATGTCTAGCACTGGGACATCATGCCGCAGACATGTGACATCATATCCCACCCAGTCACATTATCCGGACAACAGGCCAAGCAGTAATAACATTATTCTCCTAATGCTGAGGGAAAAGCAAAGCTGCTGTTAGTACCGTAGTGCGTCTGCCTTAGATGTGGGAGGTCCCGGGGTTCGAGCGTCTAAGGCAGACGCACTACGAATATGACATAAATATTAGATACAGCATGTACAGGGAAACCATAAATCAATAAGCGGGATAAAATCTAGCAACTACGAAAGTCACAATATTGAATATGTATGGGGGAGTGAAAGAAGATAAAGGAGAAACAATATTATCAACACTTGAAACAAAACACAGTTCTATCATCATTGCTGAGAAGTGAGTAACAATATATCTAAAAGTAATAAAATATACCAAATAAACATAAACTCTTCACTTTCATCTGTGTAAATTTATTGTATCCAAAATCAAAAGTATATTACAATGGACAGTCACCCTATGAAGGAAATGTATTTGAATCATCCAATTGACAGCAGAAAATGTAACATATTAATGTAAGTGTAGGGGAAATATATTGTTCTTTTTATTACACTATCTCCAATTACCTTAAACAACAACATAATATATTACATCTATGACAATAATTTAACCAGAAAAATAATGTTTACATTCCAGATAGTTTTGACAGAACCTTAACATGAACACGAACATAGTCAAGATTGTGTCACTTTAAGAATACAATGAAGAGAGTGTTGTTCTCGAGTGTTTGACACAATCTTTGAAATGAAGCATATGTCATTCTAGGTAATGATTGCACGATGAATATACCCAAATACGCTCTAAATTGTCTTAATTTCAAGTGTTAGTAATCTATGCCAACACATGCCGAATTGAATGCAACTTGAATACATATTGAAAATGAAAGAAATATGTATATTTTCCTCTATCAGGTTAGTAACACCATGACTTACTTAGATGACTTTAATTCGTGTCTCTAGCTGCTACAAATATTTATAACGATGATTGTGTTTCTTACAGTTGTAATGGACATTGCAAACACTTACAAATATGTTCAATAACATATCAAACATCGGCATTAAAAACGCAGACTGAAAAGTATTAGATTTCTAAAGTACGCAGGTAATATTTTTCATATCTGCATTTTTGCGTGAAGGTTTGGATTGATTTGTCAGTTTTGTAACGCAGTGCATTGTGGTTATACATGAAGGACACACGGTACTAATCATAGGGAAGAACTGTGAACCAGTCTAGAAATGGATGAACAAATAATAGAGTATATAAGGGTTTGGTGGTCCATAACTGTTTAATAATGAAAATTAAAATTTTAGTAAAAATCTCTTATGAGATCTACTCCTATATGTAATTTTTTAAAAATGTAGACAAAATTCTATTGATGGAATTTTAGTATTTTTACAGGCTTGATTTAGGAGTACTCAATAATGAAAGTAGCACCTGATTCATTTGGTGCAGAATTAATAATATGTGTTTCATGCACATGTAGATAAACAAAATGCCACGGCTCATGTGGTGTTCTCCACACATAATCTTGCACCAAGGTTAGATGTGCATGGAAAATTATTGACCTCATCATCAGCACCTAGAAATTTTAAGTTATTGAATTTTGTATATGATAGTGTTTCCATATGTTTACTATTGGAGTTGAATTAGTACCGTGAGTCCTATATGCGACCTATACCATAATAGGGGCTTGTTGTTTCCACGGTTAGCATGTGCATCCAGAGTATCATCTTGGTGGCTGTTGCATATGACAATCATAATGTAGTCTTTCTTCATGGTTTGCGTGTGATTTTTGAGAAAAATCTATACAAAAGACAGATGGGAATGGTTTTATACACTGGACAGTGGCAGTAGATAGCCCAAACCATGAGAAAAGAGCATATTATGGCCTGATGGCAGCATTTCATATGATGGTGCCCACAGATTGGTCTGTATGGTTAAATACCATTTAACACATGCAACAATTCCCAAAAACGGGGTAGGGGAGAGATTTTAAATGTAAGCCACTTATGCCACAATCACTTATGTATCAATACTGATCATTTAACATGAGAGACACATTCAGTAGATCAAAGCAGAGAACATTGCAAAAATCAAGGACTGTGCACAAAACTGCACATGCTGCATTGCCTCAGCCTGTAAATTGCATTCTTATATGTCGAGTCACGTTGAATATCAATTATATCTGTCTTATTTCCTATCATAGAATTAAACTCCTTGACACCTTTTCTATGTTCAGCATGTTTCTCATATTGGTACATTCAATTGTTTGGCAAAAGTATTGTAACTTTTCTGCATCCTTTTTGTTGAGGGAGCAGGGAGGGACATTTTCACTTTAAAAAAAATAGTTTTTAACCCTTCATTCCCAATAGATGTCTGCAAAAGTCCTATCTGTTTTGCATTATTTACACAGGCGGTTTTTCTTCCCCAACTTCTCTTCGGCATCTCTTCATACAGTTGAAACATTCTTGATGTATAACTGCATGGTGAACATATTGCTCTCTCCCACCACACCAGACCTCTTTTTGCTTCATGTACCAAGTCCCATGATAGAAAACCTTTATAGTCCGGGTGTTGGAACTGGTACTGACGGAACACATTATTCCACATCTCAGCATTTTGTCCTGTGTGCACTAAGCAATATGTGTTTTGTTCACCATATTTGTTGTTGTGAATAGATGAAAACAAGCTTCATGTCAGAAATATGGTTTCATATTTGAAACAAAAGATATTTATAAAGCGAGCTTTGCTCTGCACTTACTATCAAGTAATAGTAAGGAATCATGTAGCTGTAAATTAGAGCTTGTTACTTGGTTTGCCAAATCAAGGTGTATTCCCTCCCCTTTTACTGTAATTGAGTGATTGCAAGATTTGCTTTGTTTCTCTTTTTTTCAATAATTTATACATTTTATTCAGCTTTATATTAAGAGGTAAGCATTATAACACTGCTTATAGTGGAAAGTAGCCACAGTAATGATTTTGATACTTTTTCTTAACTTTTTATGAGTTTTGAGTAAATGCTGGTATAGATTTATGTATTAGACAACTTTAATATGCAATTCGATTCTATTACTTAAATTTAACAAGTAGTTTATGCAGTGATAAGTTTTATCAGTGTCTAATTATTGCATAGAAACATGGACTTGTCTTGGCATCGCAAAGGTTTCCACACATTTCTCCACCTCCAGCTTAATTCTTAGCTTGGGCCGCAGCCGTATGTACATGGGATTTCTGTCTCCAACATCAATGTCAGCAATATAGGAATTTTGGATAGCTTTTTCAAATTTTTCTCTTGTTGTCCTTATATAACAGACCTCAAGTGGCTGTGTCTTTTGGGTTGATGCACATTTTTCCCCATGTTGTGGGGAACATTAACATGCTTGAAGCAATTACTCTATTCTTTGCTTCCTCACCCTTCCACATAGAATTATACTAAAATGTATTTAATTCTCCAGTATAACAAAACTTATGGAACTTTTCTTTGGCTTTTATACCTTTTTATTAAGATTTGGGGTGATGAATCGAATGTGATGATAGCTTAAATAAGTTTGGAATGTCAGCATCTCTTGATGCTTCATTGGTGTGTGTATTTGTTTTAATCACAAAAGGGCAATGGCCTCTTATCATTTTAACCTGTCATGTGGCACACTTATTTGTTTGATTTGATTGATCTGAATAGGGATGCACTGCATCTTATTTCTGTGAGAGTCAGCAAGAAAAGAAATGCAATTTTGAAATTGAAAACATTTAAAACTAGTATTATAGCCTGTGAGAGATGCAAATATAATGCGCCATGTACTTGCTGATGTCAGCATGTTTGTGTTTGTTTTGTGTAGCATGCATGCCATAGAAAAATAACATGAAGATACAAAAGCAGAAAACAGTTATTTTAATAACAAGAATAAGCCACTAATAAGTACAATACAATACAGCAACATGTAATGCGGATGCAATTTAGCTATATACAGTGGTATCACATAAAATGATATTGCACTATTATCCATGCACAACCATGGCCAATTCTTTGTTACAATTATGCTCCAATATCAATGAGTAAAACACAACTTTTTCTAAAAAAAATTAAATCTGGTTATAGGACACACGCTACTAATTATAGGGAAGAACTGTGAATCAGTCTAGAAATGGGTGAACAAGGAATAGAGTATATACCTCTTTGGTGGTCCATAATTGGTTAATAATGAAAATTAAAATTTTAGTAAAAATATCTTTTGAGAGCTTATCCTATATGTAATTTTTTTAAAATATAGACAAAATTATATTGATGCAATTTTAGTATTTTTACAGGTTTGACTTACGAGTACTCAATAATGAAAGTAGCACCTGATTCATTTGGTGCAGAATCAATAACATTTGTTTAATGCAAATGTAGATAAACCAAATGCCGCGGCTCATGTGTTCTCCACACATAAGCTTGCACCCAGACATTTTAAGTTATTGAATTTTGAATATGATAGAATTTCCATATGTTTACTATTGGAGTTGTATTAGTACCTTGAGACCTGAAGGAAAATATATATTTAAGATAACCAAGTGCGTTAACGTAAGCCTTTTTAGAGAAGACATACAAGAGCGAAGTATCACTGGCCTAACCAATTAAAGAATTACAGAACCTTTCTAACAACCATATTAAAACATTGAGTTATCTGATAAAATCATTTGTAGCTTCTAAACGTTTTGTACAAAACATGTGGTGACACCTGGATAGCTATGGCATTCCACAACAAGAATTTAAACGCAAGGAAAGAGAAAGTAGACGGCGCATCTCTAAATATTGATACGATTTGTACTGAAGGGACAATAAAATCTAAATTGTTGAAAACTATATATATGAATGAAACAATCCAAAACATTTAAAATGGTACAAAATAGGTTTACAACAGGAAACTATTTATCCAACGGTAAAGTTCAGCTAATATAAGTAAACACAAAGATGTATAACACTCAACTGAACGCGGGATTGGGTTCATATATTATTCCACTTCTTTCTTTTATTAGCGCATTGAGATATGAAAAATAACATTTAAACAGATGTTGGATGATAAACCATTTCGAGCACTTTATGCGAAAAGAAAACGGAAACAGAGATTTCGTGACCACCTCGTTATATATATATATATATGTAACATGTATCATATATAAACAGTACACAGCCCTACTTAGAGTTGATTGTAGGACCACTCTAGGGACATTTTATACAGCCAATTGTCATAGATGCAATTTAAAAGTAAGGCGGTCAAAGACAGACAAAATACCATTTCACATATTATATGCCTAGGGTGATATACTTTACACGCTGTTGTGGCTAGACCGTTATACTAATTTACATAGGTTAAGAACACAATATGGAACAAACCATTTCTAGTTTGAAAGTGTCACGTGTTTATTATATGACTTATTTCAAACGGTCTATAATCAGATATTTTGAAACTGCATTCTCATATAACTGTCCTTTCCACTGGATCCCGAAGTGACAAATGTTTCCGACCATGACTTCCGGGTAAAGCGTCTGTTAACAAATGATTAATACCTTAATACCTTAAATTCCTGTTTATCAAAACTGGACTATACCCGGGGGTATGAGAGTAATAAATCGAACTTTGAACATTACATTGTGTGTTATGGCAGGCATGTGTTCCTCGTTTATCTCCAGGCAGACGAACCAATTACTATTATGAGACAAATGAGACAATACCGTTTGAAAATCTATAAGCATGGAATATGTACTTGTTTTGATTTATGATGTAGATACAATATTGTGTGGCACTCATACTCAATAAAACAGGATACGGCATAGTTAAATTCATTAAGAATATTTCTTTTCCTAGCATATTGTCAGCTTTAAAATAAGTAATATCCAGTTGTAAGGATCATTAAGACCAATAAGTTATTCTTTACCATACATCTTCATACAGACTTATGACTTGATGCTATGCAAATATCACAAAGCGACATATATCCAGGTGCTCGAAATGGTTTATCATCTAACATCTGTTTAAATGTTATTTTTCATATCTCAATGCGCTAATAAAAGTATGGTTACATTTATTAAGAAGATTTCTTTTCCTAGCATATTGTCAAGTTTAAAATAATTAAGATCTAGTTGTAAGGATCATTAAGACAAATACCAAAACAAAAGTTATCCTTTACCATACATGCATACATACATACATACATACATACATATATATATATATATATATATATATATATATATATATATATATATATATATATATATATATATATATATATATATATATAGATAGATAGATAGATAGATAGATAGATAGATAGATAGATAGATAAATAGATATATTGATCGACAAATAAGTCAGTTTGTAAAATGATTTAAATTATCCAATGTGTAGGCTAAAAACAAAGATAGTAACAGTTTGTTTTAACTATTTTAACGTAATATTTCTTAAATTAAATAGAACCAACTAGAGCAGAAGAAGAAGACATACTTTGAGAAGGTGAGGAAAGCCATTGGAGACAGACCTTTGCGTTTTCATCTGATCGATGAAGACTTTGCCATCACTAATATCAGATCTGACCCTGGAATAGATGCACTAAAGTCAAAGATATTAGAAATAGCCAAAAGGCAGGACTACTGGGGAGAGGAAGTTCCCGCTAGATGGTTGCCTCTCGAGCAAGTACTGATGGAATTGAAAAGACAGGGAGTTGTGGTAATGCATGGGTTGTAACTTTCTATTATTATCTTGCCTAAAGTGGAATGGACTTTTTATAACAATCCGCACTTTAATAAATTCAAATAATGGTTGTTTTTCATTAAAAACCATTCAACATCAAATGTCGCTCTGTTTATCAATCAGACCAAAGGGTTGTAGCAATGCAAGCTACAGTGTAGAATTCAACCGTGATTAAACAATGATATAATTGGATGTTGATCTGTGCAATGTGAGGAAGAAAATTATAGATGATTCAAACTTAAGTATGTATTTTGGGGGTTTGGAAATATGTGTTCAAAACAAAAGTTTTGATTTTATTAATAATTGATCAAAATTATGTTGTTTTTTTTTTCTCAGTTTGATTTGATATTTGACATATATTTATTTTTATGTAATGAAAAGTATTTGAATAATATACAAAGTCAATGAATCTAACAAAATAGAAGTCCCGTAGTCATTCAATAACCTTTCACAGTCCATTGTAATTTATAGTTTATCTTGAAACAGATCATCGACTACACTGAAGTTGAAAGTCGGAACGAATCATTGCAAGTGAAAATAGAATCTTCAGAGGAGCTGCAGCTGTTTCTTAGATTTGAACACGATCTGGGCAATATTGTTTATCTAAGGTAAAGTAATTAATTTCTGCTATCTTGTAAAAGAAAACACTGAAATAGAAATTAATATTTTGGTTAGAAAAACCTGTGGAAAATAAAACCTCATTATATATTCAAATATCAGGAGATATAATTGAACAATCTTTAGTTAATTTGATATGTTAGGGTAATAATGGTTTAATATTAGGACTGTTTCTCAATGATCTATTTATGAACATTCTCAGACATTAATTATTAAATAAATGAGCAGATATTAATTCCCATCTGTTTGAGCTCAATCGTGTGTGCGTGAGTGTTTAAATTGCGAATGTTATCAACTACTTCTATCATATTTAACTCTAAGGATTAGCAACTGTTCCACGCCAAACAAATTGCACTTACACAACATATATCGTCTGAGTGGTCCAAAGTTTGCACTAAACAATCTGCCCAGGTGTTGAAAACCTATCAGTCAGTTTGATTCTGACATAATCTTTCTCGTCATCAAAGAAATAACATATTTGCATTCGTTGCTGAGGCCGTATTTGATCGTTCCTATAGTAAATGTCATACAGGTCATGAATACGCATGTACTCATCTTAAATTAAACATAAATTGTTGTTTTAAACTCTAATAAGAATTGTGTTTGACCAAAGTATATTCATTCGTGATTAGTGAATGCTCTGCACCTTAACTGTCATCAAGAATCTTCCAGACCCAACGTATCGATCCCTATGGACATTTACCATGTTAGCCAGGTACTAAACTGGTTCAGGAAACGAGCACATTGGGTCTAATGGTCATAATATTGGGTTGTACTAAATTATTTACGAACTGCTTAGCTTTCATTGTGACATCACAGCACGTGACACTCAATCTGGATTGTACTGGATCACACCTTTGGGTTCAACTCGTCCAAACTTGTCTACGTATTTGAAGATAGATTTTGCCTTATGTGCTTGCCTGGGCGTATAAATAATCACTTTTTTAAGGCATATGGATTATGTGAATCAAAATAAAATGACAATTGCCATTTAAAATTGTGTTGAATAATATTTTAAAATATGACACTTTTAGTTGACAAAATTGGTGTTAAAAGCTTACATAATCACTATGACTTTACTTTCGTAGATCACATACATCACTGAACTTTACCTGGCCCAAAAAGAGATCTGTAAATCTGATGTACACATTGGAGACGAAATGCTAGTGGATACAGGGGTTTACTTTCCTTAAATTCTTTAGCTTTGCTCAATATAAAATTCCTTAATAATGATGATGTTGAGTCTTTCTGTTGTTGCAATGCTAACCTTAGGGCCTCTTAACTAATAATCACTTAATTGTGAAACCTTTGATATGAGCCGCAAGGGTTTTTGCTATATTTCATGTCGATTGTTTTATTTATACAACAATACAACGTGAATTCCGTTCATACTATTGCATTACTTTAGCGTTTTAGTTTCATTCCGGGGGCCCTGAGTGGCCGAGTGGTCTAAAGCGCTCACCGTTCCGGATCACTGCCATCTCACCTCTATCTGCGTGGGTTCGAGTCCAAGGATTGGCTAGTCTGTGTACATGGGAAAGCCTGCCAGTAGCTTCTCGTGGGTCAGTGGTTCTTCCCTGGGTTTTCCAGGGTTCTTTCTCCAACGGTTATACGGGCCGCCATGTATAGCCTATCTTGTGCTGAAAAATGGCGTTAAACCCTAAACCATCAACAACAACAATCCTTTCATTCCGCTATAAATACGAATAATTAGTTAAATCTGCTGTCCTATGTCAACAATTTGATATTTACAACTTTTATTGGTCTTACTAGGTTTATTGAATTTCTATCTCTCTAATTTTATTTATTACATCTATAAATTATGAGCACAAATGTTCAACCGATGTAAAAGAAATCAGCGTTTTAAATTCCCTCTTATACGACATGAGAGGTTTGCTATTATCGCAAATAGGAGACTGCAGTTGTAAGTGTAGCCAACATTTCTATTTCATTCTTTGTTAGTTTTGTCAGGGCTGCTGAAATCAACTCGAAATCAATCGATCATCGTATGTGTATGTGTGTGCGTAATGGACAGAAAGAGGTAGAAAGAGAAACACAGACAATACCACAGAAACCACGGGTTGCGAGTAAGAGATATAGTTGCGTTTTCAGTGGCTAATTATCAGAGATGTGGTTTAGTAAATAAACAATATGTAAATCATGTGCTGTACCAGACTATTGGATACTTTCATGCTAATTGTTGAATAGAAGTGGATATCTCAACGAGATGATGTCAGCATTTCCGTCTTGGACATGGCATGGAACTTTCTAAATACCGTATAGAGTTTTAACTTGTCATTTTTTTTTTCTCCAAGGTAGTACCGGTGTAACATACAGATCAGTGTGAAAACACTTACACGATTTTGTTAGGCTCTAAAGATATCTGGTTCAGTTCTAAATATAACCGGTTGATGAATTAACTCTAACATAAAAGGGATCACCATAATGCTAGGAGACAGCTTACCACCCATGCTATAATTACGGCTGCAAAGCTGTTGATGATATCATATCGTTTCGACTGAACGTAGCTGGCGAACAAGCAGTGATTTGTTTTGGAGAAAGAAACTAATACAGCTTAGAATGAAATTGTACTGATGCTTCCCATGAGCTCCTCGCAGGTTCAGCTCTTCCGCGCGCTTTCAACTCATTGTGACGCTTCGTCGATTACAGTCTAAGACTATGATTTGTGTTACGCAACCCTTGTTTCCGATTTTTTCGGTATCATATTTTGTAAACCTGAACTCATCTTCGGAGATGGTGTTGTCAAGTAGCGTCTAATATGAATGGAATGAGATTTTGTCACTTTGATTCGGCCAAAACGCAGATTTTGTCGTGATTTTTAGGTTTCGTTGATAGTCACTGGTAGATAAATTCTCAAACATAGACATCATACGACACCTTAAAGCTTTAATCTCAAAGGCAATTGCAACGAAGGCAGCAATGATTGCTAACAATATTCCAATACATGGCACACACGCACCCAAAGGCACAACCCTTAATGTTGCGTAAACATCGTCCATCTTCTCTACTGCGCGTTAATACATTTTGTATAGACCGCATAGCTGTTCGTGCTCTGCTCGCAGAGAGGTCCCATCAAAATACGAGTATGTAAATACACAGCAAGTAGATATGGCACAAATGAGATGTGTCACAAAGACAGTGCATTAGTTATTAATTTATTCGCATTAGTTCGCTCAAACTTTCTTTTCCCTATGGAGCAAATACGTGCAGCCACCATAGAACGCATTCGCCACAACAAGGCTATGGAAGACCTCCAAACTGCCCAGGCCGAACGCATTGATAACTGAGAGAAAGCCAGACAAACATCATATCAAAAGAACGTTCAAAGATCTTAGCAAGTCTGCAAGTGAGTACGGACGAGGGTCCAGAGATCGGTGACGAGACAGACATTTCTAATTTATAAATGCCCTCGCTTACTGGGGATGACAAATATATCTAGCCTTTCAAATGTGACCCTGCTACGAAACAATCTAACCCTTTACCCGTTTTATTTCTTTTTAGAACTGCCGAGGCGCAAATACAGTTGTATACTTTCCTCAAGTACCTCGTCTTGTGCAGGTGCAGGCTATGTGTGTGCCAACTCAAAAAGCAAGTTGGAGCGCAAGCTGCTCATTTACAGCTCATAAGTGTCTAGCATGGTTAACTGCTGAAACCACAATACACAAAACCATAATGGAGACTAGGCTCACGGCGATATACAAGAGACCTTGAAGTTACTAAAAGGGTATGGCAAATGTCAGGCAAATGGCAGACATCACCAAGGTCTTAAAGATGGTGCCATATTCAAGATGTATATTCTATTATTTCACAAAATCCTCAACCCGCAGTTTAATATATCAACAACAAATGAGGGTTCTCCAAGCCAAACTCTTGTTTCTGCCACACGAGAAGGGTCGAAGAAACAAGCGCAAGTTTGTGATGGCCATGGCTGAGGGCTCCATTTCATAAAAGGAGCTCGATCCTTTAACCATATATGAAGCGTGCAAAGTCGCCTACTATCTGACAGATATCAACATTCAAGGGCCGATTAAGTGGCCTAATCTCTTGTATAATGACTCTGACCATGAGTTTATGGGCAACGTGTCACAACTCTTGGCCAAGCACGTCATGAGTGTTAGGCTTGGCGAGAGCGGCAAGTATCATCCTCAGAGTATTGTAGAGCGGTTAAGCTATACTCTAGCCCAACTGCTCTTGGGCACCATTATATCCAGGAGACATTGCTTTCCGTAAGTAAGATTGCAAAGTACGTAGCACTGAGAGCCACTGGTGGCTGCCTACTGCTATGGCCTCTATCAGTGGATGTGCTCACAAATTAGAAGCCATTCGTTAATAGCAGTGGGGTTAGCTACGTCTGTTTTTGGAAAAGCAAGGCCTGATCTCAAATATACCTGTGCGTTACATATATGAGGCGGTAAAGTGGCCAACGCCACAGACCCTGAGTGGTCGCTAAAGATGCTCATCGTCTTAGATAGGTTTAGAATCCATGTTCAGCGGCCGATATACCTTCTTTCTGGTAGCACGTCCTAAATGATTCTAGATTTCCCGTCTCACCAGATCGGATATAATACTCACCATTAGCTGATTCATTGTTTTGTAAAAGATGGACTGATTCATCAAATGATGAAGTCTATCAAACTGTGACTTTGCCATTGCTCCCATGCCCGCATTTATCTTTTGCGCACAGCGTCAGCAATACGCTTTGGTCAAATTGCAACACACCTCTCGTGCTCCAGATCATATTACTGGGTCACAGATATCTTATTCACATATTTCACTAATACGTTCAGTGTATTTGAATTCCGTGTTATCAAAGCATATACTGATTTTGCCTGACTTCTAGAAGGACACACGTTGATGCTCTTCGCTTATATTGCTTCAGTCTTTCGTGTACGTTTCTGACAGAATGGTCGGACTTAAGATAATATGCACCATCGGCAGACGTGCGTCTTCCCTTTACATTTGTTGCTCTGGTATACCAAGCGGATTAGGATCTTTATCTAGAGACAGCGCCCTGGTCCCTGTTCCTTTATGTTCAATCATCACAAGCTCCAATTCATTCCTAGCACATCACTCTGTTAATCCGTGCAGTGACAGAGCATTTCAGTCGTACAGTGTGGATATTATCCTAGCCATGCATCCCTCCCCACAGATCCATCAGACTTGTAGGCATTACTGTCCTTTTTCCAGAGCTGTTGCATGAGTGCCTCAAGCATTTGCAATATTGTCATCCTAATTGCTCGCCATTTTCACATTTTCTACTCAGACGAAAATATGTTTAACGTGATTTGTGCATAAATATAGTGGACCTTGTAAATATCTTGATATACGAGTAATGCGATATTTCACAATGACCATTATTTTTTTTTAAATATTACAAATATAGACTATACAAACTTGGAGTGTGGTTGAGAGTTATATAACCTCTTTTAAAGAAAGGCATCAAGAACGTGGAAATTAGGAAAATAATTTCAAAACTATGAGCTTAATCTCGATATGTTCGGAAAAGGAAAGAAGTGCAACAAAAAAACATGGATATATCATGTATTAGAACGAAATTGTCTTATTGGTCACACATGATGTTATTATATATTTCCTTTGGATCTGGTCACCATAATTGATTAAATTATGTTGAGCATTATCTGTACAATTAGCGAATTTGCAGGATAATTACTTTCGGTGAAGAGTAGTTACATTGAAAGGTTAAGTCAACACATTCCTTCTTAACTTGCTATCTCTCCAAGTCCAAGAGACTCCCAGGCAGCATATACTACGGAGCAATATATAGGTTTATACACTCAAAGAGGTCATGCATATTTCGATAATGACCTTTCCATAGAAAAACGTATAAATTTGGTAATAATAAATTAAACTGCTTCTTGCAAGATGTGATGTTCCATCCGTGGGAATGAGTCTGCATGCTTATGAACTATTTCATGGGAAAACTTGTCATTGATTTCCTAACGAGTATACAAGATAGCTAGCTTAAATGGATCTTCTCGGATTGCATACCTATATCAGTGAAACTTGTGTTTATTGTTATCCTTGCGTAGTGTTCAATATACAGCACTATGCACTTTCTTCAAACGTGTTTACACTGCAGATTAGCATTTTCACTCTTACAGACCAACATTTATTTCATTATTTCAACTTGTTGTTTCTATTTTTTGTCTGTACCTATTTTTCCCCATATTTTTCGGTGAAATATTCTGAAAGGTAATTCGCAGATGAAAGTTTCCAAGAGATTTATCGTTATTTGTTCATATATGTTATCCAGATTTGTTTTCGCTTATCGTGCGCAGTATAACAAGCGAACAATTCCAACATAGAATTTTCTACGTTGTACGATACAAACCAAATCTACCCCCAAATTACGTGAATGATGTTAAAATCTCAGGTAATAAATTATATGTGTATTTTATTGCACTTACAGCACAGAGAAACTTAGAAGCAAAATAGTACTTCACCCAGAATGGTTGATCAATGGGTTAAAAGTGTTGATAGCATCAGAACATATTGTGAAGATATATCCTGAGCTGTTGAAAGATTGGTGCAACTTTAGGGACACAGGACGCCTCGCGAAAAGGCTACTAGGTATAGTAAATATATGCCGATGTAAAATATCTTATTTTCTGAATGTCAGTATATACATTTGCACATATGTACATTCTAACCCTGTTACGTATATCTATATTTTGTGTTTTACTTTCGTACATGAGTGTAGATTGTAAGGGTCATTTATTAACAATATATTGAATAGCTAACATTTTCCATGATAGTACATGTATACCTTAAGATAAGGTAAACATCTCTACATGGGCTTTTGACCTGAGAATGAACTATAAGGTGTACCTGCATTTTGTCTTGCTTGAAAGTTATAAAAAGATGTTTATAGATATTTAGATTCTAGGTTTAGACTTTCAATGTTCCTTACAAACTTGATGGGCAAATCACCCACATCGAGGAAGTCTTATTCTGTCTTAAATTTTGTCAACGGTTCCAAAGAAAGTGAAAACAATCATTCCTGCATTAAGTTCCAACTCAAAAAGCATTTTAGATAAATATTTTCCTCATTGCAAGAAAATTGCTGAAAACCTAAAACTGCAACGATTACTTATTCGCAAATCGGTGCGTGAAGGTTATGCTTATGATGTGGTTAAGTATTGCATATTGAAGGGCTGTGTGTTGGTATCTGAGGCATATTAATAGAGGTTTAGGAATTGTAGAAATGAAACTCGGCAATAACATGTCGCATTTACTACGGAGAATACTACAACTATTTGAAAGGTGGTGCTGAAAGAAGAAGATTGATTGAAGATTGATTTAGGTTATGATAACATCAAACATCTCATATAACTTGAAGAGTTCAATAACTCCTTCCGTCGTGACATCAAGACCTACCCTAGTAAGATAATCATCTCATTCGCATGTGAGTACGTCCAACTTTCAATATTGCACAACTGTTAGGAATTAAACTTTTGATAAGGCTAATAAAAATCCTTATATCGTGCACTCGTTGACTGAATAAGAGGTAGATCATTTCTAACTGTTAAAGATTGAAAAATAAGCAACATAATAAAGACATAAATATTCCAAACATTTTTATTTCGATGAGGTCAGGGTCACGGTCTTGTATTGAACTGGGCGGTTGAAACAATCTCCAGTATGATTTTATTGCGGAGAATTATCAACCATTCATGTCGAAAGTTTATATATTACTTCTTTAAAATATATCCAGTCTGATCTAGAGCCAAATTGTATGTCTATGATTGTTCAGCAAGTTATGAGTGAATTAGGCATCCTACAGATTAGATTTTCTGCCTATCCTCTTGAATATCATAAAGCTTTGGAAAGATTTCAGCAAACTTGGAAGAATCGGTCATATTGATTTGATATAAGGTAAAAATGAGGGCGAGGATGTTCATTCAAATATAAGTTATCAATGGCTTGTGAAGTAGCTAGAACTAATCATCACTCTACTCAGTCAAAAATGAAATTAAGATATGACAACAATACAAATTAAAAAGTTTTCAGCCCGGAGATATAAGTTCTGGCTTTCTTGTCCATACCATTACATTCTATTGTGACTAAATTGTATTGTCCTTATACAACTAAAACGAAACTAAGTCGCTTCAATTAACACACCTGTGAGGCGGAAACAGAAACAACTTTGCCATATAAATCATGTTAGAGGAGTGTTTTAATGGAGATAGCCAGCTAATCATTCAAACAGTCTAAATGTACCTGTTCCATTCAGTGATGATGTAACTCATAAAATTCAATCGGACTGCAGTAACTTTCGTGTAACCATTTGGCGGATTTCATAAATGTTAAACAATCTGGACCAGACAGTTCGCATATACAGCCAGACGAAAACAGTGTACTATATATATAGAAAGCTTTATTGTATGAATCTTTTTTATGGGGGGAGTTGTTATGCATATCTGTATTGTGTGTTCAACGTTTGTCCATGATCGAATATTGTAAAGGTCAGTTGTAGCAATATATTACTAAGCTAACGCTTTTCCATGATTTAGATTATACTTTTAGACAGTGTAACCATATTGATATGGCATTTTGGCCTTAGAAAGTTCCAGAAGGTGTACAGGTTTGTGTCATGTTGTTTACTGATAATAGAGTTCAAGGTCTAGCCTTAGAATATTCTATAAGAAATCATGTTTAAAAATTGAAAGGAAAATGACCCACATTCTGGCGGTCTTACTGTGTCTTAGATTCTTATATAAAGTACTGAAGCAAACAACTATATCAATTTCTATTTGTAATTTCCCTTGCTAAAAGCATTGTTAGTTGATTTGGATTATATCATTGTGATACATGATGACTTTTGGCACAGCAGATCATTAAAGGCTATTGGCATATCAGCATTTGCCATACTTTAATTCATTTGAAACAATGTACTTTTGGACTCGTGATAGAACGTTTAGGACTATTTCAAATTTTATTCACAATATCACAATATTGTAAGATCCTTTAAATTTTCACTTTGTATTCCAGCGGAAAACGTGTTTGTCAAATTTTACTAAATTGTTTGGATTTGATTTATCTGTTACTAAGTTTAAGACCATAATGTCGTAATAACTCATTCAAATTTTCACACGCATGATGTTCACAAGATAAGCAACGGATTTTTTTTTATAATTAAAGCAGCGTAGTATCAAACTCTTCGTGAAATAAAGATCATGGAATTGAGAATGGTAATCTGGATAGACACATGGTGTCTGCTTATTGATATACTAATGTAATGTCCAGTGCAACGTTCTCATGGATTATTTAAAATAGATCCCCTAGAAGCATAATGGAAAATATGACAGCTGAAAAATACATATAAAATACCATGTGTTAATTTGATGACATTAAAGACAATGTTCCACACTCAAATATTATACGGAATTTATATTGCTACACATGTTGGATGAAAATGTCATTCTGGTAAATATTTGGAAACATGCAGTGTTCAATCACATATCCTACAACGGAAAAATCTATCCATAAATGAACATCAATTTTGTTTTGTTTTGAAAATATCCTAATGTATGCTTATAGGTATCTCATATTATTTGTATTTCTTGTAACAACATTTATTTACCTGGCAACTTGCTAGATTAATCTCTTGTTTTCATTATTACATTTAAAGATGTGCTGTGGTCACAACACTCTGATTACCGTGACAATCAACAGCATCTGTTGGACTTGATGGTAAAGCTAAACATCATTGCGAAGCCTCGTAAAACCGATGGGGGAAACCAACAGGTATAAACGCTCATACACACACAAACTCTCTCTCTCTCTCTCTCTCTCTCTCTCTCTCTCCCCAACTATCTCTCTCTCTCTCTGACAAACGGCAAGGCCTTTCAATCAATGTATTTTACGTCCTCAGCAGGGAATCAGTACCATAATATGATAAGCACCTTCATTTTAAGCCATGTGTATGATTAATAATGTCGTAAATACCCTAAGAGATAGTATAATAACACAGCGAATTGAATTGAGAAAAACAGCCCATACTATTCATGAAGTGACAGAGAAATACCGCCATTTTGGTCCACGTTTCTCCATGATTTCATGGATTAAAAATGTACCCATCAATATCCTGTTAATTTAAGAACTTTTTTCAATAGACACTGAAAACACTTTCAACTTTTGTTATGACACTCTTTTTGCAATAATGTTATGTCAAATGGACATGTGAAAAAATTTGGTTACACTACCACTACAAAACTGAAATTCTTGTTTCCATTTATTTTCATTTCTTTCATCCAAGTGAGTGCCTTCTTACATTGAATTGAAAATGATCAATATGTTACAAAATATTTTCATCGCGCGGGTAAAAATGTGACATTGCCATTATAGTGGTTTGCTAGCGAAGATAATAAAATAAAATAAACGCAAACTATTTTTTGTTGTATAATGAATTTAGTATTTTCGTCACTCTTGAAAATAGTAAATTTTTCACATTCGCAATGCAATATATTCGTTATTCACTCACAGCAAGCAAAGTGTCATGAATATGAAAAGATAATGAAGCAGGATGGATATGTTTAACAAATTACTAGAACAGAAAATCCTTTCGAGGTTGTTTACTTATATGCAACAGAGCTGAAATAATTTATTTGATTAGTTGCCAAATCCTTATCATTTACAGACACTTCAAATAATATTACCTTACATTTTAAACATTCCAGACGGACTAATGTGCTTAGCAGATATGAATGCAGATTGCTTTATGTCAAAGACAATAGCATATAGTACCTTCATATGTGTGCAATATCAACATAAATACATCTCTAACAATGTAATATCATTTCAAGTCTTTGACTGTTCTGTATTATATATATATGCAAGACAATTCTGACATAGGCTTGGGTTCTGTCTGCACTATGATTGTCCTGTGAAAGTTACATTAAACACTTAAAGTTTAAGCAGATGGCATACGTTGTTTTTGGCATTTGAGCCCAATTTGACTGATTGTGGCTTTCGCCCACATAATCTTGTTTTAGGCCCGATGTGGCCTAATTACGCCACAACAGAGGAAGCACCAAAACGGCGGGCTCAGTTATTTTACACCCACTTCGGCATCCTGGTGGAAAACTTATTTCCGTTTTTATATTTGATAGGGTCGAAAACGTCTTTTGTTTCCCTTTACCCTGTTTTCAAAACCAATTAGCCGAAAGGCCGACCATTCGGGATTTTCAACGTGATTTGGAGAATAGGTTTTCCCAGCTTGAGAGTATTAGAAACGGTAAATCCCATCAATACGAAAATTATTTTACTGCTAGTATGCGCAAAATTCTGCTCTGTAAAACGTACTACGAATAGCTGAGGGTAAGAGGAATATAAACGTAGCAGATCCTGCATGGGAGTATACTGTCATCTGCATAAAAGCTCTTTTGAAAGTCACGCAATAACTCCGCCATGAGGTATCGTTGCCAAATACATTTTCATCAGATGCGGGCAACACGTCATGTTGAGGTCTGTTTACAAGAAGAAAAAGGCAAAGAAGGTTCGCGAAGTTTGTTTGTCAAATTGAAACAACTATTTTAGAAAAATAGCAGCTAGGACTTCAAACTCTGAAACATACGTTAAATAGTATGACTACACACCGATTACGTGTGATCTTCTCTTGTCTCTCCACGCACATAGAGCCCGAAGACCTTTTGCGGTACCTTTACAAGCCTAGCAAGCTAGAACGAAAACATCAACTGATAACTGGCCCTACAGGGTCAATCAATATTTTTGGCTTTTCGTACAAGTATGATTACAATGGGCAGCAGACTAATATGTGAAAGATAGTTCATCCACAAAGAGCTCCAAATCGTCTGCACAGGTGTTCAAATGTCTGCATCCACAAGTGTGGCAACGGCTGCCGCCATGCACTTGACCTAACTCATTTGTAGTTTCGCCGTTTGGGGCAATCCAAATTTCGTGTCCAATGGTGACTGACTGTTCTATTTTGCTACATTAATTCTTCATATAAGCCCTTTATTTCGTAGGGTAGTCATTTCGCACCTGTATTCCTGGAGGCTAAGTAAGGAATCCTTGACATTGTTTTTCTTCATGATTTTTCACGACGGGCCGAGAAACTCCTTTTGCTTTATTTGACATCTTTGTCTGGCGCCTACACCGTACAACAAGGGCACAGTACACCTTTGTACGGACGACAACGAACTTCGAAACAAGCATTCCTGGTAATTCCTTGTTAATCTGTTCCATAAATATATTGGTTTTTGCGCTGTACAGGAGATGGACTTTGGGGTTGTCGGTCGTGTTTAATATATGGATGCTTCTTTCGCCATGTGCGCGTAAACGTCTGGTGTTCTAATATGGACCATCAGATTGTTAGTTCCTGTATACAGCCGGAGCGAGTTTTAGTCATATCATGGATTTATCTCCTGAAGAAAAATTTGTACAGCAAAAGATTTAAAAGATCAAGAATAGCAATTCCAGTGAAGACAGGTCTGATCCGTTTTAGGATCTTCGTGGCGCTATGGATGCGTAATGTCATAAAAATTTTCGTCAGGGGAAACTTGGATCTGTTAAAAGGTCGAAGGTATGCACCAACCTTAACCTGGTCCTCTTTCTGAGGTTTCCACTTCTTTCGACAAACTTCGCAATGGTTCATAAACTACTTAAAGTTCTCCGAAAATGGTGTTTCCAATAGGTCCGTAGGTTGATGTTTGCCTCAATTTATGTGACCGATTACATCATTTTTGCAAGGCGGTAACGCAGTAAATTCTTGTTACTTGTAGGTCCATTTCTTCGTTGCACTAAATGTTGATGTAATGTAACATGTTATGTTTTCT
The DNA here is from genome assembly GCA_028554795.2 of Sinohyriopsis cumingii. Classification (NCBI taxonomy): domain Eukaryota; kingdom Metazoa; phylum Mollusca; class Bivalvia; order Unionida; family Unionidae; genus Sinohyriopsis; species Sinohyriopsis cumingii. The sequence continues at coordinate 92,523,396 of CM068829.1, read as the reverse complement.
TTTTCTGGCGGTTGGGGACTAGTTTGCCCCCATCCTGCCCTACCACCACCACCAAATTGTTTACCATGTATTTCTTGTAGTCTCCAAGAACGTTTGCAACCACCTTCATGTTTTTTTTTGAAGAAAATGAACACTCGTTGAACATATTGTGTAACTCTGGTGGGCATTCAACGTCTATCTCGAGGTTGTGCTCCTCATAGCTGCGCAGCGAACTTCATTCTCCTCATGGAAGGCAAATAGGAAATAGTTGCATCGCTCGAGACCGCAGCAATCCTACACCACCTCGTCAAAGGCATCGAAAAGATCTGCTAGAATTAGCTGACACCCAAAGGTATTGCACAGATTTTGTGCATGCTTGTAGTTGTGTTTGGTTATTTCCTCTGTCATGAGCCTTGACAAAAGGCCTCAAACTTAGTATAGCGGCTCCTATTCTCGTAGAGGTATATAAAAAGGAATTCCTGTCATTGATGTTGCAGTCCGCTATTCTAAAGAGGTTTACCCCGGCCCCTTTCGCCAACTAATTCAGGCTCAATGATATAAACTATATTTCGTCCATGAACTGGAGCTGGCCGATTTATAAAGGTATGTGTTTATAAGCGCTTTTGTAATAACCTTGTCCTCCTCGCGCGATGCCATGTCCGTCTCCCACAAGATCGTCGTATCCCAAAATATTGAGTTTGATGACTGAAATGTTTGTTTAGTGTAGCTTCAAGTACTGTATAATCCTTACAAAGAAGTTTTAACCCATATAGATCACAGGTGGAAAAATGACTCCTTCTCTCCCGATAAAGACTCAGGAGAAACTGCAAGGCTTTCAATTGGAGTTGCTAAATATACTGCTATTAGCTGGATTGAGGATAGGACTTTCAATCGGCATGTTCAACGCCTCGAAGTCCAACAAAATCTTCGATGGCACCTGCATAAGTTTGATTAGCCTGTATTGTTCTTGGATATTGTGCAACTGTATGCCTCCTCCTTTCTGCTTGCTTCAAAGATCAACGATCCCGACTTTTAGTACTCGCTTTGTCATTGTATATCTGGCAGTAGGAGCGCTCCTTTAGAAGGTGTCCGTAAGTTAAGTGTAAATATCGTCCGATTGGAACTCTGACCGTGTAATTCTTGACCGGGCCATTGTCAGCACAAGCTCGCGGAACTTCCTCATCAGCCGCTCTGGCACTATTAAGTTGTAACCCAACATCACTAATGACAGTGAGTGTCGTTCCAGACTTCCTGCCCGAGTCAATATCGGCACTCAAGATGCTCGTTTAGAATAGTATTTTATACATTTATTAGCACACCGTCAAGCGTCAACTGCTTAAAACCTCTATGATCGCTCTGCCTCTGGCAAACGCTGGGAGAACCCTAATAGCTCATCATCGAACGGACTCACATCTACGAATTCTACACAAAATGCCGCCTAAAAGTTGGCTACAGGCGCTAAAGCCAACAAATCAAACAAACGGTATGAATAGGGCACTGTCTAAAGTTGCATATGGCATGTGTTCTTTATGTCTGTGTTGGTCACCTTGTGGAGTTTCTACAGCCTTCCCTAGTTAAAAATCCAAAACTGAGACAACGTCATGACATGATTTTGTATTACTCACAAAAAAAATGTAACAAAAAATGAAAATTATTTTAAATGAGTCACCTCGGCATAGTTCGTCAAGTACGTGAGATAAAACTGGTACAAAGGTCTTGAAACAAATACAGGCAGACACAACCCACCTATAACTACCTCGATGATGGCAAAACAAATAGTCAAGCATATCTTCTCGCCTGATCACATTGTCTATGTCACACGATTTATTTCCTGCGTATTACCAGTTCTACTCTAGACGTATTTGAAACACAGTCAAAAGTCAAAACGTTCATCTAGACACAGTGCATATTAACAGTAAAATCTCTTTATCAATGAATCTTCTTAATAATAATTTTATTATATAATACCATGGTTACTAGATATTTAATAGACCATAGAAACGATCTAGTTTATAATTAAATGAGGACATCCAATTAGACTGCTGTAAGTTATGAGAACAATATTGTCATATTAGTTAACAATTTATATACCAATTTATTGAATTGTTTTTATTTAAGTTATACTTTGTAAGAGATCGTAATTCAGTTTTAAAGGATAGTAAAATTAAACATTATTCTAAAGGTAAAAAGGCAATACAGGTTTAAGCATATAAGAGACTTAATCTAGTCTATAGCTCATATTTTGCTTTTACCTTCATTACGTAGAACAAAAGCTATCATACGATTAAAAGTATGAAAATGATACTGAGGAAGTGCAATACATCAAGACTGTTCTCTTAACGTATTTTAATACGCTTAGATTTCAATATTGAGATAGAACTATTTGGGAGAATAGGTACAAAAAGTAAAATTACCATAGAAATTGAATATACAATGAAAGAATAATTACATTATTAAAATGATTCTTATGTTTTGTTAGGATGACTATTACTGGGTTCCATGTATGGTTCACAAGACCGCAACTGAAGATGCGAAGGAACTAGGAGAACGCGATGATGTGAAAAAGACATCCACTCTTTGCTTTAAGTCCAAGACAAAGTTCATTCATGTAGGTGTGTTTCACCGCCTCCTTGCTTCCTGTATATCCAAGTGGTCACCAGCTAAGGAGGGAGACAGGTATTTTCTTTTCAGCGGGTTTTGTGTGTTCGAGCTCAATGAGTGCCACAATCTGATACTCTCCTTGAATGACTACGTCATCAACGTCATAATGATCAGATTTAGCAAGAGGGCGTACCCTGACAAATCGCTTTGCATTAAAACGAGAGACTATTTGCAAACAACACTGTCTGAAATTGCATCATGCATGTGTCCCAATTCTGAATTCGAGGTCTGCATTAAATGCGACAAATCAGCTCCGCAGAGTAATGAAGGATTGCACACTATTAGCTCTCTCTGTGACAATGAAGAGGTCAGATGTAGTGGACACAAAGGGATTCATCTGCTTGAATCAAGTGAGCTTCTTCAGTTCTGGGAGGTAACTATTGTTCTTGTGATTTCATTTCTTTAATTTTAGAACTACAATATCAGTTTCCAATCAATATTTACGAGCCCGTTCGACCCCAAAACCAAGATTAAAATTGAATATAGTTTAATCTGAGAGTTGTATGATGATTTTCACATCGTTTCAGAATTGTAAAGGATAATGTGAACGTAATGCATGATTTCTGCTTTGACACTACCCATTAAAACTAATTTTGGAATAATAGTTGTACCTCGATTGTACTATAGGAAGGTGTCATATTGTTTTGCTGGTGTGTCGTGTATCCATATGTCCTTTCTGAATCAATTTTGAGTAATATCACTAGTCCATATTGAACAAAAAATCTCAAGAATTCATCACGATCTTAAATTAATATTATTCTTCGATTTTCATTCCATTACAGATAGTCTGTAATATTTTCACACTTTTGGACAACACCTTGTAAGCACGATTTAGCAAACTACACATGTGGTAGACAACTAAAAGTATAATTTTTTAATGCCAATATATCGAATTACAAGTGAAAATGGATTGACGTTTGCTTTTATTCTACAGTGAGGAAATGCATGTTATCCAAACATAATGGACATCAGAAGTTAACTAGTCACTCATCATTTAATTTGGATTTGAACAACAATGGATTTGTTGATCTCATTTCTTTTCTTTTTAGAGCCAATAGCTGAGTAATACATTTACCATTGGATAGTTAAAAGTGGCCTACATTTTAATCTAGTGCACATATCTGGTTACATTAATGTTTAGAGGCTGTTGTTTTGTTTTTCTAGTGTGTGGAGGTAATACTGTTTACTCTTTCTAAGTATATATGCTATTAACAAACAGTAATTGGTATATCAATAATCGATCATTGACATCCAACCTAAAGTGCCTGTAAAATAAAATATGATTGTAAACTATAGTATTTCATCATATGGAATGTAATTAATCGGATAAAGTAGAAACATAGACAGATAAAGTCGGCATTGCTCTTAAATATATCATATTAGATTTTTCTGTTTACATTCTAGGCAAATGATGCCCAGCGTAAGTATATTTTACAATGATTCATTTATTTTCTATAAAGATCTAGTTCCAAATCATTGCTAAAAGGTTTAGTAGAACTTTCGAATAAAATTAGATTAACGAAAGTTTATATAAATTCATGTCAAAACCGTTGGTAATTTATCACATATCCATCAGAAAACTTAATATACTAGAGTTCTATGATAATTTCGAATTAAGATATACAATATATAGCATTTCTCCAATATTTATTTTCAGCGTACGATATCATATTAAGTTGGTGAACATGTTATAAATTATCGACCACATTGATTATAATAGATGTAAAATTAATAACACTTTCTCATTTTGGCTTTTCCTGCCGTTATTACGTCATGTAAAAGCATGTTACATCAATCATTTCTTCCTTACATGTTCATCCTCGAAACGAATTATTATTTATACCTTGTTCTGTCCTTGTGTTTAAAATCATTGTATGATCAAAATGTATGAAGGAAAGTATTGTCATGGTTCGGATACAACTTTTGAAATTGTATGTATTCACCGCTATCCTTTCAAGGCCATGAATGATTAGATCCTCCGTGTTTGATGTTAATATCACGCACACCCATAATTCTACTGGAAAGCAAGATATTTTACCCAAAACGAAAATCAAAGATGTGTGACATTTTGTAGAAAGGAAAGTATCGCTGAAAATGATGTTTTTGATATGTTTGTTCACACACATACACACGTGCGTGTGTGTGTGTGTGTGTGTGTGTGTGTGTGTGTGTGTGTGTGTGTGCGTGTGTGTGTGTGTGTGTGTGTGTGTGTGTGTGTGTTTGTGAGAGAGAGAGAGAGAAAGAGAGAGAGAGTTCTCATGGTGATACGTCTTGCTCACAAAGCCACAAATCAAATAATTTAAGACAGAACAATCGTTATAGAGTATTTTAAATGTTATCCTAACGATGAATATTTCCACAGTGCCAAAGAATGTACTAACGACGCAGTCAACTCTTGCTACGGACCGCTTCATGAGAATTTACTCCGTGGTGGTTGATGTTGGTACCAAAATTTTGCGACGGCTTCTGCATTACTACGCCGTCAATCCACATTGCTCTCTCGATCAGTACCTAAACAACTACGCACAGATCATTTCTGAGCTGAAAAAGAAGAAGGTATTGAATCAGTCTCAAATTAACATCATGTTTCCGCAGGGTGGTGATACAGACATAAGACGGTATGACATTACTTTGCTTTCTGCTCTCCTTAATAACATTGTCCCTGCCCTAGGTCAGACAGAGAAACAGCGTGTGGTCGATTTGCGAAGCGACAGAAACACAATAATGCACGCGAATTCAACAAGGCTAGGTGTCAGTGATTTCCAGTCCATGTGGGCAAGGATTACAACCACTCTGACTGATCTCAGCAAGATATGCGGGGACACAACTTTTGAAGAGGAAATAAAAACAGAAATTCAAGACATCCAGAAGTCTTCATCAAGCGACATTCTTTCAAGAATGGACAGCGTTGAAGAGGACCTGAAACAGATGCGTTCAGATGTGGCTGAAATTAAGAAGCATTGTGCTCCGGCAGATCAAGGTCTTTGATTCTCTTGATTAGTCCAAACAAACTTCATAGATCCAGGTCTTAGCGGTCTTAGCGGATATGGTCATTATCGTTTACACATGAACCTAGTTTATGGTAGAGAATATACTGTATAAAGTCAAAGCAAGCGCTGACAGTTCTTTTTTGTGGAGAGAATTATAATTTAAGAGTGAATTCACATAAGAAAACACTTCTAAAAGGTTGATCGGTATTTAAAAGGAGTTTGATTTCGAGGCTGAATCTGACGACTAATCTTGAATACTTGCTGAAGTCATGATTGCATCTCAAACAAATTTGTATTCAGGTACGAATTCGACACGATATTATACCATCATAACTGGTGCTGGTGGAAACGATGCAGAGAATGGCATGGACATTCTTGAGTTTTATGAAACGTACAGGTCTCCCATGGATACATGCAATACAAATGTCAGGTCATCATTTCAGAAATAATATCAGGAGTACATGATAATACCAGACCTTTCTCACAGAGAATTTCGATGTATGTCATACGCTGAGTATAAAATTCGTCGGCAATTTCGATTGTTGTCTTTCTGTGAAATGTATAATCCCTGACATGTATTAGTATGTAAACAAGGAGATAAAGGCACAGTAAATTCCTAAAAAATACAATCCTGCTTACCCAGTATGCCCACCACCGACACAGGGATGCAAAAGATATCGTGAACTCGTTCAGAGTTATAGGTTACTGCATTTGTATGGGAAAATATGAACGAGTTTTTCAAATGGAATACTGCACGACCTTAGAAGTACAGTATATCCATCCGACAAAACGAGTTCATATTTTCCCATACAAATGAAGTAACCTTTTTATTATATGGTCATTGTTATTATTGTACCTTAGGCTTAATTATATAAACAAATTACACTACAAGAAATAAAGTAATTCAGTTTATGCCGTATTCCAAACTAAATACACAAGCGCTGATGCATCATCGCACAACAACAAAATTAATAATGCGCACATAACTCCGTCCAGATAAATTTGAGCTTGGTCGCGCGCTAGACATAATTTGTGTAAGAAAATGGCGTTTCGGTCTACTTAAAATTGAAATATTGATTCATATTGTGAATGAGTACACATTGCAACAACTTTTCCATTTGATCTCGAAATAATAGATTTTGGTATGCTTGTTGTTTCAACAAAATTTCGTGATTATGGACTGGAATCATCTGTGCAAATTTTACAGGCAGTACATCGGATTGAAATAGCGAGGGAGAAGCTTGTAGACATCTGCAAGTGTGTTTCTGTTCTGTCATTGAATATTTGAAATCATACTTTTGGGAAAATATGAAGTCTGTCAATTGCAATTATCAAAAAGACGCAATGTTTATTTCATTTTGAGTGCATTACGGATAAAGACAAGTGACTTCTAAGCTAATACTCTACCTTCAAATATGTCTGAAACACACATGATCCAGCCAAGACTAAATAGTTGATAAATAATGATTTCCTCTGTGTGTATGTCTGTGTTCTGTTTTCTTCTATTTTGTTATACCCAAGAAATAGTGGAAGATAAGGACCTTAGAGACAGGTCTTATTTTTTACAATATTTAGAAAGTAATATATAACTTAGAGATCAACAAAAGTCTCCTCCCCTCACAATAATATCTTTGCTAAAAGTATTTATAAATTTCTTAGTTTTTAAGATGTTCCACCTATCTGGATTTATTTTTGTTGCCTAAAGCTAATGATCTCAGTAAATGCGATATCGATGAACAACTTAATGAATTATTTGTTTCTGTTTCCAATTAAGTTCTCACTGAGCCGTCTTCGAGAAACCACTGCAATAAACTGAGATCTATCGAGTGAAAGGGTACTCAATAATATCTACTCTATATAGCATGTCCAAAGACGTAATGTCAGAATGATTTCTCGATATAACTTAACTATAACGAATGAATTCAGTCCTAAAATCTTAATAACAAAATATATGCCAATGCAGTTGCTCTCTCTATCTTTGAGTTAAAATGAACATATCTCAGTTATAGACTAAAATGAAATATATACATGAAAGAGGCAACAATATTTACAAATCTGACTATATATATGCATCAGTATCTTTCCAAACTATAGATTAAAAATGCTGCAATCGGTTTTCCTACTTTTTTTAATACGTAGCACTGTTTACATCCAACCCAACCGGGTTTCGGAATCCAAAACGAATATCAGTTTGCTCCAATTAAACAAATACACTAATAAATCAACGGTATAGCTAATGGCGATATTATTGGAAAACCATATATTAATTTTAATACGCTTTTGATCTTGTAGACCACTAGATTGTACTTTAAAAGCTGTCTTTGACTAAATACTCACACTTTACACGATCTTGTTTATTTGGATCTTGTATCTTGGTAATCGATGAAATATTTATTCAGTAATAGAGAAATTACATGCGGCTTCCCACAAGGGACTAAATTAGGTTCCATTCGATTTCTTACTGACATAACTAATCCCCATTCCATGCTACTTAAGGACGTGAATGATCTTGAATGTGAAAATCAAATAATTCGATAATCATCACACTATAAACCAATTTCCTGGCAAGTGACGATTGGCTGATGAAAATGACTTGAAATTATATACTGGAGGTATTCAGCTGATACACATTTCTTCTCCAAGCATTCTTTGGGTTAAAATACAATGGAAAATTTGTATTGATCAGCTTTTAATAATTATTTCAAGTACAATTACTCTACTAAAACATGACAATATCCTCAGACATTTCGACCAATACGCAAACACTTTTTCAATGACTGTCTTGAACCTCTTATTGACTAGTGGGGAAACATTTGACGTAACAAATCGAAATAACATATATAACAACTGAACACATACATTTATTCACAATATTTTTCCCTGTTCATTTTATAATCAAATATTTCAAGCATATTTTTGTGTACAAACCTTACATATTATTTATCAAATTACACATATTCAACCTTTGATCAACAAATTGATACATTTTTCTATTAATATGCCTGTGTTTGTCAAATATTTTTTATACATTTGTTGCTATGATGTATTTGTGTGTCTGTGCATTGCATGTCCATCTATGTGTGTGTACTGTGTATTTCCTATTGTACCGCAGGCTGATAAGTCTACATAGATTCAGGCACGTGAATGAATTTTGTACGCATGTTATCGTACTTTTGATTATGAATGATGTGCATATCCGTAAGTGGTTTGTGCTATAAATGTAGGTATATGTACTTGCTTGACTGGTTTATTTACAAATGTACAGCTTCTACAAACAAAGGACAAATATATAAATAATGGCACTTAATTAAATCACTGTATACTACGTATTCCAGGACGGTGTTTTTAGTAAATATCTTAGGTGACACTCAAAGTTTGAGTTGGTCATTTATGAATATGTTTTTGTACATTGAGTTTGGAATGTAATCATAAATTGTGTACATCGGGGCGAACTGTCATGAAGCTTTCGTCAGCCAATAGTACGACCTATGAATTATTTTCATCAAATTCCTGTGATCTTTAATACCTACTAACGTGTTCATAATAAGGTGTTAAATTGTCCATCGAAGAAAGAACAAACATGCTTTTCCATGTATATATTATTGCACTCCATGTTAATCGTTGGAGAAGGTGCAATAATTACATTACAAGAAAAGTTTGGTTTTATATTCGTTACATTCTATTTAGCCCAATGGCGTGCATATGCATTTCGTTAATGTCGTATCTTGCTAATGACAACTTTGTATGATTGTAGCATTCAAAAGAGTTTAACATATGAGCTAATTATTATTCAAAATGACTAATTTTAATCTAATAGCATTTCAGATAAGATAAACATGTAAATAGTGTATAGGTACTGATCTTAGTGATATTGGTTTAAAACAATTGATGGTTTCTTTGCTCCTGTTTCAAAGTAAGATCTCATATAACCTTCTTCCCGAAACGACTAGGAAAAATTGAGGTCTTTAGAAAATGTAAGAATACACGATAATATCTCCTCCTAGCCTACATGTCCAACCATGTAATGTTAAAATGCATTCGGTTTGTGAATCATAAAATATCTGCTCTTAGTTAAAAATTAAATCCTAAGCTATTTGTCAGTGTAATGTCTGAAACTATGATTGATTTGATGAACTATATTAACTCAACTGGAGATTACTCGCAATCATTCAAACAAGCTATAAATAACCCCGTATATAAAGGTGGCAACACAATTGACATCTCTAATTACAAATATGTATTATTCCTCATAGTCTTTTTTCCAAAGGTTTTGAGAATCATGTTGCCCTCCATTGCCTTACTAAATTAACAGATATATAAAATTTTACCACCATCACAATGAAGCTTCAAAATTTGTGATTCTTATCATATACTCTTATTAAACTATTATAGTAATCATTCAACGTTATAGATTGGCGATATTATTGGAACAATATACATATGTTGATCTAAAACGCTTTTGATCGTGCTGACCGCTACATTTAAAACGTTATCCTTAAACAAATACTCACACATTACACTTTTCTAGTTGACATGATATATTGATAACCGATGACAGATTGTTTCCGTTAATAATTTGTAATTTATCCTCAAGAGAAATTACTCACGGCTTCCCATATGGATTTAAATTTGGTCCTGTACGATTTCTAATTCATATATTTAATATCCCACTCCATGCTACAAAAGGACCTGAATGATCACGAATGTGAAAATCTAATCATACGATAACTAACCCACGATAAAATATGTCCAAGAATTATTGATACTCGACATCGATTGGTTCATAAATCGGACTTGGAAATATATATCAGAGGAATTCAGCTGATAAACATTTATTCTCCAGACCTTATTTGGGTAATATACATTGCAACATTCATATTGATCAGTATAGTTCAATTATTTGAACTACACTTACTCTGATAACACGTTTATATTCATATACACTTCAACCAATATCCAAACAGCCGTATCTACTGAACAAACCTACAAGTTCGATTAGTGGCCTCCTCATTACATAGTCCAATACTGCAAATATATATTAGTGTATAAAACCGTAAATAACGGCAGTCTAAATACATATCTGACCTCATAACCCTTATTTACAACATTCATGGGCGCTCCTTACGCTCTTTCATTGGATGCCTTCTACCTATATCTAAAATTCGTGCAAATCTAGTTTTATATCAATTGTCTAAATAAGAGACAGCTCTGTGGTATATAATTCGTTATTGCGTCGGAAATTATATTCCTTTGCATTCATGTGGAATTCAGTCAGATTTTTTCTGAAGAAAAGGACATTAGTATGTGCTTAAATCAACATGATCACGCCCATGCGTATGCAACATACTCTGATTTTTATCAACAATTTTATGCAATATTTTCCATTAATGTGCTTAAATTTGTCAAATATTTTCTATATTGTGTGTTTTTGTGCACTGCATGCCTAGCTTTGTATGTACTGTGTTTGTTAGTGTAATGAAGACTGACAGGTTTATACAAATTATGTTGCATTAAAGCAGTTTGTAAGTATGTTTTGGTACATTTAATAGTGTATACTGTACATATCCATACGTGTTTTGTGTTATACAAATATATTGAGGAGTACTTGTTAGACTAGATTATTGCCCAATATTACAGCCTCTGAAACTACATGATCAAACATTAAATAATGGCACTTAGTCAAATCAAGTATACGACCTGTTCCTTGACAGTGTTATTAAACTATAGAGTAGCTGACACCCCAAGTTATACCTGATCAGCTATGAACCCATTTCTGTACACTAAATTTGGAATGTAATCCCAAACTATGTATATGGGGCGAATTGTGATAACGCTTTCGTGAGCTGATGGTATGACCCATCAATTATTCTCATCAGGTGCCTTGTATCTATAATAGCTACCCAAGTTTTGTTACTAAGATGTTCAGATATTCATCTCACAAAGACATGATTTTTCCATGTATATACTGTTGTATTCCGTGTCCATTTTTGTACAAGATTGTAAGAAAATGATTGGCTTGTCTTCCGTGGATTCAATTGACCACAATGTCTTGCATGTGCATTGCATCAGTGTTGTATGTTTTATTCAAGACAATTGTGTAGTATCGCACCTTTGAACTGACTTAAACATATGAGCTGATTATTTCTTTTATGAAAAATGACAAAATTTGACTTTAATAAACATGCAAATAGTATATAGGTACTTTTTTGCTGAAAAAGTACAAATAATTTTAATAATGCACATACGATCATAAATTAGTGTTTTTTCCTCTCTTTTTAGCACGATTAACACCTCAGATGTTTAAGCTTCAGTGTGAATTAAATGTATCATTTTTTAAACTTCTAACATGCAATGTTATTGTAACAAACCTAACGTATATGATCATTTTTTGTATTTACTTTTTCATTTATGGTTTTGTTAGATTTTAGTGATTGTTTGCATGATAATGGAGAGTCGCTGTTGAGTAGGTATTTCTCAAGCTGATTAATTAACAAATTATTAAGAGTGGGGGTGATAACATACAACATTAACTATTATAGCAAGGATTTATGTTGTACAATAGACCCTCACTAATTTCTTGACATAAGGATGTCACAGGACAGTTTCACATGTATGTGTTTAACAATTAGAGTCTCGTGAATACTTGGTTGTTAGTTGATCAAAGTAAAACTAGTCCTGGTATTTGCGCGGTTAATAACCTTTCAGTTGGCATCGACAGCTGTCTCGACTTCCTTGAAAATATGAGAAACTTATATCTCCAACCAGAATCATCAAGATGTCATCTGGTTTCAACAGTTGTAAGACCCTTTCCATTTTACACAGTTTTTGTTTTCGTGAAACCACCCATGAACAAAATCATCAAAATGGTATTACTTCTTAAAACCACTTGGAAGAAAAAATAATTTGTTAATCAGAATTGATTTGAATTCGTCTTGTTTGTTCAGCTGTTCATTATACGCGACAGTTACGTTGTATTTATTATGTATCTCAAAGATGATCGCATCTATCCTGAACTTTATGTATTAGATGCAAGAACCATTGTATCTCATGTTTGTACAAACTCTGATACATCACTTAGAGTTTGGATGAGACCAATGATTTCAAAAACAAATATTGAGCTGTTTTGTACTTTTCCAACTTGACATGTATTGATTGTTTATTTACAAATCTAGCTATTATTGTGCTTTCTAAAAAGAAATACTGCAATATTTCTGTTTAGATTAGTAATTATGTTGAAAAATATAGTTTCAACCTTCGTCACCCAGAATTTATTTGCTCGTGCTCGCCTACAAATAAGATTGAAATACTCTAGACAAATTGCCAATAACTCCGTACGAAACAAGTACTTAACATATTGTATCAGTTCATTCAGGACAATTATGACAGAGATACTATCAAATTTCGGTGTGAAGATATGAACAAAAACGAACATATAGGGAACCTAAGTCATTTCAAGTACAAAGTAAATAATCAGCATTTGATAATTCATCATCTATATTATGATTAAAACTGTGTGAAAGTATGCCATCCTTAACAGTGCTTTATTCTTATTTGTTGTTTTAACTGTCATCTTTATTGTAATTCATTGATATTGGTGGTAACAATTGCCAATTTTCTGTAAGAATTGATCTTTATCGATTTTGAAAGTGTATATGTAAATATTTGTCACGCACTTTTAGATAATATTCAGCTTAAACAAGACAGATTAAGCAATGATGCATCTAAGAAAATTATGTTGGCATGTTATTGATACTCCGTATCTAACATGTTAATTGCCCCCGATTCGGAGTAAAACAGTTTTTGGTTTGATAAATAGTCCATTCTTGTATGTTTTCCAAATAGTTTGGAAATATAATATGAACTGAATTTAAAACAAAGTCGGATACATGACAGCTTGATTACGTTTTTGTACGAATATAGATGGTCGGCATCAATGAAAATACCTCAATATTTGGAAAGGCTTGTCATTTGATAAACAGCATCTGCAGGCTTGTTCATGTAGACAGTTGGTTTTCGGGGGTGGGGGGTCGTTGAATAACACTCCAGGTTCATAAGTCCATGATTAGAATGATTTTAAATATGAGTGGATTTGGACTTTATTAAAGAACATTAGTTATCTCGGGTCCGTGAATAAATGGTTAGAAAGGTAGATCATTTTCTCAATGAAATTAATATTACATTTGAAATAACATATAGGTTTCACTTATAATAAATCAATTTAATACGAACATTTTACAGAAAGTTGTGCCACTTAAAACGTAATATTTGAGATATGCATTCGTGTTTGCAGATTCTTATTGATTTTTCCCACAGTCATACTGTAAATGGCTTGGACTGAGATACTGGTAAGCAGGCAGGGAGTGGGTAAAAAAAACTTAATGTGCAAAATATACTGCGTTGCCATCTTTCTATAGTTCATACGTGTACTTTGTCATCTATTTCTGGCTCATACATGTGCTTTGTCATCTATTTCTAGCTCATGATATACTAGCATCTATTCTTACATGTACTTTGTCATATATTTCTTTTCTAGTTCATACATGTACTTTGTCAGCTATTTCTAGTTCATACATGTACTTTGCCATATATTTCTAGTTCATACATGTACTTTGTCATCTATTTCTTTTTCGTACATGTACATTGTCACCTATTTCTAGTTCATACATGTAATTTGTCATCTATTTCTAGTTTATATTTGTACTTTGCCATTTATTTCTAGTTCATACATTAACTTTGCCATATATTTCTAGTTCATACATGTACTTTGCCATCTATTTCTAGTTCATACATGTACTTTGTCATCTATTTCTTTTTCGTACATGTACATTGTCATCTATTTCTAGTTCATACATGTACTTTGTCATCTATTTCTAGTTCATATTTGTACTTTGCCATATATTTCTAGTTCATACATGTACTTTGCCATCTATTTCTAGTTCATACATGTACTTTGTCATCTATTTCTTTTTCGTACATGTACATTGTCATCTATTTCTAGTTCATACATGTACTTTGTCATCTATTTCTAGTTCATATGTGTACTTTGCCATATATTTCTAGTTCATACATTAACTTTGCCATATATTACTAGTTCATACATGTACTTTGTCATCTATTTCTAGTCCATATTTGTACTTTGCCATATATTTCTAGTTCATACATTAACTTTGCCATCTATGTCTAGTTCATACATGTACATTGCCATCTATTTCTAGTTCATACATGTACTTTGTCATCTATTTCCAGTTCGTAAATGTACTTTGTCGCCTATTTCTAATTCATGACTTACCTTGCAAGAACGCTTGTCTTTGTAGTCTTGATATAGTTTGCTAGCTAACCTGATATAAGCAGAATCGTTTTACATTATCCATATAAACACCTATGTATCCAAGAGTAATATAAATTATTTCCGTAAAATATATAAATGCATTAATGTAACATGGTAAATTTATATGAAATTCCTGTCAGTTTTCTTGAACTCGGCTCTTACTTTTCTGGCCATAAAATGAAAACTTACTAGTAAAATTATACAGTACTACATTTTACCATGCATTTGTAAAAACAAAATTCTTTTAGACACATTGTAACTACGTTTATAATAACTAGAGCCTTTGTAGTCAAGATTACGATTGAGTTTATGATTAATAGAGTAGGAGTTATCTATCACTGTAAAATTATATCAATTACCTCCTAGCATGTGGCAGGTTTCTTTTAAGTACTGTAAATTAGTTATTAATTTTATGTTATATGTTAAATAAAAATGTTACATTTATGCACAATGTCGTTCTTGTTTTGTTTTTATTTCTTTTGGGAAATCTTCTTCTTTATTTGTTTATATGTTTTTCTCAGAGTTAGTTGTCTGTGCATTTGACCTCTGTAAAGACGGAGTAAGCTCCATTCACCAAATAACATACATATTTAATTATATTAATAGTTAATCTCATTTAAGGTCGGAGTATATAATTGGAACCTCTAAATATATTTTTATTATGACGGAATACGCTATCAAAGAAAGGTGTCACCGAAATAACGTTTGGGGGGAAGCTCGCAAAGAAATGATGCACATCAATGAGCCACTAAATAATGTAAATCCTGATATATGGTTAAAACAACAAAGCAAAATTAACAAATAATTAACGTTATTTATTCAGAAGTGTTTCTTGGTTCTAATAATGTATAACTGAGACCAGGGGCATATTAACCATTAAGCAGACTAAGCACGTGCTGAGGGCACCCGGGCCAAAGGGGGCACCACGAAGTTGAGAAAAGGGTGAAAAGAAAAAAAAACGAATGAAGATTTGTAAAAGAAATTGATAAAACTAGCGCAAATTTATCATAATGTTCTGTTTCTTGATCATGGTGCACCCTAGGGTTATCTTCCCAGGTGTACGTGGAAGTGGGGGGGGGGGGTACCAAGATTTGTCAGTGCTTAAGGCACCAGTGAGCCTTAATCCGCCCCTGGCTGAGACACAGTCACTGTTATTATGATAACATAACTACTGTTTTAACTACTATGAATGAAAGTAAATAATTATGGGTAACTTTATACCAGTATCAGCTATATGGAAATCATTTTTGTTGTTGCTGCTAGTATGAAGTCTTGAATGAGTTATGTTACGGTTCATCTAACACCATACAGATGCTAAGATTAGCGTATGTTTTCCTACACACCAGTCTCTGCTATTGAGGTTTGAAACGTTCAAGTTCCATCAAGAACGATGCGAAAATGAGTACCCTAAATGTTGTCTGGTTTCAGTCCCTTATTTACCACACGTATGATGGCGGGTAGGAGTAAATCCACTTGTTCAGTTGGAAGCAGATTTGTTTACTTTTATGTCTATCAATCAGCTATTTAATGCAATGGAACCAGTATGAAAACAATAACACTGGCAAAGATCTCAGCAGGATCAGCATACAGTTTCTAAAGTTAGTTTCGATCTTTCACACCCGATCAAAGAGTACACAATTATCTTCGATTTATATATGAAAATCGAAGGGTTTTTTTATGACTGAGTCAGTTTAATATTACGAATGGTTTAGAGTGGGCAACACCATTTTCACAGTTTTTTATATTTCTTACGAGATCGTTCCGGTGACCTTAGTGGTTAGAACGTCCACCTCGGATGAAGGAGGTCGCGGGTTCTAACCCCAGCTGAGTCACTCCAAAGACGCATAAAAATGATGCTAGCAGCTGCCTCGCTTCAAGCTGAACATTAAGAGATTTATCTTAGGGCTGGTAGGCCTGGTGTCAGAATAAAGTGACTGGGTGGAACTTGGCATGATATCCCAGTGCTAGACATCAGTATAAACTGCCACACTGTGATATGACTCAAATTGTCAAAAGTACTTTAAAATTCCAAACACACACATTTCCTACAATGACCAAATCATCTTCTTTATTTGTTTATCTGTTATAACCTGCCAGAGTAATTTGATAAACCTGTATTCGGATGGATATATATATATATATATATATATATATATATATATATATATATATATATATATATATACCTTCAGATTGTTTTCTTGTAGTGCTTCGTAATAATAAATATTTTTTTCACTGGCAAGTTGAGCAGAAAGTTTTATTTCATTATTATGTAATTTTTCAATTTCAGAAATGATAACATTAATATTTTCTGAATTCAGTATATAATAAATATCTGTTTCAACTATATGTAAAAAACTGCATTCTTTAATTATTGTCAAATGGACAGCAAAAGGAGATAGCTGTGCCCGGGTGATGTTCATTATTGGCATTTCCTAAGGTTATATACTTTAGTTATATACAGACAATCTGCTACCGTAAGCTAATAGTGCTCATATATTTTCTTACGTTCAACAGGCATATGTATTGATCAGTTCTAATTTAAGCGTAGACACAACCAACAGCGAACCCCTCCCTAGATTGCCAAACGACATTCCAGCAGGTTCAGAGGGCAATCTAGTCAACCTGATCTCACAAGAAGTATAATGTCTAGTCAGGCATTTAAAACAGATCGATCACATACACCACGATAAATTTCAACCATGTTTACACTATCTCAGCTGGTCCCTGCCGTCTACCTACCTTTTAAAAAGAAAACTATTTTCTTTTGCGTCTGTGGAGAGTAGAACATGCATTAATTTATATATATGCTAGTCCGACGAATAGCCTACGAAAAGTATCTCGAAGCCAAGTAAAGTTGCTGTTCTTTCTCTAGTGTTATTTAATCCCTACAGAGTTATCTCCCTTAACTCCTCACGGAACGCTTACTAGTCAGTTCATGTGGTTTCTTAATATTGAAATATTTTTCGCTATTTCTAATTCTTTGAAAATGCTGATCGGTATATGATCCCGTGGCCAGACATAAATCCGTTCATCTTAGCGGGTATGGTGGTTCTTGTAAAATAACGGGTGCGATTGAATTATTTCAGAATTTTGATATGGTTGTTTTGACGTCAGAGAAATAAAAGAGCGAGGAGTTAAATCTCATTCTTATCATAGCTTCTTTAGATGGAAAGAAGATGCATGTGCTCCTGAACGAATGGGAGAAAAATATTTCTCGAGTGGTAATTGACTCAAAATACTGCTGTAATAATGTTTCTGTTTCACTTCAGCAGCAATTATTTATGTTGCATGAGAACACATTTCAGATCTACCTGTACCATTATGTTATCGCCCAGCAGATACGCGTCGGAAAATATCGATATTGAAATTCCACGTGGAGGTGATAAACAAAATCTTTTGTTAAATGATATTGTTTTATTTCATGTGAGTGCTGTTAAGAGCGCAATAACGATTGATAAATCTCCATGGACGCTAGGATATGATATAACGATTAATTCGTCACAGGGATTAACCATTTCGGAAACTAATATTTGCACTGTCGTTGATCGCATAGAATGGTCAAATTTAGCTTATCTGGCAGTATCTCGAGTCAGAAGAATGTCTCTGCTGCGAAGGTTTATCAGAAACTTCACAGTCAATAATAATCAAACACTAGCAATAGCGAAGATGTAATATGAAACAAATTAGCTGGTTATTAGAGATGTGACCAAAAAATAAGCGCGACTTTGATCTTGATGCTGAATTTATCATAACACTGAAACAGCGACAGAATAATCATTGTACAAGCTGTAAGGCAGTAATGTTGGGGCAGTATTCGAATAATAATCCAAGACCGTTTACCGTGGATAGCTTTAATAGCAGCCTCTGCAAAACACGTAAAAATGTGATGCTGACCTGTCTGGAGTGAAATCGACGTCGGGGCACTGGCGCCCTGGAGCCAGTTTACAAAAGTGAAGGCGATCGTAGTGTCTGCCTGGACATTATATGTGGTTTTTCTAATGCGTGCTGTTTTGTTGATTACGACAATTAACTTGGATTAATTCATTTAGTTTGTTATTATGGAGCAAAGTAGATGTGGCCTAGGAATATGTTTTCCTTTTCCTGGTGTGAGTGGGAGTTCATAATACCGGAGGACTGAATGTACCTAGCTGTGCAGTACACTGGTAGCAGAAAACGTGAGTTGTAATAGAAATGTGAAATTAGTACGCTCTGTGGGTCAAGGAGCTTGCTACAGTTATTAAGGCTATTTACATGTTTGTGTCGATAAATCTTGTTATGTGTAAGGCCATCGTCTGTAAACTTTTGAGCAAAATGTTAAACAATAACCTACGAAATGGTAGACATTTTAAATAGACAACGCTTACAAGAATTCAAACTCAACAGAAAATATTGGTGTCTATGAAATATCTGCCTCACACTTCGATAACTAAAGGAGGCATACTATTTTGCTCAATCTAATTAAATCCCACAAGGCTGTCCCTAATCCATTTTGTCGATACCAAAACAATTATAGAACTGAGAGTTGTTTAATTTTACCCAATTGATTACGGTAATAAGTAGATGACCTTATAGGATTTTCATGCCATTCGACAGAATGTTCAAACTTTTACATATTTTTGGTAACTTCTTTGACAAAGGAATTGCTAGCACAATTAGGCAAAAAGCATGTTCATATATTTGCCTTACATAACCTGATTATTTTGAAAGTCCATTCAAGCAATTTGTCTTTATTAAAATACATCTTTCTAAACTATTTGGACTTTATACATGTGGCATGAACAGCGGTCACCATCCACGGTGATCTGTGTAGAAGAGGGAAGGTGAAGATCTAGAACATTGTACATGATATTCAATTCTGATTAAGATGTCTGATATGCTGCGTTTTATTGAATTCTCCAAAGTAATGCAGTAGCATTAGATTTAGAAAATTCTAAATAGCGTTTGATAATTGTTTATTTCAAACTCTTTGTAAGGGACTTTGAAGAAAAGAACGCATTGTTGTAGGTTCATGTTCTGAACCTTCTGTTTTCCTCACACCAAATGAAAAGACGATGAAAAAAGGTTACAGAATTACTCTGGTGTAATGGCATGTGGAGTCTAAGATCAAATTCGAGTACAGGTATTTGTTTTTGTTGTCCTCTTGCTGGTAATATCCCAGCTTGTATCTCTCATCTAAATTCAAACAGTCATTTTAGCAATGTACAATCTGCGTATCGCCCTTGCCACAGTACTGAAACTACTCTTCTAAAAGTAGTTTATGACATTCTCTCTGCGGTGGATAGCGGAAAGATTACAGTCCTCACTCTCCTTGATTTGTCTGCAGCATTTGACACAATAGACCATGATACATTACTTCACCGTCTCCAGCATGTATTTGGCATTCATGATACAGCCTTACTGTGGTTCAAGTCCTACTTTATCAACAGGACACAAATTGTCTCTGCAAATAAAATACACTCCAGCCCAGTTGATCTATGTTGTGGTGTTCCACAGGGGTCTGTTCTTGGACCTGTTCTCTTCATTCTGGACACTCAGTCGATCTAAAGTGTCATAGATCAGCATTCAGTGTCTCACCAATTGTACGCTGATGACACACAAATATACAAATCTAGCCACCCAAGCTGCAGATGAATGATGATAAAATTAAGGCCATTATGATCACAACACAGAGACTTCCTCATTCACATCCTTTACCTCAAACAATAAATATCAGCAACACCAACATTAAATTCACACAATCAGTACGAAACCTAGATTTTACTCTGGACAGTACTCTCACATTGCACCAACATGTCATGAACATATGCAAGGCTGCATGTCTTGAGCTGAGACGCGTCAGCTCAATTCGCAATTATATTTCAGTTGATGCGACTAAAACACTTGTGTGTTCATTAGTACTTTCAAGACTGGACTATTGTAACTCAATTCTCTCTGGTTCATCTCATTATCTTCTCCAGAAACTTCAAAAAGTTCAAAACACAGCTGCTCGGATCATACTTAGAGTACCACGATCAGAGCACATCTCTCCGCTGCTCTGTACCCTACACTGGCTATCCATTCGATCCAGAATCAAACACAAACGTTTTTCTCTGTGCTACGTTTCACTGTCGGACTCTAGTCCAACATACCTATCCGACTCATCCATGTGTACACACCAGCAATATACTTACTCTCCTCTTCTGACAATCGTATACTCATTACTCCAAGTATGAAAGCAAAGTCGTATGAACAGCGTTCTTTTGCATACCAGGGCACAGCAACGTGGAATGAATTACCCACTGAACTTAGAACAAAGTCACAGTGATCACATTCAAGAGAGCTCTCAAAACTCACTTATTTCGACTGCAAGAACAAACTTAAAGACCTAATAATGTTTCCTATTTTAAACATTCTCAGCATATTTTTAATGTTTTCTAATATCATGGTGTTTGTTTTTGTAATCATATCATTATATGTTTTTATCTTATAGGTGTTGTCTAATGTTGTAAAGCGCTTAGAGCTTCTAAAGATTAGGCGCTATACAAAGTTCTCATTATTGTTATTATTATTAACCTTGTTATGATATTTTAAAACTGTTGAATCTGCTCTGGAGTCACTTTTTAAAGTTTTTTTATTAGCCACCTTCAAGCAAATGACAATCACCTAAACAAATTCTCTACACACTCGTCACGCTATATCTTACGCATATGTATGTAGTGGATGAAAATGATATTAGAGGTAAGTTTATGAAAATGTATTATCTATTTTACATTTTATTTTATGTAATAAAGGAAGATTATCAGTAATTTTGTTGACTTTACATTATAAGCTGAGATGATTCATAAACGGTAGCTCGTTAGATCTTGGGGAAAATATTGTCAGAATCGCTGGCGATAACATTTGTATCGCCATTGTATCAATATCAATGTACTCCCATTTATACATTTCAATATTGCATTACAACATATATAATGAATTTTGTAACTTTCTCTCCCCAATGTATATAAAAAATAAAAAACATGTAAAAATGATGCTCATTTGAGGTAAAGTTACAAAACTATTTATTGTGTTAAGAGTTTTTTTATCGTTGATTATACCTTTCCCACAGAGAAATTGTGAAGCGATTTTTAAAACAGGGAAAAAAATGGAGAAAAAATCAAATGTCAATGCTAATGATTTGCTTGGTCTTTCTAGATTACTGCAGATGACGCTTATTGGCATGTACGTCCAAAAGTTATAAATAAACTATGTTTTAAACACTGGTCTTGAAATTCTACATTTCTTTTCTAACCAACAGGTAGGTAAACCACATGCATGTTGTCTACTACTACAGTTGCCCATTTCTCTTTCAGTTTTAGTATTTGATAAAGAACTACTTAGAGAAAGTCATCATGGTTGTTTAGTTTCTAAACCCTGCATTCCAGGAAGGAAACACATTTATTGCTCAGTTTGCCCGCGAACCTTTGTCAGTACTACGTGCTATGAACAACACTGCACTGCGCAAGGATCACATCAGAAATTGTTGAGATTGTACTATATTCAGATAACTCGTGCTCACCAATGATCTCAGAACCTACATTTGCCCAGGGAAGAAACGATGCCGATTTGTCGTAAAATCCACAGAAATGTTACACAGAAACGTACAACCCTGAACAAGCGAATGAAAAGAAAAATATACGCAAGTGGATTTCATCTTTTTAATTTCGAATGCATGAAGGAGATCGGCGTTCACATTCCTAATTTCTGCATCGCGTATCGAACTTGTCAGAAGTGCAGCCAAGAACACATCTTTTATCATTGTCCCCACTGTTGCAAGATTCCATGAGGACGTGCAAAAAAAATATGTCGAGGGTCCAAAACTCATTCCCATTTCGCCAAAGGGATCGTATACCCTTTCGATGACACGTGGAGTCAAGAGGAGATTTAACATTATGGAGACTGTCATCTCACAATTTCTCGGGATACGATAGTTTCTTCCAAACTTCTTTTCAGAACAAAGTACCGAATGCCCTCATATCACCATGAATGGAGCCAAAAACATTTACATGCAAGTTGCACAAGTACGTTTTACAGATTTCAGGAGTTATTTCGCCTTGGAGTCGAATGCCTAAAACGTATGGAATGACAGAAGTGGCCAAACGGTATGATCCACACTTTTTCAATTTCCAAGCTAATAAACACGCCCGTTGCTGAGTATTACGACCCCAACAATGAGCACCGAACAAAGAGAAGCTTTCTACGCTTGGTACCACTCGTACGCTTCTAACCCCTTCGACATTCAGGAAGAAATGCTACAGTATTGTCGATCCGATGTGGAAATTTAACACGTTGCAGTGGAAAATTTCGACTTTTGTTCATGTTTAAGGTAGCCGCTACCAGCGCCAAAGTATGTTTTTTAGTGTTCCACAATCAGTTAATGTCCGATAACACAGTGGCCATTATACACCCACAAACTTACCAATCCATCATGTCGATACTCATCCAAAGTTCTGCGTTGGTTACATTACTTTAGTAATACAGAAGAAAAAACGGATTCAACATGCCAGAAACGGAGGACGCGAAAAGACAACTGCAAATGTTTCGTTGGATGGCTTGGATTTAGAAGACTCCGAGATAGTCAACTAATTTCATGAAAATTTAGTTCACGGATGCCCTACATGTTTAAAACATTCTTAGACGACACCTATCAAGGACTTCTGAGCTTAGACCAACAAGGACACCGAGTGATATAAATTTGGAAGCACGGCTATGATCGACGTTTCAAAACCGATCCCGAGTTTATGCGCGTTGCCGAAAGTTATTACGTGGTCGGCATGGAACCTCTGAATCTCTGCGGTTATTTGGAGACGAGCGAATGACACACAAAAGCTATACGACGCGGACGCATCTCAAAGGTGTGCAAATAGTTTCACTTTCTAACAGAACACGCTCAAATGTTGACGGAGCACATCGACATGAAACACATGCGTAAATAAGAAGGCGTGATCAAATGCAAAGTCTTATCTCCCTCCGACTTGTACCATCCCGTTTTCCCCTGCAATTGCCAACGAAAGCTTGTTTCCTGTGCCGAAGCCCGTAACCAAACACCAGCCTTGTCATCATATCGAGGAAGAACGCGCTTTGACAGCAACATTTGTCTGCATGAAATTGGGCCACGTTTTGGATCTAGGATACCGCTTGTTAAAATTGTACGAAATTTACCACTTATCAACACAGAAAGTTATCACAAGGATGACGGCTTCCAGAAAGGCATATCCACGGGTTACGTCAACGCTTTATTGCAACTCAAACAGGAAGCCAGTGGCTATGAAAACCGAGAAAATTTCAAAAAAGAGTAACGTTACATCGAAAGTATCTTTTGACCACGTATAAAAGAATGAAGGAAGACGCTCGTTTTCCATAGTCATGCTGATTTCTTGCATTGTTAAATAGCAAAACGCCAGTGTTTACCCAAGATTACGTATTTTACTGATCCAGGTCGCTACTGTGCACTGGTGGACATTAAAGGAAAATGATTTAAGCAAATGGACGTCGTTGGCGACGATTTGATCTGGTAAGTTACGAACTACTAGAGTTCTGTACCTCCCGACGGGTTTGGAAATGTTATCGTTGCAGCCGGTGTGACAGCCCATGCTCGCGTAAAATTGTACGAAGCCTTATAACTTTTAGATGACCGTGTCCTCTGCTTTGATACAGACACTTGATTTTACATCCATCGCCATTATTATTATCAACAAGCAAACATCGAATGGGATCGTTTACGGACATGGACGGACGAACACCCAAATACAAGATACTTAAGTCTTGCTTCCGACTGTCTCAAAAATTACGGACACCAATACCGAGCCCCCCCCCCCCCCCCGGGAAAAATAGGTAGCAACTGCAAAGTCAAAGGATTGACGCTGAACTATCGAACGAGTCATGTGGTGACCTTAGCCGTGCTGAAAATAGCTCTACAGTCCGTTGAGGATCAACATTTTTGTGTTCAACCTTGGAGACGAATAGAATTGTACGGTTACAAAACCTCCAAAGCATCGACGTCTTACCGCGTCTGGTCAAAACTTACAATCAATCGTACCATCGGATGCGCGCCCAAAGAAGTGACCCCCGACAATGAAGTGACCGTGTTTGAGCGCTTGTTTAGAAAGTCCCCTGCTATCTCCTAGAAATGTGAACTGTTAACGATTGAAGATTTGGTGAAATTGAAAAAATCAAACTCACTTTCGCCATTTAGGAATGTAGAGAAACTTTTAACACCACTAAATTGTTTCTTGTCACCGGAAGAGTAAGTGGCCGTCAATGTCACTTCTATAAACTGGAAGACATGAAGGGTGAAGCGTTAAAAGGAACATTTTACTTGCTTGAGTTATATCGAATGACCAAACAGAAAATGGCACTTTTGACATCAAAAGCATACTCGATCGATGAACTTGTAAAATAGGCATACGCCGTGCCGAATAAGTTAAAGTGAGTTAGAAAGGATATCACCCGAGTTTGGATTCTTGGACCGCCACTTCACAAGTCATCGACAATAAAAAAAAGATGTTACCAGCATGCCGTTCAATACAACAGCTGCAACAGCTCCTTCTCGTGTGTCTAAAACGCAAATGGCCTTTTTCTACCAAATGTGTGTGGTGTATTGTGTCGTCGCTGTCGTCATTGCCAATTTGCAACAAGGACACAAACGATTGTGAACCACTTTACTTAGCAGTTTCATCTGTTACCTTCTACACAATCCTCCTTTGTAATATTCCAGTAACAACAGTTGCCGTGCAGACAACACAGTCACCCCCAAAATCACATCAGCAGTAGTCGGAAAGCAGATGCCTTGAATATGAAATAACCAATTTTATTTAACTTTACCCATTGACAGTTATATAGATGTGTTTCTCAACAACATATTGTGCTGTTTCACGGCCAAAATATATCAGGCCATTGATATGCACTGGTAAGGCGCTCTAGTAGAAATCATTAATCGCACGCAAGTCCTAAATGTCAGTAGAAATCAAACGAGGTTTACCGTCGAAATCCTGAACGAACAAGTGCAACAACACTTAGATACAAAATGATCTTTGATTTTACGAATGCAAAAGAGCAACGCCATCCATTTCTTAACTGACCATTATTACCTAAAAATTTCTGCAGGCTATTATTTAGCGCTCAGCATCTGTTGGAAGCGATGAAATGCATTTTTGACGCTCGGCTTGGCAAAACCTTAAACAAAATTAATGAAGTGTACTGATCGAGTACCATATAATAACTCATCGTCTGAATATGAAATTTTTGGATGGCAGAATGTTGTCCATCACTACTTCTCCCAGTTTGTTTGATATTATATGTTGTTTCATCAAACTTCCAGAGACACCAACAACAACAATAGCTTTTACAACTATTTTTGTTCTTTGTCTAATTGAACTAAGGACTGAGTTTGATCTTTGTGTACTCAGACGGAGTGGAGTAAAGAGTGGTGGAAAACTCAGCTGCATCGTTAGAGTCATTCCTTTTAAAATGGATTCTGCCGTCGATCATTACGAGATTGATGAAAACACGTATCCTGTTCACCGTGAATTTGTACATCCTCAGTATTTACCTGCAAGCAAGCAATATTTTTACAGTATTAACACTGATATAAAAAAAGATCTGGGACAGAATATTCCATTCTCGAAAGGAAAAGTCATGCTGAAACTACATTTTCGAAAATAAAATTCTTTAGCAACTTGGAGGTCCAAACCGTGGGCATGGTTTAGGAGATTTCCTCGAATCTGCTTTACTTTGCGTGACTCCCATCTTAAAACCGATTGTGACACGAAGATTGCGCGCTTTGAAAGGTATGGCTTTGTCGCAGGAAAACGATTTTCTCTAAAAATTTAAACATCGACAAACAAAATCCCAAAGAAGCGTTCGTGAGAACAGGCAAAAATGTGTTGCTTTGAGCTGGAAAAGACCTTTTGTCTTACCGAGCTAGTCATATAAATGCGCACGCTGATGGTCAAGGCATTCCTTCATCTTCCACGCCACAGCAGGAAAAAAGTACAAAGATACGTCGACACCACTACATCATGTCTTTGGTTAGTAGGAAAAGTATGCACCGAGATTTTTGCGAGTGTTCCAAGTTAGAACTTGATCTGTTTACCATGGCACCGACCATGATCACGACGCAAGAATCCCAATGGGTAGCATTTCACCCTGTCTCGTTTTGGTCTACATCATCCCCTACATAATTTGAAATCAAAGGATAGACCAAAGAACTGTATATCAGCTGTTTGTATTTGAAAGTCAAAGTTCTGAAAACCGACGACAACATTCAAGGTGCCAAAGCCAGAGTAGCTCCCGTCAACAATTTTACGTATTCCTTGTTTAGCGAAGTGGATTTGTACTTGAATAACAAACTGGTCAGCAGAAGCATGAATACTTACCCTTACCCAGCGTACCTAGACAAATATCTTGACGTATGAAAAAGAAGCCAAGAACACCTATCTGGATGCATCCGTGGTGTGGAAACATGACACAGCGGGCGTGGATACGTTCAACGATACAGCCCTGAAATAAGCTATCAATTTTCACATTATGGGATTGAACGAACCTCGAAACGAAATCAGACAAGGGCTCGGTTTAAAATTGATGGATCCTCTGCAAATGGGCATGTAGTTGCAAGACAAGTATTTGTTGAACATAGTGGATGTCCGTCTGAGACTGAATGGAAGAAGTATCATTTTGCATTTTATGCCTCATGCTAAAGCATTTAAAAAAACATCATCCAAGAAGCTAGACCCTACGTGCGTCTTGTGGAAGTTTTAACCAACGTGAGAAACGACATCTATCACACTTCGAGCAAAACAATAACCAAATATCCGATAGAAGTGAAAACCTTTTTACCACTGCGTTTGGACTCCTATCCAAGATCGAATATCACCTTTTCCAAGGACAGTTACCCAAACGTGTAATCATCGGTATCGTCAGCAATTTTGACTCGATTGTAGACGAATACATGATTATTGAGAATGATTGACTACAATAAGAGAACGATCGACACGCACTATGTAAAGATGACAGTTTAAATGAAATGGATATATTTTTATCAATGATATCGTCTCAATTTCCTCTTTCTCTGCGCTGGTTGTTAACAGGGTAGAAGGTATCCACCAAATTGTGAGAAACAGCTGTTTTTAAACAAAATTTGTTGATTTAAAATGAAAGCAATAATAATTTGCATCATATAATTCATTTATCTGCTACTTGATCTTCTCAAGTCGCACATGGAATTTTTTAGCGCATGTGTACAATCATCCAAGAAAGTATAGGTTTGAATGGAAATGAACAAAGGTATGGTCCACACACACAAAAAAATTGATTTGTAGAAATTTGTACTTTTAATGTTGGCAGCTAAATTTGTACTAATTACTGTATTTACATTCATCCAAAAATCAAAATCACTTTAACAATTTACTCAAAACACAATTGGTTGTGTAGATAGATCGGGCTGAATTGTATCATATCGCAAGTATAAAATTCCCACTTACCGCTGACCATTCCTATCAAGTCATAGCTAAAATGTATGTTGTACGTTGCTACTAATTATGAGCAAACACAAGGTCATTGTTACCTCATACACATTTGTATAACCTGCCATGAAATTCGAATCACATTTAAAATCGCCACAAGCAGAAAGAACATGTAAGAATATCTAGCGAGTGCCACAGTTTCGATGGGGAATACGTTTTGACCTCCCACCACAACAAATGTCAGAACAAAAGGTTGGAAAGGTTAGAGGAACAACGGACGATATTTTGTATTCATAATCATGTCTTTTAGTTTCCTTTACGCTAGTAAGTGTATGTCATGAAACACGTGCTTTCACCTTGTCACTTACCTTAGCATCCATACAAAGATAGGTTGCAACGATCTTTTTTCTTGGTAAAATGAATGCGCCAACAGTTTCAAACTTGTATAGGTGATGCATGCGAAAGTAGCATTAACAATCCAATTGATTCATTCCTAGCAGAGACATTTCATTTTGTATCAATTATGCGCGGTAAATAAATCTTTCATTTGGATCGATTTTATTTACTGGAAAGACGTTAACAATTGTTTCATTCAATTTCGCTCGAATCATCTCTTGCTACTTTTCATAAGGCGCCAGTCTTTCTTTAGATCCTTTATTTTCTTATACTGTACAAAAATACACCGTCTATACCGTAAAGTCTATCTAAACTATTACAGACGTATTTCCTAATGTTCCTTGGCGTAGTCAAATGTACAGACGTTAAAGCGAAAACATGTGTCTCTTGAATATACTGTGCCCGTAATATCTCGGTCAGACAATTTGCAAGATTGTGTTGAAGAAGCAATTGCCTATATTACAAAATATGGTGTATTGTGTGATGAAACAACATGATAGAAGAGAAATCCGTACACCATGTAATCTAAGATTTTATTAGGAACTCTGACTAACCAGTCAAATAATGTACGATTGTACGCAGAATTTAAAAAGGCCGGTTTTGATCGTTGCTACTGGCACGCCAAAAGCCTGTTTGAGCTATACTGCTGTTTTAATTGACCGCGGTTCACTGTGTACTAATAGAGAAACCTGAGCATAAATAAAATCCAGTATAATCTAAGAAGCAAAGAATGTATCAAGGCACCAGTAACCCCGATTTGAAGAACAGCCTGAGAGGTACCTCACTGAACATTAAACTGAGTGGATGACTTAAACCTGTATACACGAGGTATAATTTTGTCACTGAGCTGATTTAGTATATGTTTTTAAAATAAACTGTCATTATTTTGCATGAGGCATGGATTCATAACCAGTAAGTATATTTATAGCATATTTGTAGTTATTTAAATGGACAATTTCATCTGGTAGGGACATGTTTTACTAAACAATATTTTAGTTTTTGCTGATGTCAGCAGCATGTTGTGGTAGACTGCTTTAGTAAGTATGTCTTACTAATGTATGTTAAGATCTAGGGCTTTAAGCTACGTAACAAGAAAGAGCGACAAACAGCAAGTTTTGTAAAATTTTAAATATTAATTTATTATTTCTGAAATACAAAGTGAAATAACTAAAACTACATTCCAATGGCTAATAAATTCCTAAAAATCCTAAAAGTTCTATAAATTTCAATTCTTTTAAATACTAAGAATACTTTCCAAAGACAAGATAATTGTAATGTCCTGATGTACCGATAACTACATAAGAATCACTATATTTTAAATTCAGATGTCCTTGAATGTTTCACAGTAACTCCATACAACTATTACGCCAAATAATAATCAAATATTTCAAAGTAAATCCTTACATGGGTCCTTGAGTGACCGAGTGGTCTAAGGTATTCACCGTTACGGATCACTGCTGTCTCACTTCTGTTTGCGTGGGTTCGAGTCGCAGGCTTGGTCGAATTGGGTATGTGAGAAAGCTTACCAGTAGCTTCCAGTAGTTTGGTGGTTCTTTCCGTGGTTTTCCCGGGTTCTTCCTCCACCACTTATACTGGCCGCTATGTATAACCTAGCTTGTGCTGAGAAATGGCGAAAAGCCCCACAACAACAGCAACAACAACAACAAATCATAACACCTGCTTCTAATATATCCAAATGTCTTTCAATGTATTTTACGTCACCGAATTACAAAGAATGATATTAAATTAAATAAACGACTCCTTCTTTTCAACGTATCTCTTCATTCAAAGACGAGTAGTAATATCAAGAACAATTAATTCTGCGTAAAAATCCTTTTAAAATACCTAGCTAAAATGAAGTAATGAAGATGTAATACTGAGTTTTAAATGATTGCAGTAAACTAACGCAGCTGTTCCAGTTCTAACCAATCAGGAACTATGTCACTCTGACCTTTCTACCAGTACCAATGTCCTTGTTAGATCACTTAAGGTTCACTTGAACAGATATAGTACATCGAACTTGGAATTTTATGAATTACATCGTACTTTATACAAGGCTCATCTTTACAGTACATCCCATTCATAGGATATAAGCATTAAAATTATCCTTCACTAAATGGCCCTTTACTAAAATCACTATCATGGATATAATATAAAAAAATATAGATAAAGATAGCAAATCCAAGTGTTTGTTTTATGATTTCGATTTGAATATACTAATTTTATGAGCGTACAATCGATGCGACTTATTCTTCTTTCCGTCTTCAAATTAGTGGTGTTATAAGTACTGTGCGCGTGTTAACATTTGTATCAGTTGGTGTTGTTTTGTTTTTGGGTTTCATGTCATTTCTCAGCGCTCGACAGGCTACAAGTGATTGCCAGTATATTTGCTGAAGGAAGAAACCGGGAAAACCCCAGTAAGAACCATGACTACACGACGCTACTTGGAGCTTTCTTACATACTCACCTTAGCCGAGCCTGAGACTCAACCCCACATGGACAAAGGTGAGATATTTGTATCAGTAAATGCTAAATTACTTTAATACTAATGTTATTATCGTCATTAGTATAATTGCTAGTGTACTGGTATTGGCATATATAATTTTCCTGCGTATAATTAGTAGCATCGCTATTAGTATTAACATTGATCCTTGTCCATAAGTAATATTAGTTGTATCGATATTAGCGTTAGCATATATCCTTGTCCATAAGTAATATTAGTAGCGTCGATATTAGTATTGTTATGTATATTTGATTTAGTTATATCTGATTTAATATATATTTATTTCTATTTAATGATTTGTCAGTTTTAAAACAAATTATTTTTCATTACATGATAGTGTAATGTAAATTTATTCACTAGAGATTATACACATTTTAGAAAATATTTTACCTTGGCTGTTAGTTTATAAACACCGGGTGTTGATCTAAATCCTGACCTTGTTTCAGAATTTGTAGCAACCTTTGAAAAACAAGTTCTATTTTATTTTAAAATGATTGATTGTTTCCAAGGTCATAATGGGACCTCTTTTAAAAAGCAATTATGTCATCAATCCCCAACAGAACAAGGCAAACTGGGATTTAGTCCCAAAAATCCATCACCAGGAAAACATGGGATCCAGAAATGGACTTCAGAATCAATCCCAATTATGTTAGAAAGAATTGTTGGGTTTTTTTTAATCAAGCTGAATATCAAAAGTGAGTAAAGAGAATAGCAATGGTAGGTGGGGTATGTACTTTAATTTTCTTAAGATTTCTTGTAATTTGTTTTTATTTACTAAAGCCATTTTTTCGTGCTAATAATAATATTTAGATAACCTCAGAAAAAATGTAAGCAAAATCATTATATCCAGCACAATATGGGCAAGAGTAAAATTTCAAGAAATACCGTTTCTTCTCACAGAACAGTCTACTCAGTCCTTTTCAATTGTATGCAAAGTGTCATATATATATATATATATATATATATATATATATATATATATATATATATATATATATATATATATATATATATATATATATATATATATATATTTGTGTGTGTGTGTGTCTGTGTGTGTGTGTGTTGTTGTCAGATCAACACGGTATATAAAACCTGGGGAAAAAGCAAAGACATTTTAAGAAACGTATTTGTATTTGATTACAAAATGAAATTAGATTAAGTAACAGTTTAACAATTTCTTAAAGTGGGACATTACAAAGAACTAGCACTACCGTCACTTCAATGCTAATATCCATGACTACATGTATTGATTAGCTATAAACTAATAAAACTCCTTAATCGTTGGATTAAATTTGGATTTTCATTAAAGTTTATTCAGATCTTTAATTATTAGAACTTGTGCCTGTAATTCTAGAATTATTTGAAATTTAATTCGCAATACTGTAAGTTCTTTTCTTTACATACTCATTTTAAGTTCTAGGTAAATAAATTATTTGCTGAATTTTACAAAGTGTGTTGCTTCTTACTCTCTTCTATTAGTTGTTTTAAGACCACGAAGTCTTAATAATATACAAAATATTTAAACTGTCCAACTGTAGTGACTTTTTTATACATTGGGTTAAAACCTTTATACAGATATACAACGCTATGTAACCAGGAAAGCTACATATCACCTTTTACACACTTCAAGGTGGGGCAGACAAGTGGATACCACTCCTTCGTGCTTTGTTTGATAATACCTGGTTAGCTTTCCTATTAAATATTGCCTAACTGTAACAGAATGAACCGCGTCGAGATTATATTATAGAGGCGACACTAAGAGCTATTTCGTGACTAAGATGTATGTTTATAATGTGATTGAAGAAAATGTATGAACAGGCCACAAAACACGTGCAGATAAAATCCTACACTGGATTTAAGAAAATGATACGCAATAAGTTAAAGAAAAGATATAATGAAAATGGCATGATTCCTAACTGTAACGAATCATAACATGTACATACGAGTGAACAGCAAGAATCACCTAATGGAAATTATAAACAAATATGATCGACTTACGGATCCATCACCATGGATAATCACTGTTTCAAAACTTGAACACAGTATGAACAATGTTTAATCTATTACTAAGGATCTGCACAATTATGAATATGTTTCATATATATTAGCAAAATATAACAATATGATGTAAAGTAATGAATTAGGCTGTTTAAAGATGAGTCAATTTTTCTTTCATGTACAAGGAGTTATAACAGGTAAGGTGTAGTAAATCAAGCATTTGTTGACGAGTTTTAAGGTGTTACAGGCTGCTGCCAATTACTAACTCAAAGTTATATGGGGAACAAAATAATTCAGTTTAGTACCATTTATGACTGAATTGTAAAAGATTTAACTAGAGGAAGTCAGCTCTGATTCTATATTTTAACCTGGATAGAAAGGACGATAGTGTATTGCTGGTTGCTGCTTTGAATGATAATATGCACAAATACGTTGAATCCCCATGGTATATTTGTATTCAGCACATAATAGAAGGCACAGGTCATGGAATTCATGTTCCGAGAACCAAGCCTCCATCGGAAAGAGATCGAATTTAAGGAAATCGTATAAAGTATTGTAATAGTTTCTTAATAGTTTCTTCGACTATTTAAATACATAGGTGTTGTAGAAGGAAAACTAACTTACACTCTAAAAATAATAGATCAACTGTGTCGGTACTGCCACAGAAAGTGAATAATTTAGATTGCGATATTTTTTCAAAAACATAAGTTACTGGTGAATAAAAAATGTGAATAGTTTAAAATATACATCTCCGCTGAAGGTTCTATGAATTTAATATGCGATTTAAAAACAAAGGATACTCTCTGCTCTTTAATAGTGTATTTATAAATTTATTTAAATTTTTGTTACATTAATTATCATTGGTTAGTTCATGTCCAAAAAGTAAACCTGCCATGTTTGGGTTGCCAATTCAAGGAATGTAGAAAGGATGATAATTGCGGACACATCATTTTCCCGTGAACATACCGTTAGATTTGCTGTAACTATCTTAGCTCCAGAGGCTCGTTGATACATGTTTAACCAAAATAAATACCGTTCAATTAATGTCTTTGAAACAGAAGCCTGTACCACACCATCGACCGGATAAAGAGAGATCTTACATGCTTCTGTTGCACCTGGATTCTAACTATCGATAATTTCTACCTCATTACGAATTTTAGCTGTAAAAATGTCATACACTATTACGTTTTGTTTTTTGTTTTTTTTTGGGGGGGGGGCAAAACTACAACCCTGAAGTATTCCTCTTGAAATTGAAAAGGGTTGTAAAGTAAATTATTGAATAAAACAGAAGAGATTATATCAGAGTAAAAATGTTAAAAACACCCTTTATATAACATAATGATGAGAGCCTAAAGATTCTAAAGGTTTTAGCATACGTTTATAGTTAATTCTGTCAAAGGCTTTATCTTGATCTAAACATATAAGCACATGATCAACTGACCGTTATCGACAAATCAACAACCTTTAACTCCATTTGTTTGAATCATACACACATATATAACTTGGACACAATATTACCTAGTCCATTCGTAATAATTTGTAAACGATTGGATACGTCCGATTTTATGGTGAGATAGTTCTCCAATGTTGTATGTTGCTTGAATTTTGGTGGCCCTTACACCATTGCGTAATATAAGTTTTGGGAAACAAAGTGTTAGATTTAAAAATTTAATTATATAAACTGACGAGTGTGTCCGCTAAATATCGGAAAACGTGGCACAAAATAATATCATTACTCCGGGTGGTTATTAGCATCCTTCAGTTATGGTTTTCCAAATTTCTATTTTATAAACCCAATAAAAAGTGGTTATCCTCAGCGGATAATTGACATAAAATACATGAAAATTTTTAATAAATTCTCCTTATTTTTTTCAGCTGTTAATGATTCCACAAAAGAAAACTTTTCAAAACGGTGCTAACTTACGTTACTAGTATTGTATTTAACCTTATTATATTCAATTTCGAACGTTTTTTATTTTCTAATTAAAGAAAGAATTGACTTAGCCGTTCATTGTTATCTAACTTTTGACTTGGCCGTTAAGTGTTGTCTACAATTGTTGCCTTACTCCTAGTTACATACCCTTTGTACATATAATTTTGCAGTTTTTTATGGTCATACGTAATTCTTGTAATTGGAGGAAGAGTTCCTCATTTATATTTGTGTTATATCTCTGTCTTAATATATTACAGCTTTGTTTCAGTAATCGGATTCAAGAAAACATTGGTTTTGAAAGTTGTCAAAATAGTTAGTAACTTCTTCTTTAATTCTAGAATTTAACCCGTCTCAAAATGCTAACGAAAACTCGTGGCATTTTAGTTATCTCTGTACACATTCTGTAAACAGTGCTTTAATACGGTATAGTTTAAACTAGAGTTATTATATTTTACAGTAACCTTGTCCATATGATAATGAAGAGTTGTCTACAATAGATAGTATTACTGCGTCATGGTCTTATTGGTAATAATGAACATTTTAGTATTAAGAAAACTCACTATATGTTAGACATATAAAATATATCTATTTTGATGGCTAGCAAAGTTAAGGAACAGTCTTAAATATATATGTTACATGCATATGTTTTAAATCAAAAATTAAATTTATGAAAAGAATGAAGATATTATGATATTATAATTATTAAGGATATAAAATTTGAAGTTTAAAACAGTTGAGAATGCAATCTAAAATAATGTTTTGTTGTCCTGTTAAATAAGGGTACAACGCAATAATTCACATCTTTCTGAATAGGGGGTGCATAAATATTGAGCGATATGGTGCATTATTATAAGTTAAATCTACACAAATTAATATTCCTTCACAATCGGTGCCAAATTTAGAATGTAAAAAATGTTATTGTTAGAATTTAGCATTGCGACACCAGAAGAACGTTCTCCTAAACCACATGTTGCATTAAAACATTGCATATGTTCTTGAATTTTGGAAGCAAGAGTTCTATCTTGTAAGCATGTGTCTTGTAGAAACAGAAGATATAATTTGAAGTTACCAAGTCTCATATTGATATTTATCTGTACTGACTCCAAGATCATTGCTATTTAATGCAAGGGTAATACTTTTACACATTTAGTATTTGTTGTAGGTGAGGAGTGTCCAAACCAATTAAAATGTCGTTCATACGTATATCGAGCTCGAGAAGTGGCTACTTGGTGCAAACTAGACGCATGATGTGAGTCGGCTTGAATTCGTCATGAGCGAAAATGATTATATATTAAAATGTATGTTGATATCAGGACTGACGCATGGAAGAAAAATAAAAGCGGGGTGGGATGCATAGGAGAAAAAGTAATGTACATTAAATGAAATAAATGGATATGGTCGAGTCATTATTATAAAACTTGGCGTGTAAGAAAACGTAGTGAATAGTAACAGATTATCATGTGTAGTACAGTCACAGATTTTCAATAAATAATAAAAATGGTATGAATATGAATTTATTTGTTTGTGATCTATGTGAATTGACAGTGAGCTTGTTCATATCATACTGTGCTTATTTTACCTACTTAAATATCCTTTCACATTCCGTACTCATTCACATTTTTTCCATGAAAGACAGGAATTATGTTGTTGTTGCTGCTGTTGTTGGGTTTAACGCCATTTTTCAGCACACGATAGGCTATACATGGCTGCCATTATTAATGGTGCAGGAATTATAAATTGTCTCGATATTCCATATCAGAACATTCACTGTTGCTCCAGACACTGCGTTTGGTCCTCTTAATTGGTAATAACTTCCCACTTTCCTTGATCAATATTGAAGGTCCTCTCTTAGTTTCTCTTCTGCTGGGCTGGGGGTGGGGGTGGCGAGAGGTCATATAGTTGAGGAATTTTTATTCCGGCACTGAAGAGATTACTTGGGTGGATTCAGTACTTTCCCGGCCCACAAGACTCGCAATTCCATGATAACAAATAAACTGGAACAAACGACAAGTCAGTTTTTTAACAAGTCATTCGCTGATGAGTCATCCCATTATAAGTTAACATGGATGTGATGCCAAATAACAATGATTCGGTCCTGCGTATGTCGTGCCTCGTCCGGTTTACAATATGTGTCATGTGCCAATCCGTCACAATAGTTTGTTACCATTCTGGAGTCCATAATTCTGATTCGCTTTCAATCAGGTTTATTTTATACAGATCTCGGACCAGTTCATTAATGTGCGGGATCCACGTATCCTAATACGTGGTCTCGCGTCTAGTTGGCTGAGCTTTCTTACTACTTTGGAGTACGTATTGCTGATTCACTTTTGATCAATCTTGGATTATATGGTTATTATCATCAATATATCAGATGAGTTCGATAATGAGTGAGATTCACGCTGACTGTCTGAGCTGTCTGCCCCTCTGGAAGTCACATTTCTGATCATATTTTATTTGATGACTTATATCTTCAAGCTCTTGGATGGGTTCGATAATGAGTTATATTCACACATAAAAATGAGGTAATCTTGCATCTGAATAGCTAAGTTTGTAACCACTCTGGAGATCGTATTTCTGATCAGGTTTTGATCAAACGTGGGATATATCCTTATGTCTTCAAGACATTGGACAAGTTTGATAATGAACAGATCCCATGCATTATAAATGAGGTGATCTTATCTATTAAATAAGATTATAACCACTCTAGAAGTTCTAATCCTGATCGGAATTTAATTAAATTTAGAATAAAGCTTAGATCATCTAGTTCTTAGACACCAACGACAGTGAATATGATCCACGCATATTCATAAGGTGTTCTTGCCAGTGGGGCACTAAGGGTAAATGACGCCCTGGGCGACGATACGGGTTAAAGAGGATTGGCACCCTAAGACCTCTGGCGCCAGGCATTTTGGAGCCTCAAGACCTCTTGCACGCGGGGTAACCCCCGCCCCCTCCGCCCTTTAGTACGCTGCTGGCGGCTGTTGCATATGATTGGTTGATCTGACCTTGTTACCACTGTTACCATGTTTCAGATCAGACTTTGACCAACTTCAAATAGTAGTTACATTGATTATTTATCAAGCGTCTTTACCTCTCGAGAATTTTTCTCATCCAATTTCTATAAAACTTACTAATTGTGTTTGCATCATGAAGATCTTAGATGATTTCTTTATGAGGAAGATATTCTGTGTGTGTGTGTGTGTGTGTGTGTGTGCGTGTGTGTGTGTGTGTGTCAATTAATCCATTATCTTTAGAAGATTTTTTCAGAAGAATAGCACAAAAGGTAAACTAAACATTATACACATTTTGGGCGATTGTTTACCTAGGTTTTTTTACAGTACTTCATAACCTGCTTATTGAAATTGTCAACTATTAAGTTGTACGTGTAGGGTAAGTGGTATCAATGATATCGTGTTTAGATAATGACCGCGCATGACTGGAAAATGCTCTTCATTTTCTTGATAAATGAAGACATTTTTCCGGTTTAAAGGTAAATTTTGAAAAGAATAAAAAGTAAAAACACATGCAGTGTGGTTTGAATGTTAGTATATATTTGGTATAAAATTTATACGAGAAAAAGTTATGGTGGAATCATACGGCCAAGGTATTGTTCCTTGCAACTGTCTTTGATCTGATTGCGGTAAACGTGTAACGAAAATTATATCATAGGATTACTACCGAATAACCAGTCTTTGCTTCATCTTTTATCTA
This sequence comes from Sinohyriopsis cumingii, assembly GCA_028554795.2. Taxonomy (NCBI): domain Eukaryota; kingdom Metazoa; phylum Mollusca; class Bivalvia; order Unionida; family Unionidae; genus Sinohyriopsis; species Sinohyriopsis cumingii. The sequence continues at coordinate 92,484,410 of CM068829.1, read as the reverse complement.
TGAACAAAACTGCGTCATTAAATCCTTTGCACTTTCAAACCTGGTCCGTCCTTATTTTATTACCTAGCCTAACAAAATGTTATTACAGAAATTAAAACAATATTTTAAATTTCTCTGAAATGAATTAAGGATCGAATAAAAATATCCATCAGTATAAATCCTAATATTTGCGGGGGGGGTGGGGAGTGGCATTTCTGTACAATCCCTGTACGGGCAAATGAATTTACACCTTTCAGTGATATTTATATATTATTTCTAAGGCGTTTGATCTGATCATTGATAATCAGACCAGTGGATGTTCCGATTGATGTCATGTTTACCAGGGGAGGGGGGCGGCATTTTACACACAGGTATGAAATTACCTTCCTCGCCCGAAACAGACATGTTTCTTTTCATCTCTATTTGTTACCGTTCCCATTTGTATGTTGTCCTACGCAGCTATTTATTAAGCTATTAACAATTTGTTCCCAAAAATTACAGAAACAAATTACTTGTCTGATCTTCAAACACGTTTCATTGTCAGTTTTTAAATATTAAGAATACTCCAATAATACGCAGTCTGTTTTTATTCAATGATCCAATTTGTTGTTTATATTAATTATTGTTTGAATGAAAAGTAGCCACACCCGATTTCGACCATGTTACATGTCTGCATCATGATGCCACGGTGCTTGACATCACTATAAACTGCTACACTGCAGCTAAAATTGTTAGAGCTACGTTTTAAAAAAGATCCAAAACACACACACAGAGTAGACTAAACTAACTGTAAAGTGGACATCTTCCCAGAATAAACTGGACTGTATTGGGATAGTTTATTTTTTCATCAAAGTTGTTTCACTGAAATAATTGTACGCGATAAATTAATGCAAACGCAAGTGTTTCAAAGATATAAAAAAAGTAAGAAAGGGTTGTATAAAGAAGAACATTCATAAGGGTGTCAATATAAATTAACGGAAATACAACGAGTGGAGTACACTTAACAAAGGTCTGTACAATTAAGAACATATATATATACAAAGGTGTCAACTGTAAGCAATTATAACAGGCTATCCCTGTAGCTGGCGTGTACCCTGGCGATTTAGAATCTAGCAAAGTCCGGTAAAAAAAAACTACAACAATATGACGTAAAGTAACGGATTAGGCTGTTTAAAGATCAGTCAGTTTTTCTTCTATTTACAAAGTGATATAGCGCTAAGGTGTAGTAAAGCAAGTATGTGTTGGCGAGTTTTAATTATTTTTTACAGGATGATGTCAATTACTAACTCAAAGTTATATTGGAAGCAGAATAATCCAGTTTATTACTATTTATGAACGAATTGTAACAGATTCATATATATATATGCCTCTATATTTTAACCTGGACAGAAAAGATAATAGTTTATTGCTGGTTGCTGCTTCCGCATGATAATGTGCACAAATATGTTGAATCCATTTGGCAAATTTGTATTCAGCACATAATAGAAGGCACAGGTCATGGAATTCAGATTACTAGAACGAAGCCTCAATCGGAAAGAGATTGGGTTTAAAGGGGACCAACATGCAAAACTGAAATTCACGCAAACTTCATATATAATTTGCCATATGTATTAGGTTCATTTTCTGAAATTTTTTACCTTTTGTTCTTACTCGTTACGAAGAAATTTATGAAAAACCGATCATCTCTCCCGATCCGTCTTGAACAGAACAACGCGCTTCCCTCCCCCTGTAAAAATAGCGGGTGTGACGCCATTTGAGACACTGTGTACACACTGGCGTTTTTGATCATGAATTATGGAGAACTCGCCCTGGTTGTTAAGGCGTTATTTATTGTTGTTTTTCTTTAACTAAATAACTTATTAAATCTATAAAATTTGGAACTTTTCAACTTTTCCATTTGATCAACTCCGCTTCTGTACTTAATGAAAAAGAAGTGGCATCTATCCCTTCAAATCATTAAATGCATTTTAAGTGGAAAAATTGAGCGGGTGTAAACATGATGTGACATCGGCAGTTTTATACATGAAAGGGCTCCAACCTAATAACTAAAATCATCCTGAGACGACTTTATGCTGTGGACCTCTATAACCTGAAATCGACTGAATTCTTTCCGTCAATAATCCAAAGGGTTATAGCATTATCTCTCTAACTGAACAATTCAATCTGATTTTTCATTGAGATTTGCTAACCATTGACGAATTATACTTGAACTCGATAACAACCATCATTGACGCCTACTCAGGAAATCCGGTCGCTATTGAGTTCAACATCATGGCTAATGCACAGAATTCGGACGGTTTCTGAAAGCTATCATGTACGACGCCCATCATTTAGTTTATTTCTTCTTGTTTTCAGTGCTCGAAATTTTATTATTTCTCAATAAAACAAACTATTTAAAGTTGAAAGAGAAGTTTAAAAAATATGTCACTACTAAATTGCCGTTGCACAATAAACATGATTACTTTATTTTATTATATATAACAATACCATGATCACACGTACTAATGGGATTTTGTTACTTTAAATGCATATTTGGACTGCTCAACGTACTTGGGACATAATAAGAAGATCATCCATCTTTAAAAACAAATTTAAATGTCACATTTAATCCGAATCAGCTTGGAAGTTTGGAAAATCAGCCAGATATATGGGCCGAATTAGCCAGCGATTTGTACCGAATCGGCCTGGTCCGAGTTTGAGAGTAATTACCACGTTAATGAATAATGTTACTATAATAGATTTATAAATCAAGAAAGTTAACAGTAACATTTGTTTTAAAAACTTGTTTGAAATATTGTATCGTGGTGTTCCAGTGTGTGTAGTATAAGAAATCTAACGAGTTTATATGCACATACAGACTTTCAATTATAAGTGATTTATTTTTCTATTATCGACATTGCACAAAAAAGATGAATGCAGAATAGGAAGGAGGGGTTTATTATATAACGAGTGGAAAACAGTATTGAACGTAAGTGTGGAAGGAAAAATGCATATTCATCCGATGCATTTACATACAAAATCAAACGTGCATAATAAATTGATATTGGAAACATTGAATGAAAAAGCGTAAACATTTCTTTCATTTTATTTCATTGGTAGAAAATTTCTTACTTTTCAAAGATGGAGAGAAAAAAAGAGTAACATAATTAAGGATTGTTCCAGAACTGATATTATTCGTGCAGTTTAGAGCTGCGCAATGAACCATCTTGTTTTTACTTGACACTTCGCTGCACAAACTGAATACAACTCTTATACGTTAATCGTTTCAACTGACGTCACATCCTCCTTGTATGGAAGGGAGCTAACAAATTCGCGGCAGGTTCTTTCCGTTTGATCTCAGAATACAGGACAATATTTGGTATGAAATGTTGGTGCAAATACAACAGATGCAAAGAAAAAAAAATAGTCGGGATAGATTATATACACAAACTACTATATACCCTTCTATTTACAATAAAATTGTGCAGGTCCGGGTTTTCGTCCCCTTTAAGGAGAACGTATAAGGTATTGAAATAGGTTCCTGACAGTTTATTCAACTATTTAATTACTATGTGTTGTAGAGGGAAAACTAACTTACACTCGAAAAATAACCGGTCAACAGTTTCGATACCGCCAAAGCAAGTGCATAATTTGGATTGCGATTTTTTTTCTTCAGAAAAGATAAGTTACTTGTAAAATATTGTGAATAGTTTTAAAATACATCTCCACTGAGGGGTCTATGAATTTGATATGCGATTTTAAAAAAGAATAATATCTGCTCTTTAATATCGTATTAACAAATTTTTTTAAAACTTTGTTCCTTTGATTAACATTGGTTAATTCAAGTCCGAAAAATTAAACCTGCTATGTTTGGGTTGTCAATTCAAGAAATGCACAAAGGATGCTCATTGCGGATACATCATTTTTCCATGAACATACCATTAGATTTACTATAACTACCTAAGCTCCAGAGGCTCGTAGATACATGTTTAACCAAAATAAATACCGTTCAATTGATCACCTCAGAACAGAAGCACTATCGTCCGCATAAAGAGAGATCTTGCATTCCTCTGTTGCACCTGGATCCTGACTATTGATAATGTATGTATCATTAAGAATTTTAGCTGTAAAAGGTCCATACACTAGTTATGAATATTTAATTAAATTTAATTTGTCTGTTAGTTTTAAATTGTATGTATTCCATTACATGCCATTGTAATGTAGCATTGTTAACTGGATTGACATTGTCAAGAATTGAAACAATGTATCTAATTGCTGACCTCGTTCCAAAATCAGTGACAGTTTTGGTAAACAACCTTTTTTTATTATTTTTTTCTTTCTCTGAGTAAGAATCATTAAGTTGAGTCAATGTCATACATGGACTACGTGATATGAAGCACGTGTAAATTGGTAACAAACTTCTATTTTTCCAGAAGTATGAACTTTTGACCCTCATCTGGGAATCTGTTTTGCGTCTTAAGTAGTCGTATAACTGATGTTGTGATAAAAATCAAGTTGTTGTGCTCTAACACCTATCACTTTAAGCTGTGTTATGTTGTGACCAATTTGGTCTAAATTTTCTTTTCTTCAAGTTATTGAATTCAAGTGATTATTTTCTCTGCAAATACAAAAGTGCTCTGACAAAATTATTGGATAAAGACATTCATTGGAATTTATACTAAATTCAAAACTGGAATAATATTTTTGTGATTCAACAAGACACTATTGACACATCAGTAAAAGGTTGACAATTACAGACGTCATCGCCTTCCATCTTGAATTTCATGGGGATTTGAAATGAGATTCACTTATAACTTTTCATTGATAGGACTTGTGTTTTTTAATTCTATGATTATTTTTGGATTTAATTCGTAACACCGTAAGTTCTTTGTTTTTCTTTCATTTTTCACTTTGTATTCTGGGTAAATAAATTATTTGTTAAATTTTACAAAGCTTGTTGTCTTCACTTGTTTCAGTTACTTATTATAAGAGCATAGACTCGTAACACACTATTACGTATTAAGAGGGTCAAAGACTGCAAGCCTGAAGTACTCCTCTTGAAATTCAAAAGAGTGGTGAAATCAAGCTATTGACTAAAACGGACGTTATGATATCGGATTAAACATTAAAAACACCGATATAATAAAATCAGGGTGCGAGCCGAAAGATTATAAAGGTTATAGTATACGTTGATAGCTAATTCTGTAGAATGGCTATTTACCTAAACATACACGCGTGATCCAATGGCAGTTATCAACACATGAACAACAGTTAAATCCATTTGTTTGATCAATATGTATAATTTTGGACACAACGTTACTTAGTCCAATAGTAATAACCTGCACAAGATTTTATAAGTCAGATTTAATACGGATGTTACTTTAATTTTGGTGGCCCTTACATCTTAGCGTAATATAAGATAAATGTTGGTCGTCAATTGTTGTCTACAATGTTTGCCTTACTTCTAATTACTGACCCTTTGTTTATATCATTTTACACTTCTTTTGTGGTCATACGTAATTATTGTAATTGGAGGAAGAGTTCCTAGTTATTATTTGTGTCATATCTCTGTCTTAATATTTTATAGCCTTGTTTCAGTAATCGGATTCCAGAAAACTTCGGTTCTGAAAGTTGTCAAAATAGTTAGTAACTTCTTCTTTAATTTTAGTGTTTAACCCATCTCAAAATTCTAATAAAAAATCGTGGCATTTTAGTTATCTCTGTACACATTCTGTAGACAGTGCTTTAATATGGTATAGTTTAAATGAGAGTTATTACATTTTACAGTAACCTTGACCATGTGGCAATGAAGATTTTCCTACAGTAGATAGTATTACTGCGTCATGGTTCTATTGGCAATAATGAACATTTTTTTAGTATTAAGAAAATACACTATATTTTTAGAAATATAAAATCTGTCTATTCTTCTGGCTAGTAAAGTTAAGGAACAGTCTTGAATAGGTATGTACCATGTATGTGTTTTAAGTTAATGATTCAATTTTTTTTTAAAATGTTAAATTAAAATTTAGATTTTAAATTTTGAATGAAGATTTTATAATTATTTAATTTACCAATATTATCGAATTTGAAGTTTAAAACAGTTGAAATTGCTATCTAAAAAAAATATTGTGTTGTCCTGTTAATTACAGGTACAAGCGAAGGAATTAACAGCTTTCTTAATTATGGTTTGGGAGAGGGGCATACATATTGCGCGGTATGGTGCATTATTATATGTTAAATCTACATAAACTAATCTTCCTTCAAAATTGGTATCAAATTTAGAAAATGTAATATTATTGTTATATTTAGAATTGCGACACCAGAAAAACGACCCTAGCCCGAACCACATATTGCATTAAAACATTGCATATTTTCTTTAATTTGGAAAGCAAGAGTTCTATCTTGTGCACACGTTTCTTGTAGAAATATAATACATGATTTGAAGTTACCAAGTCTCACAGTTTTTGCCCTGTACTGGCTCGAAAGTCATTGCTATTTAATGCAAGTATATTAATTTTACACGTGTAGTATTTTTTGTAGGTGTGGCATATGCAAACCAATTACAATGTCGTGCATATGTATATCAAGGTGACGAGGTCAAGAGGTGCGTCTACTTTGTGCAAACCAAATGCACGATGTGAGCCGATTTGATGAGCGAAATTCATTATGTATTAGAAAATATGTTGATATCAGGACTGTCTTATAGAAGAATAATAAAAGGAGGTGGGATGTATAAGAAAAAATGTAATGACCAATACATTAAATAAAGGGACATGGTCAAGTTGTTATTATAAAACTTGAAAATTTGAATAATACTAAATGAATAAATACGAGGAATACTATACAGTTTAGGGGAGTAATACGAAAAGTAGTAAGGAAAAATAATCAAAGATGAATAGAACGAAAACAAAAGACTAAGTGATGACGAGTAAGAAAAAGTAGTGAATAGTAACAGATTATCATGTGTAGTACAGTCTCAGATTTTCAGTAAATAATAAAAATGGTATGAATATGAATTTATTAGTCAGCGATATATGTGAACTGCCATTGAGCCTGTTCATATCATACTTGGCTTATTTTACGTACTTAAATATCCTTTGACGTTCCGTATTCATTCACATTTTTTCCATGAAAGACAGGAATTATGAATTGTCTCCATATTCCATATCAGAACTTTCACTGTTGCTCCTGACACTGCGTCTGGTTCTCTTAATTGGTGATGTGTGTGTGATTAAATGTTTAACGTAGCTTTAACACTTGTTCAGTCATATCGCTACGATGTCTGCAGTGTGACAGTTTATAGTGATGTTTAGCGCTGGGGCTATGTAGAATGATGTCCCACCCAGTCACATTATCCTGACACCAGGCCAACCAGTCCAAGCGAGGTAGATGTTTGTACCATTTTAAAAAGTGTTGGTGAGACTCAACCGGGGTAAGAACCCGCGACCTCCTGCATCCGAGGCGGATGCACTACCTTTAGGCCACCGGAGCGGTTCTTAATTGGTAATAACTTCCCACTTTCCTTATCAGTATCGAATGCCCTCTTTGTTGGTTTCTCTTCTGCTGGGCTGGGGAGGGTGGGTGAGCGAGAGGTCATACAGTTCAAGATTTTTTATTCCGGCACTGAAGAGATTGCTAGGGTGGATTCAATAGTTTCCCGGACCAGAAGACAGGCAATTCAATGATACCAAATAAACTGGAACAAACGACAAGTCAGTTTTTTAACAAGTCATTACGCCGATGAATGTGATGAGTTATCCCATTATAAGTTAACATGGATGCGAGGCCAAATGACATAATGATACAGCCCAGCGTAGGTCGTGCCTCGTCCGGTTTACATTTTGTGTCATGTGCCAAATCCGTCACAATAGTTTGTTACCACTCTGGAGTCCATAATTCTAATCCGCTTTCAATCAGGTTTATTTTATACAGATCTCGGACAAGTTCATTAATGTGTGGGATCCAGGTATACGTGGTCTCGCGTCTTGTTGGCTGAGCTTTGTTACTACTTTAGAGTACGTGTTGCTGATTCAGTTTTGATCGATCTTGGATTATATGGTTATTATCATCAATATATCAGATGAGTTCGATAATGAGCGAGATTCACGCTGACTGTCTGAGCTGTCTGTCCCTGTGGAAGTCACATTTCTGATCATATTTTATTTGATGACTTATATCTTCAAGATCTGGGATGGGTTCGATAATGAGTGAGATCCACAAATAAAAATCAGGTAATCTTGCATGTAACTAGCTACGTTTGTAACCACTCTAGAGATCGTATTTCTGATCAGGTTTTGATCAAACGTGGGATATATCCTTATGGCATTAAGATCTTGGACAAGTTTGATAATGAACAGTCCCATGCATTACAAATGAGGTGATCTTATCTACTAAATAAGACTATAACCACTCTAGAAGTTAATTTAACCAAATTTAGAATAGAACTCACATGATCAGGATCTTAGACATAAACAAAAGTGAATAGGATCCACGCATATTTATAAGGTGCTCTTGCCAGTGGGGTACTATGGGTAACTGACGCCCTGTTTCAGATCAGACTTTGACCAGCTTCAAATAGTAGCTACATTAATGATTTATGAAGCGTCTTTGACCAACTTCAAATAGTAGCTACATTAATGATTTATGAAGCGTCTTTGAGCAACTTCAATTGTAGCCACATTAATGATTTATCAAGCGTCTTTTCCTCCGAAGTATATTTCTCATCCAATTTCTATAAAACTTACTAAATGTGTTGGCATCATGAAGATCTTAGATGATTTCCTTATGAGGAAGAGATGATGATGATGATGATGTGTGTGTGTGTGTGTGTATGTGTGTGAATAAATCCATTATCTTTCGACGTTTTTTTCAGAAGAATAGTACAAAAAGTAAACAAAACATTATACACATTTTTGGGTGATTGTTTACCTAGGTTTATTGTTACAGTACTTCATAAACTGCTTATTAAAATTGTCAACTATTAAGTTGTGCGTGTAGGGTAAGTGGTATCAATGGTATCGCGTTTAGATAATGACCGCGCATGACTGGAAAATGCTTTTGATTTTCTTGATAAATGTAGACATTTTCTGGTTTAAAAGTAAATTTTGAAAGGAATTAAAAGTAAAAACACATGCAGTGTGGTTTGAATGTTAGTATAAATTTGGTAGAAAATTTCTACGAGAAAAAGTTATGCTGGAATCATACGGCCAAGGTAAAGTTATTTGCAATTGTCTTTGATCTGATTGCGGTAAACTTGTAACGAAAATTATATCATAGGATTACTACCGAATAACCTGTTTTTGCGCCATCTTTTATCTATGGTCAAAATTGCGTCATTAAATCCTTTATACTTTCAAACCTGATCCGTCCTTAATCGATATTACCTAGCCTAACAAAATGTTATTACAGAAATTAAAACAATATTTTTAATTTCTCTGGAATCAAATAAGGATAGAATAAAAAAATATCCATTGTTATAAGTCCTAAATTATTTCTTTATTAATTTTTTTTTTGGGGGGGGGGGGATGAACTGGTATTTCTGTACAATCCCTGTGAGGGCAAATGAATGTACACCTTTCAATGATTTACAAAATTGGTACTAAGAGCTGCCTCGCTCGGCGCTCAGCATTAAGAGGTTAGTGTTAGGACTGGTTGGCCTAGTGTCAGAATAATGTGACTGGGTACTAGACATCACAATAAACTGCCACATTGAAGACATCGTAGCGATATGACTGAAAAATTGTTAAAGCTACGTTAAAAATCCAAATCACGTCACATCACATCTAATGTGTTTGATCTGAACATTGATCATCAGACTAGTGCATGTTCCGACTGATATCGTGTTTACCAACGGAGGGGGGCGGCATTTTACTTACAGGTATGAAATTCCCTACCTCGCCCGAAACAGGCATGTTTCTTTTGATCTCTATTTGTTACCGTTCCCTTTTGTATGTTGTCCTACGCAGCTATTTATAAGCTATTAACAATTTGTTCCCAAAACTTACAGAAACAAAATACTTGTCTGATCTTCAAACACGTTTCATTGTCAGTTTTTAAATATTGAGAAAACTCGAATAATACACACAGTCTGTTTTTATTCAATGATCCAGTTTGTTGTTTCTATTCATTATTGTTGGAATTAAAAATAGACATACCCGATTTCGACCGCGACGGCTTTGATTTGTTTAAAAAGAAAACAATAAAATAGTTTTGCATACATCTCATTTCTAGAGCTCAGTGCAAACATTGCTCTGCCTTCTTTAATTGATGCAAAATATTTCCACAAAACTTAAATTTACATTTAAGAAGTATGCATTACTTTGGATTTAAAAAAAAAACAGAATTTTGTTTACAAATTAGCAAACGATGTGTGTGTGTGTGTGTGTGAACGTAGTCTTAACAATTTGTCAGTCACATCGCTACGATGTCTGCAGTGTTGAAGTTTATAGTGATGTCTAGCACTTGGGCATCATGCCGCGGACATGTAACATCATGTCCAACCCAATCACACTATCCCGACCCCCAGACCGATCAGTCATAACACTAACCTCTTTGTGCTGATCGTAAAGAGAGGCAGCTGTTAGTTCCATTTTTTTATGTCTTTGATATGATTTCGGGGGTTTGAACCCGCGACTTCCCGCATCCGAGGCGCACGCTCTAACCGCTTCGGCATCCGGAGCGGTCGACAAATCAATATTGCTTCAAAAATAAATGCATAGGATAAAACAGGTACGAAAACCAAAATTTGTCTAGACTAAAATTCTAACTATGGACAGTTTTCCCGAAATTTAAACTTGTACCTTATTGGACTTATGCACGAATCTGCGATCGTAGGTAATGAAAATAAATGTAAAAGTAGAAAATTTTAAGGAATGCGATATAACTTAAAGGTAAATTACAACAAAACAACTTCATATCAATAGTAATTTTTACCATAATTAAAACCTCCACGTATGACAATGATGCAAACTACGAAAGATCGGTTGTTGTTGTTGTTGTTAGGGGAATAGCGCCATTTTAGTATGGAAATAAAAGAATGGAAAGGAATTGCAAAAATTATAATGTTCATGAAGCTAAATCTGTAGACGCTAACAAACTAAATTAGAACGCTCCGGTGGCCTAATGGTTAGAGCGTCCGCCTCGGATTCGGGAGGTCGCGGGTTTAAAACCTAGCCGAGTCATACCAAAGACATAAAAATGGTACAAACAGCTACCTCGCTTTGCGATCAGCATGAAAAGTTTAGTGTTGGGACTGGTGACCTGGTGTCAGGTTTATGTGTCCTGGTGGGACATTATGTTACATGTGTCCTGCATGATGCCCCAGTGCTAGACATTACTATAAACTGCTACACTGCAAGCAAAAATTGCTAGAGCTACGTTAAAAAAAGATCCAGATCACACACACACACACACACACACATGCAGTAGACTAAACTAACTGTGACAACTTTGCTCCGGAATGGGTTTAGCTTTCACTAATGCTTCTACTGCCTATTATCGTGGTCAAAGGTTTCACTGCATACATAAATACATATATAAATACTGTGTGACCTCTGAAAGCATGTAATTTATGTTAACGGATGATAACTTGGCAGAAAATAGCGTCGTATACACTGATGTAGTGGTGCACCATAAAAAGTATCAAAAAGTAAAATGAACTTGTACAATGAAAATTGAACCATAGTTTAATGAAAATCGTATGAAAACACAAGGATGTAAATTAAAACTATTGCTCTGAGCTTACCAGAAATATCTTTATGAAATTAGCACTTATCTTTGGAAAAACGACAAATTCGTGCTTTGTAGGGTGATATGATTTTTTTTAAACAATGGAAAACTTGATGGCCGTCTACATCGTCCTCAGTAACTTATTCTAGATGCAACGCTCGAGGTTGGACGTTACGATATATCATATCGAGACCATTTTGCCACATTATTTCAAGTCGAACTACTGTAGCTCAGTGGTTTATGCTTTTGGATTCCTAACCAGAATGATGCGAGTTCGATTCTCGCCACTGGATCAGCTAGATCAGCTACCGTGATGTATCTTTGGGCGAGGTACATTACTTTCCTCGTCACTTTATAGCGTTCACGTTGTTGATGTGCTGTGAAAAAGAAACGGAAAAAGAAACGAAACCAATCGCTTAATTTCAAACCACATAACTAGTAATTTTGTTGCACTTTTCTTCTTACTTTATATACATGTGTGTGTGTGTGTACTAGCACACCGCTTTTCTTTAACATTTAGTTAATTGGTAAAGATCTCAAAGAAACTGTTTAATATTAATATAATAAAGTGTAGCTTTGGCCTTTATTTATTCTTTGCATCATTGCAAATTTTCCTATTGTTGAACAAGTCACAGGAAACAAGTTTATAGAGATATTTACATCTCTGCATACACAAAAATCATGCCGTCGTCCCCATGTCAGGTAAATATGTGATCGTTTCACTACCGGACGCAGAGATTTTAAAATGTGTTAAATTTATTTCCGTCTCTGCAATTCATTAAAATGTGACTGGTGACATCCTTTGGAAAGTCGTTGCATAATGTCAATAAATGTGATTTTTTTAAAAATCTGTATCCGTCCTAAACAATTTACTCACTTGGTGGCTCAGTTGTTTGATTGCCGTACTCGTGATCGAACGGATTGGTATTTTTATTCGCATCATAGGTTTGCCACTTTTCCTTCATTACACCAGTAATGTGGTGTGTGTGTTGGCAAGGCATTTTACTCCAATTATCTCTGCAATAATTAACCAAATTGTACTAATGTGTCCTAAAACACCAAACAAAACCCAACTGTCTTGGTGGCAAAATAAGTTTTCATGTGCTAATAATATTTGTGACCTGGCAAGCATGCATGAAACATTGCATTACGTTAAAATTTAGTACTGCAATGTACATTACTGGAATCGTTAGTATAACATCATAGCTATATATTGCTGGCTTCCTGTTTCGTTAAGCTGATACAAATGAAAGGTTAGAGATATGGCCCGGGGCACTTATAACATGCTGTCTCACAACTCTTATGAACATTAATATAACGGGATTTTTGCATAATTACATGTCATCTCACTGAGGTGACTTGTTTAGTAAAGAGCTTAATATATTGGACCAAGCGACCTTTATTTGTAATAATTTTATTTTGTATCATGTTAGATCCGGAAAGTTGAAGTATTCTCCACAATACCATTCGTTCGTTATCGTGAAGGTTGAAAAGAAAAGAGGCTCTAAACCATACATCTGACAACAACGTTCGAAGATCTTCCTCTTAACAGTGACAAAATAATGGTGAAGTTCGTTAAACGATGACATATATACAACTTTGACGATAGAACAACATTCCTTCAAGAATGGCGACAGTGTTTCCTTTCATTGCGATACCGATGAAGATTTGTACACGTGCATTCATTTGGCTTGTCAACTGTATCGGCATCTTCACCACATCGCTCAGACGATATCTTATCATGGGAAGACGAAACAGAGCAAAACAGACTATTTTGGGTTTGGTTTCGGTACTTTTGACCTATTACATGTATCAGACTTTAACAATGCCAGTGCGTTTCTTATTCACCAATGCCAATATCAATACCCAGTGCATCATCCCTGACCTTGACCCTTTTGATAAGTCAATCATGAAGTTCGTCTGGCATCCGGACCCCATTCATTGTGACCCTACCCCATCCTTAATGTACATCGATGATGATGGAATTTTGAAATTCAATGTATCCTCTGTGCAGTATTATGGAAAAGAGGATTTTAAGTGTTCATATCGAATTCTTATACGTAACAAGAATGATGACTATCATGTGACGTTCGGTGATGCTGTTGATTTCAAACCACCAGTCAAAGTCCCTGCTGATTTTGTTCGAGTGACCTGTACAAATTCGAATTCGAAAACGGTGTATGATAACCTGCATGTTAACATAGATACACAAAAGGTGAGAAAAAAGAAAGAAGTTTTAAGTGAGGACGATAGTCATTTTAGTGTGTTCATGTTTGGTTTAGACTCTACATCTCGATTATCCGCCATACGAAAACTTACAAAAACGTATGAATACATCACCAAAGAATTAGAAGCTTTTGTCTTTAAAGGTTATATGAAAGTTGCTGATAACACGTTTCCAAATTTGGTACCAGTCTTGACCGGAAAGAGGGCATGGACAAACGAATTACCACTAAATAATTATATAGATGACCCTATAGATAACTTTCCGTTTATCTGGAAGAACTTCTCACAAGCTAAATATGTCACATATTTTGCCGAAGACTACCCAGAAATTGCCACCTTTAATACCAATGCAGGAGGGTTCTTGGAAGAACCAACTGACCATTACATGCGACCATTCATGCTGGGAATGAAAAAAGTTGACCTTATCCAGTTCGTTCTCAACTCTGTGATGATTCAGTTTGAATACAGTAAATTTCATTTAAGAAAACAGTCTTCCCTTTGCTTTGGTAACCAACCAAAGCACGCTATATTGATTGACTATTACAGACGCTTCGTTAAGGCTTATAGGAACCAACGCCGGTTCGGTTTCTCGTGGCTAACAGAAATTTGTCATGAGTTTATTAACTTTCTGGAGTTAGGAGACGAGGATATTTTCAATTTTTTCAAATTTTTGAAACAAGATGGACACCTAGATAGAGCTTTTCTAATATTTTACAGCGATCATGGTTCTAGAATTGATGATATTCGGAACACTTTTGTAGGCCGAATTGAGGAACGGATGCCACTCTTAAGCATTGTAGTGCCAGAAGTCTTACTCCAAAAATACCCTGACTTGCATCAAAACATTCTGGAAAATACTGAAAGACTTACCACTAATTTTGATCTTCACGAAACTTTGAAAGATATTGTTCAAGGAAACTACGATTTGCATGGAGCTTTAAAGAATCAAATTCCAAGCAGAGGGGTAAGCCTTTTTAAACCTATTTCTAATACTCGGTCGTGCGCAGAAGCCTGGATTCCAGAAAATTACTGCGCATGTTACAAGTCCGACATATTGAACCCTAACGATCCAGTACTGGAGAAGGTTGCTAATTTTATTGTGCACCACATCAACAACCTTCTTACCAAATACAAGGATGTATGTGCCAAACTGAAACTTTTGAAAGTTCACGAAGCGCAGTTGATATCATCAGGGCTTTCAGCAATGGGTGAGGAAGAAACTAGATTAACTCTTTATAAATTTATATCCAAACCGGAAAAAGAAAAACATAGACGTTATCTTGTCCTATTTGAAACAATTCCCGGAAATGCTCTGTTTGAGGGCACAGTGGATTATCATGTAGAGAAGGGTTTAGAAGTACTAGGAGACATTAGTAGGACTAATAAATATGGCAATCAGTCCCATTGTATCAAGGAGAGACGACTAAAACTGTACTGCTTGTGTAATTCTTGGTAAATCAATTCAATCCCATTGTGTCAAGGAGAGACGACTAAAACTGTACTGCTTGTGTAATTCTTGGTAAATCAGTCCCATTGTGTCAAGGAGAGACGACTAAAACTGTACTGTTTCTGTAATTCTTGGCAAATCAATCCCATTGTGTCAAGGAGAGACGACTAAAACTGTACTGCTTGTGTAATTCTTGGTAAATCAATCCCATTGTGTCAAGCAGAGACGACTAAAACTGTACTGCTTGTGTAATTCTTGGTAAATCAATCCCATTGTGTCAAGGAGAGACGACTAAAACTGTACTGCTTGTGTAATTCTTGGTAAATCAGTCCCATTGTGTCAAGGAGAGACGACTAAAACTTTACTGCTTGTGTAATTCTTGGTAAATCAGTCCCATTGTGTCAAGGAGAGACGACTAAAACTGTACTGTTTCTGTAATTCTTGGCAAATCAATTCCATTGTGTCAAGGAGAGACGACTAAAACTGTACTGTTTCTGTAATTCTTGGTAAATCAGTCTCATTGTGTCAAGAAGAGACGACTAAAACTTTACTGCTTGTGTAATTCTTGGTAAATCAGTCCCATTGTGTCGAGGAGAGACGACTAAAACTGTACTGTTTCTGTAATTCCTGACAAATCAATTCCACTGTGTCAAGGAGAGACGACTAAAACTGTACTGTTTCTGTAATTCTTGGTAAATCAGTCTCATTGTGTCAAGAAGAGACGACTAAAACTTTACTGCTTGTGTAATTCTTGGTAAATCAGTCTCATTGTGTCAAGAAGAGACGACTAAAACTTTACTGCTTGTGTAATTCTTGGTAAATCAATCCCATTGTGTCAAGGAGAGACGACTAAAACTGTACTGCTTGTGTAATTCTTGGTAAATCAGTCCCATTGTGTCAAGGAGAGACGACTAAAACTGTACTGCTTGTGTAATTCTTGGTAAATCAATCCCATTGTGTCAAGGAGAGACGACTAAAACTGTACTGCTTGTGTAATTCTTGGTAAATCAATCCCATTGTGTCGAGGAGAGACGACTAAAACTGTACTGCTTGTGTAATTCTTGGTGAAAACAAAAGTGAACATCCGTTTTTTGTGTCATATTTTGTTAGCGTCAGCAATACAACGATTGCTGATGCAGTTTATTTATAAAAGCAATTCGTCGTTAGTATTAACCAAGTTTCCAGTGGACTATCTCGGTTCTGTTTATATTCCAGTGATGATATGAAACAAATATCCATGGCTAAAGACGAATTTACAAAGGAAACTAAATTCTTATCATACATCAATGATATAATTGATGTGCCATTTTGTGCCAAAGTCAAGACATGTCATAGATATCATTGTAATATACACTTCACATTGTCACAACTTCAAATGCAGAATGTTCTTTTTATTTCGTTTTTATAAAGAAACTTTCAAGCGATAACGTGAATAAAATTTGAAGAGTTAAACTAGTAAAAAAAGAAAGAAACCACTAAATCAATTCCCACCACTTTGGAGAGGATCTGGTTCACTGATTGCTGCTTTTGATTAAAATATTCACTATCACTGCACAAAACGTGCTTTTGAAATGTGATTCTGGAGACTTCGTTAGAAGATGGTGGATTATGTGATAACGATAAGAATAGGACTAATCCTATCAAAGTAATGGTAATTCCTTTTCATATATATATATATATATATATATATATATATATATATATATATATATATATATATATATATATATATATATAATAGAGAGAGAGAGAAATAAGTATTACATTCCTGTATATAAGTATCATATTATCGGGAACCACCTGACCTTCTCTCTCAGGCCATCTTCTTTAACTATGATTCCGATACAAGATAAGATAAGAATTTTTTATTTCAGACTACAAAGTCCATACAATACCTCTAAATTAAAATATAATTATAAAGTAAAAACATTGTAAGCATAAAAGAACACATATATCATATATACAAGTATACAGATACATCTACAACAATTAATTGTGTCATGCATTGTTAAGAATGAAATTAAATGGCACATTTAAAGAGTAATTTGTTCCATCTACTAATAATATGAGAATTTAAATGAATGTCATAGTTCCTAAGAGATTTCAAAATACAGTTCTTACTATTAGATATTCTTGTCACCATTGAGAAAACATACTTTCTCATTACTTCATCAAAACTGAATACATTATAATTTACAAACATGTTCCATCTAGGACGACCTAATAGACAACGAAGACTGTTATTATAACCAATAACTAGCTTTCTTTTCATACATTCACTAACGTTTTTCCACAGAGTAGCACAGTACATAGTGCAGCAATAAGATTTTAATAATCTAATTTTGATATTCAATGAACAGTTCATAAATTCACGTGGAAGCATGTTTATTCGAGTACACAAAAGTCGGTAATGTCTCATCATATCTTCATTATCCGACCGATTGGATTTAAAAATATGACCCAAATAGGTATAACTGTTGACATATGTAAGAGCATTGCCGTTAAGATGTACAGGAAGAGGAGATGGTAATTTGAAAGACGTTGGCTGAAAGACCATGCATACTGACTTTTTGTATTATAGATGATACCATTCTCAAATGCGGTATGTTAATCTATATACGATCAAGTACTTTTTAGTGCTACTGGTCTGTGAATTTCACTAGATGCGGCAGCAAGCCACCGCATCCAATCAAAGTCAACTTTTTCCAATTTGAACACTTTTTTCCTGCATGATGGAGACAAGGGGAGCACACAACTGGAATGGACTCACAAAAAGCAGTTTTCTACTGTCGGTCCCTTTTTGTACAAATACATCCTTCCCATCAAATACACATGTAACCGCTTGTCTCTGGTATTTAGTCATACTTTCGATGTTACACTTACAAAATATCCTTTTTAAGTCAATTGCCACTACCATTTTCGACCGATGTACAAAGCACCGCTATCACACGGTATTGATTAATTGTCATTACATGCTAGAGGAGACAACCATGGAATCCCATAAATGTCGCTAGGACAAAGCACTGAAATATCTTATCGACCAGCCAAGATGTAGCTGGGGTTAACATAATGGAAACTTGGCCACTGCAGATAATGTAACCCATATTTCTGCTGTTATTTTTAGTAACTCATCTGATGTACATAACTGTCTCAACTTTGAATGCTGCAATCCAAAGTGCATAAAAGAACGCATTCCTTTGATATTGCATCAAAACTGATTGTAAACGGTGAATGTTCACAAGAACAGAGACACGCAAAATTCCAGAAATACGTTCACAAAGAAAACTAAGCAGAGTGTATCATCAATCAGACAATGCAGAGGGAGAATTAAACACAGCAGTTAAAGTTCACGGGGGATAACCGAGAATTAATTTTACGTCAACAGATGTAATACCATTAGTTACAATTTATAACACACGCTACACTAATATCTTCCTGGTGATATGGAGGCGAAGATATGAACAGTTACATCGTCGGAGAAATACTGACAAAAGTTTTAGGAGAAACAATGTTCAACCGTTAGGGACGATACAAAATGGAAGCAAATTGTTACCAGGTCTAAATTTTACTTCACTGAAACAGGGAACTGGATAGCGATACAAGTTATCAAATGTGTTCAGATATAATAGAAAGAAACTTAATTAAATTTAGTAATGGTAATAATAATTACAGGACATGTAATGAAATTCATAAATACGGCTGAAATGTGAGGCATTTTGCGTGGATCTGTCAAAGCTACGAACGAAAATAACAGTGTATCAACAGCAAACAAGAACAGAAAATCTCGAATCATAAAAAAGTTAATAAATATTTACATAATTTATCAGGAGGAAACATCAACATCTTTATTTACTGATAATGAAAACTTAAACAAAGAAGGAAACGCCACTCCACAGTGAAACCTGAATAGCTTCCTCCAATTATCCCATACTCATGGAAAAATTAAAACGAGTATTAGATAATGATACTACGTATGTGGACTTTCTTATTACATAATTACAAGTGGAATCAACTATGTTTGTATGGGGAAACAACTGAATATAGACTTTGCTTTAGACCTTACAATGTACAGAATATGTCCTTTCTATGGAAAAGTCCACTAAGACTGGTTTTATGAGACTTGAATATCCAATCAAGTACTCAATTAATATCAACGCATGCATCAAGTTCTCAATAGAATATTGCTTTGATGATTTAATCTAATCATACACTGTTGCAATTTGAATGGGATACTAATATAATCATACACTGTTGTAATTTGAATGGGAGACTAATATAATCATACACTGTTGTAATTTGAATGGGATACTAATATAATCGTACACTGTTGTAATTTGAATGGGATACTAACATAATCCTATACTGTTGTAATTGGTATGGGATATTAATCTAGTAATGCACTGTTGTTATATGTACAGGATACTAATATAATCATACACTGTTACAAGTTGTATGGGATACTAAAATAATCTCGGATACTAGTCGAATCACACACTGTTGTTATTTATATGGGATACTAATATAATCATACATTGTCGTTATTTGTATGAGATACTAATCTAATCGTACACTATTGTAATTTGTTAAGGATTACTATATATTATTTATCAATGAAAAAGAACACTTTAGTCACGTTAAATGTAAAGTCTTTTAATTTCAATTTTGTTTTAACTTTTATGGACGACTTAATTATATCTAATTGTATGCTTTCATCATCCATTGTACAAGACGTGTTGAGTGTATTGCTGATATAGAATCAATGTTGAATTGTGATTGACAACTGTTTTTGTTAACCAGTTTGTTTGATCTCAGGACTGCAGAGTTCACACTAAATTCTGTCCGTTTGTGTACATGTATAGGCATTGTATGTATATGGAATGGATGCATAGCGATTATATATATATATATATATATATATATATATAAAAGAGAGAGAGTATATAAATGAATACACAACACGCAGATTTATTTATATCGGGTAATACTGATCGGTTCTGACAATGTAAAGTTAACGGAGAAAAAAATATGAGCATATAATAAATTTATTTATTACATTGTCTGTATACTTTACATATAGTTTGTCCAGGTTAATACTTTTGATATTACCACAAGTTAATATTTTACTTTATCTGATTCTGATGGTCCAGATAAGCCCATGAAGTTCTTGCGCAGTATTCTCATTACTCACTGGCTGCGATCGTGGGAATTTTTCTGGTTTACCCCCGCCTTATGAATCGTTTTTCATTTTACTAATATCATGAATACTTTGGCGGCCATTTTTCAAATCGAATTACAAACGGGAACTAGGAAAAAGTCACGTCTTTCTGAATCTGACGACTTTACCCCACAGGTGCTCGTTACGCCATGTATTACATATAATACAATGAAAAATGGCACTAAACCCCATGGAAAGAACACGAACAAATAAAACTTTGGGTATTGTTTTGTTGATAGAGGGTGTTGGGGTAGAGGTGAGTTGTATAGCCTGGAACGCTGCATTATCGCGGTATGTACATATTAAAACCGTTCTGTTATTGCTGCATTGTTACAAATTGTAACGTTTCTCTGACTTTCCCTTTATCTATTCCTTCTCTTTTTTAAATCTCTGTCAATCCAATCGTGTAAATGTATGTAACACTGCCTACTGCGGTTGACCCAGATTACCATGCCATGAGGGACCAACCCTATTTTATCGCGTTAGTTGGCTAACTTAAGTATGGTAGCACGGGTGCATTATAATAAACAAACTTTAACCGACCGATTAGATTTAATGCCCACGCTTGCACTGGCTGAATACTTACTAAAATATAATAAAGGATCCAATGATTAAATTGAATAAATTAATGTCAGATACGTTGAAATCCACGATAACAACAGCACAAATTTAAAAAAAAAATATTACACAACTTTGTCTGCATTTTAATTCAATGTGGGCATAGATTATATATATATATATATAGAGAGAGAGAGAGAGAGAGAGAGAGAGAGAGAGAGAGAGGGGGAGAGAGAGAGATTAGTTTATTTCAAAAGAAGTTTAACTACTGTTGCTTTCCTATTTTTTTAGGATAAGTAGAAACATCAACAACGTTTTGTCAATTTTGGTCCATATTGGCTACCATGAAATGAAATTCCAAGCGTAACCTTGAAAGGATATGAACGTCGCCATCGGTATACGACCTATACTCATCTAACATCAGACGATACACTAAGTATATTTCGTAATAAAGACCAATGCAAATACAGTAAGTTTGACAAGAATTTTGTATAGGATGATCAATGGAATTGCACGCACTTTACAAAAAGTGATACTCATTGTTTTTCAATGTAGAATTACTAACAATGTTGACATTTAGGAAATTGTACTCTGATATATTTGCGACTTTCCTTGGTAAAGATTTACGTCAGTAAAAACCGATAGACGACGCGTGTTCAAAATTAGATTTGTGAAATCGTGTTTGCAGCGATAATACAGCATTGGAGTATACCTGTAACACGGAGACAACCCTATATACAAGCGTGGTTTAAATATTAACTTACAGCAGTGAATAAACCCATCTCTGTTCACAAAAGAATGTGGACATAAATAAACCTGTCTCCCAGCTGACAGAACTTATCCAACCACAACACATTTACGCGGTAAATATGTGTTGCAATTAATGTCTTCTGTAGTATACTGCTGTTCCAAATTAAATCATGCAAATATATGGTAACAAATACGCTCCAGCAAATATGGTAGTTTCTGCATCCAATAATCCTCCTTTCACATGAATATCGCAACTAGGTAATGGTAAATTCTGAAAGTGACACTTTAGGGTAAACATCAATCTTGTACTGCAACTCTAATCGGTAATGTATCAAACAACGTGACATCACACCTATTGAACATTCTGTGCTGAAAGATGGTTTTTTTCTGTGTCAAATGCCCCGTTTATTCAGAAGAACACTTGCTCATTGATTTATAATTTGTATAAAAAAAGTAGTATCTATGTTTAGACGTTAATACTTGTTCAACTTCGTCTGGAACTATCTTTACGCACAACAAATTAAAGTTGCATCGTCTCAGTCAAAATGAATGAAATTTTAATCGTTCTCATTCTATCTCAATAATTTCCGTTGAATTAAAAGTGTGATAAAAAGAATCTCAAATGGGTATCGATTTACTACCAAATTAATTAAACTCAATGAATAGTGCCCAGCTTTTGCGAGATGAGGCTCGTAAAAGCTGGATGTTATTCAAGTTGTTTAATAAATTCAATATTAAATCATTGCCCGTTTGAGATTTGAGATTCTCTCTCTCTCTCTCACACACACACACACACACACGCACACACACACATATCCCGTACATAAGTTTGTGATGCAGTTGATTAGACTTATTTGAGCAAAATGTATACAACTAATTCAATGAATGTAATTCACTGATAATCAGATACAGATTTCAGGTTAACTTAATTAATTTTATTGAAACATATAATTGGATATATGTTGCAACTCTTTGTAATAACTGCTTTATATTGGAATCAACAAACTGTTACACTGGACAACAAATTTTTACAAAAGTCATGTTACTGAAATAAAATTAGTCAATTCTTATCAATTTTTATGTGCTGAACACGAATATGACAGTCAAATTGCAAAATTGGCTCTAGTTTTTTTGTAATCTGCAAGAAATTAATGTTTACATAACGAAATGCATTCCAATAGTAAAAGGTCAACTGTAATAGCCTACCTATAAAAAATCAAGTCATTGACTACATCTTAGATTTCTTCGCCTGTCTCTTGTACAGCTGTTCGGGAGCATCTCTGAGGAGTGTCCAGCAGTAGTCAGCCAGCATTGTAGTGGACCATTTTCCCTGGTATCTTTGTTCCATTGTTGCGATATCTTGATGAAAACGTTCGCCGTGTTCATCACTAACAATACCACAGTTGCTAGGAAAGAAATCCAAATGGGAATGAAGGAAGTGAATCTTTAGAGACATATTGCAGCCAAGTTTCTTATACTTCATCAACATGTCTTCTACTAGTTCCTTATAGTTTTCTGCCCTAACATTTCCGAGGAAGTTTGTAGAAACTAGGCGAAAAGCATTCCATGCTTGTTTCGCGTCACCTTCCAGCAAGTTGTTGAACCGGTCATCTTTGAAAAGCTCTCGAATCTGAGGACCCACAAAAACTCCCTCTTTAATCTTTGCTTCGCTGAGTCGAGGGAATTTTTCATGCAGGTATCGGAATGCTGGCAAAGTCCGGTCAATGGCTTTCACGAAGTTCTTCATCAAACCTAGTTTGATGTGAAGGGGTGGTAGCAAGATTTTCTGAGCCTCAACCAGAGCTGGGTGTTGGATATTCTTCTCTCCAATGGCTACATTCTGCCTGTGAGTCCATTCCTTCCTCATGTAGTGCATTTCCCTTGCTCGGCTATCCCACTCGCATAAGAAACACATGTATTTTGTATATCCTTGCTGCAGTCCCATTAAAAGGGCAACTACCTTCAAATCACCACAGAGGTGCCAGCTGTACTTGTTATACTCAATGGAATTCAGTAGCTGCCTTAAGTTATCGTATGTCTCTTTCATGTGGACAGCATACGCTACTGGAATAGATGGAAGAATGTTTCCATTGTGCAAAAGCACAGCCTTGAGACTCAGTTTCGAAGAGTCCACAAATAGTCTCCATTCTTGTGGGTCATGAGTGATTTTTAAAGCATTCACGAGGCCCTCAATATCGGAACAGAATATCAGATTACTTTCCTTTCTGAAGAAAGGCTCCAATTGCTGGTGGCGCTTTCGATATGCAGTAATTGTGACATCTTCTTCTAGAAGATTCCATTGTTGGAGTCTTGATCCTAGCAATTCTGCCTTGTTCTTTGATAAGTCCAAATCACGAATCAGGTCATTTAGTTCTTCCTGTGTTATTCTGTGTGGGGTTGATGATGCACCACAGTGAAAATCTGGATCACTGCATGCTGATGGACCAGGAGAAGAACAGGTCGACTCACCTTTGTCTTCGTCAGATGAATCAAGAGAATATTCTGCTGGAGGTTCTGGAATAGGAAGTCCCTCACCATGTGGAACTGGTCTCAATGCAGACGGAATGTTTGGGTAGACTATTCTCGACTTCTTTCGCTTCGTTATTCCGCCGGAAAGAGGAGGAACCAAGCAGAAGTAACAGTCATTTAGGTGGTTGCTTGGCTCTCTCCACACCATTGGGACTGCAAACGGCATTGATGACCTTTTGCAATTCAACCACTGTGAAAGCTGTGTTGTACATGTAGCACAGCATATATGCGGAGCCCAAGGCTTGTCTTGGTCACCAGCCTTGCATCCGAAGTAAAGATGATATGCCTTCTTCACTTGAGAATTGATACTTTTCTTCTTGTTGGCAAATGTCACTTCCCCACAAACATAGCAAAAATTGTCCGCGGTATTAACACACTTTCGAGGCATTACTGTTCTTTATTGTACGTAAATGGATAAAATAATAAGTTTTATGTAACAGTAGCTTGAACTGTCTCGCACAACGTCTAAAATATTTTAAATGCTGAACCTATCTGATTGGGCTTTATATAGTACACTGCTTACGTCAGCTTCAGCAGCCGCCTGGCATTAGTATAATAGGCCTACACATGTATAGTACACTGCTGACGTCAACTTACTTCAGCAGCCGCATGGCATTAGTATTGCATTGCATCAGAAAATGATGCAATCAACTGTGGATGATGTGAGCATGATGGTATTATGCAATGTTACATCATTATTCCGGATGTTGCTGCAGTCCTACTGGAGAAATTTACACAGTGAAACATAGAAAATGAGGTATATGAATATCTTCAAAACGAGAGCCAATACAAATTTTTCACGGTTATATTCGTGTTCGGCACACCAAAATACTACAGATTAGGGCCTTTTCAAGTCAGTAATGATTTCACTGTTGACCAGTGTTATCTCTGAAGAAGAAAAAAATTGTAGTTCATTTATATCATACTATCTTCAGTAAGGCCTGAAATTCAGTTTGGTGTGATATCTTTTTTCTATTGTTTGACCGCGACTTTATTGGCCTTGGGGTACCATTAGCTGGTAATCAACGGAAGTGTGTTACCAAGTGATTAATGAAGTAGTACGCGGTTTACTGTATCGAGTCCAATGAATTTATTCACTATGACAATGAGAGAGAGAGAGAGAGAGAGAGAGAGAGAGAGAGAGAGAGAGAGAGATTTTGAAATCAAATAATTTAGCAAGTAACGTGAAGGTTCAACATTAATAAATGCTGTTAATTATCGTGCCATCTTTTACATTTGTCAAAGATCAACGAAAGAAAAACTTTAAATTGAGAGGGAAAATGAATCATTGTAAGCACAAATCTAGTACTCGAACTAGAGAAAGGGGAAAAACGAGTGTATCAACAACGAATAGTTTTTCGAAATCGATAAAGGAATATGATAATATAATGAAGATTGAAACCTTATGATATTTATTGAGCAATCGTGAGAATGAACAATAACATATATTACAAAAATACAATAATGAATCAATGCGAGGTCAAGAAATAAAACGATAAAAAAATGCGAAGCTTCTTAATAAATTAAATGCAGAAATACACCATGGTATTTTCGTCCTTATATTCATTTTGGCATATCTTGCAATGTTTGCAGGTCTCAGTTCTGTAAAACGCAATCGATTATGTGTCAGAAAATAAGCAATGCAATAATTCCAAGTAAATTTAGATTGAAATGTTAGAAACGTATGCACTTTCAAATCATTCTTTTATCACACAAATTAAATATGACAAGCACTCAATCAGTGTACCAACTACAGTGCCTGGAGAATGTGTCTGGATTTTCTTCACATTCTGTTTAATTTGTTTCTTGCATACTAAAGAAGTTATTTTTCAACTGACAATATGTAAAATAAGCACGAAAAAGAGATACGCAAAGGTATATCCAGTTAGGCTATAAATACCAGCCAATATATCTGGCGGAGGAATAATCATGGAAAACCACGACAAGAACCACCAACCCCAAAGACATCACACACTTACCTTGGCTGAGCCCGAGACTCGAACGCAGGAGGACAGAGGTGAAATGGCAGCGATAGATGAAGACGAACACTTAAGTTGAGGATTGAAGGCAATACATTTATATATATATATATATATATATATATATATATATATATATATATATATATATATATATATATATATATATATATATATATATATATATATATATATATAAATTAGCAATGGAATGCTCTGAGGTGTATGTAATGGCCGGTATTTGTAAATCCACATTATACCGGAACCATCATATATCTGGACACAATTTATGTATACATTAATATTTATCTTAACCAATACAATACTGACATTGCTTCTAAAATTTAAACACGTTCTAATGTCGATGAAATGTGTTGCTTCTGCATGCAAATAAGTGATACGAGTGTTTTGTTATTTGTACCAACAACACAATTGCCAGCAAAAACAGGCTGAATAATAGTAACTGTCACGTGTACTTCGATAGAAAATTGAAATACACGTATTGTTTAACAATTGTCCTCCCATGTTTAATATATTTTCTTCATCATTGTGAAAAGAATTTAAATGAGACCATTTCTAAGCTAAAGATCAATATTCAAACACACATAATTTGAATTCGATAGATTTAAAACTATGATGATATGTTAGTACATCTTTGTAATATTTTTGTTATACGTTGGGTTATGCAAATTACTAATTAAGTTGTGTGTTCATCTGCCGTATTAACATCGTTAAATTAGCTGCTAATCCGTTGAAAGTTTACCATCGTCTTGAAAACAGCATTTTGACCCAACATTGGCATCATCTTATAGACTTCTTTGGCACAATGATCGCCTGAAACACAGTTGTAATAAGTGAATCTACCTAATACAGCTGAGATACAGGGGACCATTGTAGTTGATGGAGATATATACATACTGATTTTTTATGTTCATTTCACCCTGATTCTGCCGTTGAAAAAAGGTGTGTGAGAAATGATTGTCTCAGATGAGATCTAGTCTGGCTTTCAGTAAAGCTTATCAGCTTAAGTAGATAGTCAACTCAAGATGTTGTCCCTCTAAAGTTTCCATACCTAAATTTATTATGTCTTATTGGTTAGTCCAAAGCCACAGGATTACTGCACAACGTATATTTAAATCATCCTACTGTGGCTTACGAACAATTAGTATGTAAAGTTTGGGCTGAACCTTTGCTCAGACATGGCATATTTCACAAAAGCAGTACTATGCCATGTGACATTCAGACATCAGTAATTAAAATTATCATCAACATAGCTCTTTCCATCTAAACTAGTTGCTACAAATGGGATTCATTGCCACTCTTCCATCGGTCTCCTCAGTGTCTGAGTATAAACAGAAATAATCCATTTCTCTTCCTGGTTGCTTGGAAAGGATCATTATTCCCTTCATGTATGCATTCCTTCAAACATTTCCTGTTCTTAAACGGATAAGGGAAAATGCAATCCAATTGCTTTAGATGCTGCTCAGTTCGCTCCAATTTATCAGTTTTCATAGCTTGATGTTACAGGTTTTGACTGGTTTATACAACATGTGGTGATGATGTTGCTCTAAAGAATCATTTTCATTCTAAAAACTGGTGATATTGTGGTTATCACAATCACATCTAAATCTATCATGTAGTTTTGGGGTATTGTCACGAGTCTACGCCTTTAAAATAAATAACTGAAAAGAGTGAAAGACAATAAGCTTTGTAAAATGTAACAAATAGTTTATTTCCCAAGAATTCAATTTGAAAATGAGAAAAGAGAACCTACAGTATTGCGAATTAAATCCCAAAATAATCCAAGATTTACAGACGCAAGTCCATATTATTTGAAAGTCCTGAATAAAATTCAGTAAAAGACCAGAATAAATCCAAAACCTAAGACGATAATGTGTCGGTTATAGCTTGAAATTGTTGATGTATCAACAGTCTTTTGATGAAACACATTCATATAATTCCAGGCTTGAATACACTATAAATTCCAGTGAATGTCTCTATCCAAGAATTGCATCAGAGCATTTTTGTATTTCACTTGAATTCAATAATTTAATTTGAAGAAATAACATTCAGCCTAACATTACTGGCTACAACATATAATACAACTTGATTGTGCTAAGACTTTTTTAAAGCACGAATGAAATAATCCTATCAGCTGCAAGATTATATAATTCTCTACTTGACCTCAAGTCACAATTAGTATTTTCTAAAAGAAATCATTGCCTAATGGAAAATAACCTTTTAGAATGATCCTGATGTTTACAAAATAAAAGCCTTAACCTGGATTACACTCATGAAATTTCAGAAACCTAGACCCAAATAAACATAATTACTTCTTGTATTAATAATGATCTTGAGCCCATAAACAGAGAGAATAATTTAGTTATGTATTAGTTGTTTACACAGATTAAAATAAAAAAGTCAATCTGGGTCAAGCAGAAATGAACTCAATTTTGAAATAATGTTTTTTTAAAAAAATAATAAAATAACTAAGAAACAATTAAATTAAATATATATAACAGTATGTTTCTTACATTATTTAGAGAAGGCCACATCCATTGTCTACTATTGAAGATGTAATTAACTTTTTGAACAATCCTCAAGAAAAGCTTCCAATGAGGAATGGGTTCTGCATCGTCCCATTGCAGGATCTTGAGTATTATGCTGAATACAGAAAAGAAGGATGGCAAATTTAAGTCCATGGAAACAACCACATGTTTCTTCATAAGCAGATATCAAATGTGTATTTCCGAAGCTACATCAGAGAGTCACGTTTTTCTGAAACATTTTGCTGACATACATGATACTAGAATGAAAAGATATCAAGGATCATGATTTTATAGAACATTCATGAGA
Organism: Sinohyriopsis cumingii; assembly: GCA_028554795.2. NCBI lineage: Eukaryota > Metazoa > Mollusca > Bivalvia > Unionida > Unionidae > Sinohyriopsis > Sinohyriopsis cumingii. The sequence continues at coordinate 92,455,165 of CM068829.1, read as the reverse complement.
ACCAACATGGCAGATATCACCAAATATCAACGCCCTGCATAACTGTCAAGGCAAATGTAGAGTTCAGCAGTTACAACTACAAAATTACACTGTTAGCTAACTAATGTTTCAAGTGAAGATCTCTATCTGATTACATACACAATAGTTAATTAAATATTCGTGTAACTAAACGCAACATATTTGCATATAATTACTAATGAAATTGTAAGGCTCGCAGAATATCGACTAGCGAACACGCTTCAATTTTAAACAAAATAAATATAAATTCATACTAATTTATATTCAATTACATGAGACACTGGGCCTATAATTTTCATCTCGTGACAAGTACTGTCTTAGCTTGCTTTTCCCCTTCTTCATTTTATATTTTTTCTCAAAGTTCAGTGCGTGAAGCTAAATATTTCTAATCTCATTATAATCTATAGTGCTTCACTTGCAGCGTATTCCCGTTGACGTCCGAAAAGAGAACACTACCTATGGATCATATTAAAGTTTGTAAGTAAAAAAGAATGAGTCGAAAACGGGAATTATCAGTCCTGTGCAAAATGCTCTCTTTTTAAAAAAGATTATAATTTCCATTAGCATTGGCACAAGCTCTCCCAGTGTTAGAGTCACAGTCCGACCAATTGTAGATACACTACGATGAGCCCAGTGTTAGAGTCAGTCCGACAAATTGTACATACACTACAATGAGCCCGGGGGGGGGGTCGAGTGGCCGAGTGGTCTAAAGCGCTATCCGTTACGGATTACTGCCATCTCACCTCTGTCTGCGCCGGTTCGAGTCTCGGATTCAGCCAGTGTGTGTATGTGAGAAAGCTTGCCGGTAGCTTCTCGTTTATCGGTGGATCTTTCCAGGGTTTTCCCGGGTTCTTCTTCCACGAGTATTACTGGCCGCCATCTATCTTGTGCTGAAAAATGACGTTAAACCCCACAACAACAACAACAATGAGCCCAGTGTTAGAGTAAAAGTCAGGCCAATTGTACATACACTACAATGAGCCCAGTGTTAGAGTCCCAGTCAGGCCCATTTTACATACACTGCAATGAGCCCAGTGTTAAAGTCACCGTCCGACCAATTGTACATTCACTACAATGAGCCCAGTGTTAGGATCAGTCCGACTAGTTGGACATACACTACAATGAGACTAGTGTTAGAGTCAGTCAGACCAATTGTACATACACAACAATGAGCCCAGTGTTAGAGTCACAGTCCTGCCAATTGTACATACACTACAATGAACCCAGTGTTAGAGTCACAGTCAGGCCAATTGCACATATAATACAATAAGCCTAGTGTTAGAGTCATAGTCCTGCCAATTGTGCATACACTACAATGAGACCAGTATCAGAGTCAGTCCGATTAATTGTACATACCCAACAATGAGACCAGTGTTAGGATCAGTCCGACTAGTTTGACATACACTATAATGAGACTAGTGTTACAGTCAGTCAGACCAATTGTACATACACTATAATGAACCCAGTGTTGGAGTCACAGTCCGGCCAATTTTACATACACTACAATGAGCCCAGTGTTAGAGTCACAGTCAGGCCAATTGCACATACACTACAATAAGCCCGGTGTTAGAGTCATAGTCCGGCCAATTGTGCATACACTGCAATGAGCCCAGTGTTCGAGTCACAGTTAGATCAGATCTATATACACTACAAAGAGCCCACTGTTGGATTCGCAATCAGGCCAGTTGTACATACACTAATATGAGCCCAGTGCCAGAGTCACAGTCAGACCAATTCTATATACACTACAATGAGTCCAATGGAAAACAGTGTTAGAGTCGCAGTCGGACCAGTAGTACACACACTTCAATGAGCCCAGTGGGAAACGTTGTTAGAGCCACAGTCAGAATAATTGTACATACACTGTAATGGGAAACACTGAAGATTTTAAAATTTGTAGATAAAAGAAGGCTGAGATTAATGAGGCATCTTCCTCACTGCAGCTATTCACATTCTTGGTCACATGACCAAACGTAATACATGAAGTATATGGTTTATTTATAGCCCTCTTTTTAGAGTTATGCGATTCCTTTAAGTTCGTCATGAATCACATGGTGCGTATTTGTGAATGAATGGTTGCTTCGAGTACTACAACTTGCCAATGACATTCCTGCAGATTTCTGGCTTTCCATTGCCACTTAGAGTACCATGTAGAAATACATATGGGATTAAACATCCAGGTTTGGGAACCGAGCGAGATGTCGAGGGATTCTAAAACATCCCCCCCCCCCCCCAAGTGTGGAAACTGGAGTTTCCAAGGCTATGATGAGAAAGAAATTATAATGGATCAAACCGAAAATAAATGCAAATTGAACGCAGCTGCAAGGAGTAGCATTGATACTATGGTTTTGGTTAGTCGACTTGACTCCCTTTGTATGTGTAGATGTTGGTGAGTTTTCCTCAATGACTTGCAAACCTACTCCAACGAAATAAGTCTTAAACGTGAGTCAAACAAAATTAACAAAACTAAAAAAATAATACTAACACGAATGCTGGGGTTTTTTGGTTGGGTTTTTCTGGGGGGGGGTGGTAATTTTATTTTTAAACTAAATACGTCCTAAAATGTGCGGCAAAAAGAAAATGAAACTAGCAATTTAAGTAAAATCAACAATTAATTTATTTCCCTAAATTAGAAATGAAAATTCAAAAGATACATACAATATTGTGAAATAAATTCCAGAAAATCCTAAATATCCTCAAACAAGTCCAAAAATACAGAATGTTCTGAATTTATTCCAAAAGTCTTGAATATCTGGATATAATACAATGATGGAATACATAATGTATTTGAATGAGTTCACAAAAATCTAAAGCAATTTGCATAAATGTGAATAAATCCAAAATTAAATGAGCACCTTAGTAATTCTAATGGCTTACTGTTTACATTATTGAAAGCACAGCCTACAATAATGAAAAAAAAATTACGCACACAATTAGAGATACAAAAGTGAGTTTATAATGGAAATCCGTTTTTAAAAAACACGTCTTTTATTCGTTTATATACATGATCAGTTTGTTCGCTTGTTTAATTTAGTACCAGGGCTTTAAGGACCATGCTTGCTGTTTCATTTCAGATGCTTTGACGACGGAGACCAACAAAGTATTCAATGGCATACCCTGCCTCGCGATTACTAAGGATGAGCGTTATTTGGCTAATGGACAGGAAATGGAGACATTAACACGAGTCACAAAAGTTCCAGACATATGTAAAAACAAAAAAAAAATCGGACAACCCTTCATGCCTTCTTTCAGCCCGTTTCTTGAAGTGTGAACGTTCTGAATTATAAGGAGTGTTAAAACTGTCACGGAATTGTGTAGGAGTTATATCAATATGTATATGTTGTCAAAAATGTACTCGGGTTTCGTTGCCGCGTACAGCGTCACCCGAGGGTGGTATATTTTTTCGGCTTAGTTATTTCGAAATCCTGAGCGAAACTCGGACCCCTGCACGTGCAAATTGCCGGCAACGAAAAAACTAAGTACCTAGCTGCGCATATCTGTTACAGCTAGTGTACTTATAGAGCAAATTCTCTATGACCAAATTACATTACGCCAAGTCTTGTCAGGAAGCTTACCTCTTTACGGAAGCAAATCTCCAGCTGTAGAGGTAATGAAATTTTCTTTATTACTATTCGTTTATATGACTGAATTGTTTTCATACTTTAGATGTTTTAGAACCTTAATTAATGTTTCAAAAAGACTTATCTGCAAACATATTCATTGAATGCAGTAGCTAATGAGTAGGAAACATATATTTATTCTAAATTCTACGGAGAGTCAATACCTAGGTTATTCAACGCGTTAAACGATTAATGTAATGGGTAACGAATTCATGTACGCGCATGCGCTACATATATCAATGCAGAAGTACTTAACCGTGTCATATGTACTACACGGTTTAGTTATCATTTTAGCTGCCTAAATGCCATGCCTAGTATATGGTTTGATGTGGAGTCACAGAACTCTGTGGGGCTTTCGTGTGACGTATACGCTGTGTTTTGGTGACGTTGGATCGGAAGAGTGGACTGGTTTTCTCGGTGCGAGGGACCAAGGCTTCGCGACCAGCGGGTCTGTGATGTAAGGGATCCTTCAGCAGACTTAGAAGAGCGGACCATGCTTGGGTGCTTCTCTGGCCATTTACTAGAGCGTGTGGAACCGGAGTTAACATCTTGGTCGTCAAATGGGCGCCACGATAGTTATAGTGTTCATGTTATTTCCACAACTGCATTTGTCATTCGTTCATATTATGTAGTTATATGAACGATCGATAGGTTCATGTCATTCATTCCTATTGTGTCGTTATATGAACGATCGATAGGTTCATAATGTCATTCATTCCTATTATGTCGTTATATGAACGATTGATAGGTTCATCATTTCGTTCATTCCTATTCCTATTTCAGTATCGGTTTACGATCGATAGGTTCATAATTACACGTATTGCTATATCGTTATGTGAACGATCGATAGGTTTGTTCATTCCTATTGCAATACCGTTGTGTGAACGATCAACAGGTTCATAATTTCATTCATTCCTATCGTTATATGAACGATCGATAGGTTCGTAATTTCATTTATTCCTATTGCTATATCGTTATATGAACGATCGATATGTTCATCATTCCATTCATTACTATCGTTATGTGAACGATCGATAGGCTAATAATTTCATACATTCCTATTGCTATATCTTTATGTGAACGATCGATAGGTTTATAATGTTATTCATTCCTATTGCAATGCCGTTGTGAACGATCGATAGGTTCGTAATTTAATTCATTCCTATCGTTATATGAACGATCGATATGTTCGTAATTTACACTGCTTTTCAATATCGTTTTATGAACGATACATTAAAATTTACCTGCTTTTCTGAATCGTTATTTGAACGATACATTTATAATTAACATTATTTTATAAATCGTTATTTGAACGATACATTCAAGAGTCTTTATATTGGGGCGTAGGTCACTTTTATTTTGTTAATCGGTGATAGGATTTAACGTTTGTTTTGAAATTCCATTCGTTAAATTAATGTTAGTTTTCTCTCGTTGAATTATTTGTTGATGATAGTTCCATGTTAGGAACTTTATAATTTTTCCTTATCTTTTTGTTTATAATGGTGTCAGATTTGTTATATTTAAATTGCGTTTATAAACATCTTGTAAACGCAGTTGCTTTTGGTGTCTTCCCTAATCCAGTCCCAGCCCAGCTTCATCCTGTGACAAAAACATCGTGGAGGATCATTCATAATTCTAATGGAATTACAGCAAAGTTATAAAATCTAATTCCTCAGGCGTATCTTTTGACGAGGACTGTATTTCTATCTGGAGCAACTGTATTTATTTATGTGACAGGATGTGGTGTTTGGAAGGAAAATATATTGATAATACTTCATTAACTACATGTATCTTTTACATAACAGCGTTCTTAGGTTTGTGCAATCTGCAACACACAAACACCAATGTGATTAACAGGGCTGTTTCTATCAACAAACTGCATCAACATACTTATATGGCAAAGTGTTTTGTTCCGTTTTTGCCTCCAAGGAGTACTGATGATATAATTTAGGTCACTTACTCTTGTTTCAACTGGGTAAAGACCATAATATATAGCCTGTAGAGGATTTTTGAAGTCTAGACAAGAGAGCCAGAACTCAATCACGAGGCTGAAAATTCCTTTTCCTTTTTATTTCTGTCATACCTTAATTTCCGATTTTAATTGAGTATAGTGAAGATTAGTTCTTCTACTTACAAGTCTTTGGCAATTTATATTTGAAATCCTATACATTGTTAAGATAACTGTGTAAATCTTTGGTTGAAAGAAGTTTCTCTTTCTATAACTTAATGTCCAAGGACAGTATGTCCAAAACCCAGTTCAAAATGAATAAAACCCATTGATTCTTGAAATGATTCCCTAACAGCAAATAACAGTACATGAACACCCCCCCGTCCCAATCTTTTCCTGTATCAAAGAATATGACCGAATTCTTCTCAAAGCTTGATGAAATCTTCCTAAGGCCCCTTGAGGTGATTGGTAGAAGAAAAAATGTTGCATGCCTGATTCATGCATAACTTGCTGGAAACTTCCGGACACAAAATGTGACCATTGATCAGATTGACAGTTATGGAAAGGCCAAATTGTGTGGGGAAAACTTTTATCAAAGATTTTCTATGGCTAAGTTTTAATAATCCTCAATGGAATTTCCTCTAGAAATCTTGTCGATGTAATTATGTTCAACAAGTACGGGACCGCTCCGGTCGCATAGTGGTTAGAGCGTCCGCCTCGGATGCGGTAGGTCGAGGGTTCAAACCCCGGCAGAGTCATACCAAAGACTTACAAAAATGGTAATAACAGCTGCCTCACTTGGCGCTCAGCAGTAAGAGGTTAGTGTTAGACTGGTTGCCTGGTGTCAGGATAATGTAACTAGGTGGGACAGCATACTACATGTCTGTGGCATGATGATCCAGTGCTAGACATCACTATAAACTGACATCGTAGCGATATGACATAAAAAATTTTAAAGCTACGTTAAAAATTTAAATCACACACAAAGTACTGGTTGCCTGACTTGATCTTAGGTAAGGGACTGAGACAATCTACTTTTATTCTGCTATATGGTTCATCATACGCAGGAATAGGTTGCAAAGAAGCTTTAGGTATCTTAAGATTGGGTTATCTTACCATCTACAATATTTAGAAATATCACTTTTAATTCTCGGCAAACAAGAATGATTCAAGATCTAATAAGTCATATTGACTCCTAAATGACCATTCAAACGAGTTTCATGGGCTAGACTAAGAATTTCCAGTATATATACGACTTAGGAACAAAACTTTGATAGCTCACTGACCACTCGTCACAAGCGGGTACCTTAGGTTGACCCTAATTTTCACAAAATAACATACGTATTTGTGAGGCTTCAGGTTGGTTAATAGCCCTCTGAAACAAACAGGAAATCTTAGAATCTTTTTCATGTTCGACAGAGTGATTTTCTTTTGTCACCCTGATTAGAATAGAGAGAATGAATAGTAAAAAGATTGATCATTAAAAGGAGAAAAAGCGACCTCATCAAAAGACTGGCCAATAAATGTGCCAACTAAAGGAACAATTTCCTGATCAACATCACTCTCAAGCGCTCTTTTTGCCATCGCTCAACTAACTACACAAATTGGGTATAAATCAGGGATTTCATTTTCAATGCGATCAACATTTTGATCCAAACAAGACTTATCAGTTACACGTGGATTGATCACAACCTTATCTCCAGCTAGGTCATTACCTAGTAATAAATGAATATCCACGATGGGTAAAGACGTAACTTTTCTGACTGACACGGATCCTGCGATTAAGAGAAGTGATCAAATTTACAAAATCGAGAGGAACATTAACGAAACTGCACTCTACTCCCTGAATAAGAATATTTTCACTAGAAGACTTTGCAGATAAAAGAAAAGCACCTGACAATAAAGGATTCCGAGATGATCACGTGTCCCTTAATTTTTTAAGAGATATGCTTGGCAGAACCACCAAGTGAGACAGAACCTTATGACATGAATGGTTCATAATTCTCCATAATAAAATCAGAATTGGTTTGTTTGACCAAAAAACGTATTGCTTTCAACACATTAACATGACCTTGACCTCTTATAAATAATGGTATCCGGAACATGTCTGTCTTGAATCTGTTGCTTAGTTTTTAATTTGTAGCAATCAGAAATGACGTGCCCTTTCTTCTTTCAGTAAGTACACATAGGAGGAGATAAGGATTTCCTATCAGTCTTATCAAATGTTTGATTCTTAAAAGTTATTCCAGACTGAGATTTGGAAGTGCTGGTATGAGATTGGGATGGTTTTATATAAAACCACTACAGACTGAAAGACGTATTGACTGAAACGTTGTGAGTCAGTGAATAACCGTCAGCCGTATAAGCAGCAGTTTCTAAAGTTTATACTTTTGCTCATCAAGGTATGTCTTGATGTCACTATGAATACAATTCTTTAACTCTTCAGCTTATGACTTGTTTGAGGTTATCGTATTCTTAACCAACCTTCTTTGCTGAGTACCACCTGTCAAACAGTTGTTCTTTCTTCTCTTCCAAATTCGTCATGGGTCTGTCCATTTTCCTTTTACATATCCTAAACCTCTGTCGATACGCCTCAGGTACCAATTCATAGACCATTCAAGATGCATTCCTTAACCACATCAAAATCAACACCATGTTGTACTGAGAGCGAATTGCAGACTTCACAAGCTTTGCCAATAGTATACTTTGTAGTAATAGAGTTCAAGGCTCTTTAGGCCATTTCAAATTTTCAGCAATCTTCTAAAAATGGGTTAAATATTGATCTACTTCTTTTTCTCTAACAAGGGGTACTAGCCAAATATTTCTGGTAACATCAAAACCTGAATATGTGTGTAATGGGGAGAGTGCTATCCACTTGCCAGTTCTATTAATTTAAATTGCATTTCCTTTCTTCTTTTTGTTTCCCTTTCTATTTCCATTTTTTTTTTTTCATTTGCCTTGCACACCTCCCCACTGCTCTGTACCCTACACTGGGGCTATCCATTCGATCCAGAATCAAACACAAAATTTGTTCTCTGTGCTACGTTTCCTGTCGGACTCTGGTCCAACATACCTATCCGACCTCACCCATGTGTATACACCTGCAAAATACTTACGCTCCTCTTCTGACAATCGTATACTCATTATTCCCACTATGAAAACAAAGTCATATGGACAGCGTTCTTCTCCATACCAGGGCCCAGCAACGTGGAATGAATTGCCCACTGAACTTAGACACAAGACACAGTGATCACATTCAAGAGGGCTCTCAAACTCACTTATTTCGACTGCAAGAACAAACTTAAATACCTACTGTTTCCTACATGTTTTTTTTATTTTATGTTTTTCTAATTTCATGGTGTTTGTTTTTGTAATAATATTATGTTTTTTTTTATCTTATAGGTGTTGTCTAATGTTGTAAAGCACTTAGAGCTTCTTAAGATTAGGCGCAATACAAAGTCCTCATTATTAGTATTTGCATTTGCATTCTTTCTCCTCATTCTGCATCTGCAATTACATGTCTGACTTCTTTTTCTGTTTGTAGCTGAAGCTTTCTTATTTTCATCTGGTTTTTTAATTTCAATTCTCTTAACTTTCATTTCATAGCTAGACATAGACTTGCTAATCAAACCTGAAGCATTTTTTCGAAACAAAAACTTTTCCACCAAATACTGAAGCAAAAGATTTTTTTAGTTCTAGTTAAGTTGGAGAAGCCATCATTTCAGAAATATCCTATTGTCTGGTAAGCTCAAGTAATTCATCCTTCTACAAGGACTTGAATCCTTCCTGGGTAGGATTTAAAATAACATTCTCCACTTTAGATGACATTGTGAATGCTTGTTGGTTTCACTATAGATTTCTCAAATGTTAAATTAAAATGCCTGGTGTAAGAAAATTCTGAAACGAGTTGAATTTAAGATTTAAAAAAACTACTGTTTTCTGAAATATTTAAAAGAAATTATTATTCCCGATGAGAGCTCCCCAATTTTCTGCTACAACTTTATTGTCTAATAAAATTAAGTAAAAGAAACAGTGAAAACCAAAGAGTTTTGCAAAATTCAACAAATAAGTTATTTCGTTATGATACAAAAAGAGAAAATTTAAAAGGAACTTACAGTTTTGTAAATTAAATCCCAAATAGTCCTAAAAGTTCAATCACAAGTCCAAAAGTACAGAGTTACAAATAAATTTCAGTGGTGTTCTGAATGAATTCAAATTCTGAATGTGTTGATGTACCAATAAGCTGGAATGTGGCACTATGTTAAGTCTTGATGTATCACCATGATATAATTCAAAATGGCATTGAATCCAAAATATTCTGAAAAGTATTATTATGCACATTATAATTCCAGTAAATAATTTAAATAAAGAAACCTCTCAAATTAAAACTGAACATCACAATAGGACTAATTTCACTTCAGATGTTAATGTAGGAATGAGTAATTCCAATATAATCAACCTCGATATAAAAACATAATTTGCGAACCATGATGAGGGTCAAAACTTTATTTCCAGAAAATTCTAAGTTAAGAACTCTACTCTATCATCTCAATGGAAATTTTCATCAAAATGTAAACAAAATTTGTTTATAGAAAATTATGAGGTCCAATCAAAAGTGTATCCAGAACTCAAACTTAATTAAACCTGTTTACAATTAATAATTATTCAGTTGAATTATTTTATCCTTATTGATGGCAGCAACAGTGTTGGTGCTAACAGTGGCTTTTGTTCTTCTTCTTTTCTCCTTCCTCTTTTTCTTATTCTTCTTCTTCTTCTTATTATTATTATTAGTAGTAGTAGTAACAGTAGTAGATTCTGACCTTTTGGAATGAAGAAATTGTATGTGACATGTATGCAAATTTGGGACATAAGGTTTACAATTATATACTGAGAATCACAGATTTTTCTGATACAAGTCACATGATGCCAATAATGAAGAGAAACGAGAAAAACAAACATGAATTAAAAACCCCGTCTGATTCCTGTGTTTAAATGTAATGAACATTATTGATTACCCAGACACACTTATTTATAAATAACTATAAAATACACATATTTATCAAATATATTATTAATGGTCAGTATATGCCTTAAAATGTGTTTTTTAAAGTTATTCCCTGGTACATTCTGATTAGATATACACAAGCATTTATTATATTTTTTCAAATGCTGCAATTGAAAGTATTTATCTACCAAACATGCATGCAAGTATAACTATATTAACTTGCTATCAATATACATGTACAACATGATCAACATATACAGGAACCTGACAATCATCCACACATCTAATAGCATTCCATACACATCATCAAAATCTTTTATTCTAGAACATAGATAGGTATGACGCTTTTTTTACTCTCAGATTACCACAGGAAAACTAAAAGCTTTAAATTTTTTTTATTTGTTAGACATGTAATTATTGTGAGCAAAACATGAAGGTATACTGATTCGAGAAATATTTGTAGTATTTAACATGATTCCAATTACACATTCAACTTGTAATCTATTCAAGATCCCTGCATTTTCTTTCTGACAAAGTTTAAAACTGAGACAATCAATATTTCAGGAACAAATTACATGATCAGCTTTTCCCTTTATGATCTAAAGAAATTGGGACAAATGGATATTCAGTGAACAGTGTTTCAAATTTTGCACTGGATGTCTTGAAATAATGGACATATACATCTTAAGAAAAACATTACACTCAATATCTGGCAGGAATGGCACATGTTGTAATTTTATATTAATTTTGCAAAATTTTAACATTTTTAATTAATTTTAAACCTAATCTGGTTCCTGATGTAAGTGGCAGACCTGTAAATAACAAATGCTAAAAGAAAATATCCAGAATGGTATTATAACTTGAAACAAGAGACCCCCATTTTGTTCCCCAAAGCAATGAGGCTAATCTAGGACAAAGGTAAACAGATAAATCGATGGATACACACACTGTTGCCCAAGTGATCATTCTATCAACCTACTGCAAAGGCAGGCTTGACAAAAAGTATAATGGATGAATAGACCTCCACAAATTCTCCAGCATACCTTATCTGATCTTATATTCTTCCTCTTCTTTCTGAAAAGCTAGTTATCAATGTGGGATGGTTCTTCTTTACTATATTCCCAATAAACTGGTTATCCATAAAAAACAAAACTTCCATACTTTTTTCACAAAGTGTTGGAGCTGGATGAATAATAACGTCCAAGAGACAGTGGCAAAAAAGTATTTCTTTTAACAAGAGGCCCAAGATCACCGGCTGGCTGCCTAACAGTTAAATGCAAGAACAGTTTGCCAAAAAGTCTGGATCAGTAAGATCACTGTATTGTATTTACCGGGTACTCTGACAAATGTTTGGTATCACTTCTGGTTACACAATGTCATTGTTTGCATCAGTGTTGTTGCATATGATTTGGTATATTAACAACTAGATGGTTTGGTTTTTAATATAATAAAATGTACAGTAGATGCACATGAAGATCATTTTGTCAGATACTGAAAGGCCTTTATAACAGGATGCTTTCAATTTCAATCGGTTGGTCAAATTCAAATTTTTCAATAACGTTTTGTGTAATTTTCTACTTTGAGAATGGACACCTTATCTGATGGTGAACTGTCATCATTTCTATAAATGTGTAATGCCTTCAAAGTAATATGATTTCTGTCAAATGTGGTAAAATTCTACTAAGTGGCTTTCAATAAAACATTATTACAAGTTTTTCTATTTTTAGTACCAGATGTCATATTTGATAGCAGACTGCCTTTTTCACAAAATTTGAGTGAAATCATGCCAGCCAGCTTTCTATCAAATTTAAATTCTGTTAAGCCATTTATGAAAGTCAATCAAAAACGATTTGTTACGTTATGTGTGTGTGTGTGTGTGATTTGGATTTTTAAAATAGCTTTAACAATTTTTCAGTCATATTGCTATGATGTCTGCAGTGTGACAGTTTATAGTAATGTCCAGCATTGAGGCATCATGCTGTAGACAAGTAGCATGCTGTCCCACCCAGTCACATTATCCTGAAACCAGGCCGACCAGTCCTAACACTAACCTCTTAATGCTGAGTGCCAAGCAAGGCAGCTGTTATTACCATTTTTGTAAGTCTTTAGTATGACTTGACCGGGGATCAAACCCACGACCTCCTGCATCTGCGGCAGACGATCTCACCACTAGGTCACCAGAGCAGTATTCTACATTTAGCAATGGTAGCCATATTTTATTGGCAAGTCAACATAATTTTTATGAATCTGAAAGCCCATCATGCTACAATGCTTTTGTCAAACTTAGTCAAAATCTGATAAGATGTTTCTGAACAGTTATACAATTTTTATTCTTTATTTTAGCAGTGATGGCCATTTCTTATGGTAAAGATTGTCATCATTTGTTGTAACTTAAGAGGTCTTTATGCTTTCTGTAAAATTTGGTCTAATTCTATTCAGCAGTTTCAAAAAAGTCATTAAAAAATATATTTTAAGTAACATAGTTAGTTTGACCTAGTCAATAACAGTAGACTCTTCAGAATCCTGCAGAAGATGACTGTTCGCTGTTGTCACGTCGTTATACGAGAACATGCACAGCACAGTGTGCTTCACAGGTGCAACAGCAGGGGCCTTTCTAGTCAGCAGCAGAGTGAAGCAAGGCTGCATCCTTGCGCCGACGTTCTTTGCCATCTTCTCCATGCTCCTCCAGTACATCTTCAACGACTGCAACGAGGGAGTGTACATCCATCCCAGGGCTTACAGCAAGCTGTTCAACATCGCCCTTCTTCGTGCTAAGACTAAAGTCATAGAGGTTCTCATCCATGAATTGCTCTTTGCCGATGATGCAGCCTTGACATCACACATGGAAGATGGACTACAGCAGCTGGTATGCCGCCTCTCCCACACCTGTAAGGAGTTTGGACTAACCATCAGCCTGAAGAAAATGAAAGTCATGGCTCAAGATGCAGACTCCTCTCCCACCATCACCATCGATGGGTACGACCTGGAAGTTGTTGAGATCTTCACATACTTCGGGTCCACCATCACCAGCTCCCCATTGATTATGAGGTGAACAGCAGGATTGCCAAGGCAGCAGCAGTTATGGCCAGAATGAACCAGAGGGTCTGGAACAACCCCAACCTCACTGAGAAGACCAAACTAAATGTCTATGCGTGCCAATATGAACAGCAGGTTCTCCATTTGCAGCAAGAGGCACCTTCGCTGGCTCAGCCACATTGAGAGAATGGACCCAGGTTGTATTTCCAAGTACCTGCTATACGGCAAGCTAGCAAAAGATGCACGTCTGGCTGGATGGCCACATCTCAGTTACAAAGATATCTGCAAGAAGGGCATGAAGATGGCCAACATCAAAATCAATGACTGGGAGAGCTGTGCTGATGACCACTCCACCTGGCACCTAGCTGTCAGACAAGGTGTTCAGAAAGTTGAGAAACACAAACCTTACTGCAAAGATAGCCAGGAGGAAGACAAAACAACAACAGCCTCAACAAGTATTGGTGTTCACCTGCAGCAAGTGCAACAGAGACTGTCACTCTGAGGTCAGGCTCTTTAGCCACTTGTGAAAGTGCATATAGGGCACCCAATGCAAAGATGAGATAGTTACCATACTTAATGGCAGATAACAACATATTATATATGTCATAATACTATTTATCAAATTGGATTGAATTCTTTTGACACACAATTTTAAGAAGTCACTGAAAGCTTTTTATATTTTTTAATAATGACAGCCTTTTTTTTGAATCATTTTAAAATATTAAAAGTCATCTATGCTAGAATGGTCGAAAATTTGGTCAAAATCTTATGACTGAATTTTCAGAAGTTGTTTAAAAGTTCTTATATTTTTATCTGGAAGATTGGTGTCATTTAAATAAACCTGAAAGACATTCATGTCATGATGCTTTCAGTGAAATTTGGTAAGGTTTTCTTGAGTAGCTTTTGACAAGTTTAAACATTTTTCTATTATTCTTAGTGCTGAAGGTCATGTTTAATGACTGACTGACATCATTTGAATAAATCTGCAACAACTTTATGTCAGGATGCTTTATTTCAAATTTTTTCCAATTACTTTGTGCAATTTGCAATAATACATTATTTAAAGCTTTCAGGGGCCCCGAGTGGCTGAGTGGTCTAACGCGCTCTCCATTACGGATCACTGCCATCTCACCTCTGTCTGCGTGGGTTCGAGTCTCGGATTCAGCCAATGTGGGTATGTGAGAAAGCTTGCCAGTAGCTTCTCATGGGTTGGTGGTTCTTTCTGGGGTTTTCCCGGCTTCTTCCTCCACCATTAATACTGGCCGCCATGTATAGCCTATCTTAATTCTCCAACTAAGTGAACTTATGGTATTGTCCTTCATCTAGTTTATATTGTCTATTTGCAATTCATACTTAACATCTTATTAAAAAATTTGACCAGATTTGCCAGAGATCATCCTAGCCATAAGTTCTTTCACATATGTTCAAATGATGCCCGTTCACTCTCATCTGTTGTTGCTAAAAGAAAAGGAAAGCTTTCAAAAAATTTTGTTGTTGTAGTTGTTGTAGGGTTTAACGCCATTTTTCAGCACAAGATAGGCTATACATGGCGGCCAGTATAACTGGTGGAGAAAGAACCCTGGAAAACCCAGGTAAGAACCACCGACCCACGAGAAGCTACAGGCAGGCTTTCCCACGTACACACAATAGCCAAGCTTTGGACTCAAATCCATGCAGACAGAGGTGAGATGGCAGTGATCTGGAATGGTGAGCACTTTAGATCATTCAGCCACTCGGGGCCCCTAAAATACCCAAGACTTCTCAGGAAAATGTTTTAGCACAACTCAACATTTTAGAAAAAATAAAGTGCAATAAAGGAGTAAAATCCAATAACTCAAAATCAGAATGAGGTCGATTTATCACCAAAAAAAATTATGGCAAACAAAATCTTAGAAACATCCTTTCTCCATTTAGCCTCCAAATTTTTGTTAAAATTCTCAGTGAGAAAAAAATTATTTAAAAACAACAGTCTGGTTTTAAATAAAAATTTATTATTGAGTATTATAGTACACTTTATGACATTTCTTGTATTTATTACTTTATTCAAAAAATATCAATATGTTCCACATTGCATACAACCTGTAAATATGTAAAAAGTATATTCACTGAAATAATCAAACCTGTATCGATGTAAATACAATGTATGGAATATTTTACTCTAATCCAGAATATAAAAATAATTCTTAATAAACTTTTCTGTTGAACTTAAACCCATATCATCTATTTTATAAATGTATATATATATATATATATAAAAGTATAATATTGAGTTATGTTACATGCCATAAAATATTAAACAGACAATAACAATAAAGGGTTATAGATCTAACTAAACTAGATTTATACAACAATTCAAACAAAAAGTTATATCACCCCAAAATTAAAAATGTTAGAAAAATGTGAAATACTGCCATCATGGTATGCAAACCTAATCAAGCAATCTACATATGCAAACAAAAATTCCAACCATGTACCTCAAGTGATATTTACTTAACCATAATAAAAAGGTTTGTACTAAAAAAAGTCTTAGTCCAAAAAGGTCAGAAGTATGAAGCAATGAAATCAAAAAAGAAAAAAGACATAAGTAAAACACTGCCATAACGGTCTGAAAATCTAACCAGCTTGTAAACATAGGCAATGTTTCAGATAGGATGTGTCATTACAGAATTTGTGCAAAATTTGCACCATGTCCTGCATAAATATCAGATATATAATGCACAATTGCAATGTAATTAAATGATGAAGGTGAATTTTTGTTTACCTATAACCTTGAACAAATGTGTCCACCAATCAGTGAATGTCTGAAATGCTAAATGATTGCTTTTATGAAAATGAATAATTTCCATCAAGCAATCTTTTCCAAATGCACTGGTTGTTATGCTCTGCCCCCTCCCTCCTAACCATACATACTGTATGACAAAACTCCCCCTCCCTCCTAATCATACATACTCTATGTCAAAATTTGAGATCATCCAGAAATAACTGTGTAATTAGTATATCCCAAGATATTTCTTTGAGAAATGCTTGGCATACTACTGTACTATAAAAGCCTTGAAAGAAATTTGAAACAAATTTATGTAACAAGCTGATGTAACACCCATCCCTGGTTTAGTTACATATTACATATTCGAAGAAACATTTGACACTTGGTGACTTTTGTAAGCAACAGGCTTCCAGTCACATGATGTGACCCTGATGTAGTGCCATTTGCAAAGGTGAAAATATTTTGCTAATAGACAGATAACCAGTTCCCTTATTCCAGTCTAATTCAATAAACATGATTACCAAAATGATGACTACTAGTGACCCACAAAAGCCAAGAATAAAGTCAAGCAAAAACTGAAACTGCTGCTGATGAATTTAATACCAAAATGGTGGAACCAAAGAATAAAAAACATATTTGTATACTCTAAGGAAATCACCTGAAAACCTCTGCAAACATTGAAGACCATAATACTGCTGAGGAATAAGAATTGTAATCATTGACTTCTCTTAAAGTATTGCTGAGAAAATCAAAACAGAATTTTGAAGTTTAGAAGTTAATTTGTTTATGTAGATAACATTTTATTATGAAATTGGACCTATATGAACACACCACTGGCTGTACTATTTTAAATAAAGGGGGCCTATTAGTCCATGTTATCAATCCTGGCTGAAACATTATACATGTATATGCACAAAAATATGCCAGTCAAATATCACTGTTCTATGTTTTGTGGTTTTTTCTCAGTCTTTCTAATGAACTCCCTTGCAATGATGAACAGCATAATGAATGATGACAGCCAAATCAAGATGCAAACCAATGGGGCAAAATACAATTCAGCTATTATAAAATATTCAGCTGATGGAATAATACATAGCTTTAAAAATATCTCATTTTAAACAAATATTTAAATACATTACATAACTGATTGCATCACAAAAGTAATCTCCTCTGCTCTAGTAAGTAACATGCTCCAAACCCAGCATCCTAGTTGCCTCATCCCGGATCTTGTACTTCTGAACCTTCCCTGTCACAGTCATTGGAAACTCAGACACAAAGTGGATATATCGTGGAATTTTGAATTTTGAAATCTGCAGAAAAAATTATATACTCTGCCTGTCAACAATACTGGCATAATTAAAATCCTCTACAAGTAACCAAGTAACAAGCAATTATAGTGACAATACTACAAGGAGTAACAGCCAATGTATGCATGGTTAATGAGCTAAAATCTCAAAGATAAGGCCCTACTACGTTGCACTGTCTGCATCTCCACCCATATGGGTAAACCAAAATTCCAAAAGATAGGTATAGAATGTTAAAATAATTTAAATGATGTTAATATACTGAATCATGTAAATCTGTGTCATTTTCAGTTCGGATTCGCTTCAGTTTTATAAATATCCTGGCAGTCAGATCTGTGCCATTTGTTTTCATTCAGAACAAATATACAATATTGCAAAATGTGTTTTAGTTGCATTCACATGTCAGTGCCACCATTCATGCTATAAGATTAGTGATAGGAAGAATTTCTAGATGGTTTCTTTGGTTGGAAGTCAGATGAGCACCATATTCATTTAGAACCTGCTATATATATGTACTGCTAAAGTGTTTAGTGAAAGCTCCATGTTCATACAACCATCCATTTTGGAGAAACAGCCATGTGAAGATACTTAAAATGGCTCTCACAGCAGCCATTTTGGATGTTGTATCAGCATCAGATTTAATACAGATACAACTGTATTTTGCAAAACAAGAAGTGACTTTTAAACCAACCAACCAACCAACCAACCCCCCAAAAATGTTGGTAAGCCATCCATTCTGGATAAGAAGCTGTTGCAAGATTTGTCACATTTTGAGAGGCCATCTTGGCATCATTTTCTCTTATGACAAACTACATTAATGAGATGTGTTTAGTGAAAAACATGTGTCAATATGACCAACCCTAGAGGACTAGTAATAAAAGTTTCACGACTGCCACCAAGGTGATCATCTAGTTTTGAATAGCATTATTTTTGTTTAGGTAAGACTGTTATCATATGAAATCTTTTAGTTATATCCCCATCACAATCTGTTCAATGGAAAAGATGCAACAAGACTTTCAAGATAACTACCAATGCAGCCATACTGGAGGTCTGATTGGCACAATTTTCATACAGGATCACTACCTATCATACGAAGTCATTTAGTAAAAGTCCCATGTCAATACAAGTATCCAGTCAGGAAATGCATTTATAACAAGATTTTGAGACGGCCATCATGGCCATCAAATAGAGTCCTGATCAGCACCAATTTCATTCAAGACCAATTAGATTATCATAAGAAGTCTTGTAGTGAAACCCCTATGTCTATATAATCATCTGTTAGGGAGAAGTAGCTAAAACAAGATTTCAAGATGGCTAGCCTGGTAATGTATTGTGCACCTAATTGGCACCAATTTCATTTGAGACCAATCACCTATCATAACAACTCCTTTGTGGAAACCCTATGTCCCCATGATTATTTGTTCAAGAGATACAGTGATAAAATGAATTTCAGGAAGGTCTCCATGGTGTAACCATTTTCATGAGGACTAATTATACATATAATATGAATTTTGGTGAAGACAACTGTCTATTTTGGAATAATAGCAATAACAATATTTTTAAAATGGTCACAATGGTGCCATACTGGAAGTCATGTTGGTACCATTTTCTTTTTGAATAACCAGGCATCATAAAAGGTCTTGTAGTGAAAGCCCCATGTTAATATGACCATACATTTAGGAGAGAATTAGCAATAACAAGATTTTTCAGAGCACTAATTTCATCTACAACTGACATGACATGAGGTTCGAGATGGCCACCACTGAAGACACCATCTGACATTAATCAACACTGCACTAGTAATGCCTGTCTCAGGAATAACAGTTCAAACTTTGTTATACAATACATAGCTGGGTTTAAACAAGCAAGTCTGTGAGATAAACTGATCATATAATAAATAAGAGGGTTTTGACAAGTCCAGGATGTAAACCTTCACACCACTTTGTCTTGTGCTTTGTGGCTACAGAGTGTTTGATCAATATAGAAAATAAAATGACTGCATGGGTTACAATTATAGGCATGTATGGCCACTTTTCTATGTGCTGGGTTAGCAACCAGTCATATGAGCTCATCTGTCATTTCCTGTACATGGCTATTTTGGGACTCCTCGTATATACGTACACACTAACATGCATGTAAAAAGACTGTGTAACAAACTCCTTTAACTTCTTTAAAAAAACACAGTGATAGTCAATATTCTATTTCTAACTTTATCTGCACAATCACTTTCCTGTCCATTGCATTAACCCTTAATGTTCTATGTTCTTTTGCAGTACAAGATCCCACAGTGCTGAATTGTTTGAGGAAAAAAAAGAAGAAAACTGCACAGTTTTTAATTTGCATGCATTTCAAAAAATATACACAACAGATACACAAACCCTACATGAAAAATGATGGTGGATGTCTAAACTTTAAGATTTGCATCAAGGCACAGTTTAATATATTTGCATGTACAATGACAAGTTATGATTGTATTTCATCTGCATTTTTTTATATGAAAAGTTCAAATATATCTAAGAAATATTATATTCTTTAGTAGTTCAACCATGTACATGTACATGTTGTGTCTGTCACAATGTTAGATCTAAATTGTGAAAATCACAGGTAAAGAAAGGTAACAGTTTTGTAAACATCCACTCCATGAATGTCAAAGGTAAGTTTAGTTTGTCATGATATTTCACCAGTAGCAAAATGTCCTTTCTGCGAAAAATACACTCACCCTGGTTTAGTTTTTTTTAACCTTCATTGCCTCTGCAACACCTACTCTATTTGTTTGCAAGGTTCCACATGCAGAGGTATTTAGCAACTCATGTTCGTTAAAAAGTTCAGGTGATGAACAATAGTTATCCATATATAGTCTGTGTCCTTTATTCAATAGACCTCACTTGCAAAGCAAACCAATCACAATTTTTGTTGTTTTACTCAGCTCCTCGATGTTTAGTTCTAGTCCTTCACAATAATTGTCAACGTCTCCACCTGTTTTACCAGCATAAATGTGGTAGCCAATACAATATCCACTGCTTGCATTGCACACCTGGAACAGCTTCATGCCAAGCTTGTTAAATTTGGCAGGGTTATAAACATGAAATTTCAGATGACCTTTCCTACTATCAGATGCAAGAACTCGTCATCAAAAAAAGTGTTACATAGTCGATAAGTTCAGTATTTGCCATCTCATCATTTAATTTTGAAGTACCAGTGAATATGGGGTTGACAGGCGTGCCATCTTTTCTCATCCAGCCAGCATGTACATCCGACTCCAGTTCCACATCGATTCCTGGCTCAAAATCACTCGTGGCTTTTCCATCAACACTTTGCCAGCTCCAATAATTTCATCCTCCTCAAATCCTTCAAAATCGTTGTCATCATCACTATCAGAAGTCAGTATTTGTTGCAAGAAATCACCATCATATTCAGCATCAGCCGTTTTAATTTTTTCCAGGTACCACGTGCTCAAAAGCGAGTATTTGTAAAACTTCTATGCTAAATGCTTAGTAAAGTACAATGGAATGCCTGTTCCGGGCCTCTATAAACCAATCCAATATAATTTTACAAGCAGTCATGGCAAGTTGAAGTAACAGGTTGTGTACATTGTTGCCTACCTGGAAAATGACTTAAGTCACAACAAATACTGAAACCTCGACCAACAGCGTGGCTAATGTCGCGACAAGCACTTTAAGGATTAAACAAAATCAAATTATAATTGTTTTCTTTACAAACTTTATTGTTCTCTGAGAATCTTTTAAAAAATCTATTTTGCTATTAATGTTTACTATGCCAGCATCTATTTCATGGAATTTAACAACCACTGTCATTTAAATGATATTTATATAAGAAAATGGTAATGTTTGTCTCATTTAAGCCCAAGTTCACCAATGACACAGCTTATATTTTTGTCAAATTTAGATTTTTATCATTCTTTCAAATTGCTTGGTTGGCTAAAAATGTCTTTTACAGAACATTCAGGAGGGCCATAAGTATTACAATGCAGTTAATATCTAAATTTCTTTGACAAAAAAAATCCTGTCTTATCTTTAAAGAAAATCTTACGAAGTCTCCTTCAAAGCAAAGACCATCCACTACTGTACATACTCCCACAAAGACCATCCACTACTGTATATACTCCCACAAAGACCATCCACTACTGTACATACTCCCACAAAGACCATCCACTACTGTACATACTCCCACAAAGACCATCCACTACTGTACATACTCCCACAAAGATCATCCACTACTGTACATACTCCCACAAAGACCATCCACTACTGTATATACTCCCACAAAGACCATCCACTACTGTATATACTCCCACAAAGACCATCCACTACTGTATATACTCCCACAAAGACTATCCACTACTGTACATACTCCCACAAAGACCATCCACTACTGTACATACTCCCACAAAGACCATCCACTACTGTACATACTCCCACAAAGACCATCCACTACTGTACATACTCCCACAAAGACCATCCACTACTGTACATACTCCCACAAAGACCATCCACTACTGTACATACTCCCACAAAGACCATCCACTACTGTACATACTCCCACAAAGACCATCCACTACTGTACATACTCCCAAAGACCATCCACTACTGTACATACTCCCAAAGACCATCCACTACTGTACGTACTCCCACAAAGACCATCCACTACTGTACGTACTCCCACAAAGACCATCCACTACTGTACGTACTCCCACAAAGACCATCCACTACTGTACATACTCCCACAAAGACCATCCACTACTGTACGTACTCCCACAAAGACCATCCACTACTGTACGTACTCCCACAAAGACCATCCACTACTGTACGTACTCCCACAAAGACCATCCACTACTGTACATACTCCCATAAAGACCATCCACTACTGTACATACTCCCACAAAGACCATCCACTACTGTATATACTCCCACAAAGACCATCCACTACTGTACATACTCCCACAAAGACTATCCACTACTGTACATACTCCCACAAAGACCATCCACTACTGTACATACTCCCATATAAGTTAGATCCAAATGCTACCTGTAAATACAGTACACACAATCAGCAAAAAATATGGTAAACTTTGGTGCACAGTTTGAGACATTGTTTCCTCAGTTCCCATTAGTTATGTACCATACATACTTGCATATAAATCAGATCTAACTGCAAACTGCATAAACCCGATCAACCATTGCATAACGCACTGACAGATCTGGGTCTATGCAGCTTGTTAGCCCTAATCAGTAGAAGAAAAACAAAACAGATGCTGGCCTGCTTTTTACACCATGCAACAGCAGTCCACGGCCTATGCTGTTTGGAGTGAGACAACTTACATGCTAGTATACGCAGTATGTCAACATCTTAAAAGTCATCAGTATTTTGTACACATTGTAATAATTTACTTTACAAATGAAACAATTAAATTTCTGACCTTATCTTTACAGTAATCCTTGATCTCTTCTTCAGTGGCAGTGACATCATCCTTCAGTTCAATCCAGGCACAGATTTCCTCCCCAAGCCTCTTGTCTGGGACACCAACGACCTGCAATACATCAGTATAAAAGATGAACACTTCCTGCATGTTTGCCATACACGTGATCTTTTGGGAATCAACATGCATCTGAGTTTCCTCTGACTTTTCCTATATTGTGTTAGATTTTTAAAAAGTTATGTTGGAGTGGAGGCCTGAGCATACTCCCTATCAAAAACATTAAATTCATTCATTACTTGAGTAACACCTAAAAGGATGCAACTACTGCAGGCAAGGGTGGGTGAGATTATATGTAATGTGAGCAGGTTAGTATTATCGAAGAAAGATAATTTACTTGAACTTTGCTTTCTCCATCAATTACATTACCTGATCATATTACATTAGGTGAACCGGTAGGAGGAGTAGGAAATGCTGAGTATTCTACCCTTGATTGTGTTATGAGCTCACTCCTTGCTTCAAACAGAAAGACAAAGAATTTTGCCAGTAGGGAATGGCCACCAAGAGTGATGTGACTTTACTGATGTAACACCAGTCACTGACAACATATGATTTCCCTTGTATGTGCTCAGTGTGGCAGATCTTGAACTGTTATGATCCTCACATGGATTGAAGCTGCAAACGCCTTTTCAATCAAGACATCCCTAAAAGCAGCCAGGAGTGAAGGAGGAGTTTGTTTTGGGCATGCATGAATTAATGGCAATCTCAACTGTTTGAGTAGATGTAAATGATTATGACTGATCTGGGTACATCACTAAATCAATCAGATTGTTCATCCAGGGTGTTTCAATTTAGTGGGGCAATCAGCGCTACTGCAGTCTGTCCTAGCTATCTATACAATCAAAACTGATGGAGTAAAGGTGTATGCTCACATTACCTTCAAGCTGATGGAGTAAAGGTGTATGCTCACATTACCTCCAAGCTGATGGAGTAAAGGTGTATGCCCACATTACCTCCAAGCTGATGGAGTAAAGGTGTATGCCCACATTACCTCCAAGCTGATGGAGTAAAGGTGTATGCCCATATTACCTCCGAGCTGATGCAGTAAAGGTGTATGCACACATTACCTACAAGCTGATGGAGTAAAGGTGTATGCCCACATTACCTCCAAGCTGATGGAGTAAAGGTGTATGCACACATTACCTCCAAGCTGATGGAGTAAAGGTGTATGCCCATATTACCTCCGAGCTGATGCAGTAAAGGTGTATGCTCACATTACCTCCAAGCTGATGGAGTAAAGGTGTATGCCCACATTACCTACAAGCTGATGGAGTAAAGGTGTATGCTCACATTACCTCCAAGCTGATGGAGTAAAGGTGTATGCTCACATTACCTCCAAGCTGATGGAGTAAAGGTGTATGCCCACATTACCTCCAAGCTGATGGAGTAAAGGTGTATGCCCACATTACCTCCAAGCTGATTGAGTAAAGGTGTATGCCCATATTACCTCCGAGCTGATGCAGTAAAGGTGTATGCTCACATTACCTCCAAGCTGATGGAGTAAAGGTGTATGCCCATATTACCTCCGAGCTGATGCAGTAAAGGTGTATGCACACATTACCTACAAGCTGATGGAGTAAAGGTGTATGCCCACATTACCTTCAAGCTGATGGAGTAAAGGTGTATGCCCACATTACCTCCAAGCTGTTAAAAAAAGCATGTACAGCCCATGCTTATGGGTTTCTGGAAAAATGAAAAATGTCAAGCATCAGATGGCACCAAGGACACAGACCTGACGGAAGGTTAATGAAGGACAACTCTGTATGAAGCGATTGTCCTCCATTGATAATGTGCTGGCCAGGACAATGAACTGGCAAGGAATGTGTCAGACTTGAATATTAATGGATACTGAAAATGCCCATAAAGGTATCCACCAAATATGAGGTCAGGTAAATGTTGCTCCCCTTGAATTAGTATGTCACCACAAGTGCATTATCCAGTATTAGCAGGACTGTGTTTCTAGGGTATGTTCCACCCACATCTGGAAGACATTGAGAATGGCTTTCATTTCCAATAGGTTGATATGAAGAGCCTACTCTTGAAGAATGTACATGACACTGACAATCATAGGCCCAGTAGTAACATGGCACTGACAGTGACCATCACAGGCCCAGTAGTAACATGGCATTGTCAATGACCATCGCAGGCCCAGTAGTAACATGGCATTGTCAATGACCATCGCAGGCCCAGTAGTAACATGGAATTGTCAATGACCATCGCAGGCCCAGTAGTAACATGGCATTGTCAATGACTATCGCAGGCCCAGTAGTAACATGGCATTGACACTGACCATTGCAGGCCCAGTAGTAACATGGCATTGACACTGACCATTGCAGGCCCAGTAGTAACATGGCATTGACACTGACCATCGCAGGCCCAGTAGTAACATGGCATTGACACTGACCATCGCAGGCCCAGTAGTAACATGGCATTGACACTGACCATCGCAGGCCCAGTAGTAACATGGCAATGACACTGACCATCGCAGGCCCAGTAGTAACATGGCGCTGACACTGACCATCGCAGGCCCAGTAGTAACATGGCATTGACACTGACCATCGCTGGCCCAGTAGTAAGATGGCATTGACACTGGCCATCGCAGGCCCAGTAGTAACATGGCATTGACACTGACCATCACAAGCACAGTAGTAACATGGCATTGACACTGACCATCGCAGGCCCAGTAGTAGCATGGCATTGACACTGACCATCGCAGCCCCAGTTGTAACATGGCATTGTCACTGACCATCGCAGGCCCAGTAGTAACATGGCAATGACACTGACCATCGCAGGCCCAGTAGTAACATGGCATTGACACTGACCATTGCAGGCCCAGTAGTAACATGGCAATGACATTGACCATTGCAGGCCCAGTAGTAACATGGCAATGACATTGACCATTGCAGGCCCAGTAGTAACATGGCATTGACACTGACCATTGCAGGCCCAGTAGTAACATGGCATTGACACTGACCATCACAGGCCCAGTAGTAACATGGCATTGACACTGACCATTGCAGGCCCAGTAGCAACATGGCATTGTGACAGTACCACCCTGGTATTGTGTAAACCAAGGAGCTGTAAAATGTTCTCACCTAAACAATGTCTTATTTGATACTTTCTCCACCACATGATATATTTTCATGTGTCTGGGAGATATATGCAATGTTAATATGTGTTAAGAGTTCCTTATCTATATGGACAAAATCTTGTGAATGGATAAGGTCTGACTTATCTGGACTGATTATCCCACCTGAACTGTGAAAGAGGGAAGTAAGGTTGTTCATGATGCGAACCAAAAACTATACATAACAAAAGGTTTGTGGAGTGTCATCATGGAATGCAAATTTCTCTGAGGAGGACATTATGAACTAGGATATGACTTGTTCTAATGCCCTACTGAAGGTCCAACTTCAACATCTTGGTTGATGCATCTGGTGAACTTCTAAAAGAGTTAGTCTGGTTCCCTGACCACCTCTGTTGATTCCAATTTGAAACCAAGATCTGAATCAAACAAGTACAAGCAAGTATCTTAATTTTAATGCTACAATTGTATTTCTTCATATGTATGTGTGTGTGTGTGTGTGTGTGTGTGTGTGTGTGTGTGTGTGTGTGTGTGTGTGTGTGTGTGTGTGTGTTGAAACAAAACATAGAAGCATGATAGTTAAGTACTGTACCCAAAAATTTCTACGGTGAAACTGAATGTTACCTATCAAAATCACATGTGACAATAACAAACACTATGCTGACTGCTAAAATATTAATAAATTCACCTTCATTCACAATTATGCACTATACAAACAATTCAACTTAATGAAACATTGAAAAAGAAATATTGATTAAATTTAAGTTATAGAAACTACAGTGTTTAATTGGATTGTCTGGAGGATATCTTACACCTTGGCTAGAGTATATAAAAAAAAAAAAAAACTGGTTTAATGTGTGTTTAATGGTAGCCACCGACCAGGTAGGAAGGGGAGTTAACCTGGAAGAGTTGCTTCCCTTTGTCTAGTTCCCTAACTATGTATATAGGAAGACATTTTCCCATCTTTACAGGATGGCTGGATTTGAAGGTAGCAAAGAAAGATATCCTAAAATAATGTGATCAGGTAACATATTTGATGCAGAAATAATTAAACATCTGCGTTGTTTTGAGATTTCCCTGTCCCATGCCAATATATAAGACAGTCATTCTATTCTAGCCAGTGCATTAATTATTTTACATGGGCAAATTTGGGGATAGTTCAAATTTGCAGAATTTATGGTTTTGGAAAAAAAAATTATATATAATTCAAAACTGCCAACACTAACAAGACCATCTCAGTAAGGCAGTTGAGGTTTTTTTTGTAAGTTTGACCAGTTTTCAGTATGGTGTGACACAATATCATGTACTACAATTGTAAAGTTGAAAAACATTTATTTAAAAAGATCAGTAACTGATGCAACGCAGGTAAACATTATGTTTAACAAAAAAATTTGTAAACCTTAGTTACCTCTAACACAAATGCACAAACTTCAGTTCCAAACCTTATGCAGCTCAGTGATTTCTTGATATTTCTCAAGGTGATGTAATTCTTGGAATTTATATTTCAATTTCACATGATGACAGCAATCATATCCCACCCATACACACACACACAAGACATATCCAAATCAACATATGATGTCCAATAAATTGTTGCTTTCCTACTTTTATTCACAAGAATCTGAATATTCTTTTTCACTCTTCTGTAGTGATTATTAACACTTTTTAAGAGGTTTTTTTCCCTTTCATCTTCAAAAGATGTATCACTTGCTGCATGCTATTTTTTTTAAATTCTATAATCAGCAGTTTGATCATGCAGACATCTTGACATGAAAAAAAATATGTGCAGTTTAAAGGTACTACTGTAAAATTAGTCTGGTTCCCTAACCATCTCCAATAACTCTAATAAAAACCTTCAGATACAAATCAAACACGGACAAGCGAATTATCCTGAGCTTACCACAAATCGTATTTCCAGTTTTTGCTTTCAATCCCTAAGTCCTTATTTTAAGGGTCGTTTTTGTAAGACATACAGCAAAATCATAAGGGCTGACAGGTCTGATAATCTTCATACTTTTGTAACTCTAGTGACCCTAATTGTCAAACTACCTAAATTTCTTCAAGTTAAAGATTTGTAGCATTTTCACTACAAAGCCCTGCAAATAGGACTAATTGTAGATGTATCCATATACAGTATTAATAGAATGAGGGAATCTTACCTGTACATCTTTGATTTTTGGATGTTTGTAGAGGAGCTGTTCTATTTCTAGTGGATAAACATTTTCTCCACCCCTGATAATCATATCCTTTAGCCGGCCACAGATGCTGACAAATCCTTCTTCATCCATCACTGCTATGTCACTGGCAATTTTGTTATTACAAAAACCAAGTTTTAATAAATGTTTTTAACATGGAAATTTCTATTTTAAAAATTATATGTCAGTGGACTTTTCATACACAGTATAAGCAATGAACTGAATTTATTGGCACAAGCAACTATTTAAACAGTATGCACTTAGAAAAAACAAAACTTTCTCTGACTTACTGAAGTGTTTTAAACCATAATCATAGTGGCTGGGCAATGAGTAGTCTCTCTCATTTACTGATTGCTTAAGGCCATAAGCATACATAGAAGATGGTAACTGGGCTTGTAATCTCTCTCATCTATTGCAGTGTTTTAGGCCATGCTATTTCTTCACAATAAATGAGTTTAACTGAAAACATGTAAATCAAATTGGCATATCGAATTGGCATACAGCGAGCATCACCTGTAGATAGATAGATAAGACAAGATAAGATAAGATTGATAGGTAGGTAGGTAGGTAAGTAGGTCGGTAGGTTGGTAGGTAGGTAGGTAGACAGACAGATATAGATAGACAGACAGACAGATATATATATCTTGTTACAACTCTATGGTCTTAAACAAAGTAACAGAAAAGAGCCAAACCAACAAGTCTTGTAAAATTCATCAAATAATGTAGCTCCCTGGAATAAAAGAATGAAAATTTAAAAAGAACGTATAGTTATGTGAATTAAACCCCCAAACAGTAGTAAAATGTCTATCACAAGTCCAAATGAATTCCAGTGGTGATCTGAATGTCTGAATTCCAACTCTGAATGTGCTAATGTGATAACAGCCTTGATTTATCACAATGATATAATCCAAAATGTTCTTGAATGAATTCACAATAATCCTAAAATTATGATTTAGTCTGAAAATATTAACGAGTACTTTGTAATTCCAAAGAATAATTTAAATACATAAAACTTCTCAAATGAAACTGAACACAAGAATAAAACTGATTCCACTTCATATGTTAAGGTAGGAATGACTAATTTTGAAGTAAACAACATTAATATGAAAAGCTAAGACAAAAATAACAGAACCAGGATCAGGGACAACTTCTCATCAAATAAAAGATAGCTAGATAGACATTTGCATGTACTGTGAATTCAAATAGAAACCTCTCAATATGGGACCATTATCTGTATAGTAAGATCATCTTGGAGGCCTCTCAGTTTGGGACCAATGTACCATTATCAGTATAGTAAGATCATCTTGGAGGCCTTTTAGTTTGGGACCAATGTACCATTATTTGTATAGTAAGATCATCTTGGAGGCCTCTCAGTTTGGGACCAATGTACCATTATTTGTATAAATGAGAGATGGGGTGAAACAAGTCATCCATATACCAATGCACTGATATGTTTGCTGACATGATATGCATATCGATACAAGAGACGCAGAATCCATACAAAAACAATACTTACCGTATGCATGTTATTTTAATCTTTAACATTCATGAATAATTATTATTAGTTGCCTTGTTATAATGTAAAATTATAATCCATCTGAAACAGCATTTGTAGTCACAGGCACTCATGTTTATTAGTAAAAATGAAAAAGACTATTGTAGAATACCCATTCGCCTTCTACAAGTTAACACAAAGTGACATAGTTCATAATCCGGTCCCACCTCCCCCATTCCATGCTAATTGTCTTTACCCAGTAGTGTGTTCAGCATAAATTCCATTCATGTTCCACATGCATAATGAAGTACTTTAGTCATCAGTTTAATAATCACTTTCATGTAAAGTTTCTACTTTGAATTGTATCTTTACTCTTTTTGCCCATCTGAAAGCTACGCTACCGATTTGTTGCATGGGGAAATATGTTATGTTAAATTCTCATTTGTGGTTATTGCTTGTTCTGGTCCAGATTAAACAATAACCACCAATCAGAAATCAATGTAGCTTATTCTCTGCATGATATGTCAAGTACTTATGCAGAGATGCTGTCAGGGTGTGCAACTGTATAAATCATTCAAAATTTGCAAGAATTCAGGCACTTGGATAACAGTGAAATGCGATAACTCCCACAAAGTCATTGCAAGTCCCACATATGAAAATGTGCTTGGCGAAGTATACAATTTTTATTAACTGTTTTTGTTGCAACATCTGTCTTTTAGATAGCAATTGTTCCACATCTGGTTCTTTAAGCATGACATGAATGGTTGTGAAACTAAATTTGATTAGAATAACGTGCCCAGGAATAAGCATTATGGTGTTGTTTGAAACCATTCATGATGAAAGTTTTAAAAATGCGTGTTTAAAATAGGGGCTACCTAGTAAACCCTAAAAGTCTGCTTCCTGGCATGGTTCATTACAATTTCATTCGACAAATACTTGCTGATGATAGTGATGATGACAATAATTTTTAAAGCTATGAATTATATTAGATTATTGGAGCTAAGAAAGCATTAATGGAGACACTAGTAAGTACTTTTGAGCCTGGAATGGTGTTAAATAGTAGTCAGATGTATAGGCTGGATGGATAAGAAATAGATGCCATGACCCTTTCAGTGGTATTTCAAAATTAAATGTACAAAGGGCAGAGTACAAAGCCTAATTAAAATACAGATAATTTTAAAGTATGATGCAATTTTCATTAATTTTTCATTAATCAGTTTTGTTCTGCGGATTATATGCTACAAAACTATATACATGTATCCATATTAGGGTCGTGATAAATTTAATAAAATAAGAGTAAAAAAATGAAATTAAGAAGTACAGATATTTATTTTAATACCTATGTCTGTACAAGCATTGATGGATTAAATACCCTTATATGGCATTGTGGAACAGATAAGACATTTGGCATAGTAGTCAGTAAACTACTGATTTGACAAAGGAAATTTATGTTAGTGAAAAATCCTATTCTGAAGTAGACATATCCAAAAAGATAATACCTGTGAGCTCTGGAAAATTGTACATAGCAGTCACAAATATCAGTTTTCCAACATATTCAAGCTGACAAAGCTAGCTATGTATATGCCCCTTCAGAAAGAAGGACAGAACGATATTGATACAAAGAAAAGGAGCCAAGTATGCTGATAATTAATTAACAGTTTAATGCTTACACAACTGGAGGTGGCATCTGTCAAAGATGCTGATTTCAGAAGAGCTCAAAGAAAATGGAGCAGGAAGAAAGATGCATATTGAAGTTTAGATAAATAGTGACCTATGACCGTTTCTCCCACCTTTTATCTTTGATAAAGATGGAGGTCTCCCTTAAGATAAAATCCTGTCATCATCTCTCCTTAAATTGTACATGGGGGAACAAATATGGAATTTCTCTATTTTATGCAGAGATATTTAACAAGTGAATGAAGATTCTGTTGGAATAAATGAAATTAGCATAGAATGCTCAAGTCTATTTCTTTGTGTAAGTCAAAGAAATTGTCAAATAAAATTGGGTGTAGTCAACAGTTTTTCTTTTTCACTAACAAATACATGTACCTATGGCTTCAACATTCTTTTGCATCTGCAGGAAGTCAAATGTGATAGATTTTGTTGGCATTCAACCTTATTCCCATGCCAGAATTTGTTCTAGATGAGATTTTCTTTGCACGAGGAAATGGCATAACTTCTTCTGTTTTACAGATAACATCTTAATGTCTTCCAG
This sequence comes from Sinohyriopsis cumingii, assembly GCA_028554795.2. Lineage (NCBI taxonomy): Eukaryota > Metazoa > Mollusca > Bivalvia > Unionida > Unionidae > Sinohyriopsis > Sinohyriopsis cumingii. The sequence continues at coordinate 92,422,986 of CM068829.1, read as the reverse complement.
GTGTAAACAAGACACTAAACTGGTAATAAGTTGTTTTCAAATCATTCATGTTGTACAAAACTAAGGGAGTTAAATGAAGCCACCATTACATGGCCTAAAATGTTGGATAAAACTCATTGCCACCAACAGGTAGTCTGTTTGAAAGTAATGTTGTTATCTTCTCATCAATGAGAATTGCATATAAATATATGATAACTATATGTCTATCTGTAGTCAGCATACTGGAAATAGGACCAGAATGCCAACATACATGAAAGGGTGCCAACATACATGAAAGGGCACCACCTACCTTCCAAAGATGGAAAGACCATCAAGTTCATATATGTATCAATATGTATCGCATCGCAGGCTTCGTATCATGAATCATATCAATACACAACACAGGTGTATTGTTTCACCCCTAACAGAGAGAAATTGAGACTTCTCAATTTTGGACTACTGAACCATTATCTGTTATATTAGCTAGATCATCATAAAGACCTCTCAAATTGGGACCAATGTACCATTATCTGTATAGACAGATAAGCATATACCATGAATTCACTTGAAGGCCTCTCAATTTGGGGCCAGTGTACCATGAAGTATGTAGATAGATAATCAGAGACCTCTCAATTTGCAACTACTATACCATTATCTGTATACAAAGATAATCACTGAGACTTCTCTGTTTGGACCACTGAACCATTATATTAAATATTATATATTTTATAACTAGATCATCATCAAATTTGAACCAATGTACCATTATCTGCATAGCTAGATAATTGTTTATTGTGATTTCACTTAGAAGACTCTAAATTTGGGACCAATGTACCATTATCTAATTTGGGACCAATGTACCATTATCTGCATAGCTAGATAATTGTTTATTGTGAATTCACTTAGAAGACTAAATTTGGGACCAATGTACCATTATCTAATATGGGACCAATGTACCATTATCTTTAAAGCTTCATAATCATATACTGTCAATTTACATATTTTCATGGGTATACATTTTTATTTTTGCAAATATGACATGGCCATTACAACATAAATATATTTGTGAAGGTGTCATACTCTTTCCTTGGAAGGGTCATTATTCAATAGGTCCTTAACTGTGTGGGTTTCAGCAACCATGAAGTCCATGATAATGGTACCCAACAAAAAACAGTGAATTCACAGTATCCTAGGTCAATGATAATTATTTCCTGATGTCAAAATCTTTACTTAGAAGAACACTACATACATCATTCAACCAAGTATCATTGGAGAAAAATGTATGTAAAATCCAGTTTAAATGCTTCAATCTGATAAAAGCACACTATAAATTGGCAAAATGAGGCTACTGAAATGCATCTGTTCAACCTCAAAAGCTCCCTGCCAGTTTAGGGCTGTAAAATAGACTCTATACACTCTCCCTCATGTTCTAAGATACGACCATTGGAGGCAGAAGCCATGTGGTTAGCAAGCTAAACTCCTGGGCAAATGGGTGCAGGTTCAAATTCTACCATTGGATCAGCCTAGACTGGCTGCCATGATGTTTCCCTGGGCAAGGCACTTCACTCCAATTGCCTCAGCACTAAATAACCCACTTAAGTTGCTGTGCTGCAAAACACCAAACCAAACCACATAAACCACCAATACATAAATTAAAAGCCCCTCCACCACTACGATTAAAAGAAACACAGAAAATTTACTAACGCTGTTGAGTACCACCTATCCTCCTTGATGACCTCCCTTGTCTTGTCAGGTTCATTAAAGTAGTTCAGCATGGTCATGTACCCCCTTGTGTACAGCTCCCCTTGCGTCCCCACTGGCACTATCTCACCTTCCTGATTCACAATTTTAGCCTGAATTAAAATTATGTATGTATTTCACTTTTCAAATGTAATTATTTTTTTAAGTAAAGGTATACCATAAGGTACCACTATAGCATCTCCTTTATTCTATCTTGTAATACAACTCATAATTTCACTGGTAAAATAAACACAACTAGCCTTTACATTAAATACCAGCATCCAAGATTCCTGTGCCAGCATTGAAGAGTACTATGTGGTTTGTTTAGGCAATGAATAATAATCCATTAAGAACTCTGAATGAAAAGATGGGTTAAACTGGTTCCATTGGATGAGCTAAGTGTGTATACCTCAACATGAGGATGAGCTCTGCCTACTGTGGAAACTCTCTTGTCCAGTTTGTCATCAAGGAAGCTCTGAAATGTCACTGGACTGTTTTCTGTTGTTCCATAACACACCTAGGAAAGAAAATTCATTCATTATCCCAAAACAATTTGTGAATTCCCTGCATATTCTACCATGCTGATTGAGCAGGCTATAAATGTTTGGTTTGGTTTAAATTTGGTGTTTAACAGCACAGCAACACAAGTAGGTGATTTAATACAGAGGCCTTGCCCAAAGACACACCATAACAGCTGATCAAAGCTGATTCAATGGTGATGATGTCAATGCAACACTTGTATCACCATGTAATGACACTGGTGATGAGGTCAATGTAACATATGGATCACAATGTAATTGCCCTTGTGATGAGGTCAATGTGACACTTGTATCACAATATAATTACCCTGGTGATGAGGTCAATGTAACACTTGTATCACAATGTAATGACCCAGGTGATGAGGTCAATGTAACACTTGGATCACAATGTAATCACTCCAGTGATGAGGTCAATGTGACACTTGTATCACAATGTAATGACCCTTGTGATGAGGCCAATGTAACACTTGGATCATAATGTAATTACCCTGGTGATGATGTCAATGTGACACTTGTCAAAGTATCACAATGTAATCACCCCAGTGATGAGGTCAATGTGACACCTGTATCACAATGTAATGACCCCAATGATGAGGTCAATATGACATTTGTTTCACAATGTAATTATCATAGTGATGAGATCAATGTAATACTTGTATCATAATGTAATGACCCTGGTGATGAGGTCAATCTAATACTTGTATCACAATGTAATAACCCAAGCAATGAGATCAATGTGACACTTGTATCACAATGTAATTACCCTGGTGATGAGGTCAATGTAACATTTGTATCACAATGTAATGAAACCTGTAATTAGGTCAATTTAACACTTGCAATTAACTAACAACTAACTCATAATTAACTCAAGGAGTGGAAAAACAAAGTGCAGTGAGCATTTGCTCTCACAATCAAACTAACAACTAACATAAACTCAAGGAGTGGAAAAGCAAAGTGTAGTGAGCATTTGCTCTCACAATCAAAGTGTCACAATAAGACGATTCGTGTCCAACCTAAACTTGTCTCCTTTTAAAATGTAGAAGACCCAATCAACAATCAACACAATCATCTGAACACATTACACATTTACAATTCTAGAAGAGTGAGCCTCAGTATCAAAACTCTACACAAACGAATGTAAATATTGCTGCTTTTAGACCACAACAAAATGGTCTCCTTAAAAATAAGTCAAACTGGACAATCTGGGTGAATTTCGGTTGCATGACCATTGTTGGTCACTGCAAAAAACAATCTTGCAATATTAGTCAAAAACTGGTTTTGTGAAGGAATACAGTTTTAAAGCACAAAACCCTAACCCTAACACTTGTAATTTATCATGCTCTTTTTATTTTTTTTGGTTCTGTTGTTTATCAAACAGATGAAACTGAATTGAAACTCCACTAAGATAGTTACAATTGTAGCATACAACTGCACTCATATATTTCCCCTTTTAATGTACACTGTACTTATGTGCCAGTACATCCAATGTTCCATTTCACTTGTGTATATCTACTTACTGTGACTTGTGGCATGTGCATTTTCTCCACCACTTGTCTCATGGTCTGTATGGGACAGGGTGACCCAGCCATGACCCCAGTGTACAAGGAGGTCAGGTCAAAGGTTTCAAAGTCATGGTGATTCAGCATGTCTATAAACATGGTGGGAACTCCATACAGGGAGGTGCACCTACAAAACAGTGTATCAATCATGGTAAGCAGTGGAATGATGAAGAGACCTAAAAAGACCTAAGATCACTAACCTAGTTCAAATGTCTCTAAGAATGAAAACTAAAGAAATCGTGAGAAATTTACTCATTGTAAATTTTCCCCAGATTCTACCATATACTACCCACACCCCCATGATGGAAACAAATCTAGTCATAAAAGTGAATAACTCTTCCAAAATTAGAGTACAATGACTGGTCAAAGATGCAGACTAAAATGCCTTAAAGGCTTCCGCCATTAAACAATTATCTGCATTAATGGCTACCTCCTTTAAGCAATTATCTGCATAAAAGGCTACCTCAATTAAGCAATTATCTGCATAAAAGGCTACCTCCATTAAGTGATTATCTGCATTAAAGGCTACCTCCATTAAGCAGTAAAAGTATTACTGCTAACATCTGACTCACAGTTCGTGTAATTGGAGTAGGTGAGAAACAAAATTATTTACAGAATGAACATAAAAATTAACAGAATTTAGTGTCAATAGGAGAAAGCAGACAAATGTTTAGAAATTACTTCTCATCTGAAACAGCTTTAAGCGTCAACCCAGCATTGAAAGCTGGTGCTGGAAAAACACATGTGGCAGCATGGTTCACCATCATAAGGCTTCCTATAACCATCCCAAAACAGTGGTACAGTGGAACTGGTATACATATCCGAGTCTCCTGTAACACAAATAACAAAACTGGGCTTTACAGAAATGCAACTGTTACTGTCATGAATAGGTCATAGCCAATCCTAACGAATTATTAATGTTTCATTGACTTAAATAAAAAACAATTCAAATGCAAAAGCTGAAACTGTATATAATCAGACACAAGATTTTCACTGAAAAATACAAATACAAGAACTTAAAAATCAATCAAATAGCATGAAAATCAAACAGGACCATCTACATATTGATGTCAACATGGATTCCAAACTATATTTGTTTATGTTAAGTGGTTTATGTGTTGTCACGCTGACAAGCTTTCTATAATTGACCAACAAATGGACAGGACCAATGGAAACTCATACTAATGCAAATATTGGAGAAATAATATTTGTCAAAAGGCATGCTTGAATTAGGAAAACATAACAGAATTGCTGCACTTCAACAAATCAGAATCAGAGTTATCTTTCATACATCTTCCACTACCAGTACTTGAATTAACTTTTGCCCATTACCTCCCCTTACCAGCACCAGGTGTTGCTAGTTTTAAACTGAACAATATATAAGTGAGAATGCTTATACAGTAGGGAGAATGTGAAGGTTTTAAAGTAATGTGATTGGGTAATTATTCTTGGAGAAACAATTTAATGAAGAATTTGCTTTCTCCTTCCAATATATTCCCCATCACATCAGGAGAATCAGTAGTAGGACAGAATGCTGAACATTCCACCTATACCTTGGGCATCCAACACAGGAAGAAAAGCTGGATCCTCTATATGAATGACAACTTGCTCTCCTAACTTTGAAAGCAGCACTGCTTAAGGCTGCGTAATCTGTTCAAACTATACAAAGCTAAGAAGATTACTGAACCCTTCTTATCAACAAACTTTATGCAGGCAAATCCAGCAGATGTACTAAACTGTGATTGTGAGGAGGCTGGGCTGACGTTAACTGGGTCTGGTGGTCATCTGGGCAGAAACCACTGGGCACACCAAATTCACATCTTGTCTATGCAAAGCTAAATCCCTAAGATAAAAACTTGAGACGGTTGACTGTTCATGCCCACTAACAATTTGTATTATATCTCAGATAACAACTTGTATTACACCTCAGATCAAACTGTTATATCTCAAAGTATGGATCACAATGATCGCTATAATTTCATAAGCTGGAAGGCGATTCTGATCTTCTGTGACTTTAGAGCACACTAAGCACATTACCAAACTCAGCCATGATGATAGCATAGGAGTGGTGATATCCTTTTTCCACGCATTCACTTGGAGAAAGAGTTGTTTTCTTGCTCCTCAACATTTTTTGTGTGCTTCAAGTAATGCTTTAGGCCATGGACAAGATCTTGCATGGTTGCTTTTCTTGACGTATCTATCAAAGATAGTGAGTGTATGATGAGTCTCCGATTCTCCACTGATGGCAGTCTGTTCTTGGCTACAAAGGCTAGAAGTATCATAAGGACCATGGAACCATCTGTACTGAATTGGACATAGATCAGGTCCACAGAACTGGAATGTAACTCACTTAATCTGCATGACAACGCTAAAATTATCAGGAAACATGTTTTGTATGATAGTAGCTTTAGCAAATTGTAAGCTAAAGGCTCAAATGTATTTGAACTGAGCCATGTCAAAACCCATGAAAGATTCCATTTCTGAAAGAATGGTGAGGGATTTTGGTCTATTCAAGTCAAAACTGACTGGTAGGTCTGATAGACTTATATCATAACCGATATATTCTCTACTATGATGTCTGGGGGCCCCAAGTGGCCGAATGGTCTAAAGCGCTCTCCGTTACGGATCACTGCCATCTCACCTCTGTCTGCGTGGGTTCGAGACTCAGATTCGGCTAATGTGGGTATGTGAGAAAGCTTGCCAGTAGCTTCTCGTGGGTCGGTGGTTCTTTCTAGGGTTTTCCCAGGTTCTTCCTCCACCATTAATACTGGCTGCCATGTATAGTCTATTGTGTGCTGAAAAATGCCCTTAAACCCTACAACAACAACAACAACAATAACAACAACAACTATGATGCCTGACAGTGTCAGATGTCACAAAGTGGTAACCTTTGATGGTTATGTAGTGAAAGCTTAAAACTAGTTACATCTGGTGCTGGCAAGAGGAGATAATGGGCAAATGGTTTCAGCCCTTTTCTCTATGATACAGACAGAAATTATGATCTTGACCTAATTGGGAGGACTGGATTCTGGAGGTAGCAAGCTTATTTTCTGAACATTAATGTGATCACGGAACATTTTGAAAGGAGAAAGTAAAAGACTAAGTAAATATCTTACTCTGAGATGATACCCTAACCTTCGACCAGTAAAATAGCTATTGTTCACAATGTTGTGATGAGTTAATAAGGCCCCTTTGGGTAAACCAGTTGTTCCCTGCAAAGAAAATTAAATTATATATAGTACATACCAACATATGAGCTATAAATAGATCTGAATTTCTTAGGTCTATATTTGTCACAGGAAAAAAAATTATTGCAACATTCGACTAGAGATGGAAGTGATCACAAATATCTGTACTTTTATTTCATCTCCCTGCTCCTTCCAATTCTCTATCTTCACCACATATGATCATCCCATGGTTGCATCGAGTTTCTGAAACCTTCATCATCTACTAAACCTTGATGAAGCATCATACAAAGTATCATCCCTCTTCATTCAGCGTAGGTGAAGTGTATGTTACATGAGTCCATATCTTTGAACCCCATTCCATCCTCCCCGGGGTTACATATAGAATTCAAAGTCATCATTGCCATCTATTACTGTAGTGAAGCATTATTATACCAAATGTGATTACCCTTCTTCCATCAGTGTAGAGGAAATTCAGGTCATAAGGAAGACACCTGCCACAATATATCTGCACAAATGCAAAGAGAATAATTTTTGTATGTCTTAGGTATTGTTTCTTATTCTCAATGTCATATCTTTATTAAAGTCCTCATCATGAATCACTGCATTAATTGATTATGCATTAATTGATTACCCATTAACTGATTACCCATTAACAGAACCATTGTGAATGGTTTAAAAAGCCTTTTACCCAACAACTGGGTTTGAAATCAAAATCCCACCATTTGATACATTTAGTTAATCGAACTTTCACAATTTTGTATCATGAAACACAATTTACTCTTAATTCAGTCAATGAAACTAAAATTTACATTTTGTGGTTAAAAAAACCCTGCTAAATATTATCATAACAGTTGCAACAGGCTCCTGGTACTTTTAATGAGACTGTCAAACTAAGTAAACTGGAACCTGGATAATCCGGACATGATAGGGTCCAAACATTTATGCAGTCAACCAGAATACTCAGTGCCAAATATAATGTAAGGAAGATTTGGGAAACTGAATTTTGAATCCAGAGGGGAACTGAATTTTGAATCCAGAATAGGCGGGGGACCAGTTTGAAAATGTTCCAAAATACTTGCCGAAGTGAACTGGATGTTGATTGGGTCATCAAATTGGAGTTTGTCCTGAATATCAAAAATATTTCTCCTCTCTTTGTCTGAAGCTGCCTGCATTACATCTGAGAACTTCAGAGCACCTCTAACAAGAAGACAGATAAAGATAAAATAGGAGACTAGTATTTCACAGCACCACAATTAACATTTGCCAGAAACAGATGTTAATTCACAGTACCACAATCAACATTTGCCAGACAAAGATGTTATTTCACTGTACCACAATTAACATGTCAGACACAGATGTTATTTCACTGTACCACAATTAACATGTCAGACAAAGATGTTATTTCACTGTACCACAATTACTAATTGTCAGGCACACGTTATTTCACTGTACGACAATTAACATTTGTCAGAAATTGATGTTATTTCACAGTACCACAATTAATATTTGTCAGAAACAGATGTTATTTCACAATTTGTCGGACACGTTATTTCACAGTACCACAATTAATAAGTTAGACACAGGTGTTATTTCACAGTACCACAATTAATATTTGTCAGAAACAGATGTTATTTCACAGTACTACAATTAATATTTGTCAGAAATAGATGTTATTTCACAGTACCACAAGTAATATGTCAGAAACAGATGTTATTTCACAGTACAATTAATATTTGTCAGAAACAGATGTTATTTCACAATTTGTCAGACACAGATGTTATTTCACAGTACCACAATTAATAAGTCAGACACAGATGTTATTTCACAGTACCACAATTAATATTTGTCAGAAACAGATGTATATAATTAGTTTAATTCATGTTGACTAAATAGCATGGTAATAAATCAATAGGCAATTTACCAGTAACAAGAGTTCATGTTCTTGTGAATATATCATCATAAGTTACATCATTTTTAATAGATCTGGTCTGGTGATTTATGGCACAGCAACAAAAATGGATTATTGTACGCTAAGGCAATTGGAGTTACATGTCACACTCAGGGCCACACCATGTTAGCTGACCCATGTTAATCCAATGGTTGGATTCAAATATATGCCCTTTTAGTCACACATCCAGCATGCTAACCACTCAGCCACCATGACTACCATCTCCTTCTTTGAGTAATATAAATGAAATTTGACATAATTACCTAGCATCTGATTAAAAGCAAAGTTAGTTGGAATACGCTGAGTGGTCACTGCTAATATGCTCCATTGACTGTTTAAGGTAGTGAGAAACCAAAAGTTTAGTTAGGAAACACCTGGCTGGTGACCACAAAAGGCAGGTGATCTTTATATACATATGACTTTTATACATGAAATTTACTGAGGGAGAGGGGAAACATAATGGCCACTGATAACAGGTGATCATTATACAAAAGTAACCATTCTGACAGGCTTGATTGTACTCCATGCCTTGACAAGGATCAACAACAACAACAAAAGTTCTTAAAAAAATTCAAATGGGGCTTCTATCTGAATATAGTGTAAACTCAGTGTAAAGAAGTAAAATTCAAAACTATAATCCTTACACATGGTTGTGCTGTCCCATCATTATGACGTACTTCAAACTTGGCAAACTGAAAAAGAAATGGTAGTAAAACAAATATCAAAGACTAACACCAATAAACTCTTATTTTTTTCCAAATCTTTAAATATTTTCAACCAATGTAGAAAATTAATAGTTAAAAAGAAACAACTAGAAATTATTTATAGCTGCAAAAATATCACAGAACATGAGTCTCCTGCCAGTCCCATATATTTAATCAGGAATTAATTATTGAGAGGGAATCGCTCCCTCTTGTTCATCATAGTGAGTGAGTGCAACAGAAAAAAGGATAATGTGTATAATCATGCTAGAACAGAAATTGTCATAACTTTCAGTTATATTTATATCAAACTTATACTATACAGTTACAGTTATATCAAACTTATACTACACAGTTACAGTTATATCAAACTTATACTACACAGTTATATTTATATCAAACTTATACTACACAGTTACAGTTATATCAAACTTGTACTACACAATTATATTTATATCAAACTTATACTACACAGTTACAGTTATATCAAACTTATACTATACAGTTACATTTATATAAAACTTACACTACACAGTTACATTTATATAAAACTTATACTACACAGTTACTTTTATATCAAACTTATACTACACAGTTACAGTTATACAGTGCATATTTCTATCCATGATAACTCTGAACATTTTGAAACAGTTCTGACATTTCATGTTGCTTTCAAAATACACAAATTTATACAGTTTTGCATCGTTTGTGTACTTACTTGACTGGACACATGTCCAACCACCACCGTCCTTTTGCAATACTGAAAATTAGCCTTTAACTCCAGGTTTGGTAAACTTTTTAAGGATTTTGTGATTGCTACAAACCTCAATTTAAAAAACCCTAAGAACAATCTTCCATGAGACAACTATAACCTATGATTCCACAAATTTAAGTATTAATGAAAACACTATGAGTTTACTGACCATCCTCTGCCCACTAATGAAAATATGTAAAAACCATGACTCGTCTGGCAAAAAAGTCAGGAGGATGCCAATCTGGTCACCAGGTCTAAAGGACATGTGACAAATCTGCAAACTACCATCAAATTTGACAAAATCAAGATGTCCGAGAAGACTGTCCTACCCACCATGCTGAGAGTCAAATTTAACAGTAGTTAGCCTAGAAATCTGAGTCAACAGGATGTTTTTTGTTCTAATTTCTTCCAAAGCTGTACATTGCCTATGTTGTGAAATAACTCTGTTAAGGTCTCTGAAGCTTTGGAATCCTTATCCATAATTTATTAAACATCGTTTGTCCAATAATGAAAGGCCCCTACTATGCCATGACACTATTTTTAGTAATGGTGAAGCTGGGTAGTATCATTGTATACATTTGAAAGATCTTTATGCATCGGTTGCTGTCTATCAAGTTTTGTTAAATTGTGCTTTACATTTTGAAAAAAGTCTTTGAAACATATTTCTGGTATTTTTGGTAACAGTGGACACATTTAGCAGACCAACGTAAGTCGAAAAAATATAAATGGTCTTCATTACAGGACATTTTATGTCATGCTTGATCCAATTCTTTTCAACAGTTATAGAGAAGTCGTTTAAAAGTTGCTTTTTTTTAGTAGCTGTGGCCATATTTTATGGCAATTCAGCATCAGTTTTGCAAATTTTAAAACACTATATGCCATGATGTTAAATTTGGTCAAGTTCTGTTGAGTGGCTTTTGAGAAGAAGCTGTAAAAGGGTTTTTCTATTTTTAGTAACGGTGGCCATATTTGACTGTAGACAAGCATAATACCTACAAATAAAAGGGTGCTTTCTATCATGTTTCATCAAATTCTATTTGGCAGTCTAGGCATAATTTGTTCAAATTTGAAAGGTCTTCCTGTCTCAATGCTTTCTGTCAAATTTGAAAGGTCTTCCTGTCCCAATGCTTTCTTTCAAAATTGATAAAATTCTTTTCAGTCTTTTTCTAGAAGTCTTCTAAATTGTTTTCTATAATCAGTACCTGTGGCCACATTTAATGGCAGATTAATATCATTTGTACAAATCTGAAAGGCCTTCATGCCAAGATACTCTGTGTCTAAATTTAGTCAATAGTGGTCTCATGGATTTTGAGAAAAAGTTCAAAATGGCAATTGTTGATGGATGCATGACACATGCAGGATCTAACCATAAGCTTCACCAAGTTCAAACTCACTGCTGGACTCCATAAGTCCTCAAAAAAAAAAAACTTGTTCATATAGGTTGATTTCCACATCATCTGAAATATCACACACACTCTAATGAGGTTCAAGTGGATCTAAAATAGTTTCGATGTTCCCAGCAACTTCACCATGGGGTCAATGGAAGGAAGCATCCATTAAATTATAATATCAATGGATATTTTTTTAGGTCTTCCTTCCTGTTGGATGTTTTATGACAATGTTTGCAAGACATCTTTAATGCAAATGTAAAATATCTGAACATCACTTTAAACTTTAAAGACTGGCGATATTTATTTGCCACTGCATATATATTGCACAGACGGGTTATTTTTATGCACAGCAGTTGCGATGCAAAAATATCACATCTTGGTGTATAATGTAAGCATCAAAACTTGAAGAATGTAATTAGAAGAGTATGGTTCATAAAAAAGAGTGGGACATACAATTCCAGCAAAAAATATCGGAGCCTAAACATCTACTTCTCACAGAAGAAAATACAATAAATTAAAAATAAAAATGCCTGGATTCCAACCTAGAGATATTAATCACTACCAGTTGCATAGTATATAGTTGGTATATCCAGAATAGGTAATAGAAAAAGGGAATGCTAAGCATTCGACATCTAGCATGTAATTGGTATATCTAGTGTTGTATAGTATATGATTGGTACATCCAATGTTGCAGAGTATATAATTAGTATATCATATGTTGCATAGTATGTAATTGGTGTATCCAATGTTGCATAGTAATTGGTATATCCAATGTTGCAGAGTATATAATTAGTATATCCAATGTTGTATAGTCTGTAAATGGTATATCCAATGTTGCATAGTAATTGATATATCCAATGCTGCATAGTATATAATTGGTATATCCATTGTTGCATAGTATATAATTGGTGTATCGTATGTTGCATAGTATGTAATTGGTATATCCAATGTTGCATAGTAATTGGTATATCCAATGTTGCATAGTATATAATTGGTATATCCAATATTTCTCTAATGTTGCTACTAGAGAGCTCTGGATCAGATTGGATGATTTCTATTATTTGATATATTATCTGATAATGAACACAATGGTTTAAGTGTTTAGACACTAGGGTCTACTGGGACTCCTTATTTAGATATTCCTAAGGTGTTCTTTGATTCTCACTTGGAATTCCATTTTAGTCTCACTGACATATAGTTTGGCACAGAAATGGCAAGTGAGTAAGTAAATTACATTGTATGTGGTACAATAACCTCTTAACTGGGAAGTATATTTGAGGGTTGTACATGTGCTTCCAAATATTTTAGAATTATCCAAAGATGCAGTAACAAGATTTTCAAGATGGGTGCTGTTGTAACCATACTGGAAGTCCAATCAGAACCTTTTCATTTAGAACAAACTAGACAAAACTTCCCTGAAAAGATCAGAAATAAAGGAGATGTTTCTCCAGGCACAAAAGGAAAATCAATTATCTTGGCCGCTTGAGCAGCAAAGAGGTTGTCACAATCTTTCTGAGTCATGTGATCTGTCATGTGATCTAGCAGACCCTGAATCTGTCCCATTGGAGAAAAGCAATCAGAACTATTTTGCAAGTCTGGGCCCTCTACTTTTAAATTAGCTTAAGGATCAAGATCACTGGAGGGGAGCATAGGCTCACATTCCCTCCCAGCTGACTGACAGTTTGTCAAGATAGTAGACTTCTAGGTCCAGAAACCCTGAGAAGAAGGTGAAGAGTTTTGTTGTTCCACTTTGTTGTAAACATCTCTAACATTGGTCAGACCCACAGGGCACAAACTCAATGAAGGATAGATGGATTGAGAGACCACACTGTATAAAGAATGTTAGCCTTTTCCTAATAATGAATTAGCCAGGATACCGAGCCTGCCCAGAATGTGTGGTATCTTATATGCATATCTAGTTGTCACACTCTTATAAGGTTACTCCTTTTGCAGCAGGAAACTGGCTTTATAAGCAGGTGGCTCTTTTAGAGGGGGATCACACATATTTGAGTAAATAATTACATACAAAGTAATACAGTTGCAGCCGATTCTGAAACATTTAATAAAATAGGGGAACCAAAATTGAGGTTATGCAATGTTGCCAATGTTGGGATTTGAGAGTTTAAGATTGCGTCTCTTCAAAATATGGATTGCAGGAAGCTGTTTGGGTATGAACCATGATTTAGTGGACCATCCTACTAACTATCCTGGCTATCTGGCACATGGATTCCCAAGCCATCTGAGCTGGGCAAAAGATAGCTAATGATGCTAGGAGGAAGCAGGAACAACATTCTACATCATGTTGGATAAGGCATGAAAGCAATTTTTGGTAAATTATGTTTCTCCAAGATTACTTAATCAACATTAATGTCTGTCTGTCTGTCTCTCTACCAAATAAGCAAAGGGAACAAACTCTTACTGATCACCTCCCCTTGACTATAGCAGGGTAGTGCCAGTTTTCAACTGAGCAATACATCAAAGACGATGCTCACATTTGCGGGGAGGCTAGGAGGTTTTGTTGTAATGTGATTAGGCAAGTAGTCTCAAAGAAATTATTTACTAAAACATCTGCTTTCTTCTTTGAATACATTCTCTGATTCCATTAACTTTAGCAGAATAGGTAAAAGAAGAAGGGAATGCTGAGCATTCGACATCTACCACAGATACCGGTACCCTGTAAGGGAAGAATGGCTGATTTTCCTATACGAAGGATATCCTACTTTCCTATATTGATAGAACAAGTGATGGTAACATAATCTATAATAACGACATCTGGCTAAGAAGAAATTTAATGACCTCTGCATACTTACGAATTTTCTGGATGATTCCAGAAAAATACTAAGCTAATACCTGTGAGTGGGTTGTGCTGATGTGCTAAAAATTAATTTGGAAGGGTTATATTTGTGATGATGTGGTTGTACTCCTAATGTATTATGACTTGCAGATATCTCACAACAAACAGTACTCATGCTAGATGTCAACATAAGCGGATTATGATATAACAATACACTTTTAAGATGGTTTGTCAATATGGATAAAGAATTTATTCATGTAACAATAGATACATTTCAGTGTATTTACTATCAAGTTTGCGGCTTCCTTTCATTGGGCCTCTAAATTTCTCCACTCCAAACCCATGGTTGTATATACAAGTTTAAACAGCCAACAATGTCTCCAACAACAAAAAATCGCCTGATGGTATATTTTGCCACCAATAACAACAACAAAAATCTCAATCTGCGACATTGATGAAGCCCTGTGAGATCCCTGAATAAACATTTTACGTTATTTGTTTGTACTTTCAAGAAGAAAAACTGTTTTTCGTGTACGATAAAAATACATTTAAAATTTCAGGAGCCATGCCATGAACGTCTTGTATTATTCATACACAATCTCTTTCCCAAAATAATCAACTTTTTCTTTTTTCTGTACTTTTAAGAAATATTTTTTTTTCCATTTACGAGAAAACACATGTCTATGAAACTTCAGAACCACACTACCACCGTGTTATATATTTGAATTTGTGTTATAACGGAGCATGCTATAGTGGGGTCACACTGTAAAGATATAACTACTGTGGTGTCTATTACTTCTAAAGGCATATATGTATGAAAATATAGACATAACTATTGTGGTATAAAAAAGCAACAAGATATTCACCAAACACTAATAATTATTATCATTTTTCCTTGTTCATCATAACAACATCTATGGCATGTTTTAGTATATTTATAGAAGAAATGTTTTTGTCTTTTGTCAATATCCACCTATTTGTTGAAAAACTTCTCTCAACATCCACATTTCCATGAATTAAACAGAAATCTGACTTTATAACTTTCTGAAGATAAACATACCTGACTGTGAGCATTTCTGTCAAACGTCTGATCTATATCACTTTATTCCAATGATGGTCAACCCTCTTAAGCTGTCCACTATCATCCTATATATGTTTCACTCACACAGATCTTCACTCATCCATTGCAAGAAGGACATCATATTTACTGATACTGGGTAAGTTTACTGCATGGATTTAGCTGCCACTTCTTCATGTAAGCACTGTCAGCAATTCAAACAAGTGAGAAAACTTGCCTAAAGCTTCTCGTGGGTCGGTGGTTCTTTCTGGGGGTTTTCCGGGTTCTTCCTCCACCATTAATACTGGCCACCATGTACAGCCTATCTTGTGCTGAAAAATGGCATTAAACCCCACAACAACAACAACAACAATTAAAACAATGGGCTTATCAAGAGGTAGGGCTACATCCAAGTATACTGAAATCTCCCATAAGAACTTGAACTTAATTTCTGATGCCAATACTTTCTGGCATGAAGATTCCAGTTTCACAATGCCATGATATGTTAAACCAACCTCTATATCTTTCTGATCCAAACTATTTTCTCACTTCATGACATCCACACTAAGAAGCTTTCTCCAACTCTAATTACCAATTACATCAACCCTGATGAACTTAAGCATGAACTTTTTTGTGGCATCTTACATGCCTCCACATACAACACCATGAATCAAAGGTTCTTGTTTTTGAAACAAAGTATACATTTTCTCAAACAGCAGTCCCACACTGATCAGGAAATTATTGTTGTTGTTGTTGTTGTTGTAGGGTTTAATGCCATTTTTCAGCACAAGATAGGCTATACATGGCAGCCAGTATAAATAATGGAGGAAGAACCCAAGAAAACCCCAGAAAGAACCACCGACCCATGAGAAGCTACTGGCAAGCTTTCTCACATACCCACATTAGCCGAATTCAAGACTCGAACCCACGTTGACCTTTTTAACTGAAAATTTGATTTATGCAAATTAGGGGTCATCTTATAAGTGCAACATACAAACAAATATGATAAATCTAAGGGTAATGATGGAAACTCTAGATATCTGCAGTACCAAAAATAATGTGAATTCATATATTTTTAAATTTTCATGCCTGTATTCCCGTTTAGAAATGTGTATATGATATGCAAAGTGTAACCATTTTATCATGATTTTCATTACATAATACTTGTCTCTTGGCTTATAAAGGAAGAACTCACTATTTTTCAAGTTGACATGTCAACAATTTGATGGAGCCATGAATTTAGTACATGTACTTGATCAGTGTCAAGTAGAGTTCTGCCTGTTCCAGTAAATGTTTGACCTTAATCTCTTAGCTTGTTTTCTCACATGACAACTCTGATTGAGCCACAAGTTTGTTCAAAGTCAAGTAAGAGAGGCTGGTTATTTGAACTCGGTGTTATTGCCATCCACTGACACATGTTCTGTTGCATTCTTTAACAGATTCACCTACTGTAGACAGACCCCAAGCTCAGTCACTATGTAAGCACCTACACATGACAGTGAAGACAAGGAAATGGAGTTAGACAATATTATGATGACCAGATGGCAACTTAAAATGTCTAAATGCCAAGGCCAATTTCATAAAAAATCAGACAATGAGTATAATTTCTTGGACTTTGTACCAGATAACATTAGCAAGTTAAATGTATGGGATACTAGCTAGTTACATGTATAGGATACTAGCTAGTTACATGTATAGGATACTAGCTAGTTACATGTATAGGATACTAGCTAGTTAAATGTATAGGATACTAGCTAGTTACATGTATAGGATACTAGCTAGTTACATGTATAGAATACTGTAATTCACAAAAAATGTGAACTTAGCTTTCATTGTTTATTTGAAAGATACATGGGGTTAACATATTATGGGATACTGTGAATCAGATCATTGTAAACTATTTTCACACTGCTATGTGACCGAATTTATGGATTTATTATATAAATGGACTTAAAATGTCAAAAATTGTGGATTTTAATGGGTTTAATCAGAACAAATTGAAAGTTGCCAATTTATCTGTGACATATTCTACTTAATAATACAAGTGTATTTTACTTTTTGGTTGTTACTTTTCCTATATTTCTATCTATTCAGTTGGGCTTATTAACTTTTCCAAAATACAACTCTAACTTATAGACAACAAGTCACCCCTTCAAATGTATCTGACTTGCAAAATACACACCGACTTATAAAATGGTAAAAGAGAAATTGGCTTTATGTAGAGATAAAGGTGGGGGGGAGACAGACTATTAGCCAAATATTACGTGTTTAGGCTGTTACAAAATCTAACAAGAAAGAATGAAGACAACAGGCTTTGTAAAATTTAACAAATAATTTATTTCCCTAGAAAAACAAGAAGGTAAAAATAAGATAAAGAAGTTACAATTCTATTAATCAAATCCAAAAATAATCCAAGAATAATCCAAGAATTAAAAAATAGAAGTCCTAGTAATAAAAAGTCCTAATAAAACTGAGTTTGAATCATGATGAAATCCAAACTGGAAGATGATGACATATGATGTGATCAGCATCATACTGATGTGTCAGCAGTCATTTGTTGAATCACAGAGAAAAATATTCCCATGTTTGAATTCTGTGTAAATTTCGATAACTGTCCTTGTCCAAGAATTTAGAGCACTAGCATTTCCAGGGAAAACAAACTTGAAATCGAATAAATTGAAGAAAACAAAAAAATTTGCCCAAAAACTGGTCACAACATAACACACTTTAACTCGAGTGTTAAGACACTAATGACTATTCTTTCCCAAAACATCAATAATAAATCTAGCTACAACACAAAACAGATGCCTCAATGTGGGTCAATCCTCTGGAAAAACCAGAGTTTGAAACAATTGTTACATGTTATTTGTCACATATGCCAAGTATGGCCTCTCAATTCCACTTTTAAATCTTACTTTGAGAAAGAATATATATAAAAAAATTAACAAATTGTTTGCTTTAACTCTTACTGGTTCTGAATCAAGGTCAGGAACTAGGTTCGCATTAGATACAATGTTTCTATTATTAGTTGACATTTATAACTGAATTAAATTTCTGGACAATGTCAAATCCAGTAAATAAAATTACATTACAGTAACATGTAATGGAATAAAAACAATTTAAAATAACAAAGAAACAATCAAATCAAATATAAATTAAATTAAATATACATAACACTTCCCCCATAAAGAAAAAGAAAGATTTATAAAATAAATCTTATTTTTTATTATAGAATAATTATATATTTATTTTTTTAAATAACATAAGAACTCTTATGAATTATACAAAGTATACATGAAATCATACATTGCTATTAAATTATCTTTTCTCTTAATGTGCCTGATGTCAATATTATGTTCCTGTAACAACAAACTCTACCTATGTAGTCTTTGATTTTTATTTTTCATCTTGCCGATGAAAGTAAAGAGGTTGTGATCAGTAAACACAATAATCTAAGAGGGAGTTGAACTAATGTAAACTTCAAAATGTTGTAATGCCAATATCAAAGCCAAACATTCCTTCTCGATTGATGAATAATTCTTTGGTGCTTATTTAATTTCTTAGAAAAACAGTACACTGGATGATCAACACCATTTGTATTTTCTTGAATCAATACTCCTCCAACCCCAATATCACTTGCGTCAACAGAGAGTTTAAATAATTGGCAAAAATTTGGAGCTGTTAAGAACTGGCACGCTTTTAAGTATGGCTTTTAACTTATCAAATGCCTCCTGACATTTTTCAGTCCAAAGAAACTTGTTTTCTTGCTCAATAAATTTGTCAGGTGTTCAGCAATTATGGAAAAATAGGAACAAAATTTCTGATAGTATCCAGCCATACCTAAAAACTGCATCAGTTGCTTTTTACTAATAGGCACAGGGAATTCAGAAAGAGCCTTGACCTTAGCATCTATAGGTTTAATCTGTATATGTTCCATGATATGTCCTAGAAATGTTGCACAAGCAGGGCAGAACTCACTTTTGGATAGATTTATTGTCAAACTTGCATCAGTGAGTCTGTCAAAGAATTTCCGAATCGTCAATAAATGTTCTTTCCAAGTGTCACTGTAGATGATGACATCATCGATGTAAGCATCGCAAGTATCTAGACCAGAGGTAATCACATTCATGAGACGTTGAAATGTACTTGTCAAACCTTTCATCCCAAATGACGTCACTTTATATTGATAAAGTCCATCTGGAGTCATGAATACTAAAATTTTCTTTCAATCAGTGGAATTTGCCAAAATCCTTTCAGAAGGTCAAATTTCTTGATATACTTGGATTTCCGATCTTATCAATGCAGTCATCGATTCTTAGTAATGGAAATTAATCTGTTTTAGTCACACTGTTCACCTTCCTATAATTAGTACACAAAAGGAAACTTTTATCTGCTTCTAAAACAAGTATAAATGGTGAATTCCAGTCATTTTTACTGGGCTCTACAAAATCATTTTCCAGCAAATACTGAATTTCTTTTTTCAAGTTCTCCTTTTTGAGAGGGTTCATCCTGTATGGGTGTTGTTTCACAGGTGTAGAATTTACAATTTCAACGTCATGGAAAAATTTGCTTATTCTTGTAGGAACATCTTGAAATAAGTGCTCATATTCAAATAATAACTGTTTAAGTTCATTCCTTTCTTGTTGTTGGTCCAGATTACTCATAATTTCTGAATTCCAAAGATTTGTCACTCCAAAATCAGTAGAGTCTGATGGTAATCCTTCACTTAAATCTTCACTGAGTGGGACAGGTACAACTAAATTAATTGCATGTTTAACCTGGCTATCTCTTTCAACATACTGTTACTCCTTTAATTTATTGAGATCCCAGGAGCACCAATATTATTATAATTTAACTCATTCATTTTCTTCTTAACCTTGTAAAGGCCATAATGCCTAAACTGAAGAAAATTCTGAAGAATGAGCAAAAGAGACAGAACTCTATTACCAAGACTCAAAAGTTCTCTCCATTGTAGTTCTGTCAAACCATAATTTCAGTTTTGACTTGAACTGCTGAATACCAAATTCAAGTATAATTGGCAGGAAAGTTCCAGACTTAAAATTTGACCTTTGACCTGATTGGACTGATTTTGGAAGGCCAAATTGAGTAAAAAAAACTTTAGCAAAGCTTTTACTATTGTTTTAGTTTCAATATTCCTCAAAGGAATTGACTGTGGAAACCTTGTTGATGCACATATTATAGTCAACAAATATTGGTTACCTGACTTTGTCTTAGGTAAGGGACCAACACAGTCTACCATTATTCTGCAAAATGGTTTGTAAAAGGCAGGAATAGGTTGCAGATGAGCCTTAGGTATCTTCTGATTGGGTTTTCCTAACATTTGACAAGTATGACAAGAGCTACAGTATTTACAAACATCAATTTTAATTTTTGGCCAATAGAAGTGATTCAAGATCTTGTGATAAGTCTTATTAATCCCTAAATGACCAGCCAAAGGAGTTTCATGGGCCAGACTAAGAAGTTCCTGTCTGTAAGATTTTGGAACTACAATTTGATAGTTCACTGACCACTTGTCACCAGCAGGTACCTCAGGAGGTCTCCATTTTCTCATAAGAATTTCATTTTTAATTAAATAAGAGACAGTACTTCAGCTGCTTCAGTTTTACTAATGGCCTTTTGAAACAAACAGGAGATCTCAGGATTGTTGTTTGTCACCCTGATTTGAATAAAGAGAATGAGTAGTTAAAAGAGGATCACTGTGATCAATACCTTCTGATTAATCCAAACAAGGAGTGAAAGTGACCTCATCAATAGCCTAACCAATACATGTGTCAGCTACAGGAATACTTTCCTGATCAACATCATTCTCAAGAGCTTTCTTTGCCATAGCTCCAGTAACTGCACAAGCTGAGTATAAATCAGGAAAAAAAATTCTCAATTAACTTTTTGATCCATGCAAGGCTTGCCGGTTACAAGTAGATTAACCAAAACCTTGTCTCCAGCTAGGTCAGTGCCTAGTAATAAATGAATGCCCTCAACGGGTAAAGTATGCACTGTTCAGACTGTCACGGGTCCCGAGACTAAGTCTGATGACAAATTTACACAATCGAAAGGAACATTAACAAAGCCACACTCTACTCCCTGAATAAGAACACTCTCATTAGAAGACTTCTGAGAAACAGACAAAGTACCTGATAATAAAAGAATGAGAAGCTAATGTGTCCCTTTAAAATTTTAGTAGGGATGGGATTAGGTAATCACCAAAGATTGATCTAGAACCCTTCGACATGAATGGTTCATAATTCTCCATAATAAAATCAGACTGGGGTTTATTAGACCCAACAAATGTATTGCTTTCAATACATGACCATGACCTTGACCTCTTAGAAACAAGATCATTTGGAATAGGTCTGTCTTGATTCTGATGCTTATTTTTCAATTTGTAGCAATCAGAAATAACGTGTTCTTTCTTCTTGCAATAGTACATGTAGGAAGAAACAAGGATTTTTGATCAAGCTTATCAGAAGCTTGATTTCTAGAAGTTGTTTCAGTTTGAAATTTAGAAGGGCTTGTATTAGGCTGAAATACTTTTCTACCAGAAGACTGCTGAGCAGAAGTCTTATTTACAAAAGAATCTTTATGAGCTAAAGAATACTCGTCAGCAGCATGACCAGCATTTTCCAAGGTTTCGACCTTATGCTCATCAAGATAAGTTTTTATGTCACTAGGGATACAGTTCATGAACTCTTCAAGTAATACAAGTTGTCTGAGAATTTCATAATCTTGATCAACGTTCTTGGATAAGCACCATCTATCAAATAACTGCTCTTTTTCTCTTGCAAGTTCGACATGAGTTTGTCCAGCTTCTTTTTTATAGTTGTTGAATTTTTGCCAAAAAGCCTCAGGGACTAACTCATAAGCCCTTAAGATGCATTCCTTCACCAAATCATAGTCAGCACTCTGCTGTACTGACAGGGATGCATATATATCTCGGGCTTTGCCAAAAAGTGCACACTGTAATAGTGATACTTAGAGATCTCTCAGTTAGGGCTTTTCCTTTACACTGGAAAGTGTGTGTGTTCCAAGGTCTATGTATGTTGTCTCTATAAATTTCATACTGTTAACATTTTCTCATATTCGTTTCGATGTACATTTATCCATTGCAAATTTCCAACAATTAATGCTTGTACACCTATTCGTTTGAATGACTACAGCATGAATAATTAACAATCAACACATGCTTTCAGCATGCATATAACCTTTACTTCAGATTTTGTGAATATCAAAAGAAAAGTGTGAAAACTACTATACTAATCTTTGCACAAAGTGAAGTGCAGAGAATGACTTGCGTTTGTGAACTTGCTTTTCCATAACAGTAAAATATTTTTTTTAAAAATAGGAAATTAATAACAAGTACATAAACAAACACCATACCCATGTAAAACCAGAGAACTAAGTGCAGTAAGCCTGCAATTGTCAGGAGTCACTTTTATAAACAAATTTAAGCTGAAGGCATGTACAATTTCATACCCTTTCAATTTCCAGCTAATAAAGTGGACATTATTTACTTGTCAACTGATTGCATCAAATAACACCACCAAGCCCAGCAAACATGTTGGCAGCTTTTGTATTTTGATGTTTATTAAATTGTGAGAATTTTTTATCAATCACCTCATTGTCTGCTGCTTGGTTGTGTATGCAGTTAAAGAAGAAACACATGTCAGCTATTGTTTGAGCAATGATTGTATATAGAATTAATTGAAGACAATCACAAAGACGAATTACTGGCTTTATTCTTGGATCATTAATAAGTAACATTTCCGATAATGTTTAAATTGGCATAAAACTTCAAGGACCTGGTAAAATTGTTAAATTTCAGAAGCCAAGCCATGATTGTATATAGTAAAATTCATATGCGAACTCTTTCCCAAAAATGATAATAAACATTTTACATACTATTTCTCGTACTAAAAAAAAAATATTCTTTCCCGGTACTAGAAAAATACATATACGTGTATTTAATATTTCAGGAACCATGCCACAATCATATTAAATTTGAATTCATATGCAATCTCTTCCCATAATGATTATAAAATTTTTATACACTATAAACATTGTACTTGGAAGAAGAAAAACAATTCATGGGCGAATGAATATACAAAATTTCAGGAGCCACACCATGACCGCGTTATAGCAGGGTGCATTATAGTGGGGTTGCACTGTACTAACATTGCACTTTCAACATGCACATTACAGTCTATATTCCCTCAGATTCTTTGCACTGGGAAACACAATGATTCTCAATAGCTTTAGCTCACCCACACCCCACCCAAAAAACAATAAATCAAATCACATCACATGGAACATGATGGGATTGGAAGACAGGAATTTCATTGGAACTGAAAAACAAATCTTGACTTTTGCTAACAAATAAAAAGGAAACATAATGAAAGGCAAACATGAAGTTTCTCTTTATTTGGTTAGCAAACCAGTTATTTTATATGTTGAAAAAAAAATGTTACAAATGTAGGGATAGTAGGGCCATTGAAAAAAAATCCTGACAAAAAACTAGGAAAACTACAAAGACGTTGCTGGAAAGACTGAAAACAGTATCCACCACTATGACTGGATGCAGCTGAATGAAACTGATACAATCAGACTAAAATTTCTGTTTGCAGTGATGATAGTTGGGAATATTCAACATGGCCTACACAGACAATACATATCACATGACAGGTCTCCAATTCAAACCATAAAGACATGCAGATATAATGGAAACCACCATAATGAATACCCAAATTGTAACAAACTCTCTCACTGGTTAAAATGAACTATCCTGCTATTTGCATTAACTTTTTCACTCCACAAGACATAAGCCACACATGCCAGGGATCAATGCGGAATGAAATGGATCAGTGACCCTTTACTTGCAAAGATGGCCATGAACTAAATGAAAAACTTGCTTCTACCTGTGGCTCTTCAGAGACCCTATCTTGTCTCTGGACAGTTCCGGTATCAGATGATACAGCATTTCATAGTAGTTCTGGTCCTTAAACTGCTCTGCCGCAATGATAGCCTTCAAGCCAGCCTAAATTAAACACAAATAAAACCATGATTACTAAACTTCAGAATCGAAGCTGACAATGATAGCCCTCAAGCCAGCCTAAATTAAACACAAATAAAACCATGATTACTAAAACTCAAAACGGAAGAGCTGACAATGATTCAGACATTTGGGAGTTTGTTTATATATTTATTTATACACAATGCCTCTTCATTTACTTATTTATCGTGGGAGCCATTAAAGTGGCTTATGTTATCATGCATCAATACATGTCATATAATGAATGATTATTGAACACAGAACGAAATTTAGCCAATTTGATGGGAGGCAAGATCATCCCATCATTTTAAGAGGAACAGCATAATATGAAGGGTATTTATATTGAGGAAACACTTAACAAAATTCCGGATAAAGATGGCTCTACAGTACAAACACAGCCTGTTTCATTCAGCTTCATATTTCTATGAGTGCTTTATACTGAAGGCAAGAAAACAAGAAAAGAAATGAATAAAGTAATACAAATGATAGAAGAGCGATTTAACTTGGTATATGTTTGCAAAACACATCTAGGTCCCCTTTGCAATTGTATCACCTGTGATAACTACAGGCTGAACAAAGTATTATGTACATATGTATAATGGCAGCGCATCAACATCAACACAATTCTGGTTACATAGATTCTGCTCTGTGGTTGCTGCAGCACCAATGAAAGCGGGGAAAGCAAAAGGCAAAGATGTGCACTCAACAATTCAAATGTTTCCATTTACATGAAATTCGCTTATTTGGACTCATATTACTTATGATCATTATTAGAAAACCCTGTGCTACCGAAGCAGGCAGCTGATGAAAATAACCACTTTTGTGTACTGGAGAAATGTACTTGAAACAGCATAAAGTACACTAAATGTGCCTCCCTTGGCACAATTTGGAAACAAAATTATCACAGTTTAGGCATTTCTATTTTCTGAAAGAGCACTTTAAGTTATGAAATTTGAAAACAATCAAAAACAATATTTTAAAAAAATTATCTTTATTTCTTTATTTTACCTCTGAAGTATAGGAAGTCACTCAGAGCTTGAAATTCTTTGTCAGATGCACATCAGAAGGCCAAGCTGTGTAATCTCAAACCCAAAAGGAAATTTTGATACTATGGATTTTTTTTAAATTTATAATTCTCAGAAAATACTTATCTGATTATATTAACATTAGGAAATTACTGTCCGATACCTCTGAATCCAGCACACCATGAAAGATAAAAGAAAAAAAACCCCACTCTTTTCCATTTATATACTATAGACCAAGAGAAGTAACTCTTGCAGATTAACTCCCCTTGCTCCCGCTATTGGCCACTAGTATGATACTTGAGTGAATAGGATCCTCTCATTTAATAGTAATGTGAATTGGAAGGTATTTTGGAGAAAACATGATTTACTAAAACTATTTCTTTTCTGTCATTACCTGATAACATTAGCATTATAAGAATAAGTAAAAGGAGGAAATGCTTGAGCATCCGAACTCTGCCTATTTCACCCAGTAGAATTAAATTGAGATATTTGAAGAGTAGTGGAAATCACTCATATTCCATGAGCTGAAATCTTACACAAGCCATACCTGATCCCGTGAGAGTTCAGAGTACACTGATTTAATACCCCACTTTAGCCAATCACCCAGTGCTTATGGAATCATGTCTTGCTTTCCTCCCTTAACAGGTAGGAAGATCATTTGATGGCTGCTGCGGACATTCTCCATGCTCCTCAGGTGGCACTTGAAGGCATGTACCAGTTCCTGCAGTTTCACCTCTCTTGATGGATCATGAGAGAGCAGATAGTTATTTTATGATTACCTATCATTGGTTACCTATTCTTTAGAAGCTAAACCACGTTGCACCATTAGTACAACCGAAGTGTCAGAACAAAGCTAGATGTAGTTCAGGTCCATGAACAGTACATTCAGCTCACTCACCCTGTACATGGAATCTAGCACTGTCAGGAAGCATGTCTTGGATGGCAACTGCTTCAGAGAGGTGGAAGTCAGGGGCTCAAACTTCAGCCACGTATAAACCCAAAGGAGGTTGCACTTTGGGAACAAGGTGAGTGAACACTGGCCTGATTATGTCAAAATGGGACAAATCAGAAAGGTTCTTGTTGCAGCCAATATTGCCTATTTCATAAAGTCTGAATGTTTCTGAGGTCAGGGCAAGTTTTTTATCTTCAAAGAGCAGCAATGAGAATTGCATTCATTTCCAGGACATTGATGTGAAGAGTTTCTTGTGGCGTCCACTAGCAAACTTGCTGCCACAAAGTCCAGTATCAAGCATGCCCCCAGCTTTACAAACTGACATCTGTATATACTGTGATTTGTTGCTGTGGTGTATTCCTGATGTTAGCCATTGCCAGTATTGCCAGTGAAGCAGGATGAGTTTCATTTTGGTCGAAATTGTAATTTGGTGATCTAAATGACCTGATATTGGGTGCCACTGTGCAAAGGGTGCATGTAAATGTGATCAATGTATAGCAGGTCTCCTGTTGTATTGACCAGGATGAGGAGCTGAAGAAACTTCTATTATGACTCTATGGTTTTGGCCTCTGTAACAGAAATAGATGACTTTATGGTCTTAAACTATGTAACAGAATGAGATAAAACCAACTCGTAAAATCAACAAATAATATATTTCCTTAGAATACAAAGTGAAAATTCAAAATGCACTTACAGTATTGTGAATAATTGCTTACCAAATCCTATATATACTAAATTTCACTTGACCAAAGACGCTATAGAATTTCCTATAGAAAAAGCCAAGTCTTGATCTTGAATCCAAGTAAGCATCATGTTTATACTTAGAAAAATGACAAATATCAACTCTTGTTGCATCACATGGGCTTGCAGTCACTGCCAGAGCTGATTTTTGTATCTGCATTTAATATAGGGGTGGAGGGCATACGCTATAGAACTCACTGAAAACTCTAAAGTGGGGTGTAAACTTAACATTTCATTGAGCATGCTCATTTTTCTCAACCCTTGAGCTGCCTTTGTAGAACACTGGACTAGACATCTTCTGTCCACAATGACACACATTACATGTGTGTGAAGATGAGCACTTTGATGTAAAAACAGACAGGTCTCATTATTATCCTCTACAATCTTAAATCATCTGCACTTTACTGCCATTTATGTAATGCATAAAAGGCAAACAAGTGCATACAACAAAATCTACAAATCGATGAAATAAAGCTGACCTCATTATACTGAGATGACTTGAGAAGTGCAATGAATTG
This sequence comes from Sinohyriopsis cumingii, assembly GCA_028554795.2. Classification (NCBI taxonomy): domain Eukaryota; kingdom Metazoa; phylum Mollusca; class Bivalvia; order Unionida; family Unionidae; genus Sinohyriopsis; species Sinohyriopsis cumingii. The sequence goes on along the minus strand of CM068829.1, from coordinate 92,395,036 downwards.
AATTATAACAGCACACAGTACTTTCACCAGTGAAATTTGCATGTTACCTATCAAACTCAAAGAGATGATAATGGTAAGAAAAATGTACAAAACAAATAAATTCACCAGAAATCATATATGATGTGTTCTTGGGCAAGGCTTTTTACTCCAACTGCCTTGGCACTAACCTACTTAATATGTTGTTATGCCATAAGCACCAAACAAAACCAGGTATCATGAAAATATTCTAGGCACAATGTATAAAACTACTTTGACTTACTATACCACTGAAAAGAAATAGTGGATGGTCAAAATTAAGTAAATATTTTAATGTATTCCAGAATATATTATTTACAGTTATAAGCAAAATATAAAACTGGTTATATCTTCCATACCAGCTGCCACCTTGTATGAACAAAGGGGAGTTAACTGCAAGAGTTGCTTCCCTTTATACATTATACAGTCAGAAAGGTGTCGTCATTTCAGAGGGCTAGATTTTAGAGTAATCCTAATGGTTTTGTGACCAGGTAATGTATTTGATGGTGAAACAAGCAAATGAAACACTAAACAAAACCTTCATGCAAATTTTCAAAGACTATGACTTTGACTTCAAAATCATAGCAATGATCAAGCACGTCACAGAATGGAATCTTTCAGCTTCATAATGATTCATGCCAAAATGATGAAAATGTGTAAAGTGGTTTAGGAAATATAAGCAAATGAAAAAGCTTTAACCAGGCCTTAACACAACTTTTCTGTGACCTTGATGCCATGAATGTCAAAGAATGAATTGTCTTATAATTCATCCTTGGTATGGCAATAATCCATCCAGGTGTTTAGGAAATATAAGCAAATGAAAAATCATTAACCAAAACCTTCACTGTTGATGCTAGCACACTGGTGGAAAGGAACTATGCCATGCTTCCATCTAATGTAAGCCAAACATAAAAATAATAATTTTAAATTACAATACTTACATACACTCACACTACCTTATTCATTGCGAAGCTGAGTTCATTTATCCTGTATGACGGGTTGATATTAACCTGAAATGTGTCAAATATATGCTTTTATGACATTTATCACATTGGTCAAATTTCAGATGGCAATTAATTTCAATCAAACTGTCAAATTTGGTGATGGGAAATGTTGAAAGTTTGTACAGTTAACTATCATCTTGAATTTCCATTCAAAGGTCACTGACAGACACTAATCTGAGGTCTTTTTTTATGTTGAATTTATGACAAAAAGACTGGTTTCTGAGGAAAAACCCTTACAGAAATACCTAATTTAGAGCTAAATCAATGAATTAATATTCAGACAAGAAAAATAATCACAATACAGTGGGACATAAATCAGTGGTAAATAGTGGATGAAAACTAAGGTACAGTAAGATCTAAAATGGAGAATTTAATCATGTAGCCCTTTAAGCGAAAACAAAATAACAGAAAATGACAATGTTTTTATTTTGGTGAAATTTCTGCACCTACTTTGGAATTAACAACAATTGAGTTACTGGTAAGCATTGACCTTACTAAAATCAAGCCAATTCTGGCTGTAGCATACTGTGTGTGGACCCATTCCAGACTGTTTGGTCCCCAGATCCCAATTCGATCCCCTTTTTTCAGCCCCAGTGATAACAGCCCTGCTGCCAAACGGTCCGACTGAAAGTAGAAAACAACCATGAGCAATGTTTACTGTATGAGCAATACTTTTTCAAATGACAACAAACTGTTCTCTATTGTCTGCAGTGACTGACCTCATGGTCAGCTTTGTTTGAGTTCTCATCTTAGTTCATAGTAACAGTGCTAGGGTTGCTGGGTCAAGCGTTTCTGCAAGAACTTTGCATAAATCAACTTTTGGTGGTAGTGGCATTTCTCAAGAAGTGACAGTGCCTCTTGGGTGAACATTTTGATTCAGACCTTCTAAATATGACTGTAGGCGATGAATAACGGTATGAGAGGTTTAATTCTCTACCAGTATGAGAGGTTTTATTCTCCACTAAGAATGATGTTATCGGTTGATTAAAAGAATAACTAAGGTTTTATGGGCTGGTTGAAAGAATAGCTAAGGGTTGATGGGCTGGTTGAAAGAATAACTAAGGGTTGATGGACTGGTCAAAAGAATATTTATGGGTTGATGGGCTGGTTGAAAGAATAACTAATGGTTGATGGGCATGCTAAAAGAACAACTAAGGGTTGATGGACTGGTTGAAAGAATAAGGGTTGATGGACTGGTCGAAAGAATATTTGATGGTTGATGGGCATGCTAAAAGAATGACTATGGGTGCATGGGCTGATTGAAAAAAAAAACTAAAGGTTAATGGGCTGGTTGAATGAATAACTAAAGGTGAATTGGCTGGTTGAAAGAATAACTGAGAGTTGATGTGCTGGTTTAAAAAGAACCTAGAAAGTAAAACTTACCTCACAGAAGTTACAGTTATGCTTTTTCCAATTACAAAATATAAGTTTTTTCTAACTTCTATTTAAATAGAGAAAGATATGAAAAACCAGAGTTTATACATGCAAACAGTTCACTTTGTTTTTACCATGAAAAGTGGGGTCATGGTTTATAAATGATAACAACTTTAATTCTTATGTATACAAAAACTGTCCAATATTTTATGCAAGTTTCAGTAGGAGAGAAGTTTATCAGCTCCCATGGGCTTATCACGAGAGAAATATGGTACACACTTCTTCTAGCAGTTGTGAAAATGTTCTTCGTTTGTTCTGCTGGCTGAAGACTAAGGCTTCTTTGTCTGGATTTTTCTCAACCTGTTCTTGTAAAGCCCTGCCAATTGTGATTCCTCTAAGGGGAACATCACCTGGTCCCTGAACATAACTCCACTTTATCTTCTCCTGTGTCCCTGCTGATGGCGATGTGCTGCTGTATCTAACAATGATAACAATAATAAGGTTTAAAACTGTCCTCAAAGGATACTGATGGAACTACAAAATGTCCTTCGTGAATATTTGCCGCCTTTCCTATGGAAGTGAAATATGTTAATATAACTTGAATAAAAGAGAGAAAGAATTCCTTATATGGAGATTTCATGAAGGCAAGTTTCTCTGTAACAACTTTGACGTTTCACTGGTTTGTGATGTGAATCAAAACAACTCATATATTGCAATATATGACAAAATACCCTGCAGCCAGCCCCACCCACCACCCTCATGTCCACTGAGACTCCAAGGTTTATCAGTACATAGTGATTAATATCCTGTTCAATAATCTTAAGTATTAATCTCTCTGACGGATTAACCATATATTAAATAAACCTTAATATCAATCAAGATAAGACCCGGCATTCTGAACATCAATGCAGAAGTCATAACAAAATCTGTAATGTTCAGTATGTATCTAATATACAATCTTGCTATAGCCACATACAGTCGAAACTGTGTAACATACACTTAACAGTCTATCTATATAAGGTTTATATTACAAGTTGATTTTTATATACAGTAAATCTGCACTGAATGATGTACTAATTGGACCAGTTCATCCTGGCCATTATACAGAGATGGTTTGCTGGTAATTACATGCAAGGGAATTGTTTGCAAATGTTTTTAAACAACAAGCATATTTATCTTTTTTATGGAGTGGAAAACGGATGCTTTTAGAAGGAGATGAGGCACCTAAAAAAAAAGTGCATGCAGATCTGCTTCAGTATGGACACTTGGACTTGTATAGTTGCATGCAATGGAAAAGCTAAGGAATTATATCTCCTGTGATACTTGAAACTCTCCGATTTTAGCAGTTTTAAATCGCTATTATAGATGTCTAAGAGCTTATTGTGTAAATGCTTCATATGCAAACACTAGTAAATAAGCTGCTGTTGTTACCTTATTTGGTTGCATGTTTAGCATGTTTGATTCTAGTCTTGCATAGATGTTTGAAGCATTTTGTTGCCTTAAATGTTGGCTTTTGTCGATTTTCCTCCCATTGGATGATGCATTTAATATGTTTCCAATGTTATATGTGTGATTTGTTTGTTTTACATTGTCTTGTCCTTTTCCATGTGTATTTTAAATCAGTATTCATTTAAATGGCATCTCAGGGTAGCCATTATTTACCCAGTGTATTTTAACACTGTATGTACTATAGACTATATGTTATTCATGTAAAATGATTTGTCTGCATTTAATTTTTTTAATATAAATTATAAATTAGGTTTAGGGGAGTATCTTATGTGCATTGGCCAGCCATTATTTACGTGCATTTTCACAATGCATGGAATTTGACGATAGTAGAACCTTTTCATGTAAAACGATTTCCTGCATTGAATATTAAAGTGTAAGTTATAATTGTGGAGCAGTATGCAGTTTTAGTAAGGAAGTATAATTTTATAACCAGAAATAATTTATAATTGTTATGTCTGATTGTTAAAGTAAATTGTTAGCATACTGTTTACAGTCGGTAATGTAGTTATAAACACTAATGTTTCTTACATTGTAATGAAAATTGCGACACTAAATAAAATATATCCAAGTCTTGGATACTGTCCAAGTCAATTTACCTGCAAACATGGACTATAATTAACCTATTGCAGTTTTATATAGTACATGCATAAAGGTAAATTGTAAGCAACTATAGAATCCCAATTAAATCTTTAATTAAAAAACCAGTTATTATTCAAGTTGAATTATGCATCACATTAATCAAAAGATTTGAAAAACCTCTATGATTTCCTTGGGGTGGGTGGGTGAACAGAGGGGTGAGGGGTAAAGATGAATACCTATACGCTGGCACATCGTAGCGTGCTGAAGCTTTAAATTCGTGCGCAAATAGTCTTTTAACAAACAGAGTTAAATGCCGATACTGCATTTTCCTGGTGACAGATGTACACTAAACAAGAATGCAAATCCTGTCTGTCTCTACGAAATTAAGTGACACTAATCCGAGTCTTTGAAATCCTAGCTCTGCTTTATTCTGTTCACGGTCGCTTTCCTTTCTTGGCCAGCTCTGTATGGCAAACAATCATGTGGATTCGGATACTAATTCAACTCCATAGTAAGGATATGGATACGCCTTCATATTAAAAATTCTATAAATTTAAATTTCTAAATATTTCGAATTTCAGTACTGAGTGTTCCGAAGTCAAGGAATAATACTTCATCAATAAAACATTGCCTCTATTTTTTCAGTTATAAATAGGATATTTTCTCAACGATTCTTTTTCCAAACACTTCCTTTTCATCATCAAAAACTGAAAGTACTATAAACCGGTAAGACTTTTCCGAGTATAACATTCACTTTCTGCATACGTTAAATGCATTCCCTCAACTCAATAGTTTTAAAATTTATAGCATTCCTTCACAGTCGTTTGATATGTCACCCTAGTATATAAAAAAAATGACAATCTCGAAACGAACAGGAATTTAACATGGAGTAATGACACTTGGGGCTCTATTGGAATTTAACATGGTAAAGTTGACTAAGACATTTTTTTTTACAATGACTTGCCATAAAATGTGTATGGCTAGTTAAAAAAAAACAAAAAAAAAAGAAAAAAAAACATATGTAGAAATATCAAAGTACAAGTTTTACTATCTTATTCGTATACTGTTCTGGTTTTTGTTTTCACGTAGACATTTTGACTACAGCAAGCCATTATGACACAAAAAAAACATAAAAGAGAAAAATTAACAATAACTGAGTAGTATCTGTTTCTGAAAAAGAGAGAGAGCAGACAGACAGACAGAGATAATGTGTGTGTGTGTGTGTGTGTGTGTGTGTGTGTGTGTGTGTGAATATTGTATTCATTCTTTACAATATAAAACAAATGAAAACACAGGGACACTTATGATTTTTTTCTTCTTCTTCTTTTCTTTTCTTTCCTTTGTAACTTCTCCTGAGTAGGAATCACAATGAAATTTTAAAACACATCACAGAAGTCCATTTTTAAACCCTTTTACTTTCATTTTTGAATTTCTTCACTGGCATGGGTTGTTCTTCTGCTTTGGATCATATTTATAATAGAAATCCTGGATTACATTGATGAAAATGAAATTTGTTACCCAAACTAAAAACGCCATTTAGACTGGCTTGGTTAGTCAGATATCGAGTTTTAGTGTTACTATTTGGGACAGAAAATACATAAACTTCAATAGTTATTGGTCAAGTGTATATGTTAGGTTTTCCTTTTTAGCCAAAGAGTCCCACCATGTTAAATTTCCGTTAGAAACCATAATGTCATTCACATTTTAAATTGTCCTCAGAAAGTCCCCATGTGTTAAACTTATGAATATTTTTAATATTACATTTGAGAGTTTGAGAGGAATCATTTATTTAAACTGTTCATTGAAATACAAAGTATTCATTTACTTTTTGGACTTTAACGCTATGTTTGTATTATTTTTAATTCTTTAAAAGACATTCTGAATTATATAATTGTGATACATCAAGACTATTGGTACGTCAGCTGATTCAAGAGTATTATAGTACATCAACACATCACATTCAATAGTGTTGTAATTCCTTAGGAACATTCTTAACTTCTGGACTTGTGATAGAACATTAAGATTATTTTGATTTAATTCACAACACTGTAAGTTCCTCGTCGATCTTCGCTTTGTAACTTAGAAAAATAAATTTGTTTGCTGATTTTACTCAACTTCGTGGTTATGCTTCTTCATGTTATGTAGTTTAAGACCGTAGAGTCTTAACACTGTTCACCTTGGTGGTTGTACATGTGTACAATCCCCTGATGCGTTTGATTCATGAGCAATGGTGGGTGAGTGCGAAGGAGAGTATAGATGAAAGTTATGTTGTGGTATCCCGCATTGATCTCGTTTGGCACAGTGATCAAGATAAACTTTGTAAACTCGTTTTGGGGCCCATGTTTGATTCATGAAAGATACTTGACAGTGGTCTCGTTGCAATCCATAGTAACAAAATTCAAATATGAAACCAAAGAAGCCTATTTATGTTGGTGTGTCATTACTTGACCGGTCTAAATTGTCAGTGGACGAGTTCTATGAAGACACACTCAAAACGCAGTACGATGGCAACATAGACCAGTATTGTTGCACCAAGATGAGTTTGTCCCCGTTGGATGCCAAGCGATGGATTTTCTATAATGGAATCACTACTGACGGGTATGGGCACAACACGATTGGGAGACAACAGACCTCGGTGGAAATCGTGTGTCCTCTTGAATGACTTGTAATTCTTTCTGCACAAATGCTCTACTCGGTGGACTTTGTGTGTTATCGGGAATGGCTTCTATCTGATTAAAATCAGATCTCCACTGTCCTGAGTGAAGATCTGATAGAGGCCGCTTACGGGTCATGTTCTAGTGACTTTTTAGTTAGCCAATGGAAATGCAGCTTTAAAAACTTTGAAAGTGAATCAAATCGATAGGCACACACTGATGCTCTTCAGCTATACTGCCCAGTCTCCCAAACGCGTAGCTGTAAGGCTTTACCAGATTGGCTGATAAAATTAGCGATTATGGTAATAACGTAGGTCACCAGATCGTGACCCCTATGCGGTCGCTATCAAATATTCACGTGGAGATCTGTTTTTAATCAGATTGGAATTACTTGTAATTCCTCTCGTACAAATAATCTATTCGGTGGACTTGGTCCACTCAGCAATGATGTCAAACGATAGCATATTGATATTCCCAGTATATCAACCTGTTCCGAGATCGTGAACGTATCAACAAACCACACCGAGCTAGTAGCACGACGATGTCCAACTTCCACCTCTCACGGTACATACTGGTACCAGATGAGAATTCCTCCGAAAGGGTCCAGTGAGAGTGGTTGTAGAGCCTAAGAATATACGGTAACCGCGACTTTTTTTCTGCAAAATTGCATCATCTCGTTTAAACTAACCTCCCGTATTGTTTCATTGTTCAACACTTTTATGACCAGGTGAATACGTACTACCCATTCGCGAGATTGATCATGAATATAATAATTCCTGAGCGTAGTGGTGCTAAAATAAAAGCTCCGCAAGTGTGTAGTTCAATCGTTCCATCATAGCTTGATCACGATGTACCCCGGCATACCCATAACGAACCCGCACATGTTTTAAAACCAACAGCTGAGCTTCGAGAAATTCTTAACCTGTTTCCAGCTTAAAATCTGCGGTCATGTAGGCGGCCCTCGTGCAAAGATACGGTTGAACGCGTCTGCGATCATATTGAATCTTGGACGCCAACGGCTAGGCTTCTTTGTAATTGCTGGCAACATTCGTGAAGTTTCTTTTGGCGTCCTCACATCAACTTATCCACTAGATATCTTTTTCGGGAAAAGTAAATAATCTGCCGAAACGCTTTTTTCGGCAAGCACGCTTGAGAAACACTATTATTAAATTTTGTTGCTTTCGGTTGTATTCCCACGCCTGCTTCACCCTTCCAGTAACAGCAGGGACTGTAGTATGTAAGTAGTGAATAGGGATACCCTAGGGACAATGGGAATTACCATTAAAAACACCCTTGGGTCACTCTGGGGACTATGTAAATTTAACATTAACCACCCTGGGTCACTCTAGGGACAATGGAAATTTAACATGGGCAAAAAACCCTGGGTCACTCTGGGGACAAGGGAATTTAACATTGGAGAAAGGAAATATTCATGCTAGGGACATTCTAGGGACAAAGGCATTCGAACAATGGAAATTTAACATGGGAGATATTGCTGGGTCACTATAGGGACAATGGGAATTGAACATGGCAATAGAGTTTGGGTTTGTCTAGGGACAAGGGGAATTGAACATGAGATTTTTTTTTTTTTAAAAATTAAAAAAGGGGTAGGCAATGGAAAGTCAATCTCTTTTCGAGAAATGTGGATGGCCCTGAAAAGGGCCTTTGGTTTTATGTTAATATTAACATAGATGGCATCTGTCACATCTTCTTCTTCTTCTTAAACTCCTTCTAACTGCAGGTCCATACACAAGTACCCTTTTGAGGCATCCTTGTCTTTCTATGTAAACTCTTCTCATCCATAGACTAGTATCTGTCCTATCGACAACAGTCCACTTGGACCGGACATACATGAGCATGTCCGTCCTAAACATCATTGAAGACACAAGGGTGGATGATTCAACTGTGGTCCACATCTTGACGCGCCGAGAACAGGTGAATCAATGCAGTGAACTGCGCTTATTTATAGGGGTAGGAAGGATTGAAACGGATTGAGTTCATTGACCAATCCAAACACGCGTGACAAAATTCAGTCAGCTCGCATCCAATCCGAAGAGAGCAGTCTGTGACGTCACTTGGTCTATATAGTTTCGCTAGCGCCTGTGTGCAGTCAATCTATGCGACAGTGATTCAACATGACGGAAACTCAGAAAACGATTAACTGGGCTGCACCAGCAGTGGAGACCACCCAAGGGAACCCGGACTTACTTTCAGAAGAGGTAAATTGGGATTTTGTGGAATTTCTTACCTCGCAAGAATTTGTTCCGGAACCTTCGTCACCTTCATTACCGCAATTGGAGAATTTTAGACAGAGACAGAAAGAAGAATTGGAGAAATTTATACAACGACAAAAGGAAGCGGAACAAGCTTTTCTCCTACAGCAACAGCAGCAAGAAAAAGAGGTAAGAAAAAACAACAAGAAGAAGTAGCAGCAGCAAAGAAACAAGAGGGTGAAAATCAAACGGTCACGGTACTGTTGGACATTTTAGCGGAGTTAAGAAGTCTGAAACAAATGTATCAGACTTCTTTATCACGACCGAAGAGAATACGACCTTCCCGAGCTAAACACACTAACCCTGTGACTAAGCCTACCGTACCACCCTTAGTGATTTCAACCAAATCATCATCAGAAGAAGTAGGCCTTGGCCGTGGCAAAGGTTTAAGACAGTTAAAGTTGATTGCTTAAACTCACCCCTACACCAAAAAAGGCCCTTTTCAGGACCACCCACGTCTCTCGAAAAGAGATAGCCTTTCAATTTGCCAATAACTCAATAAAAAAACCATTTTACTCGTATAGTATGTGTATATGAGTGCGTGAGTGTAGCTTCTTATTTTAAAATCAAAACTCAAAGACACTTACCTTATATAATTAATTTATTCTTTTGTCCATAGTTACAATCCAATTCACAACAGAGCACTTTAAAAAGTTCATACACTTCTTCTGTCTCATTGTTTACTCTCTCTGTTTTTTCAATTTCTTCACCGTCACAGTCTTTTCCTCTTCTTCCTCCTCACTTTCTTCCCTTCTTCTTTTCTTCTCCTGTTTCTTTTTCTTCACCTGGCTGCTTTCTTCCTCTGAAGAATCCCTCTCTTCTTCTGAAGAATCCCTCTTTTCTTCTGACTCCTCTTATTTCTTTTTTGGGCAATCTGGAGACCAATGTCCTTTTTCTTGATAATAATAACAGGTATCTTGACTTTTGTCTTTTCTAGTCCCTGTTTTTTTTTTCTTTTTTGACGGTCTGGACACTCTGAAGACCAATGCCCTTTCTTCTGACAGATATAGCAAGTATCTTGACTTTTATCTCGAAAGGAAGGAGAGTAGTCCGTCGGCTGGTCTGAAGAGAATTTTCTAATGACCCCTCGCAAAGCTCTGATGAAATGTTAGATTTGGCTAGTCTCTTCCATCGTTGTGCTCGGTTTGAGAGTGAAATGAATAGTGAAAGGACAAGACACACACCCTTTTATATACGCTGGTTTGCCATGACTATAAATTAGTCTATGGTGTTTAAACTTGAGTCATTTGACGTTTGCACTCAAGATGAAACGATCCTATTCATTCGAGAAGAAAGTAAGAGGCAGAAACGTGATCTATCGCCTCGTACCAGAGCTGAAGTCTTGGCACAAATTCATACCAGTGATTTTGAAGAGAACATGAGTGAACCAGAATCTGAACCCTCTAAACCAAGTTCACCACCCTTAGTCAACCCTGAAAAGTACTATTCCATTCGAGAGACGGAAAAGCGCTCCTCTAGAAAATTTAGAACCACGGCTTACACCTACACAGTGAAGTTTAAAGATTTCAAGTCCGACGTACCATTGGAGAAAGCAGAAGGGTTTATCACCGAGATGTGGGATTCTTTGCTCACCGCACTCAAGCGACAATGTCAACCCAAAGAAGACGATCGCTTGACACTATCCATAGATCACGACGGTTTGAAATCCCCTGTTTGGATCGAGTTTAGCAGACCCGCAGAACTAACCCCGTCCAAAGTCATGGACAAGATTCAACACGCACAACAATCTAATGATCAGTTTGACATCACCGATGGTAAAGCCACACTGAAAATGACCCACGTCTCTCCTCCTCAAGGAACTAGACGCAAAAAGGTCTTCTTGGTGGACGACCTTCGCAACACCAAAACAAGTCTCGTCCGAATTCACAACCCTCAAGACCAGATGTGTTTAGCCCGAGCCATCGTGGTGGGACGAACCTATGCGAACAAGAACGACTCGGTAGAATGGAAAAGAGCCTGGGAGAACATTCGAAAATCGAACCGAGCCAAACAACGAAACGAAGCAGAACTCCTGTTACAACAAGCCGGACTGTCCAAAGACACACCCTGTGGCATTCCTGAGATGCAAAAATTGCAAGATGTCCTAGCTCCATTCTACACCTTGAAAGTGCACCCTCAAGAAATGCGCGGACCTCTGTTGTTTCGAGGGAAAGACTTTAAAGACGGAAAATACATTCATGTCTATTATCACGATGACCATTTCGATACCATTACCAGTATCACCGGATTCCTGGGATACGGTTATTACCGTGAGAAATGTGACTATGGTTATAATAATCGAGAGCAACACAAACATTGTGGATGGAAATGCTCAGGATGTTTGACCTCTCCGCCCTGTCTGAGCGAAGGACAAGAAAGAGTACATTGTCCTGCTTGTCTGCTCACGTTTGTCAGCCCTGCCTGTTACCAGCAACATCTGAAGACGCAAGGTTCACAGCAGAAATGTGCTTGTCAACTGCTGAGATTGTGCCCTACGTGTGGACAAGGCCTATGTACCAACAGTACCAAGACACACGTATGTTCAGGAAAGAAAAAATATCACATTTGTCACCACATCGTGGACTTGGAACACGAATGCTACGTGCAAAAATACCAACCCCCACCAGAGAAAGAGGACGGTCACAAGAAGAAAGGCAATTTCATCTTTTTCGATTTCGAATGCATGCAAGAGACCGGCATTCACATTCCTAATTTCTGCGTGGCTCATCGAGCGTGCGAGAAGTGCATTCAAGAACCTATCTTCAGTCATTGCCCTCACTGCAGTAAGATTCCCGGAGGGCGTGAAAAAATCTTTCGAGGACCGAACACGTTAGCCGATTTTGCCCAATGGGTATTAGACCCCATCGACAAGACGTGGAGCCAAGAGGACATCGAACGTTACGGAGATTTTCATCGTCATGCCACAGTGATAGCTCACAATTTCTCCGGATACGATGGACAGTTTCTTTTGAGGTACTATACGGAACAAGCCACCGAACGTCCTAGAGTGACTTTGAACGGAGCCAAAATCAATCTCATGCAAGTGGGACAAGTACAGTTTAAAGATTCGATGAGCTATTTGGCTATGCCTTTGAGTCGAATGCCTAAAACGTATGGAATGACAGAAATGGCTAAAGGGTACTTTCCACACTTTTTCAGTACGGAAGCCAATCAACACGCCGTTCTACCCCATTTACCTGAGGCTCACTATTACGACCCCGACAACATGCGTACCGAACAACGAGAAGCTTTCTACTCTTGGTACCAGGCTCACGCCTCCGACCCTTTCGACTTTCAGGACGAAATGCTAAAGTATTGTCGTTCTGACGTGGACATTTTACGGCGTTGCTGTGGAAAATTTCGAGAACTGTTCATGGAACACGGAGGGGTTGATCCTTTGAAAGAAGCTTGCACCATTGCCAAAGCGTGTTCCTTAGTGTATCGACAACGATTCATGCCTGAAAACACCGTGGCTGTCATCAGTCCTCAAACGACCCACTATGTCAAACGTCAATACTCGGTCAAAGCCCTACGTTGGTTACATTACTCGTGCGACAAGGAAGACAAGTGGATTCAGCATGCCTGCAACGGAGGGGGTGAAAAGACCATCGGAACGTATTCAGTCGATGGTTGGGACTTAGAAAACCCCAAGATCGTGTACGAGTTTAACGGTTGCTTATTTCACGGATGTCCCGTCTGTTATCCTGACCGTGGCACTAAAAATCAGTTTTTACAACGAACCATGGAAGACCTGTACCAGGCCACTTGTCAGCGACGCCTAAAGTTGGAACAGGAAGGATACCAAGTGGTGGAAATGTGGGAACACGAGTACGATCACCGTATGAAAACCGATCCCGAATTTAAACGCCTCGTGGAAAGTTACCAGTTCATGGACCCGCTGAACCCGAGGGATAGTTTGTACGGAGGAAGGACCAATGCCACCTGTTTGCTGTACCAAGCCGACGAAGAGAAAGGAGAAGAAATCAAATACTTGGACGTGTGTTCGCTGTATCCCTACGTGTATAAATATTGTCACTTTCCTGCAGGGCACCCGCAATTGCTGACGGAACACATCGACCTGAAAAACATTCGACAATACGAAGGCTTGATCAAGTGTAACGTTTTGCCTCCCACGAACCTATACCATCCTGTGCTACCTCACCATTGCCAAGGCAAACTGATGTTTCCTTTGTGTCGTACTTGTGCCGAAACGTGCAACCAAGACCAACCTTGTCAGCACACCCAGGAAGAACGGGCCTTGACGGGGACGTGGGTTAGCGTAGAATTGTTCAAAGCTCTGGACATGGGATACCAACTGTTAGAAGTGTACGAAATTTGCCACTTTCCCAAGACACAACAATACCACAAGGGTGACCCCACGCAGAAAGGCATTTTCGCCGACTACGTAGATGCCTTTTTGAAACTGAAGCAAGAAGCCAGCGGCTATCCGTCCTGGTGTCACACTCCCGAAGACCAAATAAAATTCAAAGAGAAATACTACGAACAAGAAGGCATCTCTTTAGACCACATCGAGAAAAACGAAGGCAGGCAATCGTTTGCCAAAGTGATGTTAAATTGCTTGTGGGGTAAAATGGCACAACGACCGTGTTTACCCAAGACGGAATATTTGACAGAACCTTCCCGCTACTTCCAGATGATTCACGACAAAACCAAATACATGAAACACGTGGACGTCGTTCGAGAGAATTTGATCTTGGTCAATTACGAAGAAGATCTGGACTTTGTACAAGACGACCCTTTTGGAAATGTCATCATTGCGGCTTACGTGACAGCTCATGCCCGCTTAAAATTGTACGAAGCTTTAGAACTGTTAGGGGAACGCGTCCTTTACTTTGACACGGACAGTTGCATTTACATCCATCACCCGAGTCAACAGCACCCTGACATCGAAGGAGACTGTTTAGGAGCCTGGACAGACGAGCATCCCGACGACAAGATTCTAAGTTTCGCGAGTGGCGGTCCTAAAAATTACGGTTACGAATACCGGGACAAACAAGGAGAAGTGCACACGCAGTGCAAAGTGAAAGGATTGACTCTGAATTATCGTACCAGTCGAGTGGTCAACTTTGGGGTAGTGAAAGAAGCCTTGCAATCGGGAGAGGATGGAAACTTTAAAGTGACCACCTATCAACCGAACAAGATTGTACGTTTACCCACTCACCACATCGTCAGTCAACCCTTGGAAAAAGTCTATCAAATCGTGTACCAGAAGCGAGTGCGACTTCCCAATCATTTCACCTTACCGTATGGACACGTTGGTATTGGTCTGGATATAAAAAGGAACCCTAGGCAAGATCGATAGTTCATTGTGATTACCAAGACCAAGCGAACAAGATGAATACTTTCAGAGAAACACAAAACAAGTTTAGAAAGGCACAATTCAAGTGTGGGGCTTCGGAAGTGGAATGCGATTGTGAGCCTTGCGATGGGTACGATGCTGTACGCTGTGACCTTAGCGATGCCGTAAAGCATCATGGGAACTTTGTTCTCACTACCCCTATCATGGAAAGGGATGCTGTGCATGTCAAACCTGAGGGATGCGAAAGCGATGCCGCTCGTCCTCTTGGACACTTTACTGGGTTTCATTTTAAAGGGGAATGTTCACCTTCACGTCTACCCCCTTACGAATGTCATCCAGCTCTGAGCAAACTCCTGTCCATGTCACCCAACCCTCATCGAAACGAACCTGTGAAAGACGAATATTCGTTTCCTGTGCGTTTGTCGGAATACTGCGACTTTGAAAATCGTCTTCAATCGTTCAAAGGAAAATGGCCTAAGTATCTGGGAGGACCGACCCCCGAAGAATTAGCCAGAGCCGGATTTTTCTACTTGGGCGAAGGGGCTAAAGTCAAGTGCTTCAGTTGCGGTGTGTCACTTCACCACTGGGAACTGCAAGATTCGGCCTACATAGAACATGCTCGATGGTCACCGAATTGTCATTACTTACCCTTAGTGGGACCGAGACATTAAAGTAACTTACCATGTCGTTGACGAAGAAGAAACCAGTTTGGCTAGGAGTCAAATGTTGGACATCACTGAGACCAGTATTTAAACTTCATTTCAAAAACGATATTGAATCATTACCTAAAGAACTGCAAGAGAAGATTTACAAAGAAGTTTGGCAGGGACTTGCCAGAGTGAAATCTCAATGGGTCACTGTAGAACTTTTGTGCCGAGAAATTCACAAGAGGAAAGCGAAAAAAGTCAACCAGTGTGTTAGATTTCTTTGGGTCAAGTGTGCATTCGTCCTATTATATCGCTTTAGACCGTTTACATCAAAAGAGTTCAGTGACATTCTTGGACGTTACCCTGAATGGCAGTGGTCAGAAATTACTCACTATGCGGATTACTTTTGCTCTAGGAGAAGATTGTGAATTGTACGGACTGACCTATTCATGGATACTTTACAAGAGAACATTCGTGCTTTGCCTGCGGAGTTGAGAGAACGCATTTACCGAGAGCTGGTGAAAATACAAGTGAAACGTAAAGAACAATTGCATCCGTTACGTCACCGGTGTTTGAACCACTGGTACCTGAATGCTATACAAGGACTGATTGAGATGAAAGTGTTCCATTGGACAGACATTGATCAACGACCCCCTGGTTTTAAAAAGGAATGGTTTGGTATGGATAATTCTATCTACTACATTGTAAACGTACTGGATCCAATTCCAGAGGAAGAGTTAACGAATTACCAACATCTTTTACGCAATGTCGACTTCGTGAAAGAGGAAACTTCTGAACGAATTGTAACGTGTAAATTAGTGTTTAAACGATTTAGATTCGACAATGAATTAAAACCATGTCTGTGCAAACAGTACATGTCTTGTGTCAGACAAAAGAGGATTTAGCATGACCTATTCATGGATACTTTACAAGAGAACATTCGTGCTTTGCCTGTGGAGTTGAGAGAACGCATTTACCGAGAACTGATCAAAATACAAGTGAAACGCAAACTCGAAGTTATTCATCCGTTTTTAAATTATGCTCTGTTCCAAAGTATAAGAAGACTGATTATGAGTGGATATTACATCAGTCACATAGGTAAACGAGGCTATTAGCCACCACCCAGTGATTCCAAAAACAGCGTATATACTTATGGATACTTTCCAAGAGAACATTTTTGGCTTGCCTGTGGAGTTGAGAGAAAGGATTTACCGAGAGCTGGTGAAAATACAAGTGAAACGTAAAGAACAGTTGCATCCATTACGTCACCAGATCTTTACCCACTGGTACCTGAATGGCATTAAAGAACTGATTCGTCAGAAATTGTTTCAGTGGTCAGACCTTGTTAGTGAGTTAGTGAATGAACGAAATGTTCATCATTTTGGTTACTTCGAGATTCACCTAGAGCAACGCATTGAGGAAGACGAGTTAAAGGATTACCAACATATGTTACGTGGAATCTGCTTAGTAGAAGAGAAAACTTCTAATCGAAGTTTGAACTGTAGGTTACAGTATTCTAGATTTCCTACTGGAGAAAGAAGATATCTGGGTAGAATGTACGTGTATTGCTTCCGAAAAAAAGAGAGCATAAAAATAGGAATCCATGCCACGGCTTATGTCACGAGTGATTGAACAGATTCCGTGGAAGGAACTCAATGACCTTATTCAAACCGTGGATCATTACCATCGATTATTACAAGAACTGTATCCATTCAATTTGGGTCGACAAGTGGTGTGTGTCTTAGTGACTTGTTTTATAGGATTTCGTTTGCCAGCCGATTCCTTGTGGACTCTTTACGATCAGTACATACCATACCCCCATGGCCTTAAATGGTCACGAAAGACTCCTTTTGCTCAAAGCCTTGCGTTTTCATCTGGTTACTTCTCGACCTCTACGGGAAAAAAAGATTCGTCAACTTTTAGCTACCCAAGACGTGTATGACGATGTGTGTGTAGCTTGTGACTTACACCCCCATTGGACAGATGTCCGTGCCTGGAAAGAATGGGATTTTGAGGCTTGGGCCCAAGAAGTGGCCCAGTATCCACGAGAGTTGTTCCAGGAAAAAAGTTACTTTTCAACCTGTGTTAGTGACGGTGCCAGAAGAACCCGTCACCCAGGACAAGATTGTCGTGGACAGGCCTGAAAGACCCTTTCGGGAGGACACTTGTGTGACCTTACCCCCTATAGAACTGGTCAGAACATTACCCAAAACATGTTGTACAGACACTTGTGTTTATTCCACGTTAATGGTTATCATGTGCCTTTTATCCTTGTACTTAAGCCTTTGGCTTTTATGTATTTTTGTCTTTCGTATTCATGTTTAAAACATTCAATAAACGTGTTCTGAAAAAAAAGTATATAAACTCTCGTCATGTTTGTTTTCGTGTCACAAGTGACATTCCTAACACTATGGCTACCTCTGCTGTCTCTGCTTCCTCTTCCTCTACTGTCAAAGTCATCGACGAACACTTAGATCGTGCCAGTTGGGAAACTTTGTATCTTCGTCATCCCTTTAACATGCTCATTGCTGGACCTAGCGGTTCAGGCAAAACCGAATTCGTCAAACGTTTGATCGAACATAAACATCATTTGATCGATCGACCACCTCAGCGGATCGTGTGGTGTTACAAAGAGTGGCAATCGGCGTACAGCCTCTTGCGAGAAAGTCAAGGCGATTCCATCGTGTTTGTGGAAGGCATTCCTAAAGAAGACGATGGCATCGTCTCTGACTCCCGTCAAACCCATTTGGTCATTTTCGACGACATGTTAGGAGAAGACGAAGAAGAAATTAAACTGTGGTTCACGCGCAAAGGGCATCATCGTAATGCCAGTGTCGTTTACATCACTCAAAATTTGTTTCAACAAAGAAAAGCCCATCGCACCATCAGTCTCAATGCGCATTACGTGGTCTTGTTTAAAAGCCCTCGAGATAAATCGCAAGTGCAAGTCTTAGCCAAGCAGTTAGGAACGCCTTGGCTGACTCAGGCGTACGACGATGCCACTCAAACTCCACACGCCTATTTACTCGTCGATTTGAAACCTACGACCCCCGAGGATTTGCGATTTCGTACCCACTTGTTTCACCACTGGGGCCAAGACGGAGGGCCTGTCCTGTGCACGTCTCCGTCTTCGACTTAATTTCACTCCACAAAAAAATCTACAAAAACCTCAGACCCTTTTCGTCTGTCTCACACAACGTCAACATGACGTCCCTTCAGTCGCATCTTCCCGTCAAATTGATTCGTGCCTTGTATGGCATCAGCCGAGAAAAAAAATCCACAAATACGAGCTCGTGTCTTAGAAGCTAGTCTCAAAGAAGTCTTACGATGGTTCACGGTGACGGAACGTCAAGTACTCCAAGGAATCATTCAGATTCCTCATCAAACCAAAAGCTTTTTTGATCGAAACAAAGTCGCTTTGACCCAACTGGCCGATCCCCGCATCGACACTCAAACCAAAAAACAAATCATTTTGAAACCTGGAGGGAGCGCTACTCTAGGAGGGGTCATCATTCGCTCTCTCTTAAGATGGGATCCTAATGCTCCCAAACTTCTCCCCAAGAAAAAAGTCAAACGAAGCTCCAACAAGAAGAAGAAAAAGACCAGGTCCTCAAGGAGAACTTCTCCAGTGGCGGGACCCTCCTCTTACCAGACACCACCCCGGAAAAAGAAAAGAAGCCCCCAGAAAAAGAAGAGTCCACAGAAGAAAACTAGTCGCAAGAGAGGCACTTCGGCCAGGACGCAACTTTGCACTCGCAAACCACGACCTGCCACAGCGGTGACCGTGTCTCCGGCAGCCTCAAGTTCATCCACTTCTCCGTTGATGACACCAAGAACTGAAGAGTACTTGAAGACGTTGATCACACCAAGAACTATTCCGTTGATGACCCCAAAAAGAACTTCCCCAGTGGCAGGACCCTCCAATTTAGTGGCAGCGGCTGCTGCTCACAAAGTACCTTCTCCCAAAATCAAAGTCCAAGAAAGATCGGGCATGTTACAAAGTTTACTGGATTTGTCCAAGCAAGAACTGGCTCGATTTAGTCCGTTGCGTACCCCTGCACGACGTGTCATGCCTGTCCTCAAATTGATACGACGTAAAGACAATCAGTGGCGACGCGTTCCAGTATAAAAAAAGGTGTGTGACCAAGTCGGGTATCAGTGTTTTTGGTGCTCCTGAAGACTCAAAGATGTCACCCTCCAGAAAACATCCCTCTTCTAAACAGCTCCAAGGAAAGAAAAGAAAAGGACTGCCTCCTCGTTTAGTCAAACATGGGGACATGTTATCTGTCCTGTCCAAAGCTTCTCCACCTCTACGAAAAAAACTCATTCAGTCAGCCTCCAAAGAGGTCATCGATACCGTGTGCGAATGCTGTTTGAACGTCTTGAAAAGCACGATCCCTTTGTCCAAACACCAGAAACAATGCTTAGGCAAACATCGTCACGTTCATCACCAAATGGTTCAAAAGAAAATTCCCATTCGTCAAAAGAAGAAGATGTTGGTCCAACGTGGAGGCATTTTACCCTTCTTGTTAGGTCCCTTGCTGAAAGGAGTCTTGGGGACCATGTTGGGAGGACTGGTGGGAGCAAGATAAAAAGGCCCTCGGAAGTCCCAAGATCTCAGAATCGACCCCTGACAACCCCATGGAAGGACGAAAACTAGCTTTATCGCCTTGCAAACGATGGATGGAATACCATCGTTGGCAAGAACAACGCACCCCGCATTTACCTCCCAATCCCCATTTGAGCGAGGTGTCCCAGTTACAACACGAATTGCAGTCCTTGATGGATCGCCAAGATTTGTCCGAAACAGAAAAATCGCAAAAGTACGGTCAACTCTTGCAACGACTGCAACTCTTTCACCAGAAAGCTTTAGACGAAACAGCTCTACCCACTCTGAAAGATTTTAAGACCTTGATTAAAAGTCCAGCACCATCATCACTACCACCACCACCACCACTACTACCATCCCCAGGGGTCACCAGAGATGCTACCCCACGAAGACCTGAGGAAGAAGAGATGCGAGAAGTGTTTCAAACACCGTCAGCAGCACCCATTTCAAGTAAGATTGCAGCATCCTTGTTGACCCCGTCCCCCACACCCCAACGAGAAGAAATGAAAGCTTGGGTTAAAAAGATGATGTCCACTCCTCCTTCGACAGAAGTGAAAAAGAAAGAAGGGAAGCCAGAAGTGGAAAAAGAAAAGAAGACCAAAGCCATTCCATTGCCACCTCCACCACCACTACCTTTGATTCTACTCCGGTAGCCCATCGGACACGTAAATCCGTTTCTAAACCACCCTTTCGTCCCACCCAAAGTAGCATCACGAAAGAGTGGGTGACTTATTAACACACCAAAATAAATGGAGAAGGTCTTAGCCAGCATTTACTACGATCCCTCCCATCCTGCAGGTTACGCAGGAATTCAAAAATTGTATCGTGCTGCCAAAACTCGACTGAAAAGTCTCCGTTTACCTCAAGTGCAACGATGGTTACAAGAACAAGCTACCTACACTTTACGCAAACCCATTCGACGCAAGTTTGCTAGAAGTCGCACCCGAGTGGAAGGCATCGATCATCAATGGCAAGCCGATTTAGCCGATGTCTCTCATTTGGCCAGCTACAATCGTGGCTACAAATATTTGTTTTGTGTCTTCGACGTCTTTTCCAAATTTGCCTGGGTCGTGCCCTTGACTTCCAAATCGAGCAGCGAGTTAGTGCGAGCCCTGCAACGAGTGTTGAAACAAAGCGGTCGTCATCCTCTTCGATGGCAAACGGACAAAGGCACCGAATTTCTGAACCAAGCTTTCCAAAAAGAATTAAAGAAACGTGACAGTCATTTTTTTACCACCGAGAATCCCGAAACCAAAGCCAGCATCGTGGAACGTTTTCAACGCACTTTGAAAGAACGCATGTGGAAATATTTTACGCATCACCACACTCTGAAGTACATCGACATCTTCCCGCACCTGGTGCAAGCGTACAGTCAATCTTACCATCGAAGCATCGGACGTGCCCCGCAAGAAGTGACTCACCACAACGAAGTGTTGGTGTTTGAGGGCCTGTTTGGTACGTCCCCGACGAGGGCTGTCCCCAAGAAAAGTGGAATGTTGGCCGTAGGAGATTGGGTTCGCATTGGCAAAACCAAACGCACTTTCGACAAAGGTTACTTACCTAACTGGACGACCGAATTGTTTTGTGTCACTGAACGAGTGCATGGCCGTCATCCTGCCGTCTATAAATTGGAAGACATGAACGGAGAAGTGCTCAAAGGAACGTTTTATTTGCCCGAGTTACAACGTGTCACCAAAAAAGAAGACGACGTGTACGACATCGAAAGCATTCTCGAACGCAGAACCCGTAAAGTGGGCAAACGACGTGTCAAAGAAGTCAAAGTACGTTGGAAAGGATATCCACCCAGTTTTGATTCTTGGATCGACGCTTCGCAAGTCATCGACTATAGAAAGAAGTGACCATCATGCCTTTTCACACAGACGCAGCTACGTCCATCACTCCTTCACCCAATTCTTCTCTGCAAGATTTACAAAAACAACCCTTGTGGGTGTGGTGTGGAAAACGTGTGCCTTAAACGCAAATCGTCTTTTTCTGCCAAATCTTCGTGGTGTATTGTGTCATCGGGGCAGCCATTGCCAATTTGAGTTTGCAACAAGGAGACAAACAATTGTGGACCATTTTATTGAGCAGTTGCATCGGTTACCTGCTTCCCAATCCCTCCCTGAAATTCTCCTCAAACGGGAACCACAGGAACCTTGTGTCCAGTGCCAGTGCCAGTCACCACTCCAACAACAACCAGAACCCCATTTTGGTCGGAGACACGCCTCTAACGTCCAGTAACCCCTCGGACAGCCACAGAACTCTGGAATTATGAGTCACCAAAACCAATTTTACTTAACCTTACCCAGTGACAGTTCCATGGAGGTGTTTCCCCACAACGTGTTGTGCTGTTACACGGCCAAATTACCTCAGGCCATCCAGTTAGATCACGAAGCCCATTGGGAAGTGGTTTTAGTGGAAATGATTCACCCTACACAAATCCAAAACATCACTGAAAAGCAAAACACTTTTGAGGTGGAAATCCTGAGCGAACAATTGCAACAAGCCATGAATGACATCGGGTTTTCAGGGATCACAAGACCATCCAGCAATCCACCCTTCAGTATCTACACCTTGAAAATTCCGGCGGGGTTTTATTTTAGTGGTGAACATTTGGTGGACACCATTGCTTCCAGGTTCGAATTAGCCTTTGGCAAAGCCCTGAATAGAATCAAAAAAAGTGTCACCCTGGAGTACCATAAAGTGGCTCGTCGTCTCATGATCAAATTTCAAGATACGGGCACATTGTCCCTCAGGTTCAATGGTAGTTTGTTTGAAATTTTGGGTGGACATGCAGGAATGGTCGCAAACAATTTGAGCCCCAAGATCAACAGTAATATGGATTTTTACAAAGCTTTTGGAAACCCGCTAGAACTGAACCAAGGACTGAATTTGATCTTTGTGTATTCTGATGTGGTGGAGTACAACGTGGTGGGACACACCTCTGTGCCGTTACTGCGTGTCATTCCTTTCAAAGTGGATTCTGTCACGAACGCTGACGAGGAAGGTGGAAACACTTATCACGTCCACAGCGAATTTGTACATCCTCACTATTTGCCTGTCAGCAAGTCGTATTTGGACACGGTCAACATTGCTATAAAAGGAGATCTGGGACAAAATATTCCATTCACCAAAGGAAAAGTCACGGCGAAACTCCATTTTCGAAAACGGTTCTCTCACGACTCGTAAGTCATGTATCCAGTGTACCGAGGGGTTGCTCGACAGCGAGGACACGGTTTAGGAGATATGTTGAAATCGGCCTTTCGTTCGGTGGCCCCAGTCTTGAAACCGATGGTGACACGCGGATTGCACGCCTTGAAAGATGCGGCACTGACGCAAGGCAAAGAATTTCTCCAAAATGTCATCATCGACAAACAAAACCCTAAAGAAGCCTTCATGAGGGCAGGCAAAAATGTCTTGCTGCAAACGGGCAAAGACCTTTTGGCCCGCCGAGAAACACCTATAAATGACCTGCACGCTACCGAGTCAGGCATTCAGCAAGGACAAGGCAGAAAGAGACGACGAAGAAAACACCCTTTCACCAGACTTCAAGCTAGAAAGGCCAAGAAAAGAAGAACCGTTCGAGACTTAGACGTTTTCGATTATTGAGAAAGAACAAAAAAAAAATGATGCACCGAGAGTCTTGCGCTTGTTCCAAGACGGAACTGGATCTGTTTGCCATGCCCCCCACCATGATGACCATGCAAGAATCCCAGTGGGTGGAATTTCATCCCGTCTCCTCATTGGCCGATTCCGCTCCCATCGAGTTTGAAATCAAAGGACAGCCCGAAGATTACATCGATCTGAATAGCAGTTACTTGTACCTGAAAGTCAAAATTCTAGATAAGACTGGAGGTGCTATAGACGATGAAGCAGTAGCTCCCGTCAACAATTTCATGCATTCCTTGTTCAATGGAGTGGACTTGTACTTGAATAACAAACTAGTCAGTAGCAGCGTGGATACTTACCCTTATCGAGCGTACCTGGAAAATCTCTTGACGTACGGAATAGACGCCAAGAACACTCATCTCAATGCCTGTGTGGTATGGGAAGCTGACGATGCAGGCCAGTTTGAAGAATTCGAAATTGATACAAAGAAAGAACACAATGCGGGATTTGTAGAACGAAGAGACAGAATCAAAAGTGGAGATAGTTTAGAACTGATGGATCGCTTGCATTTGGACATGTGGCTGCAAGAGAAATATTTGCTGAACGGGGTGGATGTTCGCCTGAGACTGAATCGTAGCAGTGCCGCTTTCCATTTGATAGGTACTACTGCTTGCAAAACTGTCATCGAGGAAGCCAGGCTCTACATACGACGCGTGGAAGTGTTACCTAAAGTGGGAAACGACATCAGTCAGATGTTGAGCAGAACAACCGCCAAGTATCCGATCCGATGCGTAGAAGTGAAAACCTTCACCATTCCTAGGGGACAGCGATCATGATCGAAGATCATCTGTTCCAAGGACAGCTACCCAAACTTTTAATCCTTGGTATGGTCTTGAATTCAGCCTTCAACGGAGTCTTCGCTGAAAATCCTTTCTACTTTCGACACTTTGGCGTGTCCAAGATCGAAGTCAGTCGCGATGGCAAGACCTTGTGTACCAGACCTTTCGAACCTAACTTTGACAAGAAGAATTACTTGAGATCGTACTTGTCCCTCTACGAAGCCACCGGACAGTTAGGAACCAATACCAGTCACGGCATTACGTACGAGGATTATGCAGAAGGCTACGCTTTGTGGGCTTTCGATTTCACTCCAGACCAAGGCAGCGACGAGGGACATTTCCACCCTATAAAATCTGGCCAGATTCGTGTGGAAATTCAGTTTGGAAACCGACTCCCTGATGAAACGGTGAACGTCATCCTGTATGCCGAATTTGATAATGCGATAGAAATCAACAGTTTGAGAGAAGTCATTCTAGACTATTAGAAGTCATGGAAGACTGTTATCCCTCTTTACCTAGTGGAGAAACTTTGGAGATGAAATGTGAGGAGACCGTGGAAAAAGAAGAAGTGATCATGATGAAGTCAAGATGGCCAGAACAAGAAGCCCATTTAGTCTCCTGTTTTGCCAAACACTTGGTCGAAAAAATGACGGAATTGATCAAAAAAGATTGCTATGGATGTCAAAATGATCATCCCAGTCAAATTCAACACGATAAATGCCTGATGCTGAGTCAAGAAGAAAAATTGGACGAGTATCTGGACGAAGCTTGGAGTCTCATCTCGGACGAAGTCGTGTGGCATCAGTGGTATAAAGACTTACGTGAACATTCTTGTCCACCATTAACCACTCAAGAGATCGATCGTATCGAAGCTCTCCTGAATCAGAGTGAGGAGACGAAGCGAAGAAACGGTTATTTGTCAGACATTTTCAAGCAAAAAGTCAGGATCGAATTGATGACTTATTATTACCTGTGAAGAAGAAAAAAACATGGATACCTGGGAACTTTATTACCTTTTGAACCACAGTTCGTATACGGCTTCTTGGAATCATGTCGTCTGTGCTAAAGATGAACTCCCTTATCGCAAACCTCAAGACCATCTAGCTTATGTCATCAACACGGACGACAGTCATCTCCCAGAAACCCACTGGGTAGCCGTCTACTTTCCTCAAGAAGGATATGTGGAATATTTCGATTCGTACGGATTGCCCCCTTTGGAAGACGATATCATCGACTTTATGAGAAGAAATGATCAGACCACCCGATTCAATAATGTGAAATTACAAGGCACAGATTCCTTGGTGTGTGGACAATATTGTGTGTATTTTCTGCATCATCGCAGCCTGGGCTATTCCTTAGAACATTTAGTGACTCATTTTGATCCTCGTTCTTCTTCTAGAAACGATGTGAAAGTAGATCGATGGTTTTGTGACCATTATGCTTATCTTTTGTCTCAAGCTAGGAAACGTAGTGTCCATCAATGGCCTAATGACTTCCAACAGTGGAAATCACAATTTCATTCACAACGTTGTCAGCCCTGTTTAAAGTAGAGTGTGAATTGAAAAAAAATGTTTGTCATTTGAAAAAAAATGTTTGATGTTATATGGTTGGATTATTGTTAAAAATGTTAGAGTTGTTGGTTAGTGTTAAGTGATTTTTGAATAAAAAATGTTGTGTTTTGAAAAAAAATGCCTTTGTCTTTTGTTTGGCTATAAGAATGTTGATTCATGCTTTTTAACTTCTTACTATCCCTCTCATGACACTCATTGAACGTTGGGGCTCGAAAACCGTGGAGGGATGTTTTCCTTCACGTCCGCGCTTTGACTTTAAGAACCGGGATAGTTTCCAGTCAAACCATCCATTGTCTACTCATCCTTCTACGAAGATGTGCTCCAAACTAGCTAAGCTAAACGAAGCCTACGTGAATTTGCATAGGGTCAGACACAGTCTGATACCGAAAGCTGAAGAGATAGAGAATGTGAGAATGCTAAAAGTCACTGAAGACCTGATAGAAGAGCTCTTCAGAGAAGAAGTGAACAGGGAGAAAGAAGAATGGACAGAGAAGTACAGACTTCAGAGACAGCAGCAACAGCAACAACAACAACAGCAGCAGCAGCAGCAGCAACCTGAACTTGACAGAGGATTTGTCGATTGTCGTATCGAGACCAAAGAGTTCTTCTCTTTTCGAAGAAGCAGACCTATCGTCAGAAAGTCTATCCTCAGAGGACGTCGCATTCTTAGAAACTAAAAGATTGCCATAGCAAACAAAAAAAAAAACCAGCCCTTTACCCAATACTCTAGAAAAGAAATAACAATCCATTTGCCAAAGTGTGTAGGTAAAGTAGTGTGAATATAAACACTAACTCTTTTTTATAGTATGAGTTTATGTGTTTGTGTATAAGATTGTGTGTTTGTAAGTGCTCACGTACGTTGGTGTGGATAGTAGATTAAGATCATGTTTTTGGCTGTTTGAGGTGTGGGGAGAGTAGATTTGGGGGTTTGATTGGATTGCTTTGCGTATGTGAATAGTATATTATTTGTTTAATAAATTTTTTTAGAATAGTGATGGGTAGTATAAAAAAGTGAGTGAGTGTTTCTTTTAGGTCCGCGCGTTGTTTTGGTCATGATCTAGGTAAGATCAATTTTATGTTTTGGGGGATGTTTTCCTTCACGTCCGCGCTTTCAGTATAAATTGAAACTCGCTGGGCAGTCTAGCTACCCTTGTTGATTGATGAAGAGAATTAATACCAGAATTGTAAAGCTTCTCGAACTCCAGATGCACCTGGAATATGCCAGGCGCCTGTTGAATGAACTGGCCGCGGAGGCCATTGTCGAAGAGGGAAGGATGAAAGAGGAGGAGGAAAGAAGAAAAAAAGAAGAGGAGGAAAAGGAGAGAAGAAATTTCAGAATCCCAGAGACAGAAAATTGGGATTCTGAAGCCACTTATCCCGCCTCTGCTCTCCCCCAAAAAAGAGTGAAAAGAGACTGGGGAAGAAGATGTGTGTGTGGCGCCATGCCAGGAAGGTGCCAGCATTAGATAGTGCATCTGGAGTTCAAAAACCAACAGCCCTTTTCAGGGCTACCCAATACTCTAGAAAAGAAATAACAATCCATTTGCCAAAGTGTGTAGGTAGAGTAGTGTGAATATAAACACTAACTCTTTTTTATAGTAAGAGGGTATGTGTTTGTGTGTTTGTGTTTGTAAGCGCTTACGTACGTTTGTGTGAATAGTAGATTATGGGTTTGTTTATTGTTTCTTAGCGTATGTGGAGAGTATAGTTTGGGTTTTGTAAACGCTCACGTAGGATTGTGTGGATAGTAAATTATGGATTTTGTTTTAATGATTTGCGTGTGTAAATAGTAGATTTGGGGTTTGTTAAATGTTGCTTCACTTATGTGGATAGTATATTATATGAAATGAGAAAAGTAGGGGGGTGTTTTCCTTCACGTCCGCGCGTTGTTTGGTCATGATCTAGGTAATATCAATTTTATGTCTGGGGGATGTTTTCCATCACGTCCGCGCTTTTCGTATAAGAACCCACAGTATTCGTCGTTCAAACTATTCTACAGAGAAGATGGCTTCAAACCACCTCGATAAATTGCAAACATTGCAAGACGCCCTGGACAATTTGGGCATGATGGAACAAATGCTAGTGAGACTAAACGAGGATCACTATTCTTATAGTCCCCATCGAGTGAAGATGGAGATCACCAATTTAAGAAAAGTAAAGGACACGATAAGTGATGTAATGAAAGAAATAAAGGAGGAGAAGGAGGATGAAGAGGAAAGGATAAGGATGAGAAAATGGAATGAAAAAATTGAAAAAGAAGAAGAAAATGAGAAGAGGAAGAAAGAAGAGGAGGAGAAGCAGAAAGAAGAGAAAAAGGAGGAAGAAAAGAAAGAAAAGAAGAGAAAAGTGTAGGACAGAAAATAAGGAGCTGGTGGAGAAATAGAAGAAATTAGAAGAAGAAGAAACCCAAAGGCCCTTTTCAGGACCACCCACATTTCTCGAAAAGAGATTGACTTTCCATTGCCTACCCCTTTTTAAAAAATTTTTTTAAAAAAAAATCCCATGTTCAATTCCCATTGTCCCTAGACAAACCCAAACTCTATTCCCATGTTCAATTCCCATTGTCCCTAGAGTGACCCAGCAATATCTTCCATGTTAAATTTCCATTGTTCGAATGCCTTTGTCCCTAGAATGTCCCTAGCATGAATATTTCCTTTCTCCAATGTTAAATTCCCTTGTCCCCAGAGTGACCTAGGGTTTTTTGCCCATGTTAAATTTCCATTGTCCCTAGAGTGACCCAGGGTGGTTAATGTTAAATTTACATAGTCCCCAGAGTGACCCAAGGGTGTTTTTAATGGTAATTCCCATTGTCCCTAGGGTATCCCTATTCACTACTTACGTAGCAGACATGGTTCACTCGGAAGTTATGCTTTTTATATTGTTGCTTTACCTCCAAATGCAATATTGGCGTATATGCCCCGTGTGATGGCGCAGCCAAGTTTTTGTTTAGCTCCGGTGATATGCCTGGGCCATCCGCATTGAGATTTGCCCGCCAAGAAAGTAAACTTCTTTGCTCCACACCGGACGCAAGTTCCATTAACTTATACTGGGTCTTTGCGATACGCACACAGTATAACTCTTTAAATGGTTCCAGTTTGGGATGTAATGTGTAAATGCAGAGGAATATATCATTTAAATTGAAGTTTCAATCAAGCGCGGGGGACACATGTCTAAGGCGCTCGAATTTTCATAACATTGACTCTAACACCTCTGCGAGCGTGGGTTCGAGTCTCATCTCGGCCAACATGAGTATGCGAGAAGCTTGCCAGTAGCTTCCCGTGGGTGGGCGCTTCTAACCGGAGCGTTACCGGGTTCCTCCTCCACCAAATACTCTAGCCACCTCGTGGAAATAGCCTATCAGGTGCTGGAAAAAAATGGCGCTAAGCTCACGCAACCAACTTGAACTGAAAAGGGGAATGAACTGCGATAGTGCAATTGGACAAGGAGTAAAAATTATATCCCTTACCCCATTATTGTAAAGTGTGTGTTTATGTATATTTTAATGTAAGGGTGGTTTTATTTGGGTCGCGTGGGGTGGTTCTTGTTTCTTTGCGTTTCTTAAATTTGTGTAAGTCTTTGGTGTCAACAATTATGCTGTCTGTAAACTTGCTAGTATATAGCATCATCTACGGTTACAAAACATTATTCCTATTTTAATAAAAGACACTGGAACAAAAATAATCTAACATGCTTTCTGTTTGTATGTTTGTGAGATAACATATTAACTGAGTGCTTTTTGTAGTATCTAAGCGATCGACTTAATAAAAGTATTTCAAACATCTTTGTTTCAATTGTTCAACGTTTAAGATTTATCACCACGTGCATCTTGAGCTCTCAGTATTCAAAGTGACTGTATCGTGTAATCCGCATTCAGAGTGATTGTAGTGTTAACTGTATCGTGTAATCCGCATTCAGAGTGATTGTAGTGTTAACTGTGTCGTGTAATCCGCATTCAGAGTGATTGTAGTGTTAACTGTATCGTGTAATCCGCATTCAGAGTGATTGTAGTGTTAACTGTGTCGTGTAATCCGCATTCAGAGTGATTGTAGTGTTAATTGTGTCGTGTAATCCTCATTCAGAGTGACTGTAGTGTTAACTGTATCGTGTCATCAGCATTCAAAGTGACTGTAGTGTTAACTGTATTGTCTCATCAGCATTCAAAGTGACTGTAGTGTGTTAACTGTATCGAGTCATCAGAAATACTCTAATTGCTGGCCGTTTTTGAGGTACACGGAAATAGTTGTGCAGGTAGAAATAATAAAATATATTGCTTTAAGGTATTAACAGCAAAACGCGTTGTTGTTTCTTTGTTCTTAGTTTATTTGTTTGGGGTGGCGTTAGAGTTGTTTTCTTTCAACCAATGTATTTTAAAATACTGTGACTGTTGAAAAGAATTCCTACACAGAAACCTTGCACATAGGGGCACAAGATTAAACATGCCTCTCTTCGTCAAACACGCAAAGTAATTAGAAATGAATAATCATGAGGATATGAAAATTTTAATGTCTTCTTATATTTTTTCTTCTTACCTTATTTCAAGCAGTCATTCTCTAATCTGCCGCTTTCGTAAACATTTAAAACTTGTCGTTCCAAAATAAGAACAAATAATTATGCTATTTAGCTTTATGCCGCAAAAGACTATTAAGACGTTAAATGGCGCCAACGTTCCAATATCTCTCTCTCTCTCTCTCTCTCTCTCTCTCTACACACACACACACACACACACACACACACACACATATATATATATATATATATATATATATATATATATATATATATATATATATATATACACACACACACATCTTCAAGAACTCTAGAAAAGTTTGGTGTTGGACCGATACAATAACGTGAGAATATGAACTGGTACATAGGTGATTTTGACCTATTATTCGACAACTGCAATCAGAGTATTGTGTCCTATTTCCAAATTGTAGAAAAGGACACGAACTATCCTCTGACAGTTTAACCGGTATAAGATAGCGACATCCTTTTGAACAGTTCCTTCAGTTAAAGAATGTGAGTCTTGACAAAACAAGTATACCCTTCTGAAGTTATATGTCTTATCCGGGCATTATCGTATGACATTACAAAACTGTGTAACTGTACCATCGTTAAATATTAAAGCATAGTATGTCACAAATCATAATGCAGCGAATTTAATCATTTTGTTAAATATTATCTCATTTTCAAAGCATGATCGACAAAGAAAACCATAAACATTTAGAAAGCCAACGTTACTTTTTGGACAAGCACAATTTTCGTGCGCAGTTTATATTTCATCAGTCTCTGATTGTTGGACCTGAAGACAGTCTCGAATAGGAGTAATTCGTAATTAGATTGGGTTGCGTCCCCCTAATTATGACGGTCCAATGAAGGTAACAAATATGTACTGCACCACTCAAACGTCTTCAAATAGCAGTTATGTGAAATCTCCCATTATTCTAAATGACGTTATGTGGCTACAAATTGTCTTATGCACCTCTATAAAAACATTAGAAACAGTGGGTTTTCTGATATTCGAGTAGATTAAAATTTTGTTAATACAGGGACATAATGTTTTCTCAGACTATCTACTGAACCACTGCGAAATCTACAGTATGGGTGTGGGCATCGAATAAGTGCTTATCACTGCGTGTGCAAATAAAGTCACGAACTGTACACATGATAATAAAAGTTACAATAGACACAACCATCTAAAAGTAGAGTATATTAAAACAGGTAGAATTCATTGTGCATGCTGATGCATATGGCTTTTTGTCTGACTAAAAATGTGCAACACACATGCTTATTTCCATGTGCCAACGTAGCATTTCTTTCAAGCAATAATACTAACATGGCACTTTCTGTGTTCGCACCGCATTTAAAGATATAACTAAACTCTTGTATGGATATATCTGTCTCAAGGACCAATTTTTATATTCAATTCTGAAGGTCTTTCTATGAAACGTTGTCACAATTATAAATTTAAACTATCTTTAATATTGTTATTTACTTATAGCTCATGTGATTCTGCAAAAATAAAATTATGACTCATCAAAGTCTACTCACTATAATGACAAGTCTAATTAGAATAAATGCATGTATATCTTCAACGTATAACCACAGCTTCTACCAAACATTTCATGCATAATTCAAATGTTGAGGGTTATTTTAATAGTAGAACGTTTCATACTATCTTGAATTTAAAAAAAAAACATATCGCATTCCAGTCGCTACATAGATTGCTAGATTGTGTCCTATTTCCAAATTGTATAAAAGGACACGAACTATCCTCTGACAGTTTAACCGGTATAAGATAGCGACATCCTTTTGAACAGTTCCTTCAGTTAAAGAATGTGAGTCTTGACAAAACAAGTATACCCTTCTGAAGTTATATGTCTTATCCGGACATTATCGTATGATATTGCAAAACTAAGTAAACACCTAACATTTTTGCATTATTTCTGCAAGCTATATATTATTTCTCCTACAAATTGAAATAAACGTCATGCATTGTTACCCCGAATGACCCCGACATCATTCAAATGAAAGTAGCCTTTATTTCTCATGGAACAATTTGTAGCTTATTTTGCTCAATTTTTACAACCCTATAAATTCTAAATTTTCATTTCCAAATTTGTCAGTATTTATGAACATGACATACTGTAGTGATCATTGTTTTGTACTGACAGAATGAATGCATACTATTTTTGTCCCTAATTTTTATACTTATAACGTAAGCCAACATGGCAGTCGAATGGAATGTTGTGAAAGATATTCGAACCATATCAAATGTTTAGGGGAAAAAAACGTTTGAATTGATTAAAAAGAAGATAATGTGATTATTGTTAGTTACTTGCTAACTTTGTTAAGATGTCAAATACGTGTGTTCCTTGGTAAGCAGGAACGGCCTTAGCAAACGCAGGGCCCTGTTTGGATCATTTTGACGGGGCTCCATGGATTTAAGCGCTGGGCCCCCTGTGAGCATAGCATTTGGAAATAAACTTTCAAACGTCTTATTTGATGTTGAACTTAAAATTTTCTTCCGTCGCTTTAAAATTTCCTTCTCTTTACCGATATATATTTTTTTTAATTACTAACGCGCGGGGTCCCTGTGAGCGCGAGGCCCGATTGGGCCAACTCGGTTCAATCGGCCTAAGGCCGGCCCTGTTTGTAAGATCACGAATCATCGAAAGATTTTCACGACACTTGTTATGTTCTGTTTGAATTATGTGTAATTTCTCTAGTCCACTATATATTTTCCCGTTTCACCAGCCCGCTCCAACAATTACCTTGTCCAGATGTCCATCCCATTAAATGTTGACCTGCCGATTATATAAGTTGTGTCGCTAGTGAAAATGCTGCAGCATGCAGACGATTGTATGAACTTTATAGACGATACAAAATCCTTTAATCACTTAATAAAGGAATTTGAAAAATTCGGTCAAGCATCTGGATCGAAAATTAACCAGGACAAAACAGAAATCTTAGACATAGGCAACTGGCGTGGTAAACACTCAGGTATACCAACGCAATTATTCAAAAAGACAGTCAAAGCCTTAGGAGTACATTTTAGAGTAAATGAGGAAAAAGAAAACTGAAAAAAAAATGGAAAATGAAATTAAAAAAAATATCGATATCTGGGCACTGACGCCACTATGCATAATGGAACGGACCCAAGTGGCAAAAACATATATGTATGTTCACATTAATTACATTATTAAATCTATTGATATAAGTAACCTTAACCTAAATAACATAGATAAACAGATTATTAAATACATATGGGATTTTAAAATGCATTATATTAAAAAGGAAACATTATATAGGGCTAAGGAAATGGGAGGATTGGTTACCTAGCCCTATACTTTTAAAAATAACCAATATTATAAATAGATTTAAAAAATTAAGTGCAGACCCAAACATCCATGGGAGGGTATTTATACATATTGGTTTGGCTTTATATTAAGGAACAGGGCTGATATCTACAAAAACAATAGACTCACTAAATTATTAGAATGTCCAGTTAAATTTAGAGGTATAAAAGAGCTACTTTTTAAGTACAGGGATAAAAAAGATTTGTGGGATACGGATGAAAAATTAACATACAACTGGATCAGGAATGATATAACAGGGAAAACTCTATGCAGAATAGAGAAAGAACATCTATATGTTAATTGGAAAAGGGCATGGGGGCACTGGTCTAAGCTAGGCTCCCTAAAAATTCAAAGCATCGCCTTCAAATACATGCATGATGCATGGTTGACAGGTGAGGCTGCAGCGAGACGGCATGTGGTCCGAGTACCGCCTAAATGTCCGCTGTGTGAAAGAGGGCCTCTTAGCAAAGCACATACAATACTACAATGTACCCAAACTAAAATTAACAGAGAAAAAGTCATACCGGAGATTAGGAAATATGAGGCATATAAACCACAAAATATTCTATTTTTAGATGGGAATTTCAATAAAAACACTTTTTTAAAATAACAGAATACATAGTTAACACCATGAAAGCGTGTGGCCAAATTATAGTCATAGACAAACACTAGGAATCCTTCATGAGGAAAGTACGGATAAGGAGGTTATGGGGCTATGTCACATGGCGCTATGCGAAGTGAACAGGCCCATAAAAGAGTCTGGAAAAGGAACCCTCATGAAATGGACATACCTATAACAACAGTATATCTCTATCTATGTAACCCGCCTGGACCACTTTCAATACATATAGGCCCCTACTTCCTTCCCCTTATATTACTAACAATCGCACAGCTCTTGTCTGTGCAAACCCCGAAAGGGTGTACTATTTATAAATATTTCGGAATTTTGGACTCAAATTAATAAAAGATAGACCTGCCCGAGATGGGAGACATACAATAATTATAGAAAGTGTGAACCCCACCTCGGACACAGTCTCATCAAATCTTTATATGCGGGAGTGATCATCCTTAATGCACCCATATAAACCCATATGGTTTAAAATTAACACATTAAATAACGCTCGCCGCCGAAATTCAAAATTGTATGAATACTCCCGATGTATATATAAACACGGGAGGAGATAAGACAACTGGATTTACTATAAATTTGGCACAGTATGCTGTCCCAACATGAAAACAAAATAGCATCATAACATATAGCACACACACATAGCACACACGGGACTTAGGCGACCCTAGCAAGGTCAACTAAATTACTAGGGAAGGAATTCGGAGAGGATAATTGAAATCGCTCTCGGATGAACAACCCAATAGACACACTAGGGACCTCTAAAAATACCCCATTCCAAATTTCTAAATAACATTAACTTCTTTCAAATTAACTTAAAACAACAAGCAACATATCCTGGGGGATTACAAAACACATAAAAACCATTTAAAGTTTTGGCTGGGGGGGGGGGGCATCTGTCTGGTGCCCACATAAAAAAAAAGCTAGTAAACAGTAGCATATGTCAACACTACCAATTGTTATCAACAGGCTCTAAGATGTCAACACAGTGCCTTTTCTAGAGTGTCAGCTATACTGTAAACCTGATCATCCTACATTATTTGCAGACAACTTTTACAACAGTTAACATACACATAACAAATTCACCTTCAATAAAGTATTTTCCATTTCATTGTCGAGGTGGGGTTGTGGGCTGCGAATTTTTTATTTTTTTTGGGATCGAGATATGTTGTTTTCCTTTCATCGCAAGGTAATTATTGTTTGTTTCAAATAAAATATAATGTATATAATATGGTGTTCTTTTGCTATCACTCGGAGCAAGGTATTTTTCCAGCTATTTAAGAACTGGAAATATTATTTTTTTTAAATCTTAGGCCCTTGTCCCAGAAAATTAATTTGGAACCTAACATAACTGTGGTACGTAGTGATGCCTATTGCGATATGTTCAGAACTACTAATGTATACCGCGGTACAAAATATTTCGTGATACAGCCAGCATATAATCTAATTTTAAACTTAAAATAAAAACGAACGCCGTTTTTTATGTCACTTATACAATAGTATCATGTATGCCATCTAATACGGCAAGTCAATTTATGGGAAAAGTTGTTTTTATAGCAATTTCATTTTTTTAAATCAAAATTAAAAAGATCAAGTGAAACAATCATCAGCTGTGGATAGACGAGCATTGGTCAAATGTTGATGATGCAAAGAATGATCTTATTGTAGACTAGCAATGTTAGCATACCAATAATTTATAGCATTATAAAAACGTTGAGACAAAGGAGCTTCACCAATGTCTTCGAAAGTAACATAAATATTCGAAAAGTAAATTAAACATCCGCGCACGACTCCAAATTTTGTTGTTTTGTCTGTAATATGCACGTACTTGGGTTTGTGTTTTCAATTCTGTAGACAGTGTGTTTGTTGACAGTCTGTTTGTAGACAGTGTGTTTGCTGACAGCCTGTTTGTGGATAGTGTGTTGACAATCTGTTCGTAGACAGAGTGTTGACAGCCTCTTTGTAGACAGTCCATAAAATATGCAAGACAGTTGCTGTACTGTTTATAACACATGACATGAAGTAATATCAATTGAAAAGTGTTTATCCTTTTGTCTTTCTAATCAGTTGCTTGAAGATGGTGTTCATATAATGTAGATGTTAGCGAGACAAACATCTTGGTGACCCAGATTTTGACATTTAACCACTCAGAAATGTATTACATTTGAAAACTTGTTGGAAATGACCATATTGCAGTTACCTAGTAGTTTAATTTAACTACATATATATTAAAACACAATATTATATTGGAACTGTATATCATCTATCTGAGAACCTTATTTTGTTGTTAAAGGGTCCCTGCATAGAAGTAAATTACAAAACATGGAAGAATATTTTTTTTTTTTAAAATTAGTATTACCGTCACCAAGGTGAAAGATACTCAAGTTTCCGTCCAGTTCTAACACAGGCTTGCATATCTTGCAAGATAAAGAAGAGTTGATCGACAGACAATGCATACAACAAATAAGAACCACACTGAGGCCACATTCTTATTACAATATCTTGCGAATACCACTCACTAATTTCTTCAAGGTGACCTTACTTCAATAAATATTTAAATTAACAGATTTAAAATAAGTCACACACATAAAGGGCTCCCCTTCCAGTACATATTTTACTTGAAGTCTTGTATTTGCTTGAGGAGAAAAAAAAAATGAGCCATACTTCATCACATTTCTCCGTAATTAAAGTAAAATTACCGGATTAAAAACGCTTGGCAAGTTCAAACATTCTGTTGGTATCCTTCACTACTACAATCCGCGTGCTTTAAAGAGCTTCGCTTGTCCAAACTCGAGGCATATAAATAATCTGAGGAGTGAAGTTTTGCATGCTTTTTATACTTTGTCTACTTATTAAATTGTATGTTTTCATTCCGTACGCAATTTTCTAATACAACTTTATTGGAGCCTCAACAGCTTCAGTGTTGTACATTAACATCCACAACAGCTTCAGTGTTGTACATTAACATCCACAAGTGCCAAATAGACCATAGTCATATGCACTTATTTTGTCTTTTCCTGGTAGCAATAATTAAAATAAATAATACTGACTGCATTCTTATTATCATATGTACTACTTTATAATTGCATAATAAGTTTGTGATACAATCTGTATTGTAAACTGTATATGCAAATAAAGACAGTATTGCAAGATCCGGTGAACCATATTCTGTCTTGCCCAACCCCAACCAACCCCCCCCCCCAATCCCCATTAAGTTGTGTTGAGTTGGTGCTTTTATTGATTTTTAAATGGCTTTTCATAGCGTTTACTTTCATGGTCTTCGATATAAACTGAATAACTCTAGTAATAATGGAAAATGGCTTCGATCGTATGAGACATCTATACAACTGTTAGGTCTTGCGTAATGGAATGCAACGTCTTCTTTCATGTTTTTATTTGAGCTATTGACTTGAAGACCGTAAGAATACCGAGAGATATCTCACCCTTCAAGTGATTCATATTTTTTCCTTTGTTTTTCTTTTATATGTATAGTTTAAGTATTAATACAATTTTTGTTCTGCTCTGTTTTCAACTGGATCTGTGCAAGTACGTAACCACCCCCACCCCACCTCACTAGTATCTAACTTCGCATAAACTTCAAGGCAAGAGTGTAAGGTTAACGACGACGACAATGCTGTCGATGATGCAGAAAGTAGGGCAATAATTATGTGCGACATACATTTTATCATGTCAGACGATGGAGTCAGCTAAAATATCAAAGAAATAGTTTAGCGACCTTGAATGTGATAACCGTCTGCAATCTATATCATGCATTGGCCTCGTCCAAAAGTCGGCCGTCATGCACACAATAGACACATGCATTATCTATTCATTTATCGAATGAAGTATGTATTTATCCATGGTCAGCAAAATTTAACTTCGTACAGTTGTATAATATGTATTACTTATGTGTTTCCACTACTTTTAGTTTTGTTGTAGTAATACAACAAAGCCCTTACAATACCCTTGCAAATACCCTTGTTTTATAATTTAACAGAGTTATCCATTAAATTATTTTTCACTTTCAGAATGCGACATAATAGACAAAATATTTGAAATTTACAATTGATACGCGAAAGAGATTCTTGATGAACCGTGTTAAAAGCAAATATAAATTATAACGTGATCTTTAATTCAGCATATATATATATATATATATATATATATATATATATATATATATATATATATATATATATATATATATATATATATGGGGGGGTCTGAGTAATACTTCACTTTGCTGTATATATCATATAATGCATTGGCCTATGCTATACACATTCATTTACATGTATAAAATATTACCGGAAAAAGTCCAAATAAACTCAAATTTAATTAAACTATTTAGCATTTAAAAGTTGCCGTTCTAGATATAATGCCCTGAATTTAAACAAGAAAGGATTTCACTAAATTGTTTTGATC
Source organism: Sinohyriopsis cumingii (assembly GCA_028554795.2). Lineage (NCBI taxonomy): Eukaryota > Metazoa > Mollusca > Bivalvia > Unionida > Unionidae > Sinohyriopsis > Sinohyriopsis cumingii. The sequence goes on along the minus strand of CM068829.1, from coordinate 92,356,118 downwards.
TTTGAAGCCCTCGATTCTTCAATGCATAACATTGTAGACACCGGATTGTAATGTCGGAAAAAATCATTCGATCGTTTAAATCTTCCGTTTCTACATCTATAACGTCATGCACACAAAAAAAATTTAAGTTAGCAATTTTACATTATCACGTATTGCATTACCCAGCCTCTTTGAAGTTTTGAAAATCGATCCTCAGTGATTAACGATACGGAAAGGGGCTTGTGCCACGTTGAAGTTACCTCGTAATTACGACGTAACTATTTAACAATTATGAGTTGCTATGTTAGAGATTTATTACGAGACACTATTTAATTACTAGATGTTTAAGTTGTAATTGCGTTTTACAAAACTGATTTCGACTAACAGGCGTCCGTGTTTGAACCAATGATAACAAAAAATGTTCAATAACATTCTACCAGCATATTTAAAATTCGATAGCCTCTGGGAATTAACCAAATCATGTTAAAATTTTGAGAAAGAAAAGGTAGGGACGAGAAAATAATCGATAATGAAATTTCATGTCGATTCCTTAAGTATAACAAAAGCTGATGTATGGCCAGCGTATCATATTTCCGGTCATAATTGATATAAAAATTGTAAACCAACCACAGCAAAAAGAGTCTTCAATATTCAAGCGCCTGAGTGGGCATTATAGAACTGTCACGTAATTATCTTCGATAAAACTTCCTTAAAGCGGACCTTCTGCAACCGGTCCCTGTGCAGACTAGTCAAATCTTTAAATACAGCTGTTATAATGCTGAATGAACCTTCATGTACTAACCACCTCTATAAAACAGCCAGGTGTTTCGTTATGACAGTGTCCAGCTTGAAGAGGTTTCATTATAGTTGATTCAGTTTTGCTATTAAGGATACGGACAATCATCTTGGCCGAATTTGGTATCGAGGATTTATATCCTAACACAAACTCGACACGATAAATTCGTTCATTTATCGCAACGACACTGGTTTTAACTCGGACTTTGAAAGAAGTCGTGTATTATTATCGAACCGTTCCGGCACTGATAATGATGTTTTCAAGGCCAAGTTTTCTCGCACACTGCAGCGCCAGGTGTCGGGAGTGCTCTATGACAAATGTTATCTGAATGGATCTGATTGATTGACATACCTTGATAAAGTGGGCATTGATCTCCTTTTACCTACCTAGGGCAGAAACTGAAACAATAAAATACCTCGTCTGCTAATTATCAAGCGTCTGAATTATTGTTTATTTTGTCTTACAATAAAGCCGGCTGTGCATGTAGCTCCCACTTAATTTCCGTTATCCAAGAGGCGAATTATTCCCCAGGTACTGGAAATCCATAGTTTCCACTTGTATGTGTATTTCAGCTAAGGCGCTCCTGCACCGGCAAGCGACAGCAGCAAAAACTCGCGGTATGTGTTAGTGAAGTGACTTCTATTATCTTTGTTTTATTTTATCATGGCCATTACCTGTATGAACACGTTAGGAACGTAAGTGAAATTAACCATCAATAGTCAACCTTGAGCTGAATGTTACCACGGAAATGGGAAAAGAACAAAGGACATACGAATAGATGGTACTCGCACTCACGTTTTGAGAACTATGCTACATCTGTTTCAATATATACATGAAATGCATTCAGATATGGACTTCGAACCCACTGGAGACTCAGTTATGCTTCTGACAGGTATCCAATCTTGTAGACTTCATCCTTTGCGAAAGAATGGTGAACAATGTTTATCTCTCACCTCGATTTACTTTATGTGAAGATCTTATGTGATGGCAATTTTTAAAGCTTGCCGCGAAGAAGCAGATAAGAAGTTATGCACTACATCGGCGTCGGCGTCGGCGTCGGCGTATATGAAAACATATAAATGTGTACAGTCGCACAGAAGCTCAACTATTCACTATTCTTAGATCCTAGGCTAAAGTTCAAAGTGGTTTTCATAGCACTTACCCTGGGAAGGAGCTAAGGGGAGCTGCGTGGAATCATGAAAGTTGGTGGGGATGCACCTTGACGATTGCTACATCACCAACGTAGGCCATTGTCACCCATACTTTTTCACGCTTCACTGACTTGGTTAAAGACTCTGTTTTAGGTTTAATTCTACTGAGTACAGTTCACGCTACAATTGTCAAATATAATGAAGGTATGTGTATCAATTGTACCGAACACATAGAGCAAAAGAGGCTCACTGTGACCTACATTGAAAAATTTGCTGGTTTATTTTAAGTTTTGGGATGAGCTCATGACCGCATAGCTTGTTACATTTTAGGCCTTTTATTAGGAAAGCTGATTGGTCATGTGTTACGGCGCACGCTATAAAAGATCGCAGACATCTCACCTCTGTCCACGTGGGTTAGAGTCTCGGGCTAAGCCAGCGAGGATACGTGAGAATGCTTGCCAGTCTCTTCCTTTGGGTCGGTGGTTCTTCGTTCCAGGTTATTCGTCCACGAGATACACTGGTCGCCATGTACAGCCTGTCAAAAGCTGAAAAATTGCGTTAAACCCGAAATAACAACAACAACATCTTCTATACATGTCCTACTTGGAATCATAACAGTTTGTGAGTGGATGTGTTACGAGATTATGTTCTTAAAAATAAGTAACAGAAAAGAGTGAAAAGCAACAAGATTTGTGAAAATGCAAATTGAAAAGGAAACAAAGAATTTACGGTATTACGAATTTATTCCAAAGTAATCCTAAAATTACAGACGCAAGTCATAATAATAAAAGTTCTGAATAAACTTTAGTGCAAATCCAAATTAAGTCCAATGATGAAGGTGTTGCGGCCTGTATCGTGTTGTTTTACCAACTGTCTTTTGTCGAAACCCAGTAATGTAATTCCAGGTTTGAATTCACTATAAATTCCATTGAATGTCTCTGTCCAAGAATATTATTTTATGAACGCTCTGTATTTCCGCAGAAAAAAGTCACTGACTTAAATAATTAGAAGAAATAAATACCAACCAATTCCAATGGAATTTCTGAACACATCAATAATACGTAATTGATTCAGCTAGATTTTAAAACACGAATCATTAATCTTTCCAGTGTCAAGATTATAGAGATCTACTTCACCTTATGTCACAAATATCATTTTCTGTATATTTGTTAAAAAACTATTGCCTAAGGGATTTGAACCTTCTGGAAAGTTCTTAATGTTTACAAAATAAAAGGTTAGTTATAATTAGAAAGTCTGTTACTAAAAATTATAATATATAACCTGGACTATGTCAGGTGCGCCAGGTAAATTGTTGGGGGATTCCAATAACTTAGACCAAGATTTAAATAAACATGTTTACTTCTATTAATAATGATCCTGATATTAAACACATTCACAGAGAATATTTTAGCTATGTGTTAGTTGTATACAGAATTGTAACAAAAATCAATAATTTAGGTCAAGTAGAAAATAAACTTGATTTTGAACAAGGGTATGTCCAGCATACAGTGTTACATTATAATAGCATAAAATGAACTAAAAAATAAAAACTAAAACTAACTAACAACAAACAAAAAAAATTAAATATATACAACAGATGCATCTTGGTGATTAATCCATCTTTATTACAAAAGTAAGTCACGCACCACTGACTTTGGTTACATTTTGTGTATTTATTGTTGATGCTTTATCAATAACCTAGATGACTGAATGCATCATATTTGGGGTTTGTAGAAAGAGCCTAGTAATTCCAAATCGGTTTCACGTTCATCTGTCCAGCAACATCTGATGAACATGGCTAAGTCGCCCACACTACAAAAAAATTACGAAAAATGAATCACGTTCATGGTCACTGGTCATCAATACAGATATAGAGGTCTTCTAAATTGTTTCGAATATTTTTTGCAGTGTATACGTGGGTGAGTGAGGGCGGTTTTACCTGCGTGGGCCATTAATCCTAATGCATCATATCCAATATACGATGGTTGTAACAAACTGATGGCATATCAACATTGTACCGATGTCTCAGGTTGACACGCTTGACATGCTCCTTTCATGTTGGACTTTTATGTGCTGACCCCAGTAAAAACTATAAACACACATAAAACACAATGCTCATAGGCTTTCTTTATAGACGCAGACCCGGCAAAGTGAATTCTCCTCAAGTAAACCAACCTTGTATATCATCATACTTTTCACCACCTTTACCAGTAAAGATATCGAGACAAATTAGATTTGCGCTGTTTTGTCGTACTGAGACCAAATTATATGGGTTTAATGTCTTTTGCTGCCTATTTGCAATTAAGAACAAAAATATTACGATATACACATAATACAAAACATTATTGTATTTTTAAGAATATTTTTACTTAAAAACGTAACACGTTCATGAGAAGTCTGACTTTAATGTGTTAGATTCCTCTCAAGTACAAATGGACACTGTAATTTCATTAAAATGTATAACAAGTGTTCTTTAGTTATTTTCTATTACTATACCGTGATTATACAATAAGCCTAAAGTTTCATTTAAAAATTACATCAGAAACCACATCTGAATCTACTGTGTGTAAATTAGAAGTAGCACATTCATTGTCCCGTGTGAAATATATTTGTTACTAACCGTATGTTCTGTACTTTATATTGCTTACCGTATGTAGTATATATTTTACTAGCCGTATGTTCTGTACTTTATATTGCTTACCGTATGTAGTATATATTTTACTAGCCGTATGTTCTGTACTTTATATTGATTACCGTATGTAGTATGTATTTTACTAACCGAATGTTCTGTACTTTATATTGCTTACCGTATGTAGTATATATTTTACTATCCGTATGTTCTGTACTTTATATTGCTTACCGTATGTAGTATGTATTTCACTAACCGTATTTTCTGTACTTTATATTGCTTACCGTACGTAGTATGTATTTTACTAACCGTATGTTCTGTACTTTATATTGCTTACCGTATGTAGTATATATTTTACTAACCGTATGTTCTGTACTTTATATTGCTTACCATAATGATTTTCAGATACAACGTTATATTGTAACCGTAACAAGTAACCAATGTTAGCCCTTCCCATGTGCACATTTAATTAGGTAGAATATATATGAAGGAAGTATTGTTTTAAATGTTAGATTTTGTAGTGAACTCACGATGATAAAATCACAGTCTATGTGTTATCTTTTCACCTACAAAAGAAGGAGCAATAGCACCATTAGAGTTCAAATGGGACACCTGCAAGCATGCAAATACAATCACCACCTGTGTGTGTGTGTGTGTGTGTGTGTTAAAATATAATCTTCAACAACTACACGGCCATGTTTTGAACATTATAATCGTAAAATTTTTAATGTCGCCACTGGACTAATTATTTTAGCACTGACTTTCAATTGGTTCAGATTAAATATATTATTTAACTGCTTTTGGTCTGGAGTCCTAAATACATTAGCATCGGCCATGATTTTTACAAGACTTTGAGAACAATATTGAGAAATTTAAGATTCTTTCATGTCATCAAGACAAGAAACCAAGGTTGGTTTCCATTAATATCTTTTGGTTTAAATGTTATCGTATACACGTTATCAGCAAAGCAAATGACATGCACTAGCATTATGCTTTGTTCAGCATGCCAAATTACATTTAAAGAATTATTACTGGAGAGGTTTGTGACGACCTAAAACCTACAACTTCAAAGTTAAAGTCAGCGGAGATGCAAAAATGTCGAGGTCTGTTTATATACCTGTCACTTTATATGTTTGTACATTGAGTTAGCGTTAAACGGTTTCCGACAGAAGCATACGTGAATAAAAAAAGAGAAAGGATGAACAAGACAAAGAACCAGAAAACTATTAAACAACTTGTGACGTATATTATTGGAACTATTCTGTACATTTTACGTAGGACAATACATAAATTGACTGGAATGTCTGGATCTGACATCTACATAAGAAATTTATGATTGCATAATTTGGTCTAAGTTCGTTTATAGAAATTTTCTCAACCATTCAAGGTAGCTAATATTTTGTACATTTTAATAAACTTTTTTAAATTGATATGCATGTAAGTGACGATTGCTTTGAAAGATATGTGTCCAGGTAACATTTTATTACATTAAATTACATTTGATTCAATTAGGACGTCAATCTTGTCTTATCTTTGATGTACAATTAACATCCGACACATAAACAAACGTATATGTGCGTGATGAATGTATTAGGGAGCCTAATAGGATAGGTAGCTTCGGACGATATTGCTACATCTTCTTGGAAGGCTGTGTAAGTAACTGCTATGGTTTGAAAAGGTTCATTGCAAATTGGAGCATTAACAACATCATAACAAGATGTAATTCGTCTCAGTTTGCGTCATAGTAAAAAGGATGTTGTTCCTTGTGATAGTCTGCATTTATGTTGTAAATGTTTGTCAGTTGTATCCTCAGATTTTCTCTACGAATTTGATTCCTCAGAAATATTAATATACAAATTGCCAAATTCCTCCACTGAAACTAATTCCTTAAAAACTATTAAATAGGCATATGCTGCAGACCATATTTATGAAACTCGGAAACAATTTGGGGTAATATTGTTTGTTTTGATGATGTGCATTGTGGAATGTCTTTTCTCCGAGTCATCATTGCTGCAGCTGTGAACGAGATCAACGGGTGTGAACGGTTCCAGAGGCTTTTGATCTTCCATTTTTGAGACCGTTTTGTTTAAGTTCTTTTCACCACTTTGTCACAGTTAGCAAACTCGTTTGAAGATCAAATACTGCAATTTTAGTTACTGTCCCTTAATTATTTAGCAATAGCTGTGTTGTAGCTATTGAGAGTATCTGGTTCATGGTACAAAGAATCCGGTTACATTAAAGTAAGCTCCAATTTAAATGATCAATTAAACAGAGGTAATTCTTTTCTCCGAGCGTGGAGAGTATTTCTAATCTTTACATGACTCCCTAGTTCTTTCTTACTGTGTCGGGTTATTTTTAAACTTTCAATATAAGATTTCACCGGCAAAGTACCGGGTCTTTCTGTCATGTTTAGTGTCACTTTGCACACCAGCTTCAGCTAAAAACACATTGTCAAACATTTTGTGCAAAACTATTTTTGCTAACCTCAGCTAACTCAAATTTCTCAGAGGCAGATACTGTGATATAATCATAAACTCATCCTTGCCACCTACGGTACTCCGCCATTATCCCTAGCGACAAAAGCTGCCATTTTACCCAAAATGGCTGTATTTCGTAAAATTACTAGCGTGTATTGACATTGTTTAATAGTTTAAACTGTAAAGCAGTAAATCATTCAATATATTTTATAAGTGAACTATTATTTAATCTTTCAAGTTGTAAAACTAGTTCCCTGCTGGGTGTGCGATGCAGAAATGTTTTTGTGTTAGATTCGAAATCACAGACTGAATATCCGTACCTAACGCCAGGTCAGCAATGCAACAGTAAATAGGTATTTAGTAAATGTATGTTCTTCAGGGAACTGTTGGGCTTAGTCCAAAATTATTCCCAATCGCCTTCCCATGGAAAATCGAAACATTCTCAAATAAGCTTTATTAAAAAAGGATATTCAGATTTTTTTAATGTATTGCATTTCCTGGACCTGCCTGTGTTTGAAACATGTGCTTTCAATTCTGCATCCAAGAGTCAGATACTAATTTCAGTAATGAGTGTTCCAAACTTAAGACTGTTAAAGGAATGAAATTCCATCAATAAAATAATGTCTCTGTTTTTTATTTATAACAAGGATAAGCTCTAAAACGATTATTTTTTCTTAAAAAAATAACGTACGTTATTAACCAATCCTGGCCAACAAAACTCATATATACTCTAATTTATATTCATCCATTTCCAGATCGGTTCCCATTTTTCCCTAAAATTCGTACCGTGTATCCTAAACGTATGCCGATTTCTATATACATTATTTATATCTCGTTATTTCCTTGGGAACAAAATACAGGGACTGCTTTCAAAATAAAAACTATAAAGATTTGCCAAACATGCCTAGTTGGTTTGAATTGTTCTCTTCATTGTGTGTGTTGTTTTCTGGCAGTAGAATAATGTTTTAAGTCTTTTTTAAAACTAAAAATAACGATTTTTTTGTCTCATATTATTTGCACATCTCTCGTTTGTTCTTTTCAAGTCACCAGTTATATCAATATAATCAGTCTTTCTGCAGAAGGAAAATGGATGATGGTTGTAATGGTATTCACTATAATTCGGATACTAATGTATGATCTTTTTAAAACAAAAAGTGGCAGATATTTCTCGTTTAGCTGAATGTTCCCGCAAATTTTTATATTCCTTATTCTAGCAATTATAGCACTGAGTATATCCCATGTGTCTCTTTCCTTTATTCTAGCAATGTATAGCACTGAGTTTATCCCGTTTGCCTCTTTCCTTTATTCTCGCAGTTGAAAGCAGGGAGTGTCGGTCATGTGCCTCTTTCCTTTATTCTAGCAATGTATAGCACTGAGTTTATCCCATGTGCCTCTTTCCTTTATTTTAGCAATGTATAACACTGAGTTTATCCCGTGTGCCTCTTTCCTTTGTTCTCGCAATTGAAAGCAGCGAGTGTCTGTCATGTGCCTCTTTCCTTTATTCTAGCAATGTATAGCACTGAGCATATCCCATGTACCTCTTTCCTTTATTCTAGCAATGTATAGCACTGAGTTTATCCCATGTACCTCTTTCCTTTATTCTAGCAATGTATAACACTGAGTATATCCCATGTACCTCTTTCCTTTATTCTAGCAATGTATAGCACTGAGTTTATCCCATGTACCTCTTTCCTTTATTCTAGCAATGTATAGCACTGAGTTTATCCCATTAACTTCTTTCCTTTATTCTAGCAATGTATAACAGTGAGTATATCCCATGTACCTCTTTCCTTTATTCTAGCAATGTATAGCACTGAGTATATCCCATGTACCTCTTTCCTTTATTCTAGCAATGTATAACACTGAGTTTATCCCATGTACCTCTTTCCTTTATTCTAGCAATGTATAGCACTGAGTTTATCCCATTAACCTCTTTCCTTTATTCTAGCAATGTATAACACTGAGTATATCCCATGTACCTCTTTCCTTTATTCTAGCAATGTATAACACTGAGTATATCCCATGTACCTCTTTCCTTTATTCTAGCAATGTATAGCACTTGAGTTTATCCCATTAACCTCTTTCCTTTATTCTAGCAATGTATAACACTGAGTATATCCCATGTACCTCTTTCCTTTATTCTAGCAATGTATAGCACTGAGTTTATCCCATGTACATCTTTCCTTTATTCTAGCAATGTATTGCACTGAGTATTATCGCAACTGAAAGCAGTTAGTGTATGTCATGTGCTTCGTTACTGTATTCTAGCAATGTAAAGCACGGAGTTTATCCCACTGACCCGTGCCCTTGTTCAAGTAATGATGTAGAACACGGAGTTTATTTAGTTGTCCTTCGTTAATTCTAGCAATATAAAGCATAATAGTTATGCCATTTGCCTATTTAATTTATTCTGGCAATGTAAAAGCACGGAGTTTGTGCCACTTGGACATTTTGTTTCTATGTTTGGCTCCAGTGTAATAAGCTCATTATAACTACCTCGTATTCTCTTTGGGCGATTGGCAATTTGTTTCTGACTTTTGCAGGTTACTGAAATTAAGCACATTGAACTTAAAGAGGATGAAACTGACCAACATCAATTAATAGCAGTTCTGAGCTCTTTGAAATAACATGCTTTAAGTGCATTTGTGTAGAGAAGGCTTATACCATGACGTAAACAAATTCTCTCTCTCTCTCTCTCTCTCTCTCTCTCTCTATATATATATATATATATATATATATATATATATATATATATATATATATATATATATATATATATATATATATATATATATATATTGGAGTAGGCCTGTTGTTGTTTGTCTCTAATGTTTGAGTGGCTGTTTATAGACTGTACATTTTTGTGGCCTGAAATTTGCATGATGTCAGTTGGGAGAATATTTTTGTCTCTTAACTTCTGAATTAGGTAATTTTGGCTACTAGTGTTTGTTAATTTCTTTCTTTCTGTAATATATGCATTTTCGTTCAATTTGTTTTCACGATGCATCCAAGTTTGTTAATTCCAACGACTTTTTTCCTAAACCATTTTAGGTTTGTCGCTAAGACTGGCATGGTGTTGGACGCAATATAGAAAGGATCTTCACGTTGACAAAAGGCTGCTGGTCTTAGCTTAGAATACCGTTTGTAAATAGCAGCAAGTGGATCTCTCTCTCTTTGTTGTTTTTGTTTTCATACATCTTAGGATTAATATCCCTGATGTCCCTGACATTGTCTCCTGTTGTTGTTTTTGTCTGCCTTTCATTGAGTTCAAGATACCAGAGGCCATTCATATCTTTCTTTAGTGTAACATACCCCCATTTCAAATTGTAATGTTCAGTCACTCCCCTCAAACCAAAATGCACAGAGTTGTTAAACCACGGTGTATAAACAATGGCTACAGGTATTTCCATCCCCATTAGTTTTTGCTATACAAGGCGTTTATTTCTTCGTCAGTGATCGGTTGACTCCGATTGGGTTTATTTCCTTTTTCTTTAGATTTTAAAATTTTTGCCTTGCCTGAAGAGCTTCCCTTGTTAATGCAAACTTTGTGTCTGCTCCCTTCATGATTGTTCTTGCATATTTCTTGATTTTAAGGTGACGATCAATGGAACTGATGATACTTCTCAAGCTGTCCGGTTCAAACTCAGATCCATCTTTATTCCTAACACTGAGTATAAAACCGGCCAGGTGCTGATCCAATTCAGTTGGGTGTATGTTTTGTAAATTTCTGAATTCATTTTTTGACTGCAAGAATTCTGTTACTAGTCTTATATTATAAAGTGTCTTTTTTAAAGTGTTTGTATTCTACATACTTTCTATAAATTTCATTATATCATCAGGCTCATGGTGTACAAATCTGTCTTCCCTAACAAACTCACATTCGGACACAGAATCATCATTTTCATTTACAAATGTCTCAGCCATATCTCTATCAAAATAGTAGATTAAATGTCGCTTCATCATATTGCTGCTTATCTAATGTCTTTGTTTTCTTTTTTCCAGAGTTGCAATGTTTGAGTTTTGCCAGAGGGAGAAACTGGAAACAGCAGTATTGACAGAATGACAGCAGACAACACAGCGTGAAGCTCAATACTATTTTTTTTTCCTAGATTGAGTATGGTTGTTTTTATTTGTTGTTGTATAACAATGTTAGTGTCTATAAAATATATTTTACATGAAAATCATTTCCTTGTTATTTTCTCATTTTAAATGGAATCTTCCAAGAAATTCATATCCATGTTTAGAGAGTATAATAGCTATAAAAACATGATCATTATGCGTATTCATACGCCATAAGCAAATCACAATTTGATATACCAATACTATTAATATATATATATATATATATATATATATATATATATATATATATATATATATATATATATATATATATATATATATATATATCCCATAATTGGCGCCTCAGTCTCAAGAGACCGTGTGATTAGCGAATAGCGCCATTGGAGTATCGTCTGTCTCTGGGGTGTTGGCATCGTCTGCTGTGGATGTGTAGGCCTATGCGCGAGTGACAGTCCCTATTGCAGTTGGTGCAGGCGTACTGGGAATTCTGAGTTGCTGGGGTCTCTGCCGCAATCTGGCTTCTCATATCAGCGACTGTTATGCCCTTGCGGACCGTCAGTCTTCAGGTTCCTCGGTCCTCGGCCTGCACTTCCCCAGCCGTCGGGTGAAATGAATGTCGCATGCCTTTATGTCCATCTTGCACACATCCTTGAAACGGAGTGAGGGGTGGCCGACTTTTATGGTGCAGTGCCAACTGTCCATATAAGACGTCCTTTTGCAGCCTCTCATCCTCCATTCGTTGGACGTTTCCTATCCATCGAAGGCGGCTTGTTTGATCAGCAGAGAGTACATGCTGAGATTCTTGCACTCTGCAGGATCTCACTGTGTGGGACGCGGTCTAGCCAGCTGATTTTCAGATGCGTTTTAGGCACGGTACATGGAAGGAGTTAAACCGGCGCTCCAGCCTCATGTAGGTACTCCAGGTCTCACTTCCATATAGGAGGGTGCTGAGAACGCAGGCCTGGTAGAATTGAATCTTGGTGTACTCCGTCAACGCGTTTGTTTTCCCACACCCTCTTCATTAGTCGTGCCATGATGGTGTTTGCCTTTCCGAGTCTTCTGTCCAGCTCCACATAGAGCAAGAGAGGTTTGCTGATGGTTGACCCCAGGTAAGTAAAGTTATTGACTGCTTCTAGGGTGACACCGTCGAGTTTTATGGAAGGGTAATGGTGGTAGCTTTCACGCTGTCGTTAGTCTATTCCAGGCTGTTGGTAAGTCCGAACTCCTTGCAGGTCTTTTGGTCTTCGAGCGCAGTCGAGCCAGGTTGAACAGCCTCCCGTCGGACCATGGTGTGCAGATATACGCCATATATAGAGAGAGAAAGATAGAGCGAATATATATTTGCTTCGAAATAACAGGCTGGAATTAAATTAAAAAAACTGCCAGGTTGTAACATCAGTTTCATACTTGCTAGTGCAAATCTAGACGTTTCGATATGTTATCTGGTCTGAATCTGCTACAAATATATTATTACAGTCAAGCACTTTAGGATTACACCAGGTTGTGACTAAATTTTTACCTTGCTTTGTTGATGCGTAAATAAATCTTCAATTTTTAAAAATATGTCTCACGGCCTTTTTAATTCAATGTAGCGGTCGGACTAAAACTTAAATATTTATCTGATCTCACACTATATTAAATTATTTTGCAATGGTATCAGTTTCAGCCGTTCCCATGTGCATATATATATATTGTGTGTGTGATTGTGTGTGTGATTTTATATATATATATATATAATTCAATATATATATTGTGTGTGATTGTGTGTGTGATTAAAATGTGTGTGTGTGTGTGTGTGTGTGTCTGATTTGGATTTTCAACGTAGCTGTAACAATTTTTCAGTCATATCGCTACGATGTCTGCAGTGTGACAGTTTATAGTGATGTCTAGCACTGGGGCACCATGCCGCAGACATGTATCATTATGTCCCACCCAGTCACATTATCCTGACACCAAGCTGACCAGTCCTAACACTAACCTCTTAATGCTAAGCGCCAATTTAATAATGTGCTTGGTCACAGGTCACCAGAACAGAGTTGTGAGAGTATGCATTTGGCACTGTATGAGTGGGCGAGTGTTAACGACTTTGTCTGTATGTGACATGACTTCTCATTACGATAGAGTTTATACGTCCTATAATAAAACCGGTGGCATATCGGCCTTGTAGTTAATATTGATATGCTTGACATCGCCATCTCTTTAATCTTGGGCTTACATTGCCGTGTCTGAATATTAAACAAACACATGCATATGAATTATGTAACGGAACTTTTATTTACAAAGGCATAGACACAGTCTATATGTTTTTCTAATGGCATAAAAAGCTTCGCGCTGCAATGACCATCCATGTCTAACGAGCACAAATATTCAGTATAAAACTTGATCACGTGACCAACTATCTCCTCCTTGTACGATGTCTTGCAACTTTACAAACAAGGTTTAATGTGTGCAGCTGTTCCTGACAGAACTGTTGGGGTAAGTCCACACTTGATCTCCAATTGTCTTCCCATGTAAAATCGATATATTTTCAATTTAGCTTTATTTATTTTTTAAATTAAAATTAATAAGCAATTTGTAGACTTTGACGCGTCTGTGATTCATCTCAATTAAAATTAAAATTGTATATGTTAAAGTATTTATAGGCTAAAACATTGTTTGCTTGTATCACAAAAGTACGACAAATCATACAGCTTTTCATGAGTGCACATCTTCAAATCATGCCTGTTGGTATAAAAATCAATTGCATTCCTTTATTTCCTTTAGGATACATTTCAGAGCTTCCTAGCAGCATAAAAGTTAGAAAGATTTGCCAAATATGCCTTGTTGGCTTGAATTCTTCTCTTTATTATATGTGTTGTTTTCTGGCAGTAAAACAGTAATGTAACTCTCATTACCGAAATAAAGATTTGTTTCTATCTTAACTTTTCTTTTCTTATTGTACATCATCATTCGAACCAATATAATTATTCGTGTACAAAACAAAAAATGGATAACGGTTATGATGGTGTTGAGGATAATGAGGAGGTATCTTTTCAAAAGGGTGGCCGGGATTGTCTATATTAATTGAATATCATTACAAGTCTTCATATTCTTTATTCTAGCAATGTAAAGCATTGAGTTTATTACATTGCCCTCTTTCCTTTATGTTAGCAATGTAAATCACTGAGTTTATGTCATTGGCCTCTATGAATGAATGAATTATTGGATTAACGAGGTATGCGCACATTAAGTGCATGTACCTCGGATTTATAACCGCACTTCGGCCTGTTAATTGTTGCTGGGGGAAGGAATCGGTGCCTCATCCCCCAGGCATTTATGTGTCCAATGGGCATTGTTAATTTAGCCTCAGGTCGTGGGTCCATATAGGTCCCTAACGGCCTGAATGGAGGGCTGACATGAGTGGGAATGGACCCAACACACTCTCATGTTTCGAAAATTATATATTGTTTCATTTGATGGGATGACTTGGAATTGTGCTCACTCAGTTTTGTGATTATTAGGAAACATTTATGCGCGCATTGCGCGCTGATAATTGGTGTCCGTCCTTGGCAAAGGAGGAAAAATGCGGGAAGGCAGGCGGGTGTCCGTTGTTTCCAGGTTGTTTTTGGTTTAAGGTTCCGCTATGCAGGAATTTAGAAATTTTGTTCTGAATTTAGGATTTTGAAAAGCATTATGTGCTGTTTAATGGTTAGTAGAGCATGCAAGTAGAGGAAGTGAAGTTGTAAAAAAAAACTTATTATTTTAATAAATTAAAAGTTAAATTAAAATTTTATTTAAAAAAAATAGATTAAGGGTTATTGCAGTTTATTGTTCCCGTTTGTGTGGGTTTATGGGTGTTTGATTTATTTTTCATAGTTTTATTTATGAAGCTATTAGTATGTTGTTATTTTATTTTCAGGCTAAGT
The DNA here is from genome assembly GCA_028554795.2 of Sinohyriopsis cumingii. NCBI lineage: Eukaryota > Metazoa > Mollusca > Bivalvia > Unionida > Unionidae > Sinohyriopsis > Sinohyriopsis cumingii. Next base: position 92,341,098 of record CM068829.1, on the reverse strand, counting down.
CTATTTTATTAAGCCAGATATCTTTGCCGAATATTCGGGTCGCTATGACATGTCAAAGACATCTGATCTTATTTATTCCCTACTTTTTCAAGTTTATTAGCCTGTTTATTAGTTATGATGGTTGTTTTTATTTTGTTTTATTTATGTGTTGTTATTTTTTTTCAGGCTAACTTTATTGTAATAAAACAGATATCTTTGCCGAATATTCGGGTCGCTAAGACATGTCAAAGACATCTGAACCTATTCCCACCCAAACCACCCCCAATTTTAAGTTTGTTAGCCTGACTATAAGTTATGGTAGTTTTTACGTTTTTGATTAAAGTAATCGGTTTTGGTATGGAAGGTAAGTTTAGTGGAGGAGGGGTTATTTAGTATTTGTTAATGGAAGACGGGTTTCTTTGCTGAATACTCACGTCTCGTTAGACAGATCAAAGTCGCCCGTCTTTTGTTAACTGCCTGACAAGGTTGTTTGGGGCTGGTTATATTATATTTTTAAGTTCATTTTTTTTTCTAAGAATTATAGGATGTTAATTGTATGTTAGGGATTTTTAAGTCTAGAATTTCTGAAAAGGTATTGGGGGATCCAATTGCTTTTTGTGCTTTTTGGAAATTGGTTCCTGCTAGTTGGAATTTAATGCAATCATTGAATACATGTTGCAGGTCTTCTATGGTGTGTCAATGGTAGCAGTTTATGTTTACAGGTTTGGAGCCTATGTATTTGCCAAAACTGCCTACTAATTTGGTTTTACCTGTCATTATTCGGTTAATTATTTTTTGTCAACACTGTTAAATTTAGGTGGTTTAATGGACCTGTTAAATGTTGTGAGGATGGAGTGTAGTTTCCTACCTTTAGGGGTGGAATTCCAGTGTTCGTGCCATTTTTTTTATTTATATTGGTTTTTATGAAGCATTGAGCTTTTGTGATGCTATATCTAAGTGTGGCTGGGTTGGGGTCTCCTAGCTTATTTTTTGCGACTTTATCAGCCTGTTCATTGCCAGTGATTCCTATATGTCATGGCACCCACATGAACTCGACTATTTGATCTCTTGTGTATAATTCTTAAAGCATATGGAAGGACCTCGCAAGGAACAGGCTGTCTTGATTTAGTGTTTCGGGTTTTAACTGAGTTTATTACACTAAGGGATACGCTAATAATGACTGCTTTTTGGATGTTATTATTTTTGATCCAGTGAAGTAATTCAATAATTGCCCAGAATTCTGTAGTGTATATAGAGCAATGGTTCGGTAGCCTGGTTCCCATTTGGACGTTAGAATCAGGGATTACTATTGCAGCTGCCGTTCTGGGTGGCTCAGCTGTTTGGGCCTGTCTGTGTATATTTTAATAAAACCAGGGTAGGTGTCCTGTATGTCATTTGCGATTATGGATTTTAGTTTATTTTCTTGTTCCAATTTGTTTTCGTATTCTATGGTCATATTGAATATCCTTGGTTTGGTTGGTGTCCAAGGGGTTTAGTCAGGTGGTTTGGTATATTCTTCCTGTTGTTCAAGTATTGGGAGTTGTTCCCTAAGTTCTAGGATTAGTTTGCCACCTAGTATGTTTGGAACTAGTTTGTGGCTAAAAGAAATGTTACATCTGCAAATGGTAATTTTAGTGGGATGCTTGTTGGGATGGTTAGCTAATCGAATGGAGTATCTGAATAGCATTTCCTGCCGTCTCAGTTTTAGCGGTAGTTCCCCCGTTAGGACTTGAAGCTCGTCCGATGAGGTGGAGAGAAGTGTACTAGTGCAAACGATTAAAGCTTTTTTTTGGATGGCATCTAGTTTGTTTAGGAGTGGTTGCTTTGCTGAGTTATACACTTGACAACCGTAGTCTAATTTGGATCTTACATGGCTACCAAGGTTTCTTGGTTGGGTCCACATGTGGTACATTTGAGGTTTCTTAAGAGGTTTAAGTCTTTATTACAGCTTTGTATGATGATATATTTATGGTGTTCCCAGGTTAGTTGGCTGTCAAAATACATTCCATGGAATCTTACTACCTTAACATATTTGATCAATTGATTTTGTAGATAAAGGTTAGGATAGGCTAATTTGTTATTTCGTTTTGGGGTAAATATTATTGCTACTGTTTTCTCGTGTGAGATTTTAAAATCCCATTTATCCGCCCATCTCCCTATGTTATCTAAACGTTTTTGTATTTCAATAATAACTGGTGTGCTAGTGGGGTTTCCTGCTCTCCAGATGCCGCTGTCGTCGGCGAATTGTGAGATATTAACTTCAGTGGAGGCTAGGTTAAAGTCAAGGTCATTAATCATAAGGCTGAAGAGTATTGGACTGAGTACGCTTCTTTGTGGTGTTCCATTTTCAAAGGATAATTCTTTGAGTGGGTGTTGCCTACTCTGGTAATAATTTTACGACCTGTTAGAAAGTTTTCCATCCAGTTAAACATGCGTCCAGTAATTCCGAAGTTGTTGAGTTTCGCAATCAATACGTTTGTCCAGACCAGGTCAAAGCTTTTTCTAGGTCAATAAAAACCGCTATAAGGTTTCTGTCGGTTTTTCTTATGGAGTTGTATGCTAGTTTAATGTCCGTTTCTAATCGTAATAATTGGTCGGTGGTAGAACACTTGTTACGAAAGCCACATTGGTTTTCTGGCATCATTCCTTTATTCTATGAATGGAAAGCAAGAAGTTTATATTCTTTGCCTCTTTCCTTTATTTTAGTTATTGAAAGCACTAAGTTCATGCTTTCTAGTCTATTTCCTTTATTCTTGCAACGTGACGCACGGAGTTTGCACCATTTGCCTCTTTCCCTTGATGTTTGGCTCGATTGCAAGAAACTACCATTAACTATCTCGTACTTTTTGGCGATTGGCACGGTGTTTATGACTTTTGCAGTTTAATCAAACTAAGAACAATCAACATCAAGGGGAAGAAGTTGATCAACTGTAATTATATATATATATATATATATATATATATATATATATATATATATATATATATATATATATATATATATATATATATATTGCTTTTATCAACTTCTTTTGCTGCTACAGAATGGCAGGTCATAAATAAAACCGCCCAGGCTGTATCATCAACTGCATACTTGCTAGTGCCAATTAGACATTTTGACTTGTTCAGTCGTCTGGATCTATTTCAGGTGAAACGTTCACGGCTATCATTACAGCTAAGCACTTTAAGAGTACACTAGGTTGTGACTGATTCATACAGAAACGAGTATTTGGTATTTGAAAATATCATGAATCACCTTTTAGTTCGAAGTATTAGTGGGACTAAAACCTAACTAGTAGTCTGGTCTCAGACCGAAAGTTCACACCTTATCAAAGATTTTTCGGAGTAGCGAAATAATGCATACATCTTTAAAAGCGTTTTAAAAAGAAATATTTGTTTTTCCAATCATTCCATAATATAATACATGTAATGTACATGACTTTGGGTGCATAAAGCAGCCCCGAAAAGTTATTGTTGTCTATCTCGTTAAAGATATCAGACAAAGTTATGTCGAATTTATGTTCTTTAATACACTAGAAAGCGGTGAAATATGTCCAAACATGTATCTGGTTATATCATGGAAATGTATGCATAGCTGGAGATCTACATTGCATTTCGAAAGTTGTACTTTACCTGGATGGGATGGTTTTTGTTTGCTTGTTTGTTTTTCTTCTTTTACCACGAATGAGGCTTAAGTAAGCTCAGTTAGTTGATATGTTCTGCTGAATTCCAGGCTAGTCTAAGTTGAAACTTCAAGAAATATTTTTGTCAATCAGTTCTCTCTTCCATAGAAAAACAATTAAGTGGAAATTATTTGCAATGCTAGTAGAAATAATAACATCTTTCTCGTTTTAGATATTTGACACGTATTGCATTACATTAGGTCTGATACTAATTTGTATGTACTAATTTTTGACGCAGTACAATGTATCGACAACAAAAGCAGCCGTCATAATCTAAAATGAATGTGTTACAAGTGGAAGTGTGAGAGTTGCCTCTTCTTTCCTTACCGGTCATTATTTGTGCTTGAACTTAGGAGACCAACCATTTCTTTTCGGGGAAGGAGGGGTGTGATCTCTGAGCAAGGTTATCCTTTTTTCTTTTACCCCGCAATATATTTTTTTACATTTTTAAAGTGAATATCATGATATAATAGGTTACATGTTTCCATTAATCAGAGAAATAATCTTTTTCGAGTTTGTGAGGGCCGTACACTTCTTTTCAAAACAATCACCAAGATCCCTCCTCCTAAAATTAAAGTCTATCCCTTTAAAAAAATGCAGAAATAGAACTGGATCTTTACAAAAGTACACGTGAGCTAGCGAGTTACATAGTTTATAAAACAGTCGAAGTGGAACGAAGTGAACCGATAGCCCTCGGCTGTTGTATTCACTTGACCTTGGAAAGAAGGTAATTGGCCTGCTTTTGCCGATAGTAGTGCCCTTCAAAGGAGAACGTACGATCACTCATATGATTCATCAGTGTTCATCTAGAATTTCGCCCATGCGATGCGACGTAGTTCGATATATTTACTATCTACACACCAAAGAGTGTATAGCACATTATGCCAAATCAATTATGTTCGCTGGATACATAAAACTACAGTACATTCTAAAGCTCCTGAGTGGCCCTAATTTGAGTTACTAACATAATCAATGAAAAGTTACCTCAGTCTGGCTTGAGTCTATACCATAATAAGCCTGGGGCCGTACAAAGCGATCACGAACCCTGGTGTAAGAAATACCCGGGCCTATCCTAGTTCTTGTTCAAACAAAAAAAATAAATTCTTTTATAAAATTAAAAGGTGTTGTTCGGCCCGGGCCCCATTACGGGCCCGGGCCCAGGGGATATATCCTCGGTTGCACCCCGTCCCCTTGTCGGCCCTGAATAATCCCATAAAGTGACCTAAGTACCTGCGCAAACACTATAACTATCCATGTCTAACATAATAAGAATGCCTAATGCGCAATAACAAGATCAATATATTTCAAAATATAACAACTTCTGATGTCAGAAAGTTTATTTAATACTTGTTTTGCACGAATGTGTTGATTCAGCCACCAGATACACTGCGTATAGGGTAGAAATCACAGACGGACTCTTTTTGCAAGTCATTTGGTGCGCATGTCTTCTAAGTGTCAATATCTGGGTACTAAGTATGTTAATTGTAGTCTCGGTGTATTAGGTTTTCTCTACTAACTCACTGTATCATCATTTGTCACAACATAATTTGATAACACATTGTATTCATGTTTCATTGGATGCTAACTTTTGTTTCCACACGTGAGTGACCGCTCCTGTGGCCTAGTGGGTTGTGCGTCCGCCTTGGATGCGGGAGGTCGCGGGTTCGAACCCCGGCCGAGTCATGCCAAAAACTTACAAAAATGTTCCTTACAATTGCCTCGCTTTGCGCTCAGCATTAAGAGGTTACTGTTAGAACTGGTCGGCCTGATGTCCCTATAATGTGACTGCGTGGGACATCATGTTACATGTCTCCGGCTTGATGCCCCTATGCTAGACATCACTATAAACTTGCCCTACTGCAGACATCGTAGCAATATGACTGAAGCTTTGTTAAAGCTGCGTTAAAAATCGAGGCCATACTCACACGGTACATGAAAATATTTACTAGTTAAGACCGTGTGATATATATATATATATATATATTGAGCCTAATTCACCTCCTCCCTAATAGTCCATTAGCCTCTTGCCATCCGCTGCGATATCACTGTTAGTCATTCACCACCGGCCTAAATAGTTCAGTTGCCTTCTGTCGTCTATTGTGATGGCTCTGTAACTTCACTAACAGGACTTAGCAGTTTATTTGCCTCTTGTCATAACTTACCTTCTGTCATCCATTGCGATAGCATTGTAAAGTCATGCCTGTTCAGCATGTAAGCCTCAATTACGCATTTTAAGAGTTCACACAACGATGAGTGGATTCAAAGTTTAACTATTAGAATGAAAATTAGACTATTGGAATGGAATAAAAATTGTACTATTGGAATGAAAATTATACTGTTGGAAGATAGGAAGAGAAAGGAGGAGATTATTTACTATCAATGAACAATAAACAAATAGACCGGGATACAGCTTTTGATAAATTAAATAATTTCCGGGGGGAGAATAAATATAATTCTCCTGGATACGACAACGATAAAGCTACATTGAATTCCAGCTAAACGATATTAACATCCTTAACTCATTTCTGTTTAACCATTATCAGTTTTACTCTAAACTAAAAATCCCCATCACAAACAGAAACGGTCTCGACCAAAAATACCCATAAAAGGATAGATATGGTCTGGACCCAAACTCCCCATAAAAGGATAGAAATGGCCTCGATCAAAAATCTCCATCAGACAATAGAAACAGTCTCGACAAAAAATTCCCCGTAAAAGAATAGAAACGGTCTGGACAAAAAATCGCCATAAAATAATAGAAACGTACTCGACCAAAAATCCCCAGAAAAAATAGATACTCCCTCGATCAAAATTATCCACGAAGGAATAGATACGGTAATAAACTTTGACTTAATATCTTTTGCTAACGAGAGAAGCTTGTTGTCTACGAATTACTCTTTTCATGGAGTAGAGGGAGTGTTGCTACCATCAAAACTTCGAACTGAATGTGAACAAGACATACATACCCTTACATAGTCCCAAGGATTGGGAAAAGGAGTTGTAATACTGTTGCTAAATAACATAAGGTACACTGCTTTTCTTTCAATTACAAATAATCTCTCTCTCTCTCTCTCTCTCTCTCTCTCTCGTCAGTTCAAAGTAATGGATGATCCTCCTTCACTTTCTGGAGTTTATTATATAGTAAGGACTTTTTTAAAAACGGGATTATAAATAAATTTGAAAAATCAGAGGTTTTCGAGCAATAGCGCACACTTGTATGTTAAGAAAAAGACATCAAGACTCGCTATAGATGATACCAGCATGAAGAAAAATAAACTGATTGAACTATATAATAGTACAAAATATATTGATACAGTGAAGTGGCGCCGTCGTGGTGTAATGCAGTAAAAATATCGAAACCTTCTTGGACGGGTCGGGTTTTCATAGCGCCGATTTAAAACTAACTTTGCGTGTTTGAAACCTAATTTGCTCGTAACAAGTTTGTCTGGGTTTTTTCTTCGAGTCTAATTTCAATTTTTAATGAAAGGACTGTGTAGGTAAGAATATCATGTTTAAATTTGAAACTAATGTCTTCTTGTGATTGCATGTACGGGTTAATTTAAAACATGTGGATTCAAATATCTGTCGCCATCTTGCCATACAATACACGAATCTTGCAATCTTTGGACACGTATACTATACAGGGTTTCCCTTTCGAC